>CANTUZ010000005.1:2796666-3495833 GCA_947846985.1 Fratercula arctica
AAGAGCTGTTGATGGCCCTGTTGGGAGTAGAGAGTCCGGCGTGTCAAAGAAAACCTCATGGGAGAAACACAAACAACAGAACAGGAATAGTCTTAGAGTACAAATATTCCCTGGGCTGTTTGGTCCTCATTGCTTCCTACTATCCAAGACTATCTGTTTTCCTCATTCCTCCCAGCCTGTCCCGACTTTTCCTTTGTGTAGTCCCACGCTGCATGCTGAAGGGGGGAAGAAATGATATATGGCCCATGTAACTCAGGCATTAGAAACACAATTCAGAGCAGTCTGGCTCTCCCAGAATGGCATGGCCATGCTTCCTATGAAGGTGGGAACCCCATGAACCCTCTTACCCATCTGTGGCCATGCCTTTTTCTCGATCCTGTGGTTGACCTGCACCAGAGCCTGCGTGTGCCTTGCTCCATGCAAACTCCATTTCCCCCAAATGACTGGGAAAGTAGGCTGGCAAGCTCCTTTGTGGGTTGGGTTGCATGGAGACAGGAACCAGGCTTGGGAGGCACCTGCAGAGCTGGCAAAGCCAAAGGTGGGTTGGTCTATCTGTGATCACTTCTTCCATCCTCCTTCCTCAGTGCCCACCAGCCTGAGGCCAGCAGAGCTATAGGTGCCATTTTCATATAGGTACTTAACTCTCTCCTGTCAATCTTGGGAAGGGTAAAGTGAAAACATATATTGATCTATTGGAACCGGTGGCAGAAGAGGAATAAGTTCATTCCAAAGGCCTACCACAAGATGGCATGCTATGTTCATGTACGTACAGCACACCTGCTGCACACAACTTCCATCTGAGCCCTACGCTACCTGCCAAGAAGATGATGGAAGAAGCACCAAAGATACAGTCTTAGGGGTTGGGGGGTACAGACATTGTGCTCTGCGGTGGCTGCTGCTTGCTCCTCTGCTCTATGTACCTTATCTGGCAAAGATACAAAGAAGCTGTAGGAGAGCGATGATGAAGTTTACCAGGCCATCTCTTGCCCCTTTGGCCAGATCCTTTGCTCTTTCTTTCCTCCATTAAAGTGGTCCTTGGCTTTAGAGGCTGCAGTGCTACGCTCTAGAAACAGGGAACATGTAACACTGGTGATTCCCACAGAAAATGCTGGTGAAAGACTTCCGTGAACTGCGTGCTACTGTTGAGAAAATGGGACTTCTGGAGCCAAATCAACTCTTCTTCTTCCTGCACCTCGCTCACATCCTCCTGTTGGATACTGCTGCTTGGCTCATTCTCTTGTACTTTGGGACATCCTTAATGCCCTTTATTGTCTCTCTGGTGGTGCTGACCATTTCCCAGGTAAGCAACTAAGACCACAGCATGTATGCGTGGACTTGAATCAATTTTCATACACACAATACTATTGCAGTTTTCCAGTCCTCCGTTTCCTTACTTGGCATAGTTCTCCTTTGTCATAAGAAGACATCACTGTATGGCATGTGTTTACAGAAGCTCTAGTAGATCTAGAAGATTTGATCTGGTTAAAGATGTCCCTGCTTACTGCAGGGGGGTTGGACTAGATGACCTTTAAAGGTCCCTTCCAACCCAACACACTCTATGATTCTATGATTCGAGGATGTAAAGAAGGAATTCTCCATCTGGGGAGCTCCCACTAAACCTAGTCTGAGATTCTTTCAGCAAGATATATTCTGGGGGAAACCTTAAGAGTATCAGGATTTCATAGTTCCTTTCTGATTGTGACTTTGGAGCAGTGTCTGAGAAATAAATCTTGATATTTCAAAGCAAAGGACAGGTGTGGCATTGTCCTGGTCTCAATTCCTGTTTTTCTCCCCTCCTAATGTCTTTTTGCTCTTCCAGGTCCAGGCTTCATGGTTACAACACGATTTAGGACATCTTTCAGTATTCAGGAAGACAAAGTGGAACCACTTGCTGCATAAGTTTGTGATGTGCCATTTGATTGTAAGTACCTGATACTGGAAAAACTTCTTAGATTTGATGGCTTTCCTGTAAAAGTCTGTGTTCTGAAGGCTCTGTGGAGGATAGTGTGTTCAGCATTGGGCAAAGGAGGAGAATTATAGACAATCTATCTCTGGAAGCATTGTACTTTTCATACTTTGTTCTTCACTAAAACAGGGGGCATCAGCCAAATGGTGGACTCTCCTGCACTCCCGGCACCATGCCAAACCCAACTGCTTCCGGAAAGATCCTGACATTGATATGCACCCTTTCTTGTTTACTTTGGGGAAGAAATTCTCTGTGGAGGTCAGTGTGTGTGAATGCGTGTGCGGTCAGGTGCCAGGAACTGGGAAGAACCCCCTAGTCAACAAAAAGCACGCTGTACCGTAAAGATCTAAAACTAAGACGTGATGGCAGTTTCTAAAACAAGAAGGCTTTCACCTGCGTCTGCTTTCTTCAGCCTTTGTAAGCAGGTCACAGTGCACATTGAGTTCCTTAAAAATTTCTAGAACAGTTGACAAGTAGTTCTAAATAAATTAGAGATGCTGTACGTGCACCATATATAAGGTGGAAAATCCATCAGGAAAAAGACTGTTAACAGTTATAGCAACTTAGTGGCCTAGTAGGACAACTGGGTAATTAATGATTGTTAGATAACTTGTAAACATTACTATAAAGCATGTCTGCAGTTGGCCTGGGATTGCTACTCTAATATTCACGTCTGAGGCTCAGAGATACGGGTGGCTTTGGCACAGAATTGTAGAATCGCCCAGGTTGGAAGGGACCTTTCAGATCATCTAGTCCAACCATCAACCGAACTCTGACAAAACCCATCACCAAACCACATCTCTAAGCACTGTGCCCACCCATCTTTTAAATACCTCCAGGCGCGGTGCCTCCACCACTTCCCTGGGCAGCCTGTTCCATGGCAGGTCTATGCCTTCTAGGAGAAGGCAGAAGCCTTGCTGTGACAGGCAGCCAGCACGGCAGGACTGAATAACCGAGTCCTGTTCCTGGGTAGGACTGGCTGTTGGCAGACGCCTCCAGTGGGCAGAAGTCGTTTGACCACGCAGGTTGTTCTCAGCTTGTGCTGCCAGGCCCCTTCCAGGAGCAACACCCTAAGGAAATGCTGAACCCCTTTTGCTGTCCAGCTTCATCGGTTCTTGAGACCCTGTCAGAGTAGCTACAGCAGCCAATTGTTTTTCTCCTTGGAAGACCTTTGCTAGCATGAAACTGTCATATAAACGTACAGAATCAGAGAAGATAGTAGGCGGGGGCGGGGGGAGGGGGGGAGAGAGAGATAAAATACATACGACTATTTTTGACTGATAACTTAGCCTTGAAATATCTAATATTTCACCAAATGAATTATGAATGTGCTAAGAACAAAAAACCAAGGACATTCACCAGTTAAAATTCAGGCCCATCCACCCTCAAAATAGTTCTAATCATAACTTACACCATCTTTTAATGGATGAAATGTTCTGGCATAGTTTCTACTACATCATTCCGTTTCAACCCAGGTATCTGTGACAGCGGTTTCCTTCCTACCATATATCAGTGTAGATTTTTCTTGTGGGCTGTTACCTCTGTTTCGGCTTGTCGTAAGTATATCTAGAACTGCTCTTCAGCAATCACTTATTTATTTTCCCCTGCTGGAGAAAAATCTCAAGCTTGCTTAACAGTTTATCTCTGAAGGACTTTACAAAGCTGTAAGTCGTTAACGCCTGATATTAATGGAATGAGTGTTTAGAGAAAGGGTGTATTATGTATGCAAACCGCTAGGATGCGCGCACAAGAGGGAGACAGAAGGAACAAGGGTTGTGGGAAGAGTGGAAGGAGAGTGTCTCTGGGGAAGGAAGAACGGAAAACAGCATGTTACCTGTGCAGGTTGCTTAGTTTCCACTCAGTGCTTTTTTTTTTTTTTCCTGCTGTTTCTGTTCACAGCTTGGGATCAAAAAGAAAAAATACATGCCATACAATCATCAGCACAAATACTTCTTCATCAGTGAGTATCTCCGTTCTCCTGCAACACCATGAGGGGTACTAATAGGGCTTGTAGGTCCTCCTTTTTGACCTGTAGGACTTGAGCAGAGCTAAGGTGCCTGCATCAAAGAACGTAATAATCAGTTTACATCAAATTTTTGGAAGAGCTGAAAACCAGACTGGATAAAACCACGAGTAACCTGGTCTATCCTCACAGCTGATACTGCTCTGAGATCCTGAGGTCCTTTCCAGCCTGAATTATCATACGTTCCTGTGTGAGATCAGGTTTCTGTGCCCTTCTGGACTTGAAACACGTTGATTTGGTTTGAGAATTTCTAGCCAAATGGGTTAAGTTTGTTCCAGAGTAGAAAAAGTAGGAGGGCATACTTTTCCCAGGTCATCTGAAAACTGTACTGCTTTGCAAAAACAAGTCTACATCTATTTGGGCAGAGAAAAGGAGAAAGACTCTTAACTTACTAATTAAGAAAGTTACTTGGGAGAGTGTGATGAGGGCTCCAGGGACTCTTTATGTGAGGTGGGTAATGTATGGCTAATAGAGCGTGTAAACTGAGCAGACGGGGAAAAAAAAAAAAATCCGAATTTCTCCACTGTCAGTGCCCTGATCTCTAGGCTCACTCCTGCCTCCGTCTTCCCATCATAGTGCAGCTTTATTCCTTTTGTAAAGCAGCACAATTTCAACACGGGACAAGGAGATATCGCCTCTTGCATCTCTCCGGAATAGTCTGTTCCGCTGCTCAGGACGCTTGCCTGGAAAAAAAGGACAGTATGAATGTGAGCCCTAAAACCCAGCAGAAATGGGCACCTTCAAGGTGCAATTCATTTGGCCTGTTTTTAACCTCTGGAGATGGCTGGAACCGCACTCCAGCAGCGGCAGTTCTCTCGGGTGGCTAGACACAGCTAGCAGGGTTGGTTCAGATGTGCCGATCTCGGGTACGCAGCTCGGAGATGCCCGGCTAAGGAAGGTGAGCCTATCCCACATCTTCCACATCCTCCACAGTGGCTCTGAGTTACAAGGTCATGCCACATCTTTCAGTAGTATTCAAATTTAAATAATAGTCTGTGGGGGGTTTGGGTTTTTTTGTTTTGTTTACGTACAAGTGAGGTATCCATTTGGAAGGTTGAGCTCTTGCAACCCAAAATTCCTGGTAGGCGAGAGATTTCGGATGTATTACCACTGTTCTCCTGCTTTGAACAACTGAATGGGGAGCCAGATTAAGCTTTGGGGGTGTTGAAGCCACTTCTGAAAATACTCCTCTGTGTCTGTTCCTCAGTTAAAAGCCTAAAACGAAATATCGGGTTTGTAAGCACTATCAGACTAATGGACAGACCTAGAAATGTTTAGAGGCACTAGTAGAACATCCCAACCAGCATCAGCCATTGCTTTCTTGCAAAGTGGTTACCGTGATACTCGAAAGGATTATTAAGTTTCTGGGGTCTTCTTCTCCTCCTTATTTTTCAGGATTCAACACACCCTTTTCTGTTTTCCCTCTTTCCTAAGAGAAGCTCTCCGTGAGGAAACGGTAGGCAATGGTACCTGTGTTGGCAGGTGACATAAGCAGTAGCGGGCTGTCCTGCTGGAGAGCAGGACCTGTCCTCAATCAAGCTCTGGAGACCTGCGTGTCATACCTTCGTTTTACCTCTTGAGGTCAGCGGGCTCCCAGATCGCTTACTCTTTGTCTGCAGTGATGCGTACTGGTATCAGCCAGAAGATCCCGCAGCCCTAAAGCTTCCCAGAATATTCTCCATATTGAGCAGCCGTTCGGGGATCCTTTGCTTGAGGTTTGATTATCTGTCATTCAGCCCGTGACGTTGCCGGTGATAATGAATTCTCCCTTACAGCTCTTCCTCCGCTCCTGTTCCCCACCTACTTCCACTGCCACACGTTTTATATTGCGTACACCAAAAGGTACTGGGCGGTGAGTATGGCTACTCGTGCAGCCAGGAAGGGGTCAGTCGTGGGCCTTCAAACTTTCTTCTGAACGTGAAGCCAGCTTCTTTCCAGAGCTCAGTCCCTGCTGTGTGACACTCAATGCCATTCAGTTAGGTCTAATATGACAGTCGGTTTGGTGCCGTATTTGCAGTGGCTCTGCACATTTTCTGCTAAACCCATTATGTTCCTCAGCTTGATGATAAAGGCCTGAAAACAAGCAACAGGCTGTTTGGCTTCTACTTGCTTTGCCTCCTTTGCAGAACCACAAAGTCTACTGTCCCCTTTGGTTTGGGAAGCAAATTGGAAGGTCTGTAGCGGTCAGGAACAAGAGGATGTGGATTTATAGGAACTGCTGTTGATTTGTTAGCAGTACACGTGTACTTGGCATTACTTTCTATGCCAGGCAGCCAGAATTAACGCTTCATTCTTCCTCCTCTTGTGTGTGTTACGCGTACAGAAGGACAGAGCAACTTCCAGCCAAAACGCGATCGTTGGTCTAACGCTTAATTCCCTGTGGGGTCCTGGGCAGTGATTTGATACAAGCCTCCAACTCGTGTTTCTGAATGCATAGTTATTTGCTAATATATTAATCTACTTACAAGGTGTGAATGCTCAGCTTCATCTCTCTTACAACAAGCCGGGAAAAGAAAGCGTTATTAGCTTATGTTAACTTGGATTGCTCCAGATGATTCAATTTGGCAAAAAGCCACAGAAGTTGAATGTAGATTGGTTTTTGTACGTATAACATGAAGTTTAGAGGAAGATTTCTACAAATGTAATTTATAATTATTTTCTTTTCTTCTTGTCTCCTATTTTGGCAGGACTTGGCCTGGATGCTGACCTTCTATATCAGATTCTTTGTTACTTATGGATCATTGCTAGAAATAAAGAGTCTCCTGGCATATTATTTTATATTCAGGTGATACCTCTTTAGAAGGTTCTTCAGCCTTCCTCTACACACACTTTCCATCTGTGCCTGCCTGCCTTTCTCTGCCTTTGCTTATCTTTCCACGTTCTCCATTATCATCTCATTTTTTGCTTAGTTTCTTAATTCCATAAAGTTAAACTAAGACTCTCCTTCTCAATTGCCAGTTCAAGTTTTATGTTGCCTCCTTGGCTCTGCCAGCAAAGAGACTTCACTGAGTGCTGGCCAAACTGAGAAATGGTTACCTTACACAACACCCAGTGCTTCGGGTGTTGGTTCTCTCCTGGTTAGAGAAAGGGAACATTTAACAGAAACAGCTTAGCCTGGGCTTGCAAATGCCCAGGCGTTATCCAGCAGAATTGGCTTGAATGGACAATACACTCTCCATTTGGATGATTTTACTGATTCTAATCAGTTTGGTCCTTGGATACAGATAAAACAAGATGAATATCAGGCTACATCAGTTTCATCACAGAATGTGTTAAATAATCATGAGTTTCATAAGGAAGTATGAAACTTCCAGGTGCTGGATTAGCAAGGCTGGTGTTCAACCATGTGTTTGTAAGTCTGGCTGTGCTGTTATTTCAATGGCTCAGCATCAATTTCCTTATTTGTTACTGAATTCTGGCCTCTTGTCTGATTGCACAGGATGCTCGAGAGCAGCTGGTTCGTCTGGGTTTCACAGATGAACCATATCCCTATGGATATTTACTACGACAACAATTTGGACTGGGTGTCCACTCAGGTAAAATGTCTTCCATTCTTAAGAACTGTGGCCATGCAGGTTCAAATTCCAACCATAAGACAAGCAAGTCCTCCATCGTGTTAAGGGTGAAAACCTGTTGGTAACTGGGAAGTGAAGGTTAATAGGATAACAGGATTCAGTTACGGTTACAGTAGAGGACAGCAATGACAAGTTCACGAGCAATCTCAAATCAAAGCTGGGTCCCAGCTCTATTTCTGAAACATACCCACCTCCCCACTTAGAATCATAGAATGCGTTGGGTTGGAAGCGACCTCTCCAGGCCATCTCGTCCAACCCCCCTGCAGTGAGCAGGGACATCTTCAACTAGATCAGGTTGCTCAGAGCCTCATCCAGCCTGGCCTTGAATGTCTCCAGGGATGGGGCCTCCACCACCTCTGTGGGCAACCTGGACCAGTGTCTCACCACCCTCAGTGTAAAGAACTTCTTCCTAATGTCTAATCTAAACCTGCCCTGCTCTAGTTTAAACCATTGTCCCTCGTCCTGTCGCTACGTGCGCTTGCAAACAGCCCCTCCCCGGCTTTCTTGTAGGCCCCTGTACCTGAAGGGTACTGGAAGGCCACTATAAGGTCTCCCTGGAGCCTTCTCTTCTCCAGGCTGAACAACTCCAGCTCTCTCAGCCTGTCACTTACTGCATTGTTCTGTCTTGGACCTTTTCCACTTATGCAGAGATGGAAATTTGTGTCCTGCTCTTGCTGAGCAATTTTGCACTAGTAGAACGCCAGCGTGGTGTCCCCTCTTTGCAGAGAGACGCATTGGAGTCCAGCAGTAAAGTCTGACCACCACAGAAGTACCCTGCCATCTCTGTTTTTTCTGCAGACGTGGGTTTGAGAAGACCCAGGAGGAACTTTTGCCTGTCTGTTCACACGCATTCACAGGAGCACAGAGCCAGCTCCTAGTTTTACCACGATCCATGTTAGCCACTCTACGCGCAGCTGCTGGTCCACAAAGCTGAAGGAGGGTTATGATCCCTGGCTTGAGGTAGCTCAGCTTAGGCTAACAGAAAACAATGGACCAGAGTAGCACAGCGTACCGTGCTCTTTAGACAAACGAGAAGGGCTGTAGTCACCACTCTGTACCGACTCTGCTTTCCTTTCGCCGCCTCTAGCTCCAGGCAACGTGCAACGTTGAGCAGTCTCTGTTCAATGACTGGTTTACTGGGCATCTGAACTTCCAGATAGAACATCAGTGAGTACGCACCCTGAGAGAGAATTTTCTTCCCTCTTCTTTTTTTTTTTTTTTTTGATATTTTTTTCATGGCTCTTTTTTTTCTTTTCCCTATTCTTTGCTCTGAATTCTACAAATAGTTGTGAGGCACCAAAGAGTTTGTCTTTTTAAAAAGACTGAAAACCCTAGAGAATCATAATCAAAAACCTTCACTGGACCCACAGGAAGGTGAGAACGACTAGTGAAAATTGAACATGGGCAGGATCTATGAAACCATACAGACAGCAACGGGGTCTATCCAAAGTAGTAGCTTGTAAGCATCGGTGAAAATGTACGTGCTGAGGGATCCTGCTCATAGTCTGATACAGTATTTTTAAGCCTACCTGTACTAACTACTTATGCTATTACTGTAGAGACTGAGATATGCAATGGCAGGATGGGCTCATCGCCTTTTCCCTGCTATGGAGATGGTTACTTCTGGAGGAAAGGGAGTGGGGGAAGTAGTTTCTTCCAGCTTACGGCATCACTTAATTTGGAGAAGTGTCACTTCAGAGACGCTAGAGACAAGAGTGGAATATCACACAGGGAGAAAGCAGGAAAGTCTTAAGAGTTACCTGTGCTAAAAGCACACCAAGGGGAAAGCAGAGCCAGGAGCAGCTGGAGACACTTCTTAATGTGAGCTGGGTGGTTCCTGGGAAGTAATAATGAATGTGAACATGTGAAAAGTAATATTCCTTATAGAGCACTGGAAGAGAATTTGTCTGTCTCCTGTTCACAGCCTATTCCCCACCATGCCAAGACACAACTACTGGAAGGTGGCTCCTCTGGTGAAGTCCTTGTGTGCCAAACATGGCCTTGAGTACCAGTGTAAGCCGTTGCTCACGGCTTTTGCAGACATTGTGCAGTAAGTAATAACGCACTGGCAAAAAATTGCAGAAAGAAGGACGTAGGGGAGACCGGAATCCTAAGAACAAGAGTTGGCTTTTTCTCCTCTTACAAATCAACACACAAAACTCATTTCCCTTGTCCCCACCAACACTCCCTTAAGCAATCCTACATAACGTGGCCTCTTGCATTCTTTTTTTTTGCCTCTCTCTCAGCTCTCTGAAGAATTCAGGAGAGCTCTGGCTTGATGCCTACCTGCACCAATAAGAAGACAAGGCTTGATGGTACCATTCACAGCCTGCCACATCTTTGCATTCCCAGCAAGCTGAGGAGCAGGGACCACAAGGGACTCCATGGCAGAAGAAAATGAATAAGAACTGAAGGATATGATTCCAATCGATATGAAGTTACCTGAATCTTACTTCCAGTCTTTCCCGGTGTTTTGGTTCAGATACGTTAAGGGGTGGATAAGGCAAGCAGGAGATGACTGGTTAGAACAGGAGAAACTCTCTGTCTCTGAGGAAATATGGCCAAGAGCATTTCTGAGCCTGAGAATGTGTTCAGGTCACATACTGGTCTGGTGCAACTGGTCACTGGGCTGGTGCAGCTGCACACACTTAACTTCATGTCAGAGCCCTCCGACGAGTTGTTTGGGATTTTTTTTGGTACCCCTCATGTAGGGGGTTTAATGCTTGAAACAATGTTTACTTATTTGAAGTCATTCAAAATTGTACAGGACTTTGAATTAACAGGGTGGTCCAGCAATGTGCTGAAATCGTAATAAATTATAATAAAGTACATATCACACTTAAGAGTATAGCAATTGCAATCTGCAGTTGAATACCAATGCATTACTCTTCTCAGGGCATCCTCATCGTCACAGGGCCAGGCAGCACCAGCTGCCAGGAAGAAATACAGGGGTTGAAACCAGCTCAAGCCCCCTGCTCTCTTCTGCGTTTCTTTATTTCTTATTTGTTTTTTTTGCTGGTCGGGCTGAGTTATTTATAACACCATGAGGTCTCCACTGTCACATCCATAAAGCACAGAGCATGCTGTCCTGTAACTTTGGGAGATCCAAATGGACCATGCCAGGCACTAATTCCAACCTGAAACTTAACAGGCCCTGAACCTAACCCTAACAGGCCCTAAACTTAATACTGACCTTAACCCTAACTCTAATAGGCCTTAACCCTAAAAACTCAAACCCTAATAGGCCTTAACCCTAAAAACTGAAACCCTAAGACGCCCTAACCATAATACTAAACCTAACCCTTACCTTAAGGGCCCCAACCCTAGTATTAATAGGCCCTAACCAAAACACCAATAGGCCCCAAACCTTACCTTAACCCTAACTCTAATGTCCCTAACGGTTATGCTAATAGGCTGTAACACTAAGCATGACTCTAACCCTAATGACCCTAACCTTCACCCCAAACCTAACGCTTATTAACCCTAATAGTCCCTAACCCTAATGGCTCTAGCACTAAACCTAACCCTAGTCTGTTCAAAACACAGACTCAAGAGTTTTTTGACTGAAGTAACACACATATTTAACTTCCTATGCCTTGATACGTTGGGGGGGAGTTTATATTACAATTTTTGGAGCTCATTCATGTTGTATAGTTACAGAAAGTCACACCATGTTTCCAAGCGCCCTAGGAAGTTTTGGGGGGCAGTAAGCTTCTTTGCTTCCCAGTGAGGTTTACAGCTCTGGAAAGGAGCCGGAGAGTGTGGACAACAACTAAAATCCGGTGAGGAAGGTGGGACAAGAAAGCAGGGAAAAGGGTAGGGTTGGGCAGTTGCTTGTGCAAATTTGGCTTGCAGGAACGGCAGCCACGTGAACCCATCATGATGCAAAGCTCCTCTCGCTCCAGAATAGATCCTGGCTACTTTTTAAATCCTCACCACACAAGGCTGAGTGCCAGCCATTTGGACCCAAGCCCTGGCTCTATACTGTAAGGGAACAAGAGTACAGGATCCGGCAAGGCTTATTATTAAGCTTAAGCTTATTAAGGCAGTTTTGAGAGTTCAAGAGTAAGCTGAATTACCTGAGTGGATGCAGATTTTGGCTCTATCAGGCACAAGGTGAGTCAGAGAAAGAAGTTAATCTAGGTGCTTTGAATCATCCTTGAGAGGAGGCAAAATCTTGCCGTTAATCAGTAAGAGAGCACTTACGTTGTCTGGAGTGAGTACCATCACGGGCACATACACAGGCCCTGAAATAAGAGACTAACTTTAGGAAAGGGGACTTTGGGAACAAAAAAAATTCATTTGAATCCATTTGATAATACGAGCAAGTAAGAACACTTCCTTACAGTAATGAAAGCGATGAGGCTAATAAATAGAGATCTCACCTGGTAAAAAGAAAGATATGAAAAAAGTCTCTGATTAGATAATGAATGGACTTTGTACTGTTTGTGCCATGACTGGCTGAATTATACATGCCATGCTCAGCACTGACTTTTACTTAAAAATCTTTAACCTGGTACAGCCAGGCAGGACATGTAGAAGATTTGTTATTAAACCGTTTTCGGCCTTGGAAAACTTGCAATTATATTTAGAGGTTAACGGCACAAAGCACGATTTCCAAACCTTGGGAGTAAACGAAGCGGTTCCTGAAAACTCTGTGGGAGAGGTAAGGAGCAAAGCAGGACTCGGAACGCCCTCAGTTATTCACAAACGCATTTCCACTATTTTAAAAAAGCCTTTTAAAATTACCATTAGTAGCCTTTGAAAAGAATTTCCTTGAGTAGGTGAGAGGCCCGATTTTCAAGACCAGCATTTGATTTTTGGACCTTCGACATCATTGGGCTTCTAGTGTAACCTGCAGTCAGGCCCCCTGTAAGTAAAAATGCAATTAAAAAAAAAAAAAAAAAAAAAAAGCTGCAAATATTTTCATTAGTTGAGGACACAACAGTGTGCAAATGAGGAAGGGTGTGCAAGAAGGTTGAGCAAGATTGAGATGAAGGGCTGCTGATAAATGTGGAATAAAGCCTAAGCAACATGGATCAACGCCAGAGCAAACAGGGGGAGTTGCCAAATTCTCCCCAGGTATCTTCGACCAATCTTATCAGTACGGTAGGTAGTGTTGGTTTAGATGAAAGGCTGCCTGTATTACCTCAGGAAAATTTTTAATAGCTTGGTGAGATTTTACAAAGAAGATATCACTGAGAGGGCCAAAGAAGGAAACATATACAAATTAGTTACGCAACCCAACAGAAAGGCATAAAAAATAAGACTCTTACATATAGAAGTGATGGTAGATGAAAACAGAGTGGAAATAAAATCAGCATCACCAACAGAGTATCTTCTCTAAATGTGAGGAATGATGGAAATAATACAAAACATTAACTGCCATCCTAAAATACAGCCTTTGTGCCTGCAACTCTGAAATGCAAATTCTATTCTTTTCCAATGGTCATATCTTGAAATTGGAGGTCCAGGGCAGACAGTTTCCACTGGAAATAATATTGAAAGTTTTAATTTAAAATGAAGTGGTTTTTTTTCTAATAAATCTGCTTTGGAGAAGGGTATGTTTTAAGAAATACCAGTGTGCGTGAAAAATTTTGTTTTATATATGGCACCTCATATTAATAGCTAGATATCAAGTAAACAAAATAAGCACATTCATGGTCTTCTGTTTTATAAAGCTGAATAGTAAATAATTTTAAAAAAAATCTTAATCTTTAAACAAAAAGCTGTATCTGGTAAAAGGTTGACAGATCATAGACAAACTTTTTATAGTATAATCACACTTTATTTCACAGAAAACTGTTGAAACTATTCCTCATCCCGCAGTCTTCGCGAACTTGTACATATACATACATCAGATGCACAGCTTCACTAAACAAAGCTTGTAGCTTAGTTGTTTTAAATCTAAAGAAAGAGCAGCCTTTAGGAAAAGTAATGAGCGTCAAAAGCACCTTGGACTCTGCACGTACGCAGTAAGTAAAGCAGGGAAAACGAGCAGAGGTTTCTTCACCCTTGCTTTTCCAACTTCCCCCCACAAAGTCAGGAGCACTGTCAAGACCCTACAGACAATAGGAGAGCTACAATTAGGCAGAGCTACGTGCTTTCGTCTCCTTCCTACATATTTTGATTTTCACCCTCGTCTCAAGCGACACAAAGAGGAACCCAGACTTCTTGCCTTATCTAACCGGGTTCAACAGAAAGGTAGAGGAAAAAATGCAAGCGAGGCAAAAGTATGTTGGTATTCTGTTGAAGATCGCACCTTTGGGCAGATAAACCATCGCCTAATGTAAAGCAGCACTGGTTTGGGCAGCTCGTGGCTTCAGCAGAGCCGGCTGGGAACCGGGAACAGGTCGCGCAGACCTCTGCTCGGTCGCACGGTCCTGCCCGGTCGGGGCAGACGGTTGCTAAAGCACTCAGCGAAAGACGACGGTTGATCAAACAGGCAATTTACTCCGCATGTTTTCCTTTGATCTATTATGTCAGGACAACGCTAATGTGAAGAAACAACTTGTTTAATGATGTTGCTTTCTAAAAGTGAGGAGGAACCAACAAGAAGGCTGGATGTGATCTATGAGGGTGAAGTAACTGCAGTGGACTGAATAAAGCAAGCTGAAGGGGAAGTGGGAGATGGGTGTTTGGATTCAGGTCTCCCAATGGTCTCTGCCTCCTTGACACCCTCACCTTTTCAGTCTTACAGACCAACACAGTCCAAGTGGAGAAAAAGAGATTTCACCTTCCACAAGAACTCAGTTCCCTGCTTTTTCACACATTTCCAAGGGCAACCCCGGCAGCATCCGTGAGTGAAAGCCAGACTTGAAGCTGAAAACTGGCCCGGCTGCCGCCCCAAGCGCAGAGGCAGGGAAGGCTGCCTTAAGGCATTTTGTATTTTCATCCTGTTTGGGGAGTGTTGCAACCGCAGCTTAGTCTGTAAACTGTATCTCCCGTCATCCTTATTCCTCAATAATTCTTACAACATACATGCACAAGGTCAAAGATAAATTCCTGAGACTTAAGTGTAGAAAATAGGAAAAAGATGATTCTTCCCCAGCTCTCTGTTTGTAAAAGAGTGTATCCACTTGTGTGTCAATGCTGTTGCTGTCAATCCTGAATCAACAGTCACTGTGAGACAAGGATTTATTGCACTGGGGAAAACAAAATCAATAAAAAAAATAACAAAGTTCTCAATATGGGTCAAAGTTTTTAAATGGTGAAATCTGAGAGGAAGGAGCAAAGAAGAAAACACTGAAGTTCACAGACACAGCAAATCTATATAAAGCATTTTTGTGATTTATCACATGCTCTGAAACAGGAAGCGAAGTTTTTCTTCTGACTTCTTCCCTTAAAGCTTTACACTGTTTGAATTGGATCCAACTTTAATTACAGCAACCAAGCGAAACGCCTTTTATAATCTTGTAATGATTTGAATGAGATGGGTTAAGATCAAGGCGAACATTTCCGAGGTTTTCAAGAAGCTGTCAAGACATTGTCTGCAAGTTCTTCTGGGAAAAAAAAAAAAACAACAAAAAAAAAAAATGCAAAGAAGCCGGTGTCTACTGTTTTGTTTTTTTTCCAGGCAAAGAGCAATGTATCATCATTTAATGAAACAGGTCAGGGTGCAACTTACAGGCTGAAAAATGTCACAGTTAATCACATCACAGTACTAGACCTACTTGATCCAGCTACTTTGCTCTGGTAAACAGTAAATTTTTTTTTATTTTTTTAATTAAAAAAGTACAACTTTCAGTTTACCAAGCTTTAGTGTGTGACCTGAAAATAAATTTCGGCACAGCTCCCGAGGGCCTTGTTTACTCTCGGACTGCAACGCGGTGAGATTTCCAGCTCCACTGGGGTTGAAGTTTGGCTTTGGGTGGAACCCCACCACGACAAAGTTCAAGCTTTTATCACGCAACTAAATCATCCAGGCTCTACACAGCAATCCAGGCTGGAGAAGTGTCACTGTTAGCAGTGAACTGAGTATTAAGCTACTGCACTTATTATTTTTACACTGCTGCCTCATTTTTTAGCCTTGATTAACTTTCCTAGACTACGCAAATACACAACCCTTTACAACCTTTTGCAAACGTCGGGCTTTTTCAGGAATCTTTTTCATGATCCATCCCCACAACTGAAATCATCCCGAACTAGAAAAGTACCTCAGAACTTCTCCCGTGGAAGAAGTTTTCACAAGAAACGTACGTTGATATTTGCTTAATGGGACAGGAGAGAACGGGAACATGACACGTGCTTTGCAGGTATCTTAAACGGCTATTTGTGAGACGATGGCACAGCACAGAATCACAGAATGGTAGGGTTGGAAGGGACCTCTGGAGATCACCCACTCCAACCCCCTGCCAGAGCAGGGTCACCCAGAGCAGGTGGCACAGGAACGCGTCCAGGCGGGGTTTGAACGTCTCCAGAGATCATAAAGGTCTTTTAACTCTTTGTCTGGATTCAAGAGCTAAGCAGGAATCTAGCAATTACTGACAGACAAACCACAAATCCAGCAAAATTGCCTTTATTTCATTTACAATCAAACTAGAGCCTTAGTTCTTCTCTCAGTTCTGTCCAAAATGGCCTTATGCAACTGCTTAAGTTACATCCTCAGCGCCAGCTGAGCCAAGGCTATGCTCAAGTCCAGCTTCGCATGTCACGACCTGCGTGTCATGGTCCCACAATTGTGAGCCCAAACATCAGCTCAGATTAAGCTCTGCAATATTGCCCGGGAGGAAAGGTCAAGCTTTACCATGCACCGCGTATCTTCATGTCATCTACTGTCAACATGCACCATATCACTGCATCGATCCACTTCTGCAGCACCGGTTTGAGGCCCTAAACCCCACAGCAAACAAAACTCAAAGCGCAGAATCACAGACTGGGTTGGGTTGGAAGGGACCTTTAAAGGCCATCTGGTCCAATTTATTTAAGGGATGCTAAAGTCATAGACACCAACACGCTGCTTAGTAGACAATTTCCCTCAAAGCCTTTCACCAGGTAACGCACTTCAAGAGAGGAATTCAGGGATAACTTTTTCCAACATACTTAAAGCAGTAACTATCTGATCCAAACCTACCTCACCCTTTTTCCCCTGGAGAAGATTTAGCAACTCCGTACACTCACTCATCTCCCGGCATAGCCCACTTCAACAAACATCCACCGACATTCTGGAATCTGCTGCTGCTTTTGGCTGCTCCAGTCCAAACATTTTGGAAAAGGGAAAGCAACCAAGGAATAAAAGGGAAGGACCCATGAGAAGGAGAGGTGCTCGGGGAGAAGCTGTCATTCCCAAAAGCTAAGTTTCAAATTCATCCCCAATTCCACTGTAACAGATGTGCATCTAAAATAAAACAGTAATAGGAAGATGTTGAGCAATTCTTTACACCTAACTGAAAATTGGATTGCAACAACCCCTCAAAGGAACATTTGATTTTACCTGAGCAGAACACAAAGTCAAAACACAAGTGAGATTCCGTCATGTCACGTAAACGGTCTTTTTATTCTCATGGTAAGTAGCTGTTAATGGATTTATCATCTTGTTTATTTGAAGAAACAGCATTATTGTTCTTCCAGCGTTGCCTAACCCTCTCAGTGCCTTTTGAAAAAGCCGAGTTTTACTGTACAATACTGGTCACGGTCAGTTTAGCAGCACAGAACACGGGTCAGTCTTTTACGCACTGAAATTGTGAGTTTTCAAAACAAAGGTAGCTGTAGAAAGTACATACTACCTACCTAGCCCGTTCCAGGTCTTCTCAACGTTATTGCACAGGTTTCCTCTCTCTTCCCCATTCCTTAGTGCTTGGTTTTCTTCCCTGACTTGACACCAACCAGATTTCAGCCTAACCTCTACTCTAAACCAGCGTAACTTACAGTGGAATTTATTAGTGATAATCATTTATGGGTACAGTCAGATAAAGGCCACCTGGACAAAATTCAGAAAATAGCTGCTCGTGTTAAAGCTCTACTAAAGCCTCCCCGAGTTCGTGTCACAGTGCCCTTCCCAGCACGTGCTCAGTCCCTGTACTTAGCCACTTTTGTGAGGGTTACCTTACAATGTACAATGAGGCACGAGGCACACAGTTCCCTACCTGTGAAACAAAAAGTAGGGATTTAGGAACAAAGTAACTGCAGTAAAAAAAGCAGAATCCAACATTTGGGAAACGCTGCATTTCAACTTCACGTCCTCTGGTAAACTATTAAGAGCCACCCTTCACTAAAATCCATCATCAACAAAACCCGTAGTGAAGCAGGACAGCAATTTTTTCCTGTTCATATGGTGCACGTGACTGTAGGCGATGCCGTACCACAGACACGAGCAGCATTCCCTTTTCTGAAGGCTTAGGAAATTAAAGAGAAGGTTCCTAACAAGTAATTTCACATACCAGACCCAAGCAGAACCTAGTGTTTGGCCCCTACACAGGAATTCCAAGCATCAGCCTTGAGTCCAAGTCTATAAAAAAATCAGATGAAGGTATGAGCTTCCTAAACTAAAATAAACTATTTGAAAGCATTTACACAGAAAACAGACAACATGTTGCCAGGAGATCTTTAATTTCAGTTTTATTTCAGAAATAATAGAGAGACAATATAATTCATTTAGCAGACACAACCAAATTAAAGATTAAGCCTTGGTTACTCTTTTTCCAAACTCATTAGGATTCTGTGTTCCAGCAAGAAATATTCCCACCCATTGATGCAGCTCCTTCAACTCCCACCTGCCCGATCAGGTAAAAATCCAAACGAATCCCAGAACAGAGCAGGCTATTGGTTCATATTATTTTATTGCATCTGTATCACAGCTAATTTTTCACAATAGGTTAGTAGATAAATGAGTGGGAGAAGAAGCAGCTTTCTACAATTTAATGGAACAGCACTTAGCATCTACTCTTCTTTATCATTCCACTTCTTGGAATGCTAATTCACATTTAAATGCCAAATCAGGAACTACTCCTACTCAAAATACAACTCAAGGCAGACCGAGAAATGCTACGAATATTAAAAACTGCTCTGGTTTGAAATTTGAAGAACACTTGCTTGAGTTTAGAGCTAGTGGTTGGGTTCTGAAATCCTTTATGCCATAATTCATGCTTTTTCCAAATGCAAATGAGGCGGTATCAGCAGGCAAACAAGGAAAGCAAATAATTCAAACAAGGGGTAATGCTGCACAACTAGGATCTGGACTAATTACACATATACACCGATCTTTCTCTTTGGCAAGAGAAGAGGAAGAAGTAACAGGCAGAGCAGTTATTAAAACCTGCCAGGACTTCAGATGCATGGGGAATTGCCCGATCCTACTGAGTGCACTTCGAAACTCCTTTGGTCTGTTAGGACTAACTTCAATGTCCGACAGTTAGGACAGATTTTTATTCAAAACTCCAACAGTCAGCTTGGACACTAATTACTCCGTAACTGGGTAACACTTTCCAAATTAAGAAAAATTACCAAGTGGGATTTTGGCCCTTATAAAGCAATACTCTTCGTTTTGTATAGTAAAGTATTCAGATGCTGACAAGGCGCTTTCTTAGGTGATCACTACTCATAGTCAACCAAGGTAAGTTTTATACATATATCTAGCTACAGATACCCACACTCATTCAAACATGCCACTTTAATTAAAGTCGAACTCTGAAAGCTAGCTCTGGCTTGATCAATATATAGCATTATTAGATTATGGCAGTAAAACAGCAGAATTTCAGGAACCACTGGGAACAGTTTTGAAAGTGCTTGAGATTGAATTTGGCCAAAATAAGAATATTCATGCATTTGCAGGTTAACTTCTCAGACACTCAGAAAATTAATATTTTTCAGTTTAAATTCTTACAGATTAGAAAGAACAATTTCCTCCCCGCTAAAGACCTGTAAAATGTAATCAATTTAGTTGTAAAGTGTATGTAATAAGAAAATATCCTTTCTTATCTCCCTTAGGTCAGCTATATCCCAACCTAGCATTAGTAAGCAAAGATTATTTTAAAGTATATATTGGGAATAAAATTTACATATGTTGAGATTAAATACCTTTTTGTCATTTACCACATTTGGATAGCCAAAAGTGAAATTCAAAGGAAGTGTCTACAAATGCACACAGAACTATTTTATTAGAAATATCGAGCAACTTCAACTTTTTAACATGAACAAGTTTATCTGTAGGGATAATCAGTGTCATTACAGAAGTTCTATTGCATGATTTAGCCAGGGAAGTCTTACAATGAAAAAAAAAAGAAGTGAAACAGTATTCTGATTAAACTTATGTTTGCTTCTAGAAATGGAGACAATTTTTAATCATGAATTTCCTGAAAAACATCACATGTTGTTAACAAGCAGCAAAGCACTAATGTTGAAAGGCACTCGGATTGTTAGTTTGTGTTACCTAGTTTCCAATACAGATACAGGCACTTGAAAGCTTAATAAATCAAGCCTGTACAACACTCCTATACTTGTGCGGAAGTCTGCTACATTCATCAACATCTTCAACAGGTTGTCCTGCAGGTGTAAGGACGGAAAATTCATAGAGTAAATCTCTGCAGCACGCTTTACAAGTTGGATCTTTCTTTGGCAGACACACGAGATGCGGACTGTGTATATGTCCTAATTACATCCTATAAATAACAAAAAAAAGAAATAGTCAGAGCAAGTCCCATTGAATGCAGAGCGGAAAGTTTCAGAAAAAACCCTAACAAGTAGTTGAAGCAACACTGTTATTCTATGTAGCAAGCAGGGAGCTCAGGGAAGGCTTGTGGAAATGATTCATTACCATTACAAAGAGCGGACAATCATTTGGTCTGAAGAATCAGCCTGAACACATTGCATGTCACGTACAGTTATCTTCCAGAAGCCTCACAAAAACCCCACTGAAACAACTGTACATCATTGGCATGACTGGATGGATAGATGAGGGCAGGGCGGTAGATGTGGTCTACCTTGACTCAAGCAAGGCGTTCGACATGGTCTCCCACAGCATCCGTGTAGGGAAGCTTAGGAAGAGCGGGTTAGATGAATGGACAGCGGGGTGGATAGAAAACTGGTTGAAAGACAGAGCTCAGAGGGTCGTGATTAGGGGCACAGAGTCCAGTTGGAGGTCAGTGACAACTGGTGTTCCCCAGGGGTCAGTACTGGGTCCGGTCCTCTTCAATATATTCATCAATGACCTGGATGAGGGGACGGAGCGCACCCTCAACAAGTCTGATGATGACACAAAGCTGGGGGGGTGGCTGACACACCAGAAGGCTGTGCCGCCATACAGAGAGACCTGGACAGGTTGGAGATTTGGGCAGAGAGGAACCTGATGAAATTCAACAAGGGCAAGTGCAGGGTGCTGCACCTGGGGAGGAATAACCTCCCGCACCAGGACAGGTTGGGGGTGACCTGCTGGAGAGCAGCTCTGTGGAAAGAGATCTGGGAGTCCTGGTGGACAACAAGATGACCATGAGTCAGCAATGTGCCCTTGTGGCCAAGAAGGCCAAGGGCATCCTGGGGGGCATCAAGAAGAGTGTGGCCAGCAGGTGGAGGGAGGTCATCCTCCCCCTCTGCTCTGCCCTGGGGAGGCCGCGGCTGGAGCACTGTGTCCAGTTCTGGGCTCCCCGGTTCCAGAAGGACAGGGAACTGCTGGAGAGGGGACAGCAAAGGGCTACCAAGATGATGAGGGCACTGGAACATCTCTCTGATGAAGAAAGGCTGAGGGATTTGGGTCTCTTCAGTCTGGAAAAAAGACGACTGAGGGGGGACCTTATCAACGCTTGTAAATACTGAAAGGGTGGGTGTCAGGAGGATGGGGCCAGGCTCCTTTCAGTGGTGCCCAGCGACAGGACAAGAGGTAATGGGCACAAACTTGAACACGGGAAGTTCCACCTAAACACGAGAAGGAACTTCTTTACCCTGAGGGTGGCAGAGCACTGGCACAGGCTGCCCAGAGAGGTGGTGGAGTCTCCGTCTCTGGAGACATTCCAACCCCGCCTGGACGCGTTCCTGTGCCACCTGCTCTGGGTGACCCTGCTCTGGCAGGGGGTTGGAGTGGGTGATCTCCAGAGGTCCCTTCCAACCCTATGGTTCTCTGATTCTATGATTGGTTAATCAACATTTAATTAGATGTAATTAGAGTGCTGTTTCCTCGTTTTGTAATTTTACATGCACTGACTTCTGCCGTTGCAGACAACGCCAAGCTCAGTGGTACAGCTGACATGCCTGAGGGACAGGATGCCATCTGGAGGGACCTGGACAAGCTCAAAAACTGGGCCCATGTGAACCTCATGAGGTTCAACAAGGCCAAGTGCAGGGTCCTGCACCTGGTTTGGGACAACCCCCAGTATGAATACAGGCTGGGGGATGAAGGGATGGAGAGCCAAGAAGGACTTGGGGGTACTAGTGGATGAGAAGCTCAAGACAACCCATCAATGTGCACTGGCAGCCCAGAAGGCCAACCATATCCTGGGCTGCATCCACAGCAGTGTGGGCAGCAGGGCAAGGGGAGGGATTCTGCCCCTCTGCTCCGTTCTGGGGAGACCCCCCTGCAGTGCTGCCTCCAACCCTGGGGCCACCAACAGCAGAAGGACACGGAGCTCTTGCAGCGGGGCCAGAGGAGGCCCCGGAGATGCTGGGAGGGCTGGAGCCCCTCTGCTGTGAGGACAGGCTGAGAGAGCTGGGGGGGTTCAGCCTGGAGAAGAGAAGGCTCCGGGGAGACCTTCCAGCCCCTGCCAGTCCCTCAAGGGGCTCCAGGAAAGCTGGGGAGGGACTCTGGATCAGGAAGGGGAGCCATGGGACAAGGGGGAACGGTTTTAGACTGAAAGAGGGGAGATTTAGATATCAGGAAGAAGTTCTTGACTGTGAGGGTGGTAAGACACTGGCCCAGGTTGGCCGGAGAGGTGGTAGATGCCTCATCCCTGGAAGCATTCAAGATGCAGTTGGATGGGGCTGTGAGCAATCTGATCTAGTTAAAGATGTCCCTGCTTACTGCAGGGTGGGTTGGACTAGATGACCTTTAAAGGTCCCTTCCCACCCAAACCATTCTATGGTTCTATGATTTAAACCAAATGGGAATCCAGACCAGTTTCTCTTCTTTTTGGGGGTTTACAAAAGAAGCTAAGACAGCCAGTCAAAATTCAAACACAGAAATCATTAGCTTACTTTTTTCCCACTGTCAGCATTGTATTTGTCCAGCAAAGCCTGAATACGGGCACCATAGTCAGGATGAACATCAGTGAAGTTTTTCACCTAAACAGGAAGGCAGAACAGAAAAGTCAACAAAATTTTTTCCCTCCACATGAAACATATTCCTGAACACATTTTCAGCTCTGTGGTCCACAAGCAGTAGATATCATAAGGAAGAAAAGAAGGATGAAAACTCTTTTCTAAAAGTTTAATTCTGACCAGCCAGAAAGGAGCTATGAATGCCATCAAACACTATGTCTATTATCTCACATAGAGCTCTTCCCTGATTTAAGCAAAGTTCCACTGTGAAGGATAAAGATCCAATCCCTCCCCAGCCCTCACTGTCTTTTTCCTGGTTTAAAGCAAAACTGGCGGTCACCCGACTTTTGAAACGCCAAGCTAAACACATAATGACATCCTTGACGTGTTAATTTAACATGTTATACATTATTTATGTTAAATATGTTTGTATTTATGTAATATAAGTGTTCTGTACTGATAACTCCTGTATAAGGGAGATCTAGAAGTTGCCTGCTCAAGAAGAATTTCTGATACTCCTTTCCACAAACATATGTTGACATAGTTAGTATGACTTTTGACAAAGTTAATAGACTGCAAGAAAATCTGGAATAAAGAGCAAAGGCTAAAAACCAAATAGGCCACTTACAGCTCTCTTCTGAATGAAGAGTTGTGCATCTTTAAGATGATCAGCAATATTTTTACACAGCCTTTGACGTTCATCCTCCTTCAGCACTTTGGTATAGAATTCTCGCACCTTATGATTAGAGACAAAGTTTTATTTTGACATTTCCAAGAGCAAGTCATTCTACCCAGAGCAGCCAATAATACTTACTAGACTAATAGAATTCATTATTACTGAAAAAAAAAAAAAGTAGTTCTCACTCTTAATAGTCAGGCAACACTTAATATACTTAAGACATTTAAACTCAGAAGGCAACCAATTTGTGGGGGTCTTTGGCAAACCTGCTAACAACTCTTTCTATGTCTAGCTTTAAAAAACTGTTGCTTATTGAATTAATGAAAATAAATATTGCTGTTGGGGTCCAGTTCAGGAACTGGTGATTATGACATTACATGAATACTCTAGCCTGGCTATCTGCAGACACCAATCGCAAGACGACAAAAAGTCACAACCTCTAGATATCTGGGCCCAGAATATGGATAGCAAAAATCTGTGAGAATTCATTAACTATCCTATTAGCAACAATTCAGTTATTCATGAAATTAACCTGTATGGAGATTTTCCAAGCTGAACTTCAGGTTAGCCCAGATGCTTCAGAGAGAAGTCACGTTTGACTGATTCTTATTAATATTCTCTAAACTCATCCTATAAACTCATCTTATGTAATAAGCAATATAAAGCCTTTTCATACATCATACCTGAGTCACATTATCTTCATTTGCACTATTGAAGCGCTGCACATCTCCCGAAACGGACATGCGGCATTCCTTTACCATGGGCTGATCTTCTGGACCAGTAAAACTATTTGGATAATAGTTTGGGGCACCACCTGAAAACAAACAAAAAAACCCCACAACAACAAACCAGTCAGACTCCAGCTCTCTCAGATTAAGTCATAAGACAGAAAGTGTTCTTTGCCTACAAGAACCTAAAACAATTATCCAGTTATAATTCACTCTAATAAAAACAGTTGTCAGTATTTTTCTGTCAACATACAGCTCAACATCAGGAGCTGTGTCTTCAAGCCAGTACTTCACAGCACTTACTACAAACAGAACTTCAATAGCTTTTTTGGGGAAAAATTGATCTGTTTCAGATACCAGGAGTTCTGGCCACTCTCGCAGCAACATTGCTCAGAATTTTAATAGACAAAGTTATGGAAGTTATTAGAAGTTTTAGTCCAAGGCAGCATAAAAATACACTTTCATCTGCATATTTGAAGTATTACTAATCTTAATTATGGAGGGGCTTTATTTTAAACACATAACATACTTACAGAACTGCATAAAAATAAACTTATTATCTCTTCTTGGACAGAAGCAGCTGTTTTCAAGTTCCCATTTTACAAATATTTCCCTCTCCTCCCTCAGCAAGTATTAGAATTTATAGCCCAGAGGAATACAGTGCTTTTGGCACGAGGCATAGCTTAAGCATATCCTTGTTCAGTCCCAGGCGTAAAACAGTCACTATTGGGCAAACATTGACAGAACGGAGACTGCTGAATAGAGGTGAAGTTAAAGTTTGGCATTCATACTCTTGCCTTGCACAATCTCTTCAAAATCCGACAGCAAAGCAGTTTAACAAAGTGGACTGAGTATAAGAAAGCCAGTCTTTAAATTTAAAAAACGCAAATACAGATTTCTCAAAGACATTTAGGCCATCTCTACTATGTTTAGATTACATTTTTGCCTAGAAGTAGAAACAAAGTAGTAGTAATTAACTCCTGTGAAACCATTTCTCTAGCATATTTCATTTTAAATAATTAATAATTTAGAACTTTTTCAATTAAGTCCCTTTAACAAGCACGTTTCTAGAAGTCTTTAAAGGAACATAAACTAGGGACATTACTGGATTCTTTGACTGTTGTCCTGCGAAGCCCCTTTCTTCTGAAGGCCTATTTGTAAGTTATTAAACACATCTTAAGCTTCGCTTGGTTTTTACACTTTTAAACAAAGTCCCCACCCCCTGTCCAAACATCCAAAGTTACACAGTGATGTACGAGTTGCACAAGAGACACTGAAAGGTCAGAGAGGAAAAAGTAGCATTTCTTACAGTATAATTGTCAGTAATAGCAAAACACCCACATCTGTTCAGCAAGTATCTTACACCTCCTGTGAACAGAAGAGTTCTGCAATGCACGCGTAGGTATCATTATATTTAAAGATATTTTCATTACTACCTTGGTTGTCAGAAACGCACATCGGTCCATCCCTCTGGTAATTGGCCACACGAGTTCTGAAGGGGCAGTTCACAGGAATTTGGAGATAGTTAGGTCCCAGCCGGTGTCTGTGAGTGTCAGGATATGAAAAGAGACGACCCTAAAACATTTAATCACAAACATTAACTACTACTTGCTGAAAGAGATCACTTAAGTGGTATATACCAATCCAAAGCACTATACATTAGTTGTAAGAGGGAGAAGACTGTTTCCTTTCCATATAATTTAAAGTACATCAGGGACATATGTCCAAAGCGACACTCAAAACACAAACTAACTTTGCCGGAATACCAGTGAAGAACAGCAGGCTGAGTTGCATTTATGCAGCTTGGGTATTTCCTACCAATTTCAGAATGCTAAACCTATTCTCAAGCAGGAAAGTGGTTACACACGTAGAGATAAAAGTGACTATCACCATGCTAAACATTCTTAAGGAATAATGTAATATTTTCCTACTTATTTTCAAACTTAAATTTAAAAGTTGATTACATCTGAAATACGGTAGTCCAATATGGTAGTCCCTTAGCCAAGAAGACAGACTGATTCTGACCATGAAGTTTGTGGGAGCAAAGAGAGGCAAAACAGAAGAACCACATGATGGTTCAAGAGTTTATCCAGTTGAAACTGTCAAAATATCTTCTTGTTTACATGGATATCATTTGAAACAACCACCTGGTTTTAATCTGAAAAAGCTTAACATGCCAACATCCATGACTCTGCAGACAGTATAGCCTGCTGCAGCCAGTTTTATCAGATCTTCTGACCTGTAAGAAATCCAATACTACTTCGAAAGAATAGTCTTGCAGTTTATATCAGGGATTAGTTATACCTGTGTTTGATAGCATTTGAAGTCTACCTTATACTCATAGAGTTTGTAATTTTAAGATATACTGTAAAAGCACAAGTAAAAACGCATTGCTGCTACGGTTTTATCCCATACGTTTTGCCAGACTGACAGAATTCCCCATCAGCTTTTATAGCTACTGCAGATGTCCTCTAAATTCTACGTTTTCTATTCCTTTAGTTCTTTCCCATTCTTTTTCTATATAATTTTTGCATGAGCACATAAGATGGTGATGATTAAAAAAACCCACTAAAATAATTTAAAAAACCCCAACACTAAAATTAAAAATAATTAAAAAAAAATATCAGTTGCTTCCCATTCCTCAGGTTTACTGCTGCTACACAAACAGGGACAGGAATGCTTTCATAAACAGCAAAGCAAACATAATGCTCTGCAGGTAAAATCTTCTGTGCATTGTAGTTTACCTGCAGCATTTTATCAGGGCTAGGTTCAATCCCAGGTGGCATGTTGCTGGGATCGTAGGCCATCTGTTCTACCTCTGCAAAGTAATTGACAGGATTCCTGTTCAAGACAAGCTTTCCCACAGGGATGAGAGGGTAGTCACCGTGCGGCCAAATCTGTAAGACACAACACACATACATTAAAAATCAACATTATTATAGGTTTGTGCAGCTTAAATAATTACAAGGCAACATTTGCCTGATTTAAGTTTTGACTGAGAAAATACATTACTGAAGAAATTCATTTTTTTTTGCTAACAAACGTTTTGAGAAATGTCATATTTTACAAAGTCTTTTGCAATCAAGACAGAGTACTAACGCAATTTATTTCATCATCCCAGCATAATCTCAGCACTTGTCTACTTAAATGAAATACCCACAGGCGCTTGAAAAACTGCTTAGGAATGCAATATCGTAGGTGGAACTGGTAGCATCATTGTTTTCAGCTACTTCAAAATGCAACCAGCTTAACTAGCCTTTTCTTTGTCATCTTAGCCTGTACTTTCAAGTTCAAGAGTCTTCAGCCATTTGGAGAGAGCAATATTAGAGGGAAAAAAAAAAAAGTAATACAAGTTTATATTAGTATCTCTCAACAAGCCATTGCTTGGAACAGCAATTGGAAACCTGACAAAAATCAGATCAACAGTCAGAAGCTACATTATCAACAATACTTAAAACTAGCGAGCTCAGGGTGTGACTGTATAATCCGGGATCACACTTTGGAAATGTTCAGTTGTAATCTTAAGGCCTGGAATCAAGCCCTATCCATATTTCACTGAGGAAGAGTAACATCAGATAACATCAATATAATTTCATTACCAGAATTTCTGACTCATCATGACCATATAATAAAAAGCACACTTAAAATATAGAGGGGAAGAATAACAGGACAGACTAACTTTATTGACATGGACTAGCAACTACTAGTTACTAGCTACTCCATGGAAACTGTTACACTTTTTTTTACAATAAGCTCAGTTATGGCATTTGCTACATTCTGATCTCATGACCGTTCTTAAACTAGCTGAAATTCAGTTTCACAACAGCATCGGAGATACCTTAGTTAAATCAAAAGGATTGAATGGAAATTGTTCCGCTTCTTCAAATGTCATAACTTGAATGTAGAAAGACCACGATGGATAGTCCCCCTTGGCAATGGCATTGTAAAGATCTCGTATTCCATAGTCAGGATCGGTAGAAGCCAATCTTTCTGCTTCTTCAACAGGAAGATTTTTGATGCCCTGGTCAGTCTAAAAGCAATAAAAGGAATTACAACACACAAAGTATTACAGAAATCATTAATAAGAAAGTACTTTAACAAGACTTAGAATCAAAGAATATGATTGCCCATCTTCCAATCCCAAATAACTTGAGTTCAGAATAACAGTACATTCAATAACTGCCATCCAGATAAAAATTAGTTCTCTGATAAATATGTAACGCTATAGAACAGAGATATCAAACACAGAACAGAAGATATCAAACACGAAGGTATGATCCCTGCAGCACATCAAGTAAAGCAGTTTGCCCTCTCCCCTTAGAGGATGCAGTGCTCCTTTACCGACCCATCATCCCACCTTTTCCTACAGACCACGTGCCAACGCAAATTGATAAAATGGTTGCAGCCCTCTGGGCTGAAAGTTCTGGATTCTACATGAATCTCAATCTCCCACCTCTATTTGTGACATCTTTAGCACTAACTAAAAGTCTCATTTTAATAAGCTTTTGACAACTCAAAGGCTAAAACCTGCTATACAGTCCCTCCTAGTTTAACATAACGGTTTACGAAGTCTTGCTTCAGAGGTAGATGTCCAAATAGGTAAGAAGTTGTGTTGTCTTTAAAACCTTGAAAGGAAGCTGTTTTCAAGCGAGATATGCTACAGACTGCTTTCTCACAGAAGTGTGGAAGTTCTGTGAGCTTCAGCTGCAGAGCTCTTGTAAACAGAGTTTTTGTATTTTGACAAACAGTTGAGTCTTAAAAATACTAGATCAGAAGATAAACAGAAACAAAAACCAGATCCAGACAGAGAACTTTTACCTGAAGAAGCACCTGTTGAATCTGAACTACTGTGTAGCCATGAATATTAAACAGGAAGATACACGCTGAATAAAACACATTTCCAAAGGGCTAGAGGACTCTTGCATCTGCACTAAATGACAGCAAGGGAGTCTGAAATGCAATAAACTGACCGAGGTGCTCAGAGCTCACCACACAAGTAGACCAAGTTCTCCACTAACAAGAGACAACTCCTCAAAGAAGAGGAGACACCTACTGTGTCATAGCAGGAAAACTGATGTTCATCATGCTTGTTAAAGGCATGGGAATGACACAGAAAAAAACCCACACACCTTTTTGATTGAGTCTATGCACTAACAAGTCTTTTCTGAATGAAACTTGAGAAGTCACAGACCTTTTTTACCCAATCTATTTAAACTGGTTTTTATCCAATATGATATATACTTCTAACTGAGAACTGGAAAAAGAATATCAATACCTTCACATGGAATTTGCAGTAAACTGCTCTTCCACTAGCATTAACTAGTTTAAAAGTATGTGATCCATATCCATTCATATGGCGATAGCCGTCAGGAATACCACGATCACTGAACAAGAAAGACACCTAAGAGAAGAATCAAACAATATTAATGGACTCACCAGTAAATAGATAAAGTGACCATTCAAGACAAAGTTCATTTATTGCATTAATCTGCATCACTGGAAGCTATCCTTATGTTATGAATTCCTTGAGGAATTCCTAGTTTAAGAGTGTTAAGGACATAAGACTGCTTTGGTTCCGCATGAAGAAGAACTGTGAATTAAACCCATGTGAAGTTCTATGCCCACATGAAATATATGGTGAAATACAAGACATTAATCTAACGATACTGTTATGATTGTCACTCTAAGCACAGAATAGGTACACATGGATAACTGAAGTTACAAATATAAATAAGACTTTTTTTTCCTCAAGTTAAAGACAAAATCTGAAAACTGAAGTCCTTAACTAGCTCTTCAAAGTCTTCAACCAGTAACATACCACCACGCATACGCATTCAAAATGCTGCTTTTCTTTAGGTTTATGATCACAAACAATGCTTGTGATACTTCTTTTTCCACGTAGTAATTACTGGAAGGCTTCCGTATGAACCCCTTTTTTTTAAAAAAGAAAAGTACAACTGCATTTTTAATTTTATATTAGCTTTTTGGCATAACATTCTTGAAAACAAATACATTTCAGAATAATCAGAATGCACTGTGAATTCTAGTAATTTCTGGAGTTGTTCTAATGTGCTACACAATATACAGCTTTAAATAAACTTAAATGCAATAGCATTACTTTCCCAGTATTTTACTGTTCTCTAACATTGTTTGCTGCTCACCAGTATCTCCAGTGCTCCAGCATTAGAAAACTTAGCAACTTCCCCTTCATCCCTATATAAAATACGATTGTGAAAACAGAAGAATCCCACCCATTTCACAGAGTCATTAAAAGAAAAAAGCTAGATACACATACTAATAGCCTTAAAAGTTATTGTAGGCCTTTCACCTTTACTGTTCCTAAAAGATGATGTAGGCTTGTAGACAAAACATGGAAGAGAGACAGTTAAAAATACGTGCTGTCATAACATTATTTTCTTAATCATACAAAATAAAGTCAAAGGAGAACCTTACTTGATGCAAGGACTCAGGGCGAAGACTCCAGAAGTCCCACATCATGTCAGGATCCCTCAAATGAGTCTGAGGGTTCCTCTTTTGGCTATGGATGAAGGACGGAAACTAATTTGTCCAGAAGTGGAGGAGAGAAGGAGGGGGAGAAAAAAAAAGTTCTTTAACATCTCCAAATTATTTGGGGTACATGGTATACACTAAGCAACTCCTGGTACAAAACAAAGACAAACAGTTTTTTCAATACCTTCAACTATTAAAGGAACAGCACACTGAAAAGTGAGACAAAGATTTAAGATCACTGAAAAAAATCTTCTATTGTCATACACCTCCTGCAACCAAATTCATTACCCCAATTTTATTGGTCTCTGAAAGTGAAACATTTACAATTAGGATAAACGGGCTGTTCAAAGCTAAAGAATGCTTTCATTTTGTGACTGAGAAAGCGAGAGGAAAATCTTTTCAAATTTATATATCTGAACTTTTCTGCGTATCTGACTCCTAAATGAATACAGAGATACTATAAAGTACCTTTGCAGAACTCCTCCACTCAAGGAAAGCCCCTCCACTTACAAAGCACTGTTAAACTTACATTTAAGGCTAAAAAAAAATAATCAGATTTAATAAAAAGAATTTGCAAGAAGCTTTTAAGCTGAAAAGTCTTTCCCTCTCTCCCCCCAGTAGCCTCAAAATGAAAAAGTCATCTACAGAGTAAAACAGCAAATTTGAACACAACTAAGTGCGTGTGCTATTCGTGGCATGAAACCACATAAGTAATCAAGCATTAGTTCTTAATTTTCTTTGAAATAACACCTTTTCAAGTCAAAAATGTTTGGACCATCTAACAGACAAAAGGTGCATAAAAGAATAGCTTTTGCTTCTCAGTGAAGCATGAACAAGACATGAACAAACTTTTGGACTCTTTCACAAAGTACCCTCACCTTTTGTGCTTACTCACCAACATCGCATCCCGAATGAAGAAGATAGGAGTATTATTTCCCACAAGATCCCAGTTACCCTCTTCTGTATAGAATTTCATTGCAAATCCTCGAGGGTCACGAACTGTATCAGCTGACCCAGATTCTCCAGCTTGAAGACACACATGAACGTACAGAAGTGTTACGATAGGAAATGCATACAAATTGGAAGCATAAAAACATAGAACTTGAGAACGTGCCATAAAATCCTAAAAGGGTGGGGTTGATTAATTTAAGTCTTTTCTACACCAAGGAATTTTTGGCATATTTTCAACAATACTTCAGGCACTGAAAGTTTCCAAAGTGTGAACAGACACCCTCCCAAGCATTTGGGCCACTGTTATAAGAAAGAAAAAACAAGTATATCCACTTGAACCAATTAAGAGTGGAATTTGCATTACCACTAACAGAGACAACATCAGATTATAAGGCAGAATCGGCTGGAAAACACATTAATTTCTCTGCATCAGATGCCAGTGTGAAAGCTCTCATTTGGAAGGTTAGCAATCTAAATAGCATGCCTAATAAAAAGGGAACTTATGGAAGAGTTGTCACCCTTTTAATTCCCCTTGTGCTTTATCCAAAACAGCCCTTTCAATGGGTAACTTTATAACAGAGCAGAAGTGTTCCAGAAGTATTCAGGAACAGCTAACACTGAGCGTCATGATGAAACAACAGGGGCACTCTTTCTCTCATTGAAAAAAATGTGTACTACAGAACAGCTAGGAAGAAACATGTTCAAACAGAGCAGGGAAAAGAAAGGCACTGTTGCAGCAACCCACTTCAGCACACAATCCACAGATCAAACTCAGCTGCACATCTTTCCCCCGTAAAACATTCCAGGACTCCTTAAGGTTTGGTGACAGGGATAAGGCAGTAGGCCAAAACCAGCTGCTCTCTGAGCCCTGTTGGACTACTTTCTCTCCAATATTACTTCTAGAACTGAATCCTTACTAGCATTTCTTTTCTTTTAAATACAGATAGAGTAGCAACACAAGTTTTGAAAGATCATTTTTCTATCAGACAAGATATTGATGCTAATGCATGTTTTAACTAACACCACTTAAGATTTTGCTAGTTTATGCACTCAGCTCTTTAAAAAATAAGAGTTTATTTACAGAAGATTGTTTATTCTTCTTTGCCTAGTACGGACTTTGCAGCATTCATCCCCAAAACATTCCTACAGCATAAAAGATTATAGGTATTTAACTTTCAAGCGTTAAACCGCAGCATGGAAGTGTTGATACGATCCACCCAGAAACAAAGCAAACTTTCTGTCAGAAAAAAAAAAATAGCTCAGACCATCCTTTCTCTCACATTCCAGAGGGAAAAGGGTCTACAGACAGCTCTGGCAGAAAGATGCAGAAGCTGCTTAAGGTCTTGCAATTTAAATGAAATTCACAAAAGAGGAACCGGTTGGCAGAAAGCGCTTCAAACTACCTTAAGTACATTAAGTGTTCCACAATGCAAACATTGCTGTCAGTGTAACTATGGTACACATGTAAGAAGACACACAATAACTTTAAAGCCTTACCAACAGTGGAGAATCGTATAGCAATCGGAGTTCTTTTTCCAATGTGTTCAAACACTTTGGCCTTACAATACTGGGTAATATCATGCGTGACTTCAAAATAGCCAAAAGCTCCTGGAAAAGTCATTTCAAAATATCAGATCTAGATAACTTCCTTCCACTCACAGCGTATCTGTTATTCCTCTATGGTCCAACAAACAGCTTTAAGTCAAAAGGAAACATGGAAATACACCAGATATAGACTGAGTTTATATCTATGCACTAAAACACTCAATTTATTTTCACAGAATGAAATTTACTTAACAAAAACTACTATTTGCATGGTGCTCCCTCTCACCTCCTTAACAGATTGCTAACAGTTCCCAGCAGCAATAGAGACCTCATTTGTACTGTGCAGAATAACAAACAGAAGCTTTTTGGATGCTCTTCTGCCAATATTTGCATATTTACCTCAGAGCAAGACAAGTGTTTCTTTAATCCTGATGTGTTGCAGAATTTTTAGTCCACCTGTAAACTGGATGAAGCAACAAAGTTCTTCCCACCCCCACAGAGGATTTTTCCCATGTACATTCACATTATAATAGAATTCAGTCCCCTATTTTCTTCTTCTAGGGCAATAGGGAACAAAAAAAAAAAAAAAGTCAGAGCTGCCAGTTCTACCCTACCAAGATCAATAACAAATTTTAAAATGAGTTGGGTTTTTTTTATTTTTAATTTAAATATTAGACCATTATCTTGCTTTGGCAGACAGGTACATCGGTTGACAAAGACAAGAATCTCTATCAAATAACATGCAAACAGACATTAAAATAGAGATGGGTAAGTCTTCCCTTCCAGAGGAACAGAGTGTTATGGAGGAACAGATAGAGGAAGCAGAACTTCCAGCAAATACAATAAAGATTTAAGGGCTGTAACTACATTTTCTCTCAGTTTTTTTTTTCTTAACAGTTTTTCAGTGCTTCAAAGTTTTGACATTGAGTTCTTTTAAACCAGGCCATACCACTACTGTTGATATATAATCTACAATACCAAATTATGGCTAATACGATGCAATTTATCTGTCACAATCTATGCATTAACTCAAAAGCTTTTTAAAATCTAATTCTACACAGAGGAAAAAACCATGTGTTTTTAAACATACCTGCCCCTTTTGCATGCACAACTCTTTCAGGAATCCTCTCTCTGTCAAAATGAGCCATCTCATCAGTGAAAACAACATCTTGAACAAGAAGAGGTCCACGCGGCCCCACTGTCAGAATATTTAGCTTATCCCCTACTGGGTTCCCAGCACCAGTGGTCAAGACATCTGGTTTCTGAAAGCAACAGATAGGTAACATCACATCACCAGAAATTAAAACCCTTCTATATTTATAGTCACATAATGTGCATGCCAGTTCAACCATTATGTGTCACAGGATGTATTAACAAGTATATAGCACAATGGCATCAGATTCTGAACTACTTACAGAAAATATAGATGTCTAACTACATCACAGTACCAGGCTTGTGGCTATTTAAGAAGGGGAATTCAAGTCATGTGTAATCCAGGAATGTTTTCCATGGTTCAGAAACATTATTTGTTAAGCCTGTATATCTTGCTTCAAGAAAAATAGGGAATGTCAGCCTTAAAACATGAGTTAAGGTTCAGTTTGCCCCCCACCTCAACAGGGGAAGATGTAAAGAGAGGAAGCTACAAAAGGAGTAGCTGCTGGAAAGTAATAAGGGACAAAGGAAAGGAGGAAGGTAAGGTCAGTACAGGGATGGAGGCCTTAAGAAAGAGCTATAGCCACACAGCATAAAGACTAGAGGGAGGTATCCATGATTACCATTGGTCTGGAAGAGCTAGATGGAAAATATAATAAGTAAGAATACCTGAGGAATCATCATTCTAGACTCTTGAACCATGGAAGGGCTAAGATTAACAAAAGGCCTAAAGAAGTCCTACTGTCAGTATATGTCCTATCAAAAGGACAGCAAACCAGAACATCTTGTTTGTGTAATTTTTTTTTTTTACTAACGTCATTATTGTCATTAAAGAAACTGCCCAAGACAGCCCCACTCATCCTTTTCCCCTTCCTTTCATACCAAGTTTAAATTAATCATTTTCAGAGGCTACTTAGAGCCGCAGCATCTTGTACAGTCGGAGTGACCCTGTAGCTAAAAAAAAAAAAAACCAGCCACTTCAAAACAACTTCAAGAAACATCTCATAGAACTCTGTAGCACTATAATTGAGTGTACTCCCACTTTCTTAAGAAAAACCCCAGTAGAAAAGGCTTTACCTGCAGCAGATATGGGGTCATATACTCTCTAAGGCAACAGTCCTGTTTTACTGGGTATTGTAGAAAACAGCAAGAAAGGTACATCAGCTCCAGAGACCTGACGGCTGCAGGTGTCAGTTTTTCCTGCAGCACATTTATTAATTGATATGAGCCAGGGCAATGTTTGTAAAGGACTCGGAAGAACAAAAGTTAGTACAAAGGAAGAAACAAGAGAAAAAAGTTTGCAACAGGGTCACAGATTATGACCAGTTAACACTAAATCCAGTGTTACATGTTGCACTAAACTGACATACACCCACATGGGCTCTCCATCCATACCATCCTACCCTCTTCTGCCAGTAGCATCCGCACACCTGAACCACAGGAAATGCACCAGAATAAACTCACTCATCCCCTCCCAACTAGTTCTCCTTCTTTTAAAATTCTATAAACAAAAAGAGATGGTGAAGAGAAGGAAAGAGTAACTCTCAATGAGAAGGCCTTCGTTATTTTATCAGCAACTTTATGGGGATCCAACTCCCATACTGACAACTTAAGTTTTGCTTTAAGTGTTTTAATTACTGTAAATAGGCAAAATTCCCATCTGTCTCATGGAATAGTGTACTGAACTGGACTAGCCTCCAGGTTGGGTTTTTTTTCCCCCCCCAAAAGGCAACCCATAAAGGCAGGGGAAAGAGCAATTATTCACATCTACACCCAGAGCTCTGGATGAGGCAGAGTACGCAGGGAGAGTTATATACACTCAGGCACATGAATAACCACATGAAAGACATTTGACAGGCTAACTGCATCTCCAGTGTGTTCTCACTAATATGCAACACACTACTCTAGCTGGCTTGAATTCCCAAAATATCTAGGCTCTTTATTCTTCATTCACCACTTCATTAGCATAAAGCTATAAGCATAAATTAAACTCCTTAAGTATGATGAAATCCTAACCTATACTGAAATCTGTACAAACATTCAAAAAAAGACAATATATACCCTGTTACACACAGGAACATGATGTTCAGAAACTCAGAGGACAGTTACCAGTTTAGCTTTATTTAAAGTATTCTTAAGTCAAAGGAACATCTGTTTAAATCAAAATATTATCTATACTTTAAGGGAAATACGCAAGAGCAGAAACTGTTCTCAGTGTTCTTTCCACTGCTTATATCTCACACGCTTCCTACCTTATGTTTTGCTCAGTTTTAAACGAGCCAAAGAAAATGATTTCACTGCTCACCTTGAGAAATCACCCAGTCAGACCGCACGGGATGAGTCAGTCTAAGAGTTCAACTTCTTAAAATGACATCCTAACATACAGACACCATATAATTTAGCACCCTTAAATATGTATGCTGTATTATGTTTTTAGCTAGCATCTTAAACTAGAAGTTTTTCAAATTGCCATTACAAATGAACTTTTTGAATTAGGATTTAATTTTGTACCTTAAAGTAGGTAGGACACTACCATATTCAGGGGACATTAAGAAAAAGCTCATTCATCCATTCCATGATTCAGCCTAGTAAGTGCAAAATATTCTACTTCAAGATATTCACCTAGTGTCAATTAATGCAATTATATTCTCAGCTCATTATCCTGACATATTTTCTGTACTGAGGTATGAAAGCTACAAACAACCCATCCTGAAACCCATTCTAAACCTCTGCTTTGAAGAGCCCTTTCTTAGAACACAGTACAGTCTGCAGATGAGAATATAAAATGCTCACACATCGCATTTGTGATTGAACATTTTGGTCAATTTTTTTTTCAGAGTTTGCTTAGGGAGAACTACTTCATATTTTTCAATCCAGCTTCTAGCACTGCCAGTATTTTTCTTTTATCTTCATTAGTTTTGCTGATTAAAAGTTTCAAGTTTCTCACAGCTAAATCCCAATGTACTAGTTTTCCTAATCATAAATTCACTGGGGTTTTTTGTATTGATCTGTCATACTCATTTAAGACAGGCAAGCTCACTGTAATGAAGAAAAAGAACAGATCCTACCAACGGAATCCTAAGCTTCTGCATTTTCTCTCCAACCTTCTTGTATTATCATTTATAACAGACATTTCCGTCCTTCTCACGTGTTCTATGTACACACAGAGACTTCCACTTCATCCCTGCTCTAAGACGGCCTGTGACACTGCTACACAAAAATCCTGTGTATAACTTCAGCACCATTTCTCAATCTGACTACTATAATTCTAAGAAGAGCAAACCTGGGGACTGTATCCTGTTAACTTTTTTTTTTTTTTTTAAACATGAGACATAGCCCTTAAGATCCCTCCAGTCCCTATGGTGACTTTTTAAAGTCACTAATACTTACGTCATCTTGAAGAAGTGACCAAGTTTCACTCAGCCCATTGAGAAAAACAAAAGTTATTTTGAGTTAGAGCCCTGTTAATTCTGGAGTTCTTCATAAATTCTGAGAATCCCAGTAGGTTTAACCATCCATTGGTAGGACTATAATACACATACCTACACCTATGACCTTCTCCTCTACAAAGTCCTTGAGAGTGCTTGGTAAAAGACAGACAGAAAAAAAAAGAGAAAAAAGAAAAAAGTGAAAGCTTAGTCTGAAAAACACTTTTTGAGTCCTTTTGATTCACCTATGCATTTATAATACCTTCCATGTAATTACCTCAAGGGTAGAAGAAAACCTTGCATATTATTTGTAAACTATGCACACAACAAAGAATAAAGGTTTCTAGAGGTAATACAGCCCTTCTCAAACCAACAAGCTATTCTGTTGTCTGAAAACCCTTCTATAATGCTAATATTTAAGACTACTAGAAGTAGTAGCTAAAACCACAAGTTTTTGAAACTAAATCTATAAAAAAAATTTAAGAACTTTGTGGCTGTACAGTCCCTTTTGTGTAGGCAGACTTTCGGAAAGGTTTTTTTTCCTGATGTTCCCATTAGAAGTACAAACATTTGGTTTATTTTTTTTTTTTTAAATCATAGGATATATTCACTTTAGTTTCAGGATATTATGCAGGGCACACAAAACAAGTTCCATCAGTGCGAAGGGAGAGAAAAACTCCACAGTTTTAAGAAGAATACTCATGCTAATTTTGGACTTGAGTTTGTTTGATGCCTATATTTTCATATGGTTGGGAGCTGCATACAGTCAAAACCTTAAAAGATAAGAACTTTCCAATCTGTATGCATATTTCATTACATTACTAACCTGCCATGACAGAAAGAAGGGAAACAAAGCCAGGAGAATTTTAGTCACAGCTGTTGTAAACATCGTACATCAAAGTACATACTTGCAGGCATTACTGATACTTTGCACCTTATACAAGCCACTTTAAAATTCTAATAAGTCCTCCCTACTTCTATCTTAAGGTCTCATGACTCCTTATGCAACACAGACTTTGGGTTGCCTCCCAATCTTCAAATTAACCTTGGCTTGGATCAAATACTGCTTTGTTTCAGAAAAGCCGACATCCATACAAAAATTATTACTCACAGTACAAAAAGAAATTATTATGAAACACGCTAGGATATGATGAAGTCACAATTCATCACTGGAAGGTAGCTTTCATACAGCACCTTTTAAAGCTGGGGGGGGGGGGGAGGAAATAAATCAAGATGATTTAACAACTACAAACAGTGGGAACTGAGGCATCCACTCGTGTCTTGCAAGGCGTCTGCTTCATATAACCAGCTGAAAAAGTATTTAAAGCCAAATACACATTTCTGTCAAAAAATACATAGTAGAAACTGCCACCGGGATTTGAAGAATCAACTCTTGGAGCATTTATATATTTACCCAGCTATTCTGGAGTATATCCTACATCTTCAGAAGACTAAGTGATTACCTGTTCTTATGATTTCAGTCAACTGCTTGCCCCAAACCACTTCAACCTAGTAAAGAAGCCTCCACACATTGCCGAACATGCCTTATCTTTTGTTTTATTCCTTCATTACATTTTCACTGGGTTCTACCCGTGGGGTTGCGGAATTGAAAATGTAAATATCCGATTTGAGATGGGGAAAAAACCAAAAGAAATAATATCTCTGCCCAAGCAGCTGCCTGTTAGGGCGCAGAGAGGCCCCACTCCTATAACAGGGGAGTCTGTGACCAGGCCATGCCCTTGTCCCTTGTCCCTTGGGCCCAGCTGGCAGCCACCGGCCCCTTCGTGCCTCGGTTTGCCCGGGCACGGCCGCAAGTCGAGCTCCGCGGTACGGGCCGGGGGCGCCCGGTCCTCCGGATAACGCGGGCACCCTCCGGCACCGGGGCTCACCCGCTCCCCTCAGACCCCTAACGTGGGGACGACGACGACAACCGTCCGCCGTCCGTCCCCCCCCCGCAGCGGCCCAGACCGTTACCGGCCCAGCAGCGAGCGGGGTGCCGAGGGTCGCAGCCCCTCAGGCCTCGCCGTCCACCCCGCGAAGCCCCGGTGGGTACCTGCGAGCCCCGCTGGCTCCGCCACTGCTTCAGCTGGTCCGAGGCGTCGTCCCGACTGTCAGCCATTTTGCAAGCTCAAGCGACCCCCTCCCCCCCGCCCCCTTCTCTCCCTTAAGGCAGGAAGAGCGGTGCGGAGAGAAACAAGAGCTGGAGCGACCCGGCGGGGCTGTGCTCGCTACCAGCGAGAAGGCAGCACCAAAGAGGTCACCCCACAGGGACCCCCCGCCGCCGCCGCCGCACCCCGCAGCACCACTAGGTAGCGGGAGCTCCCGCACCTACGGCTTCTACCCCAGCGCTGCGCCCGCCCACCGCTACCTTCTCGACCAATCGCGCTGCGCCGCAGCGGGCAGCGCGAGCTGTGAATGGCTGAGGGGAACGTCAATCAGGCGCTGTAAAGGGGGGTGGTGGCGTCAGCCCGCCGCCTCAGCCTGTGGGGCGGTGGCAGTGGGGCTGCCTTGTTACTCGAGTTTGGGTAATTAGCTGTGTTGGAGTGTGTTAAGTAGCCTAATTTTTTGGTGTGCGTTTTCAGTTTTGAGACCTCGGAACTTTCTAAAGCTGCTGGTTGGGGGAGAAGTTATTCAGTGGCATAGGAAGTGACAGGACAAGGGCAGGGTGAAAACTACAATTGCTTAGGGAGTTTCAGAGGTAGGGTTTGTTTCAGCAGGGGGAACAAATGTTTTAAACTACACAGTCAAAGTGATGAAGTGTATTGCTAAAAGTTCATTGTTGTATCTGTACCTCAAATGAGGCACAGGTGATACATTAACTGGTCATGGTTCATGTGCCCCCATTTGTAAACAGTTTTTCTTTGGAGGCCTGAATTTGTTATCTTAAAAAAAATCCCCACTTCTGAATTAACAAGGGTTATACTTACAAATGACAAGGTAAATACAGCTGTCCCTTTAGGCAACTGTAGTTCAGCTCCTTAAAGCGCTGTCTTTGTGTGCTGCGTTTGCTGCCCATAGGCCTAATCCCTTGTAGGGTGCCAGTCGCAACACTGAGGGAGGTCCCCTGGCTTTGTGCCTAAAGAATGCACTGCGCGTGATAAAAGTGGTTAACAGGCGGTTATTTTTCCTATTTCTGAGGCAAAACCTTTTGGCAACATGAATAATCTGTCTTAAACTGTAAGGTTACGTGACATTGGGCACTTCGAAGATCGCTGAATACCTCTAGCTACGTTCTGTGGACATGCGCTTCATGGCGCGTACTTCTGTATGGGGCTCCTGGACCCAGACAGGTGGATAAGACTACCTGTACATGCTAGAAAACTGAAATATAAATACCTTTCCCCTTATTAGCTCTTCCCTAATGACAACGATTTGGGATAATCATAGCAGACAGGAGACCTGTCTAAACAAACAGAAATTACCCAGATGTGTTTCGCAGGAGTACTGGTTTATAAAAGCAACTAAGCCAGCAAGTTTTGTGTGTGTGTTGGTTCATTCCCTCCCATCATGCTTGATAAGAATCCCAGTATGGTTCTTTACAGAATACATATTACAACAATGAAGCAGAGCATCTCTGTTTACCCATAGCCTGTAAGAAAGAAACGAAATGGGGAAAATGCTTATCTGCAAGATTACATCTACATTTTATTCTCTTGACAGATACAAAGAATAGTCTAGCTCATTATTTCAATCAGACCATTGCTTTATCTAGTATGCGTTACTATGTATTAGAGGGCTAAGACCCCCAAATTCAGGTCTGTGCTACATAGGGAGTATCACTAATGGTACTCCTTTTCCTCAGTGGTAAGAACAGCAAACTCCCTTCTCTCTGCTTACGCCTTATTTGGGACATTTCTTTTATGTCTCCAGGTCTCATAATATTTTCTTTCTCAACGTGATAACCATAAAATGGATCAGCTGTGTTTCTAATACTTTTATACTAAATGCACATCATCAGACTACGCCTACTTCTGCATCCTCTGTGCAACCACTGATTGCTTCCATGTACCAGACTTCCACTGCACTCGGAAAATCCTTGGTAAAGCTAAACAAGAGTAAATCCACAAAGATCTAAGCAGTCTTTGTACAGAGCAAGAAATCCTCTATAGTATCAGCCAAAGAAAAAAGTATCCAAGCTTCACAACAAGATCTTAACCCAAAGAAAACTTGGTTTTCAGATGCTAGCTCCCATCCTGCAAACTAAGTTTGTAGGCCTCACCATCAGCTGTTTCTGAGAACATTTAATGATCTTTTCAGATACTCATTCAGACTTATGTGGTGTTCTTCTGTATGGCTTTTATTTTTTAAGGTGACTGTTTTATAAAAAAATGGTCTTTTCTTAAGAAAAGACTGATTGACAAGTCCTATAGACTTAATATTAGGAGTGCATACACAGATTTTTTTCAAATCAAGTAGTTGATATTTCAGTTTTCTTAACCAGCAAAAGGAGGGAAATGCAGACATGTTTGTGAAGAGTTATTGTTTGCTTTTCCTTTAAAGTTTAACACTTCCTGTCAACAAAGGTGTGCAGATAAACTTGCTTGTTGCAAATCTGTTTCAAAGTAAGAGTAACTTGCAAAAACTGCTTCTCTTTCACTTCCCATAAACTCTTCTTATTATAACTGTAATGCTAGAGGAAAGGATGTATGTGTATATATGCATGTATGTGTGCATAAAAAAACACAGAAGAGATTAAATATTGGTTAAGAAAATATGCAAAAAAAATAATCCAAGGGAGAGAAGGTGGCAACATGAACGGCATGTATTTTCCAAAATGCTTGCACTTTAGCTTTACTGAAACCAAGCAACTGTGTTTGATAAGAAAGGTCATATGCAAAGCTAAGTTAAGTGTGAAACAAATACAAAATTTTTCTCTCATCTCGCCTTACTCTTCTGTCTTTTCAGTGAAGAAAGCAGTGAATGCTGGTTTAAATTCCACAGGTACCTTGCTGTGGGTATCTTTTTTTCCTTTCTTCCCCCTTCTGTTTTGATATTTGATTCCTGCGGCATCTTATTTGCCTGCGTAAGCCTCCTGTTATATATGCATTAAGCAAACAAACTTCAAACAATTCCAAATTAATCATCTTTATTTAGCTGGGGAGACTGGTTCTATGTTGCTGCGTGTCTTTCTGAGGCATAATCCAAACCACACTTCACCCTTAATTAAGATTTTGTGAGATTAAAAGTCATGATAGTTAGCATTTGTATTTTGTTTTCTGTATTTAAAGTAAGTTTAAACACAAGCTACAAGGTCAATTTTACTCACACGCACAATGGTGCCGTATATGAAGTTTACACATAGTTCGTGAATTACACCCACGGGAATGACCTAGAATTAGTAGAGTAGAAGGTCGATAGTGTCTGTTGCTTTGCTGATTAAGTTACATAGGCACCTAAATCTTCATGATGCATATATCAGCCGCCTCGCCTGGCTGACTTGGTACCTACTTCCTGCTTATGATTAAATCAGATTCATAAATATTTCCATGTTCCCTACAACCTCTGTTGAGTTGGTATATTCAGAGTACATCTACTACATAGCCAAAGCATTTAACTTCAGCATAGAGCGTGGGGCCCACAATGACTCTCATTCTAAAAGATCAGGAGACAGAAGCACAAGACAGAGTGCTCATTTTTAATTAAACTAATTATTGGTGAGAACACTTATCACAGGATTGGGACACTTAACTTTTTTCCCCTTCTACTAAAGATGTTCAAACTTGTATCTTTCAGAGTATCCAAATTATGTGTCTAGAGATGGGGCTGGGATATGTTTTCTACCTGTGCCACAAGGAATAAGGTCAGAAAGAACAAAATAAAGGCTCTGTTTTAGGCTCACGTAATAAAAGTATGATTGATATTACTGAATGTATTTTCGGTCATGAAACAAATTCATCTACTGCATGTACTGCAACTATGAAGTAATATAATGAAACCATTCTCAAGACTTGAAATAATAATTGGCCTTGTTACAAATACCCAAACTTGGGATATTTACAGTACCTCAGGAACCTCTACAAATTACTTTTCCACCGATCCGTTTGCTGTCACTTCTGGTGTAAGCATCAGGGCACAGAAAAAGCACTGAAAAAGGAACATATACTACTACTTATCTGTTCACTTACATGACAGAGGATTGAGGGGTAGGTATGGCAGGTACAGTCAGAACGTTGCTACTATATTTTAGAAAAACAGAGAAATATCAATAAAACCAACAGATTAATGTCCATTGTAATACAGTAGATGGAACATATTGTCTGTCTTGATTCCAAAGTGGTAATACACACCCAAAACAATTTTATATGTCTAACTTGCAATCAGATAAACATGAAGTCTATGCTATTAAAGGTCAGCCAACATCTGGGTGACAGGTGCTAGAATGTTAGACATAATATATGGTGAGAAGAAGAGATGGAATATGAGATGATTAACTGGGGATCTCGGTGTATGCTCTGTAAGTTATGTCTGAATACAGTTTACTGGTTAAGCTATCATGATAATAAATTTATCCTTCAGTAACTTGCATTACACATAGTCTTTTTAATTTTGTATTGTCAGTCATCAGATCTAATGGAAAGCACTGAAAACACTGAAATATAACATCTTCGGAAACAGTGGACTTTAAGGGAGGACTGAGAGAACAATACTAGTGGAAAAAGGTAAGCAGGCAGGAAGTAAAAACTGGCTTTTATGGGAAATAGCACATGTATATTAGGCTGTCGGTTGACAGAGTGAGAAACTGAGATGCATAGCAGAGAGAAAACTTCAAAGAAAACACATCTAGAAGAAAACCAGGAAAAGGCAGATAGGAAACCTCTTTTTGTGTTTGTAATTTTCCGCCATCCTCTGCTGTAGGTATGAGGGCAAGGTCTTAATTTAAACCACTAGAGAAAAAGATTAACCCCATAGATAGAAAACTGTGTTAGAATAATAATAGTTTATAAGTTTCAAACTGCATGTTTTTCTTTTCCTCTGCTTCTTTCATTCTCCATAGGCTTCAGTGGTTCTGGAGCAGATGTCTTCAAACTTTAATAGTGTATGTGGTTAGTAAATGTCAATGGATACACCAGTCCTAGAGTAAAATATATTTTGCGATGTTCTTATCAAAAAGGGAATTTCATTCATCTATATTCATGTTTTGCAATAATTTATTAATTTTCATAAACAGTAGTCCTGATCATCATAATCAAGACCTTGTGTTTCATATTTACTGCTGGAAAGACAGCTGCAATATACTTCTTGAGATAACTGAAAGAAGAATAATAACAGAATAAGAAATGCAACGCTTTTCAGGTGGTAAGGTATTCAAACATGTACTTAGCATCCTGGATATCTCAATTTTATATTTTCATTCCTAGAAACTACATTATTACAATTATTTCACATCATATAAATACAAATTTCTTTTGTTAATGCATTTGCTTTTATTTTATTTTATGTTAGAGCACCAATAAGTAAGCTTATGAATGTTGTTCTGCATTCATTCTCTGTATTATTAGCAGCATTGTCTGAAGCATTTACCTAATAGCAGTTAATAAAGCCTGTATTTTGAAACATGATTTTGCTCATTGATGCTACGTTCTGCATAAGAAAAGATATAAAGCTAGGGACAGCAATATTTTTTTTTCTGTTGTTAGAATCAGAAGCTCTTAAACTTTTAAATGGGTTGTCCATCCAGTATGACTTAGTCACATGTGCTTTAAATTAGTCAAGTGCTTAATTGGCTTGCTGGATGTTTGCATGTATAAATATGGATGCTTGATCCAAGAGATAGCTTGATACAATAGAGGTAATTTTATATGTTCTGATTCTGTAGAAAGAAGAGAATCCTAAATGAACTGGTTTTTCAAAGCAATTGAATTTTCAGAAACTTAAAGGCAATTAAAAATGTTGGCTGGCCAGCAGGACTGGAAAGTCAGGCTATTATTTCATTGCCAGTAAAAATTAGATATATGCTTTTGAAAACTGTGGATATGTCTGTAGCTAAATGCATCAGTATGGCTCTAGACTGATATAGAGATTATTCTTAAAATTCATTAATATGCCAATAAAATGAACTAAAATGAAGCTGCTAGTTGGATGTATGAACAGAATTTGCCCGTTATATGTGTTCTATGATATGTAAGCAAAGAAAGGTTTGATGCTGTGCTGAAAAGTATCAGTGTAATGCTTCAGATTAAAACATAGAATTCCATGCTGCAGGTGAGGAGGTGTACCTGACATATGCTTTGTTAGAGGTCTACAGACTGTGAACAAAAGAGATCGCATATATGCCTGACATTTAGGTTGTGAGGTGAATAACACCAGTAATGATGAATTTAGGCATGGTTCATACCTCAACTTTCAGTTAGTTTTGGTACTAAAACAATGTTAAAATTTGTCATCTGATCACACGTTGTTCTTTACAGTGGTGATTTCTGAATTTTCCTATGAATATAGGATCACGTTTACGACTAGAAGAGATAATAATGCGATCATAGGAAACTTATGGGGGACAAAACCATGCAAACCAGCCAGTGGAATGGCAACAAACAAGATGGATTTGCTGTAACCACAGCAAATGTGGATGCTGGGAAACAAGGAAAGTCAAAGAAGAAGGTATGTTGCATTTGTAAGGTATGAAAAGAGAAAATGTCACTACCTTTGAATCCAAGAGGCAAGTAGCTAGAAATTCTACATACGTGATCTAGTCACTAAGTCAAAACTTTTTAACCCAAGGCATTTAAGTTAGGCATCTAAGTAATGTTTAGGTATCTAAAGAAAGGCTATATTGATCTTTTTCTATTTAATGAAGTTGTGAAAGATCTGACGCTCTTTAAGCAGAGGCTATTACAATGCCTGTGACAATCGTAATAGGTACATGTGATACTTGTATGCTAGAGTATCAGTAAGCATTTTACATATATAATAATCTAGTGTGCTGACTTGATGGGTCAGTTTCCCATGGAATCACCTGGAGGTAATTGTTGCAAATTCCCAGTGCAGAAATTGCCTGCCAGGATCCCATTAAGCTAATAATATTTTCTAAATTCAACATGCTTATAATCTACATGTAGTTTAATCTGTTTTCTCTTTCACTTTTTTTTGGTCCTGAAAATACAAATACACTTTAAAATATTTAATGGTAGCTAGCTCGTCACTGGTTCATTTTCATTGTCTTTAAACTAGCTGATTAATAGATGCTGAACATAACTCAGACTTTTAAAGATAATTTCAATGAATTGTGAAATAAATGCAGTATAAAAAAAATCTGCTTTACTGTAGAAGAAATGTGGCTGTCTCTTTAGTTGCCTTGTTTAAGAGGGCTAACAGCCAAAAACATTAAGACACAAGGTTTGTCCCTTGAGATGGTCACAAATAGAACCAAGGGAATAATTAATCCTAGGGTACTAGAACACTAATTAGTATTGTTTGAATTGAGAGGAGTTGTATGTTCTCAGTGCCTTTGAAAATCTGTTTTTATTTTGGGGTGACTATTTTAGCCTCTTTTTCCACTTTAAGTAGCTGTCATTCTCAGTATATTTTACATCATAATAGGAGGCATCTAAGGATGGAATACTGGCAAAAAGTCTGTATACCATCTGCTTACATATCTTAATTTTGACAATAAGAAAGACTACAAAAAATGCTGGGGTTTTAGGAGATTCAAAGAAGCAAGGGGCACAGTCAGAGTGAAATACAGCACTGTTAGTAGCATATTAGATAAACATAAAAGAGCTCTTCTAGCCCAGAATAATTGGTCCACCACAGTGCCTGCCATATGGCTAGCAGCTTGCTGATGCCCTTTGCCCCAGCTGTCTTGTGTAATGGCAGCATTTGAGTTGCTGTTGCAGTCATTCTGATAAAAGCAGTTTTTCACACTGACTAGTTGTATGTCATTATACGTTGCAAAGATGGCCGTTATTTTGTTTAAGACTTACGCAACTGCCATGGGCTACTTCTGATTTCTGATGAAGTAGAATAAAAGGCCTGGATAAGCCCTTGACTGTTTTGACCACAGGTAGATGAGTGGAAAATAAACAAAGCAGATTTTTTTCTGTGTGTTTAGGTATGGCTATTCTTAAAGCCAAAGTTCTCTTCTGTGCATTCGACCTCATTTTTCTAAGGTTTTCTGTTCATAGAAAATTCATTGCCTCAAGTTGAAATTATGGAAGCATCTAATATACTAAAAAAAGCAAAATAATTCCATAACTACATTAGTCTTTACAGCATTTAGTTAGACATTGGGATCAGTTTTAGACATCCTGAAAATTCTCTGGTTTTTTACATATATGGAGAGCTATGTTTTTAAAATGTGCTCCTACTTTATAAAAGTTGCTAGAAGAAATAGTTGTTTTGACGTATCAGCACAGAACTTGTCTGTTTCATGATAACCAAGAAGGGGTGAAGCTTATCTGGAAACTGTAACAAATTATTAGTTTGTTGTTTGGTTGTTTGTTTTTTTTTTTTCTGGAGGTTGATAGTAAGTCACCAGGTTAATTATACTGCTACATGTCTTTCTAGCTACTAATTCTCCCTTGCACCCTGCCTGTCCATTTACAAGATATTTGCAAGAGGTTTACAAGCCATTTACATTGCCAAGAAATTTACCATGTAGGGATAAAAATGAAATACAGATCATAACTTACAGACCATCAAACTTAGAAACAGGCTAAAATCTTCTAAAAAGATCTACAGTGATCTATCAGCATTACCGTCCAGCTTTGTTTATGTGCATTTCCTATTTTTGTTGGGTTAAGAGCAGTGTTTGTTCTGTGTTTCGACAGCACAGTTGGGTCTTGATCCATAACATGAGCTTCTAAACAATTTTAAGAGGAATACACATTTTTCACTGAGTATGCTACTTTCATTTTTTTCAATACTTCTGGTCTAAAAATGTTTGATAAATGTTTACAGCTACAAGAAAGCAATGTGATAGCAACCATGCAAATTAGGCCAAGTTTTGACCACCAACTACTTTCAATTCACTGATAGTGAAAAGTGCTATTTTTCAATAGTCCTCTGGTTATCGTATTATTTGGCTGAAGAGGTTAACATACCTTTTCTTTTCTTCTGTTGTTAGTATAGTAGGGGGTTTCTTAATTTGTTTTTACAGTGTGCTAATACCTCTTCTGTTTGGTATTGTTATTCATACATTTTCCTGAAATCTGAAAGTAGGCTTCAGGATACAGAAGGCTGAGATACCTTGCTTTTCTGCCTGCATGGCAGATTCCAGAGGCTCTTTGCCATCTTCTTCCGTATTGATGTTTTTACTCCTTTTCCTGCTTACCTGTCATAGGGTTTGTAACCAATATATCCTATTCATAAAAGGCTCCATTGTACTTGAAAGTTAACTGCCAAATATTTTCCTATGGATTGGAGATAGACCTTGGTCTATCCCCATTTATTTTAATGCATTTGAACGAGGAGGTTCTTGTTGTGATCTAGTTCTAATGACTTATCCTATGACATTCACCCACCCTTCTTCATTTAATTTAATTCTTTTGTCAACCTCTGATACATCTCTGATTCATCATTTTATTGAGCGCTGATGGATCCCATACTTCGTAATCCTGGCACTAGCCCCACTTCTACTGAATCATATAGACTATTCCTATATTTTTTTTAGGACCAGTTACTGAGATGTGCTATGCGTAGAACATTATATAGCACTGTGATATTTCCATTACAGATGATGTGTCACAGGTATGCCTTCCCAATGATGCAGGTGAAAAAAAAGGAGTTGGTAATTATCTACCCATTGCTTACAGCATATGTTTCATCCTGAGTGTCAACAACAAATTGGCCTGTGCCAGTAGCCTCCTTGTAGGAAAAATATTCCTGGGTTATACGATAACAAGCAACCCTGTGTCATAACTGGAATAAGGTATATAAGAAGGTGGATGCTGTTAGGTTTATTAAAACAATGCGTTGACTAGGTGGTTCTTCAGCCAATACTGCTGATTAACAACTCAGCTACATGTGCATGTACTCAACTGACAATGAGTTTTGTAACCTTATTATGTGATTTTTTCCCTACTGTTTTTACTTTTTTTTACTGATTTTACTTTTTGGATTGGAAGTACGCATGCTCTTCTGTTGTAGCAAAAACATGGTGGTATACACATTCAGCATCTTCACAAGAATAGTGAGATGATAAAATATGGTTAATTCGCATGAAAAACTAGGAACAAGCATATTGAAAAAGTATGAACAGTGCATTATGTAAGTTACTTCTTAACTGTCATATAAACTCAGAAAGTTTTCATTAATTAGTACACTCACTTGGGCAATAAGTGTCAAACTACAAACCCTGCTCCAACATACTAAGATTAAATCTTCTCATCAAGAAGATTTATTAAAGTTTTTAATATGGCCAGTATAATTTGGTGATGAATACTAGAATCCTAGTTACTGTGCTGTTATGATGTTATATAGAGTAAAAAGATCTTTTTGAGACTGTGTTACAGAATCTTTGAGAGAGAAACATGACGATGTTACCTCTATCTCCAACTTTCATGTTTCAGTGGCTTACTAGTGTTACAAAGCTTTGTTTTCTGTTTTGTTTTTCATAAAAAGGCCAGTATTGATGGTCATGCTAGGTGAGTTATAACACTTTTCGCATATGCCTTATAATTTTTAGATATAATTTTATTAAAATCTCAGCGTAATTTTGGTCAATCACTCATTTATTTACTAAATTAGCATTATATGATATTGTCTCTGAGGTACCTAAATATGAAGTATACCTTGAACTGAAACATTTATAAGATTCTATTCTAGGTTTATGAGCAGGTAGGCAAAGTTTTCTAGTGTATAGTGGAAATATCTAAAATCTCTTGAGTTTATCAGAGAAATCAGAGAAAAAAATGAGAGATCGCGAAGTAAAATGATAGAAAGTTCTCTGCAAATTAAGATGTTTTGTTGTGTGGTTTTGGTTTTTCTTCCTTATTCTAACATGTTTGGCATTCTTTTGGTAATGAGTGGTTCGTTGTACTTTTTCACACAAACATGTGTGAACTTTTCTCTCCTACTTTCCAGATGAGTACTAGGGTGATAATACTGCAGCAATATGTCTATCTTGCTTGCTTGCCCTTTGCTACTGTGCTGGCTCTATGTGTTATTGATTCGCTACCAAACCAGAACAGCAAATAGTTGGTGGCTAAAAGAGTTTCATGGAATATGGGAAGAATCAAGTTCAAACGCGAGATTTAGACAAGACTTAAAATGAGCCATGTGTGCCAGCTGCTAGGTCCTTTGTGGTGCTGAAGATTTCCCAGATATATCTGCACTGTCCCTTTGCATAGCTCTCTCAACCCCTTGGCCTGGACCTCCATGGTTTAAGTTGTATATTTAATTCACTCCTGAGGTCTCTCTGGATTGAATACACTAGGAGACTTGCTGATGAAGCCCTGGTGTGTCTGAAAGAATAGCTAAAAGACAATTGTAAAGACAGCGTGGAGGGCACTGCACAAAGGCTGGCTTCCTCTGCTTGACTCTCCTCCAGCGCTATCCCAGAAGGCATGACACTCTCATATGCTTCCTACTGCTGCCTTATTCCTTGCTAGAGTATACCACACCTAGCCTGAGAGTATGGCTTTCTGGAGGGTTGCGAAGCAACCTTGTCACTGCTCAGGATAACCTGGAAAACAACCCAGTAAGTCTGTGAACACAAAACCATCAAGCGTTTTAGCATTTTGGCTAGGGTTCATGAGAAGTCTTGGGCATAGCTCTGCTGTACCTGGAGATGGTCTAGACTGGGGGTGTCACTTCCAGCACCATCAGCTTAACATGCTGTTAGCAGGTCGTAGGGCAGCTTCACACTCCTGAATTCCGTCAATAGTGGTGAGCAAGACCATTTTAAATTTCTGAAAAGAAAGCAGAATGTGTGTGAAGGAGAGCATGTGACTGCATTAAACACAGTAGGATGCATGCATCTCCTGGCAAGAAGTGGCTCTGACAAGCATCCATACATTCCCATGTGTGTATATGCCTCCTTGGAATCTTTTCTGCACAGATCAGGAAAAAGTAGTGGTCCCTGGGTACAAACCCCATTTGACCCATACTTCCTATGGAAACAACATCAACAGCGTACTGGAATGCAGTTTATAGAAATTATATGACATCATCTTGGTGACGGGCTAGTCATCACGCCTCCTGTCTTTTCCTATTGATGCTTTTGTGTGCACTTCCTATCCAACTCCATTCCGAGGTTCCTAATTGCAGAAGACATATTCCCATGGGTCTGTCACCCGAGGCTACACGTAGCATCCTAGTAAGGATGGGAGGGAGAACGCTCCAGGCATTACAGAGTGTACAGTTTAAGACAGAGTAGACACTACTGACCTTTTGGTGTAGGACAGTCTGAAAACACGGACAGAAACAGGACAACTTAACTCAAGCATGCCTTCTCTTGTTTGCCTTCAACCTAGGATTTCTGTTTCTGACTGGAATACTGTGTACATAGTAACAGATGTGTTCACACAGCACAGGTTGGTTTACTCAGCTCAGTTTTTCACAGCTGGTTTACTCCTTTTACAGTAGGCATCCAAGGTAGCTGCACGCCCAAGAGTTAGCCAACAGTGAGCACAGGAGGCCTGGTGGGACACTATGGTAGAAACAATTCATTGAGAGTGGATGGCGTAGAGTGTACCAGCTCCACAGCGGACAGGAATGTCCACTGCTGATCAGCTCAAAGGTGTGTTCCACTTCAAAGTGAGGCACCTGAAGCATCACAAAGTTTTTGATTCACTCCTCACTGAGGGCAGGTTAGAAAAATACAGCAATGAGGTTCCACTACCACATTGCACTTCTCATAATGTGTCAACTTGATTCTTATCCTCACTCTGTTTTCCCATCCGTGTCTCACTTGCTTTTTCCTTCCTTTTTCTTCCAGTTGCATTTTGTTGCTGAGGAACATGTTATCGCACAGAGAGATGCCTAGATTGGTAGGCATGACACCTTGTCATGACGGGCCACCTCGTCAGGTACTGCTCTGGGAACACAATCTACAAATGAGTAAGTTTAAACCTCCTCCTCATGCAAAATTGCAGATTTTGTCTTTGTGAAGCAGGTGTTTGCAACAGTGCACTATGCGGTGTCTGTCTTGCCAATATATTGTGAACAGAAAGGGGTGCTCCCTCTTCCAGAGGCTTTATGCTAGGGAAAAGGAAAGCAAGCAGATCTCTATTTCAAGTTTTTTTAAATAGAAAGTCAGTGACTTCACTACCATGCAGTTCAGATGTTATGCTGGGCAATCCTGCAACTATTCTAAGCAGTTATGTATGCAAGGCGTTGTGCGTTTGTTGATCACTCTGTGAGGCAAGACACCTTGTGGTGGTAGTGCCACACCGAAGGATGTGATCTGTTTGAAACTGTGCCGCATGTGCAGTGCCTCATCAGTGCTCACACGCACTCCCATTACCTGAGGTGCGTCAAACAGCAGTTGTTCACACAGCAATGGGAAAGCTGGTATTTGTCCTTCCCCTGAGAATTCTTCATCTTGCAGTGAATAGAATTACTACATGTTTGATAGACATCCTGGAGCAGTTTAAGTACAGTGTTACTGTGGTATTTCCATATAGCCAGCCTCAAGAGGGAGTCAGTGGGTTACTGTGTTACAGTGAAGCTGCTTAACCCTGCAAAGTTTGGTATTCCGTGGGAAAATAAAGCTCTCACTAAGCACAACCAGGGAGAAACAGAATTTGTGTATTAGCCTTCATAGACTGTGATGCAGTGGTAGCCCTTGTGAGAGCTGGTATGAACCTTGTGGAATGAGATCCTGCATCAGCTAGGAAACTGTTGCTAGACTGGTGTATGTCAGTACTGCAATAAATACTGCAGCTGTTGTCCTAATGCTGTAAATGATTCCGGACATGGTAGAAGGCATTTTTGAGACTTGGGGTTTGCCCTTGCATTATCGCCTATCATTTGTCTTCAATTCTTTTCAGCATTGTTTGACATTTTATATAAACACTATTCTCAGCATGGACTGATACACTGGGGCATCCACTTCATAGCAGTGTTAGAAGATAATACTTTATTTGGTTTCCTGACAGTTTCCTGACTGTTAAGGCTTATGAAAAATGCAATATTTAACTATAAATGTCTGTCTCTATGGCTATTCTTTCCATTGACTCTGCGATCACAGTGGTTGACTTGATAATGTTATTGTCTGTAGTGTATTACTGGCTGATACAAGAGGGTTGAGGACATGAACATTACTTTGGTACGCACGTGCCAGGAAGCATGACACACCTCTGTTGCAATCTATACATGCAATTTGTGCCTCATGAGACAGGTTAATCTTGCAGCCAGTGAATGGGTATAGTAATAAGTGTAATTTTGATGTGAAGTTCTTCCAAATATGGGAGTATCTGGCACATGGGACTGCAGCACGTTTCCACATATATGCAATAAAGTAGTGGAAACATGATGTGTGACCAGATAACTGAGATTATTGCAAGTGTCTCCAGAGAATTATTTTACACTGGTAGCTAATCATATATAGACTTGTCAGACCTGGTGTTATATCACAGCTAGATATCTAAGTGACTAGGGAAGTTTATCCTGCTGTAACTTTATAGCTGGATGTTATAAATTAATATCAATTAAATGCTGAAGAACAGCATCATTATTTGCAGCTATTTTGGTAATGCCTAATGACTGTAGGAATGTTCTAGTCATTTCATCCCTGCATAAGAAAGAAAATGCAGGCACTGTAAAATTTTAATTAACAGTAAGAGCTAAAATGAGAAGAGCAGTGGGAAAATAGGCCTCTCAGTAAGTTGCAGTACACCACTTGCCTTGAATGATGTCATGAGATGAAGAAAATACTCATCTATCTCCTTCGTTTGATCTGATTCCCGATGATATGATGTGATTCCCCCCACCAATCCTCACTGGTAAGACCTTGCTGCTAGTGATTGGGAAAATCTGGGATTGTACCAAGTTATCATCCAGGAATTTAATGCATTTTTCAGATGCTAGTCTTTCTTATTCTGACCGTTTTTTCTAGCCTTTGTCATCACACTCATTTTATTGTGTTTTTCATAGGACAAAAGGATCAAACATAGATCCATAATTTTTGTAGTTCCATAATCTTCCCAAATAAGGCCTACTATAATACTTGTTCAGTTGCCTGATGCATTTTAAAGTAAAAAGTATTTTTATATCACCTCTTCATACAGTCTGAATTTCTGGCCAGAAATGTTTGTTGAGGATTACATTTTAAATTAGGTGAAATCTCATTGGCTATTTCCAAGATTAGCTTGCTTTTCCTATTTTAAAAATGTTTTCAAAGCAAACACAGAGTAAATGCATTACATGTGAAACAGCTACTGAGCAAGGAGGCTATTTCCTACATCTAACAAGTGTAGGAAGCATCTTGAATACTACTTTCAGTCTTAGAAAGTGTTTGATTTAAAGATATTTCACCTACAAAATGTCTTATGATGCAAAATGTTTTCCAACTGGTCAGCCCCCAGCATGTAGCAATGCATGGGGTTATTCCTCCCTAGACACAGGACTTGGTGCTTACCTTTGTTCATGAGGAACTTCATGAGATTCCTGTTTGACCATTTCTTCAGCCTGTTGAGGACCCTCTGAATGGCAGCACCTGCTGTATCAATCACTCCTCCCACTTTTGTCACCTGCAAACTTCCCGACTGGCTTCCAGCTAAACTTTGTGATGCTGATCACAAGTCTTTAAGCCCAGCAGCTCAGGCAGCTTCCAGTCTACCTCCCTGACTGCTTATCTAGGCTATAATTCAGCAATTTGCCTGTGAGGATGTTACCAGAGCGAGTGTTGAAAGTCCTGCTGAAGTGGAGATAAACAATATCAACTGCTCTTCCCTCATCCATCATGCTAGTGATTTCATTGTAGAAGGCTGTCAGGTTAGTCAGGCATCATTTCCCTTTCATAAATCAATGCTGACTACTCTAAATAACTTTTTTGTCCTTAATGTGTTTGCAAATGTTTTCCAGGATTATTTGTTCCATCCCTTTCCCAAGGATAAAGATGAGGCTGACTGGTTTGTAGCTAGTTGCTTTGAACAACTTCTGAAGGAGCACAGTACAGCCAAAGCTGGCCAGTTAAGCTGTCTGTACAGCAGCAGCAGCAGCAAACTACTTTTTTATTCATCTCAGGAATTACACATGTGCACAGAGATTTCGCTCCACGTTCCTTCTCTCTAACTATATCTACTACAAAAGGCAGCTTTTGAAAGTAGAAAGGGTATTTTTAATGGATTCTCAATGTTTCTTATGCTTTTCATATCTGAACGTGTGTGCCAGAAGCAGGCTGTTGTAGAAAATCTTGTTGTCTGTCTTGTTCTTGGAATGGCCTTGATTAACAGTCACTACCAGTCATGATAGACATGACCCCTTATTTCTTGACAGTTAGTAATAATTTTGAGAAGCAGTGCTTTATCTGTCATTGCAAATAACAGTAAAGCTAATCTATGCTGATTTCCTATGCTAAGCAAACTTGCTGAAAAAAAATATAAATGAATGATGATTTTTATATAGAAATTCTGTTTTAATTGACAGTCTAAGGATATCAGTGGGGCAAGTTATGTAAGGACAGGTAATGTCTTTCATTAGACTAATGAGTAGAGTAGAAAAAAATAGGCAGGATTTGTTAGGCAGGAGTGTTTCTGTGGAATTGTTAATGTAATTTAAGTCTATGCTAAATTACAGATAAAACCAAGACAGGGAGAAGGTAAGATCACTATTTATTATCAACAAGCCTGAAGATTTTTTCAGTGTATTCTCTGATTTCAATGAGTTCTAACTACTTGAAAAGTTTACACAAGGGATGGTATTATTTCTGAGGATTTTGAAGAACAAAGGCTTGGCCTGAAATTGCACATTCATGAGATTCTGTGTTCTCTTTTTAAATTTTAATGAGTGCTCTCAAGTAAATTTACTTATGAATTACCAGTTAACACATTCTGAAATGTAAGTGTTGTAACCTTTGAAAAGGCCAATCTGCACAAAATGAATGGGGGAAGAAGCTGACTTATTACATACTGGAGGAAAAGTCTCTGCAGCTGGGAAGATACAGCTGGGACCTCTGTTATATTCCAAAAGTCATGGCAGTCTGGTGAGGTCCCCACTGACTGGAAAAGGAGAAACATAATCCGCATTTTTAAAAAAGGAAAGAAGGATGAACCAGGGAACTATAGGCCAGTCAGTCTCACCTCCGTGCCTAGTAAGATTATGGAACAGATCCTCCTGGAGGCACTGCTGAGGCAGCAGAATAACGAAGAGGTGACTGGGTACAATCAACACAGCTTCACCAAGGGCAAATTGTGCCTGACAAACCTGGTGGCCTTCTATGAGAAGGTCACAACATCAATAGACAAGGGGAGAGCAACTGACATCATTTACCTGGACCTGAGCAAAGCCTCTGGCACTGTCCCGCATGACACCCTGGTCTCCAAGCTGATAAAATATGGCTTTGATGGACTGACAATTCAGTGGATAAAGAACTGGCTTGACGGCCGCACCCAAAGAGTGGCTGTCAATGGGTCCATGTCCAAGTGGAGGCCAGTGACAAGTGGAGTCCCTCAAGGATCAGTACTGGGACCGGTCTTGTTTAACATCTTCGTCAGCAACATGGACAGTGGCATAGAGTGCACCCTCAGCAAGTTTGCCGATGACACCAAGCTGTGTGGTGCGGCTGACACGCTGGAGGGAAGGGATGCCATCCAGAGGGACCTTGACAGGCTGGAGAGGTGGGCCCATGCCAACCTCATGAAGTTCAACAAGACCAAGTGCAGGGTCCTCCATCTGGGTCGGGGCAATCCCAAGCACCGATATAGGCTGGGCAGTGACTGGCTTGAGAGCAGCCCTGAAGAAAAGGACTTGGGGGTGCTGGTGGATGAGAGGCTCAACATGAGCCACCAGTGTGCATTTGCAGCCCAGAAAGCCAATCGTATCCTGGGTTGCATCAGGAGAAGCGTGGCCAGCAGGGCAAGGGAGGTGATTCTCCCCCTCTACTCCACTCTCCTGAGACCCCACCTGGAGTACTGCGTCCAATTCTGGAGCCCCTACTACAAGAGAGATACGGACGTGCTGGAGCGTGTCCAGAGAAGGGCCACGAGGATGATCAGAGGGCTGGAGCACCTCTCCTAGGAGGACAGACTGAGAGAGTTGGGGTTCTTCAGTCTGGAGAAAAGAAGGCTCCCAGGAGACCTTATAGTGGCCTGCCAGTATCTTAAGGGGGCCTACAAGAAAGCTGGTGAGGGACTTTTTAGGATGTCGGGTAATGGTAGGACTCGAGGGAATGGATTAAAACTAGAGATGGGACGATTCAGACTGGACGTGAGGAAGAAGTTCTTCACCATGAGGGTGGTGAGACACTGGAACCAGAGAGGTGGTTGCCCAGAGAGGTGGTGGAAGCCCCATCCCTGGTGGTTTTTAAGGCCAGGCTGGATGGGGCTCTGAGCAACTTGATCTAGTGGGAGGTGTCCCTGCCCAGGGCAGGGGGGTTGGAACTACATGATCTTTAAGGTCCCTTCCAACCCAAACCATTCTATGATTCTATTATTATTTGGTAACTGGTGATGTCAGCGGTTAGTATTTGGTAACTTGCGGTAACTGGAGTTCAGTTCATCTGAACTGAACTAACCCTCAACTCCAGTTAGACAATAAATTGAGGACCTTTGCTGGATGGGGGTTTTGCTGTACTGTAGAAAACACACCAGATGTACATTATCTCTTCATCAGTGTTGCTTTGAAAATATGCAAAATGTATTTTCTTAACTGCAGTAAGCCTTTTTTTTTTTTTTTTTTTTTGCATTTGATTTAGACTTGACGTGTGATTTACCTGCTCTAGTCACGCTTCATCTCTGCTTTTACCCCACATCTTCTGGTGTATGGGCTCAGACTGATTTTCAGTTATTGGGCAGCAACTGTTAACAATTACTGAAAAAAGATAGTTCTGAATGTTGCAGGTAAAATGCAGTTAAATTAAGTAGCTATATAAGCAAAATGCCATCTTTTTACTGTGAGCAAACAGAATTAGTACTTGCTCAAAATAAAGGCAGCAGCTTGAGAGGAAATTTCTAGCAATAACCATCGAAGCAGTTTGTGTCCCATGGAGGAGCCCTGCCAGTTGTTGAGCCTTTTGGCTAATTAACGCTCCAGCCCACAGCTGCAGTAAATAAGGCTTGGAAATGGCTAAATGGCTCCTCTGCCAGGTGCTGTGTAGGTACTACTTCAGGGGTTTGGTTGTAGTATTCAAACAGCTTTTTATGAGTGCTCTGCTGAGGATAGTTGTGGTATTTAATTTTTTCACCCCTGCCCCTTGTTCCTGGTGGAAAAGCTTGAGTCTTCTTCACTTCAAGTAAGTGAAGTAAGCTTATGTGGGAACTAGTGGTAAGGGATGTATATACTGCTCAACAGTGTATATGTGAATGTTATTTTCTAGGAATACACTGAACTTTGTGGTTTGAAGAAGTAACAAATTAATCTAGCTATTGGTTACTCTAGGAAGTATTGATTTAGAGTCTTTGATACAGATTAAATTTATGAGGGCTTACATTTGCTTTGGTATGTTTCCTTAAAAAACTAAAACAAATGATTATTTTGTAAACGGGTTTGATGCTGTTTGTCTAGTTGCTGTTTATGTATTGGAGAATGCTGCTGCCTTTTAATTCTAATTAATTCTGATGTACTTGGAATTAGAGGTTTTAAAACTCCATCACTGTGTCAGCGCTGGAATAACGCTTGTATCTGCACTCTTTTACATGAAAGAAAATGGGGGTTCTAGAGTGCCATATTTTTATTATGGGACTTCAGTGTTACATCCTTTGTCTGTTTTGTCTGTGTTCCTGAAAGTCTTCTGATACCTTCTACTTTCTTAACACTTTAATTTTGGAGAGAAACGATTATGAGAAAATCTGTCTATAGAAAGTTGACTTTTGTTGTATGAAAATAATTTGCGATCCCTAATGGCTCCAGTTGAAACACATGCAAAAAGAGCCTAATACTTCTTGTGCCTTATAAATCCAGGAATGTTAAGTTTTTCTTATCAGTGTTTTGATCTATGACTTGTAATCTTGATTGTTTGGGTTGGCCATTTTGTGTTAGCGCAGTATAGTAATTGCTTTCTGGAAATATACCTTAGTTTTCATAACATGGTCAATAGTTTTGTTACAAATCTGTGTCTTGCCTGAAAGTGAACTATTTTCTTCTTTTTCCTATAAAGAAAATAATTTGATTATTACCTTCCATGGTTCATGCTTCTTTTAGTTGTTTTTGGAAATCTGTTACAAAATTGGCTATTTCTAGTTGTCTGATACAGTGCATTAACATCGAAGAGCACAGAGCACGCGATGAAATTGTTCTGTCACGGATAAATATTGCACATGAAATTGAGAAGTGCTAGTAGAGAACCCTTATTTGTTTGGTCCTCTTCCCCCCACCCCAGTTTTGTTTTTGTGTTGGCTATCTTGGAACTTGAGGTTTAAATCTTCAGTGAGAAATATCCTTTCTGTACTCAGGGGCTTCTGTTCCATGGTCAGTTTGCCTTTGGAAAAAGCTGGTGATACCTTGCAGCGGAGGGAGAGAAGGATTCATCAGGCAAAGTGTTATTGTATAAGGAAATGCTACATGTGAAATTCTAAAAATGGGAAGTAGTGTAACTCCTAACACTGAGAAAACGTGGTATGAGGGAAGTAAGAAAGCGGACGCTACTTGTTAAGCCAGATTATTTTTATATTGTTACATTACTTGGAATGGTAGGAATAACAAACTGTGTGGGAGTATTGGAGAAGTGTGATAAAGGGAAAGAATAGAAATGATTTCTAGCAATGTGTCAAATACTTGCACAGCTGTGTTTTTCCCAAATAATGTCAAGTTCCCAGTGGCCAACTATGCAGCGATTCTCAGTGGCAAATTCTGCTTGCTTTTACGGTTGAAATTAATCTTGGATTACTTGGATGGATGACTCTTAGAGAAAGCTTTTGCAAAAGGGGCATCACAAAACAAAGCACAGGGGCTTTTTAGTGAGAAAGAGGTGATAGAGATTGGTCTTCCTGCCTGTTTCCCATTTGTAAAGAGTTCAGCGTGGAGACATGAGTCTTCTGTGTGTCATCTTAGAGGTACGGACAAGGAACTAACATGTAGTAGCCTTGTTTTGAGGAGGCAGTGGAGATGTGTAGGGACAGAAGGGACAGACACCTACCGAAAGTCATGGTTAAGAAGTCTAGAGTAGTCCACGGTAAGGTGTAAGAGTGGCAAGATAAGATTTTAAAAAAGAAGTGTATTGATTGAATGCACAAGACTTTAGAACTGTGTATTTTGAGTCAGTAATGCCTTGTCTTACATCCAGGTACTTACTTACCATGTGTGCTCTCAGCTGTGGCATCTTTGCTGGGCTTGAAACTCTTCAAAATAGTGCTTGAGTCTGAAAAAAACATGACGAAATAGCAGAGTTAGCTTTGATCTGTAAAATAACAGCTGAGGTATTGGAATTGTGTAGTAAAAATGCTTATTTCTGAACTGACAGTGGAGCACAAATGAAGCGCTGTGTTATGATTTCCAAATAAATTGGAATGACCAGTGGGAGGTGTCCCTGCCCAGGGCAGGGGGTTGGAACTAGATGATCTTTAAGGTCCCTTCCAACCCAAACCATTCTGTGATTCCATGACTGTGAGAGAATTATGTCTGATTTTATTAAACAACTTATGTTTCATGTTCGTGCTTTCACAGGGAGAAGCTATGAATTATAGTGGGCCTTAGATCTAATAAAGATAAAAGAAGATGTAATGTTTAAAAAAAAAAAAAGGCAGTATTGAGGGTCAACTAGTGGGAAGTTAATATGGCCTGTTAAATATTTTGTCTTTTAGTATAGATGGAAGCTGCTCGTTCCTGTGAGCAGAAGCGCCTAAGTAAAAGATGTGATTTTTTTCAAGTATTTAATCTAAATCTAATAGTTGTTCTGATATATTTTTTCATTGACACTAAGCAGTGTGTATACCGCAGTACAAAAGCACAAAACAAGATCCTGTTTTTGAAGTAGGAGATCTCTTATATCCCAGATAGGAGAAAAGTCTGTGGAACAGTGAATTCCTAGCTGTGCGAAGAGGTGGTCAATGGCAACGGCTGCCCATAGGGTTTGTTAGCTCTGGCCTTTGCAGCAAAGCTGTGCCCCAGCTCCTGTTGTGTGCAAGGGTGACCCTTCTGCTTCCTTTGCTGCAAGGCAAAGTGTCACAGGCTGAGAACAGGTTGCTGCTCCACGAGTGGGACTAGGAAATATCTACCTTCAGAGTTTTAAATGCACCTTTCTAACAAAAAAAAAAAAAAAAAAAAAAAACAAAACCAAAGTGTTTGACACGTTTGTTATTGCCTTGTGAAATGGGTGTCATCGCAGTCAGCCCACTGTCACAAATTTAGACAACTTCTAAGTGAAACCTTTTGGCCTCGTGCAGTCGGAAGACAAGAGGACGTGACACTGAGGGGTTTTGATTGGTACCTGTTTAGTTTGAAGGATGAAGAAAACACAAATACTCTGCGAGAGAACGAGAAATGCCGACTGGGCTGTGCCAAGCGAAGCCGGAGGGAACCGTTCCCTCCCAACCAAAACGATTCTATGATTCCTCGCGGTAATTAGTGGCTTAATGTTAATAAGGTCCCACTCCAGGTGCAGCCGACAGGGGGCGCCCTCGGCCCGCGCTCCCGGCCCGGGCGGGCCCATGGGTGATACGGAGGGAGGGGAGAGACAACACAGACCCCTCGGTTTCCTGCCCGGCTCCCGGTTCAAGGTCACGGCTGTGTAAACCGCCGCACAAAGGCTCCTTTCAGGAGCCGCCGCCAGCACAATCCTCCATTCAGGCGCTGACTCCCGCGGGGACCAGGCGTGCGCGACGCTCGCCCTGGGGAGCTGCCACACGGCCCAGCCCGGCGGTGCGCCGTTCCCGAGGGCTGGGCAGGGCGGGAAGCCACCCTGGGCAAGCGGGGCCAGCGGCGGCCAAGCCCCCGTTGTTCCCCCGCCGGTCCCGCAAACCGGCGGAGCGGCCCGGCAGTCCTCGCCTCGCCCCGCCCCACGCTATTTGCATACGAGCCCACCCCAGGTCGGCTTTCATTGGCGGAGGCCCTCTGGGTCGGCGCCGCTGATTGGTGCTGCTCCCCGCAGCTCATTTGCATGCGGCGGGGGCGGGGCGGCCGGCAGACCTGCGGCGGAGAAGTTGAGTCGGAGCCGCTGCCAAGTGTCCCGGCGAGCGGCCCCGCGACCTGCCGGGGCTCGCCACCGCCAACCCGGGCTCGCCACCGCCAACCGGCCCTCCCCAGGCACGAAGATGGCTGAGCGCAGCTTCCCCGCGGGATGGAGGTAGCCGGCCCTCCGCGGAGCCGGCGTGCGGTGAGGGCTCCTTCCCGCCGTGCTGCAAATCCTCCCGCGCCGCTGGTGGGGCAGGCGGCTCTGGCTCGGTAGGCGCAGGAGGGATCTGTGCCAGCCTCACCTTTCGTGCTCATTGCGGTTGGCTTGACCCGTCTTTCCTATGGCTGGGATATACAGCTCTACTCTGAAGACCCTGGAGGATTTAACTTTGGACTCTGGTTATGGGGCAGGGGATTCCTGCAGGTCCCTTAGTCTCTCTTCTTCCAAGTCCAACTCCCAAGCCTTCACCTCTTCTCAGCACAGAGGCAACTGGTGGTACTACTCGGGCTCCATGAACAGTAGGAACAACAGCTGGGATACCGTGAACACTGTTCTGCCGGAAGACCCTGAGGTTGCAGATATCTTTTCCAAGTGTCCTAAGCTGCCAGATCTAGAGGAATACCCTTGGACTGATGAAGACATTGGAAGAATACTCAGAAAAGGGAAGGGAGATGGCAATACCAGAACCTTTTCTCAGGAAGCTGTCAGGCGGCTCTCGCAGTTGCTGAGGCGCGCCTTGATCAGGATCTCCAGGGAAGCTCAGCGTCTCAGCGTGATGCACTCCAAGTGCACCAGGTTTGAGGTGCAGAGTGCTATCAAGCTCATCCAGAGCTGGTCGTTGTCAGAAAGCTGTGTCTTGGCGACTGTCAAGGCGCTCTCTCTGTACAGCATGAGTGCTGGAGACGGACTGAGGAAAGGTAAATCAGCTAGATGCGGCCTCACCTTTTCAGTGGGGAGGTTTTTCAGGTGGATGGTGGACACTAGGATCTCAGTTAGGATCCATGAATACGCAGCCATCTCTTTAACTGCTTGCATGGAAAACCTCGTAGAAGAGATTAAGGCTAGGGTTTTGGCAAGTCAGAGCCCAGATGGTGGAGGAGGGGAGATCTCAGCTGAAATCCTGGAGATGGTTATCAACAATGATGCTGAACTTTGGGGAGTGTTGCAACCTTATGAGCACCTCATCTGTGGGAAAAATGCTAATGGTAAGATCTGTCTTTTATGATTGCTCATCTTCATACCAGCAAGCTTTACAGTAAAATTGCTGATTTTTATGGACTAGGGTTTTTTTTTGGTTTTTCTTTTCATTTGAATTGGCTCTTGGTCGCGGTTTATGTGTGCATAAAGTAGGCGTGATGGCTTTACCAGGCAAGAATGATCCTGCTATATTCTTAAGATGTAACAGTTTGTAAAAGGTGCAACGGCTGTGGGAAACCAAGCCCCGTTGTCCTAACAAATGTCTCCTGACTTTCTACCAGCTGCTGTTTTGAGCATTTTTACTGTAACTGGCGTGTAAATGTGCTTTTCTGTAACCATAAGATGAAATGTGCTTTACAAGCTGCTTTTCAGAAAACACCACTATTGTTTTTAAACAAAATTTACATTATAGTGAGTATCTTGCAGTTTTATCTTAAAGATGCTATTCCCATGTACAGCCTGGAGAGGGAAAACAATTTTATTACTTTTTTTTTTCCCTTTGCGGTAGTAAAATCCCATTTCTGTGCAAAAACTTACAGCTGTGTGTTACTTAGACTTCCTTCGAGTTTAGCAGAAACCTGTGTTGTAATTGCACTCGTGCAATAAACAAGAGCTTGTGCTTGGCTTGCCAAAGCAAGGATGTAGGATGGTGCCTCAGTAATGAGAATAACATAGCATTAAGGTACTTACCTCTGTAATTTGTTTAGAAAGTAGACTTTTTGAATGGTTAAGCAAATAAGCAGATAGAGGAATGTTGGCGTCTTCCTATGAGACTGAGGAGCAGTTTGAAAAGCTTAAGTCATGACAGTTCTTGTTAAGAAGCTGCACTGTTTATTTTGCATCGTCACACTGAGTACCACCATATTTTTCCACGGAAAACTTAGAGACACATTCAATTTAGAAAACTATTCTGTGTACCACACAGTTTCTTGACTTTTGCTGGCCTCACCGTTACAGTCAGATATTCAATGGATAGTACCTTTCTGATTTAACTCTTTATAAAACCAAGTGGCTTCATCCTCTTCAAAAGGTAATCTCATAACGAGAGACAAGTGAAGAAGCGGATTTTCTCTGTGGAAAAAATGTACTGTAGGTGAATGTTAGTAATGAAACGCTTTGTCAGAGAAGGGCTGGCTCGATTTTTGCTCCTTGGGTGCATTGATTTCCTGCAGTTATCCTATACCAAAGCAATAATGTTGTGATTCAGATCACCAGTAGATAGGTGCTGTGACTGTCCCCATTGGGTCGTGCTGCTTCAAATTACAACGTACGAGGGTGGCTGCTATTACTGTGCTCACAAAACCTCTCCTGTGCACTCTTATCTACCCTCTGTTCACTGACAGTGTTACTAAATGTATGTGAAAAAAGTGTGAGGAGCCCTTTGGGATATGCTCTTGGCACTGGTACAAGACATAACTGTAACTTTAAAAGTCAAATGTAGATGCTGACTTTTTAAACTAAAGCTCTTAGATGGAAGACTATAAAGGTATGAGGATGTCTTGTCCTCTGCCAAAACACTTACCATAATTCTTGGTGTACCGTGGGAGTACTTGTCACTGGATCCAAAAGGAGGACTCTGTTCCTTCTCTTGTTCCTTATTAGGGAAGCTGGAGTAAAATGCTGTGGTTCGGTAAAGTAAAACATGCGCTTCAGCTGCTCTCTGCTCAGTGCTTCTGCCACACAGGTTCTGTGTGTAAAATGAAGAGGAAGAGTCAGTCCCTCACGGAGCTTTATTTTTTTTTTTTTTTTTTCTTAAGAGAAATCTCCTTGGAAAATTTGCAATGAATGAATGGAAGCTGGTGTTCAATGGAAACATGAGTGACTGTGCAGGGAAATGCTTATAAATATTCAAAACACCAAATGGTCAGTTATGATAACGCTTGCATAGTGCAATACCGAGCAGTCGCTGGCCACAGAAGGATTGGCTTCTGTTGCCTCTTTTGTTGTTCCTGTCTTTCAGATCAATTCTGTCAATAATTGAATGCATTTTTTAAGTCTGAAAATTGAATAAAACTGCACATGAAGGTATCCCGCGATTTCCTGTGACAGTCTGTCACTGGTATTTTACCTGACACAAGTCAGTGAATCTTCTAAATGGCTTTTCTTGCAGTTGTAAGACCACAAATGGTTTTATACGGATGCAAAAAAGCTTGAAATAACTTCTTATTCTTCTCCCTGTAGGAATTGTAAATCAGTAGCATTCAGATCATTCTCCACAGTGCTTTCAAATGATCTTGTCTTTTACATTAATTTAAATGTGAGGTAGGTCTAGCGGTAAAATAACTGGATTTATTCCAGTATGAAGAACAGGATAACTTGCTTTACTGTCATTTTTGTTTCTTTTCTAGTAAGAGCATTTTAATGGAGCACTTGTAAATTGTGAACTTGGCGACTGTTTGTTGGGTTTTGTTTTATAGCACTGAGTTTGATGTTAGAGATAAAAAGCACTTAGAGGTTAAGTTCTAGCTCCAGTCAAGCATTGCAGTCTCTGGATGAAATCCATGGCAGCGTACTATGCAGAAGATTGCACTGGATTATCATAATGGACCTTTCTGGCATTGTGATCTATTGAATACCATTTTCATTATTAGATGAGGGTAGCATGCTTCTTTGGAGTCTAAGAAACAGTAAGTAAATACATAAATCTTTGTAAATTCTCAAGAGACTGGGGTTTAGACCAGTATTTCTTCAGGGAGTAATCTCCTATCAAAGACGGTAGTCCACTGTTCTTAAGGCTTTGGAACCCGAAACTTTAATATTCTGTATTATAACAAACATGCTTTAGTCAACACCTGGTGTGTGAAAGGTAAAGTTTAAAACTCCGTAAATGCTTAAGGGGAATTTGAATATTATTTTAAAACAGGTAATAATCTGTGGCTTATTTAGTTATTCACCCTTTCTGTGAAGCTGTTCTTTAATCAACTCTTTGCTGCTTCTATGAGGCATTTTCCGCTGTTAGCGTGAGTTGTGACTTCACGTTTGGGACTTGGTCTCTCCGCTTGGGAAGGCAGAATGTCATCTGAGCTTGTGGCCATAAGGAGTTCTGTAAAACTCTCCAGGTGTGTTAATGCCTCCCAGGGCAAAGTCTTTTTAGACCAAGTCTAGGTGGGATGTTGCAAAAATAATGCAATGCAAGCTGGGAAGAAAATGAAACAAAAGCAGCAAAAATGATAAGCAGCTACTGAACAACATAGCTACTGGAAGGTAAAAAAAAAAGTTGTGTAAATTGGAATACATGTTTTATTTTCTGTTTTTAATTAGATAGCGATATATGATAAGTACTGGTTTGATACAGCTAAAGTAGAGAATGCATCTGGTAGTTTCACAGGGATTTTAAGACATGCCGATTTAGAATGTTAAGAGTCTATTCATTTAAAATGTTTGTTGCGAGATAAGGAGAAATATGAACTTACCTTGGCAATAGGAAATCTTTTACTTGATGTTCCTGTGTTTGACTTGTGCATGGTTCATTAGAATCTGAACTGTCAGCACTGCAAATGCGTTTTGATATTATTGCCTTATTAACTGCAGCCCTTATGTTGTACTTAACTATCTGGTTATTGCTGAACACTCCTGCAACAGCCAATACACCTGCTGTGCTATTTAATGCATCAGCACATCCTGGTGTTCTGTGGCTATAAGTGTTGACAGATGTTTTCGCAAAAAAAAAAAAAAAAAAAAAAAAAAGAGGGGGGGAAATTTAGCTTGGTAGCACTGTTTCTTCACATATCTTTTAGCCTAAACACTTGAAGTTCTTTGTGGACAAACTAATGCACAAATTAGCCTGTTGGTTTGCTCAGCTGATGAGTAGTAGAAACAGTCCAAAATAAGCTCTACTTGTGCCTTGAGACATTTTTCTCAGGAAGGGCTTGAGGGGGGAAAATGTGTAACCTCTCCTCACAGTGGGAGGGAATGATTTGGACTCAATAAAATTAGACCAGGGATGAATTTTCTTCTCTCGGATGCTAAACGCTGCAGCACACCCTACCAAACAGCAAGCATGGACTTTGGATTTAGTATTACTGCACTAATATAGGTTAAAAATTATAACTGATTTTATCATTGAGGATTTTTAGTGCTATGCCATTATAAAAATTCCTTTTTGTAGTTACCAAAATGGTCTGAAATAACTTTTTTATTTCAGTGAGTCCTGATATTGTAATGAAATCCAGCATGGACAAAAATATTTATACAACGTTTAAATAAATAAAATGTCCTTTTATTGTCTGAACTGAACAAGCTGGTGTGCTCATGAAGAGCCTCATCAATTTTAATAAGCGGTCAGCTTCACAACAATTCAGGGGAAAAACTGCATGTTGGAAGGGGTGCATTTTGGGGAAGAGAGTTGCAAATGAAATCAGTAAACTAAGGTGAGTAGGTACACAAGGCTAGTACAACGGTATCACAGGTGGTTTGCAAATCATTAATAAAACAACACCTCTGTCTCCTGTGCTATCATCCCTGAAGCGGGAGTTTGAAGCAGCATTGCTTACTGGGGATTCCTGGGCAGGAATATGATAGACCTACATATGCATTTCCATAGTCAGTGAGTGGGTCGTAGCTATGATCCTATTCAAACTCTGGCTTCGTTCACCTCTGTACAAATGTATCCCCTTTGTACTTCCACTCCTACGTGTTCAAGAACTTGGATTTATATCCATGAACCCACAGGGACAAATTCTTTAAGCCTAAATGTTAGTGCTTGTATATACATGCTCACCTCTCCTACAAACGCAAATCACTGGATGCACAATTAAAAATACAAGCAACTGCAGATACATATCTTGCTTATGTTAAAGGGTAGCTCAAGTAAAGCTAGAATGCCTGGTTTTTTTTCCTTACAATGGTCTTTATGTGTATATGTATATTTTATTTAGTGATAGTAAAGGAAAACTTCATTAATGATGTAATAATACTGTCTTAAATTAATCCTTCAAATTGCTGATATTACACCATGGCAATAAAATTTGTGTCCTTTCAATTAAAGAGCACTCTCTCAACGTATAACTACTAGCAGTAAATACTGATATTTGGATTTCAAGTGGGATGGGTGTCGGTGACAGCTTATCCATGTGAAACTGAGGAGCTAGGCCTGTGAAGAAGGAACCTCTTGGAAGGAAAAGTCTGTGATCTGTTGTGTCGAGGCTGGAGTCTGTTGTTACTGCTAAAGCCAGGGGTTTGAACTGAGCAAATACTATTGAGGCCAGGACGGAATTTTATCCTTGGTATGTTAAAACCCTAAGTTTTTAGGGTTTTAGGGTAATAGGGTTTGGCTTGGTTTTTAGGGTTTTAGGGTAATAGGGTTTGGCTTGGTTTTGTTTTCAATTTATTATTCAGGTGAAAAATCAAGCTGCTTCAGCTCAAAGTTTACCTGTGCAATATTTGGATATTTGGGGTGCTCTTGCTTTTTTTTTTTTTTGTGTGTGTGTATGCAGAAAATGAGGAATGAGCTTTGTTCGTTTTCTTAATAACAAAATACGATATGGTTGATGCGCCTGTCTTCTGATATTGGAATAATTGAAATTAAATTGTCTCATTTTCAGTTTGGAGATCTTGCAGCATACGGTCAGCTCATCTTGCTGAGCTGAGCCACCAGAGTGGTTTTTTTCATGTATCCCATCTCATTTCTCATGTGATTTGAAACCTAAACTCATCTGCTCTGGGGAGAATTGATGGTTGTCAGTGAATCTCTCTAACTGATTTCTAGCATTAAAAATTGCTTTCTCTTTCTTGAGATCAGCACTCGCCCAGTGCATGGATGTTGTATATATTCTGGCTGGTTTGAAATCTTACTCGTTCTTAATTTGGGGCTATTCCAAAACTGATTGCAATAGTAACATAGGGTGGCAGTGAATTTTTGAATAAATTTTGTTTTGATAGTGAGGTGGAGATGAAAGATCTTTTTACACTGAAAAATCTTGCTGGGGTGTTAATGTTATTATAATGTTTTCATGTTGTGATAATTTATTTCTGCTTGTGTACCTGGTATGATTCAATTAGTCTAGTTAATGGTCCATTTAGAGCTTCCTTCCTTATCTGTTTGATTTTTTTTCTGTCCCTTTCCCTAGGTTGGTGTTGTAATGCGTGGGTATGCAACACTGCAAGAGAAGTGTTTAAGCTTCTAAAGTACTCTGTTGTGTGAAATGTAAAGTACATATTTATTTACAACAGACTTTATAAAATTCACTTATTACACAATTACCAAGTTGCAAAGGGGCATGGGCTTAGGACTTGAGCACTTAAGTGACTTCAGAAAGAACTGAAGCTCAAAAGTGCCCGTTTGGACTTGGGAGCTTAAACCCAAGATCTCAATATTGAACTAGAAGTGAGTTCATTTTTAAAAAGAACTCATCTTACAGCAGTGCAAGAAAATGGAAAAAATAAGGGCAAAGGTAATATTAATCCTGTGACTTTCACTAAGTTGATAGGTTGCCCTTTCTTAAAGTGAAATGTGGAATGAACAGGTGTTTATCTTGAGCAATTTGTCCATTGTGCCAGCAGAATTCAAAGGAAGAGAAACAGAGGCTTCTAAACACAACAAAACGACTACATACTTAGAAGCGTCCAGCAAATCCCTCAGCAATCTTTATTCTTCTGAATGTTTGGAAACAAGATCAAAATAATTCTTTGTTTACATTTTAGCTGTCATTTTGCATTTAGTCAATCCTAAGCTTTTCAAGTCAATATGTGTGGTCCTTACTATAAACATTTTCACATCATTACACGCTTGGGAGTCCTGCTTTTGCAGCCTTACACTCTGGACATTAAGAAAACCTCTCTCATTGACTGAGTTCTACTCTACCAGTTACTCAACATAAGAAAATATCTGTTTGCTCACATTAAACTAACAGAATTCAGGCTGATGGACAAAGGAATAACAATAATCAGTTCTGATGCTCTTTTTGTTTTAATGGGATTAATTTACATGTTATTTTGAACAGAAGTGCCTAACAGAACATATGGTTAAATCTAAGCAAGCTTGATGCAATGGTAAAACCAGTACGATGGTGGCATCACAGAATCATAGGATGGTTAGAGTTGGAAGGGACCTTAAAGATCATCTTGTCCAATGCCCTGCCAAGGGCAGGGACACCTCCCACTAGACCAGGTTGCCCAAAGCCCTGTCCAACCTGGCCTTGAACTCTTTGAGGGCCAAAAATATTTCAGCGGAACTCCCCTACAGAACAAGAACTAAATTTAAAAAAAAATAATTGCTGGACCTTGTTGAGAGCGTGTAAGTCAATTTAAGGATTCCAAGTTGTGCCTTTATGAGTGGGGAGAGCCGTTTAAATGGAGCCTTCTTGTTGGCAGTGCGGGCCTTATCACAAGAAAGCAGTAACAGAAAGAGGAAAAGATGCACAAATGCTGAAAGGTTTGTTCCTTTCATGCAAACGCATCCAGACTTGCCTTCTGACTTAGGTCACCGACCAAGCTGGAAGGGTGAGCTCATTCTGGTCCTTAGGAAAGGTTTGGCGACAGTGGGTGTGACTTGGTATGCTTGGCTGGCAACTGGAGCAAGGAGAGGCCAGCGCTGGGACAGGCCAGCTCTGGGCAGGGCACGGCAGAGGGCTGGTTGTCAACCTGTAATTAAAGTGTCTGCCTGCAGCCTGTAGGGTGGTGGCTGAGGCTTTTGTGAGCGTGGAAGATGTGGGAGAGAATTAATAGCGTGAAAGGAACTTGAGGGAAGGGTATGGTGTAACTGCTAAGGAAACTGAGGATCAGTCCTTTCAGTTCAAATTAAATGGAATTCTGAGCTATAAAATCCTTGTCTATTAAAACCTACTTGCTTATGTGTTACTTGCAGATGAAAGTCTCTTAGAATTGTAAACTTCCTCCTCATCTGCTCCAAACCTGTTACTTAATGATGTGATTTCGTTAACTATAGTCTAGCTGATGTCTTTTGTGGTGGTCCTCTAGGAGGCAGTTGTTTAGATTGGCCTTTACTATGATCTTAACATGAAACATTTCTTTGAAACAGACATTCAACGAAGCCGGGGTTGTGGACTGTGACCCGTGAGAATCATTAAATCGGGTCACAGGGATCGCTGTGAATATACTTGCCTTCTTCCTGTTGACCAAGTGAAAACTGTCCAATGTTCTTCGTATGGGTTTGACCCAGACAACTCATAGATTACTTGTAAGCCTGAACACTTGTCCGTCTTGTTCTGGTTGTTTAATTATAACACCTGGAATGTTTCTTTCTGAAAACTTGTTTGATGTTCACCAGGCAACTTAACCTGCTTCATGCCTGAATTGAGCAAAATAGCAGCTTCTGGAGGATGCTGCAAGGTTTCATTCAGTCATCTGTGGAAAGTGCTTTCAGGCTGTGGAGTGATTGGGACAGTAGAAGGCAAAGCATCTTCATCATCTTGGGTCAGTCTACGTCGTTCGTGTATTTGGTGTGAGGCTTTCTCTCTACGCTAACTGTGCTGTCTTCCACTGAGAATACGCGTCTCCATTTGTTGCTTATCTTATGCACAAGTAGCAAGTCGGCTATTTGACAGGCTGCTGGGTTAGTGCAAGTGAAATTGAAGTCTAAACCCTGATTTTTTTTTCTTAGTTTTTACTTTATAAAAATAAAATTTTTAGAAGAAAGCCATAGAAGTTTCCAAGTGACCAAAGCGGTGGTTTTTTGTAGTGCTAGAGTGCCACAGCGGTCTATCAGGAGACTGCATTTAGCCCTCCCGGTCCAAAAAATGAAAACATCTTGACACAAGCAAAAAAGAGGAAAACTGTGGAAAACGTGCTTGAGTAATTGCTGTAGGTTTTGTGTAGTGACACCAAAATGCTTGAGATGATTAAGGGTATTTGTGGTATAATCGTGGGCTAGAGACTAATAAACGTTTCGGAGCAGCTTTTCAGTTCGTGCATGTAGATTTATAACAACTGATAAATTTGCAATGGGGCTATGCAAGATCAAAGTAAATGTTGTTTATGATACTTCAGGGATGAGAGGAAAAGAACACTACAGAAGACATAATCTGCTTGTCCCTTTCTTTAGTGTTTATAACATTACAGTCCATGTTGGATACTTCAGTTACTTTCATTTCCAGCCCAGTCTGCAGTCTGTTGCCTGGGACCTGGAGAATAAAGAAGAAAAGATGACTGCGTGTTTATGCTGGGACTTACAGATTAAAAAAATAAGCATGCAGAGGCGTAATTATCTATTATTTGCTTGATCCTATATAGCTCTTCTTTTTTTCCTGATTAATTCCAAGATCACAGTGAGTAGCTTTTCTTCTAATATTTACGTTTTATTGCTTGTGAATAAAGCGCGCTGCCCTTTCAGCTGAAGGGCAAGAACTGAATATTGGCAAACAGCTAGGGAATTAGGCTAGTTTTGCCTCACTCTTTCTTCAAACTGTTTTGGATTTTTTTTGATGTTTATTAATAGAGTTTAGTAGAAATCAATTTCTTGTTTGCTTGTTTTATTTAAGTGATTACCCAGTACTCCATGCAGCACAGACTGATGGCAAAGCTAGTAAGTTAAAGCAAAAAACCAGTTTTCCAGTCGCTTTTAGACAGTTTGCTCATCTGTAATTTTGATTCCACTTGGATGATCCGCTGGTGATGCTGCAGCTTCTTTTAACCAGACATAGTGTGTGTCTCAGCCTTCCCTGGCGGGCGAGGAAGCGGTGTCATGGTGCTGCTGTGGCTTGTGAGGAAGAGGGACGCGAGCAGACGTGGTGTTCCTGCGGTAGGTATGCATGCATCCCGACAGAGGACAGCCCTCTGCCTACCGTTACACTGGAGTGTTGGCTTGAGAGGTCTTTTTGGAGTGTTTTATTGTGTGCTGAGTTTGTGAAGAATCGGTAACGCGAGCCGTGAGAAACCTTAATGGACTGGTACACGCTGTAAATTTGCCCTCAAAAGTGCTCATCTGTTTCTGCATCACCAGTGGTTGACAGGTTTCCCTTTTTATTTCTTTTTCAGTTTTTGTGCAATTTCCTGAGGTAATACCACAGTTCTAACCAAAATGTTAGGGAGGGATGTATGTTGTAATAATATAAGAGATAATATATAATGAAATGTACTTCCTCTGTGGGGGTGATTCAATTTCTGCTTAATTGCACATTGAATTTCTGCTTTTGGGTTTGAATGTTATTCTCCTTCCACTCCTCACCCTGTTTTGCGCTCAACTTGCACTGGCAGTTTTGTTTAGTCTGGAGATCATAAAAATCGCTCCAGAGTTGAAATGATAGTTTTATTATTGTCTTAGTATGGTTTCTCGAACTTTTAAGTTGTTATATCAAATTTATAAGGTGCCTTTGGATATTTTCACTAAAGTGTTAGTTTAACTTAGAGTGGGGGTGAAGAAGATGGAAAACTATATAATAATAGGCAACCAAAACACAATATCTTTATTAGTTGTTTTTAATAAACCGTTTCATTCTATTGTCAATATATATATAGACTTCTAAAGCTTGTCTGGGCTAATTTCTTTTTCCAAGACGTATTACGAGAAGTTCTCTGATGCTTTGGCAGTATACGTGGAAATTTCGACTTGAGTGAGTATCAGTTTTGTTTTGAGTTTGTAAGATACTTGAGGGTGATGACAGTACGATCATCAAGTAGGAAATTTGTCGCAATTGTTGCCAATGAACGGCTACTGAAAGCAAGCTGGGAATCCATGGGAGAAGTGCTGCTTACCTTAAAGTTTAATCTTGCTGGAGCCAAAGGAATCATTTCCGTTAGCTTTAATGGGGTTTCGACTGGTATCCAGGATAGAGTTGTGAATCTCTTAGTTCTGAATAATGCTTCTGCCCGGTGTGGTGTAGGTAGAGAAAGAGAAAGGGAGAAAGTCAAGAAAATGGATCAGAGTTGTGAACGTGAGGGGGGCTAAATACAGTGTGTTTATTTACCAGTGCTGAGAGACCAGCGTGCTCCCTTATGGAACAAAGCAGTGGCTTATGGATTTTAGTCCATGATTCCTTACAATAGCAAAGGAATGATTTTTTGCTTATCAGAAAAGACTGGCTTTTTTCCGAAGCAGTTGCCTGGGCTCTTCTGCTGAAATCACTTGGATTGAGGCCACGTGTTTGTCTCGGGTAGTTTTGTTTTAGTACTTTGTAATAAATTTCAGGGCTTTACACCTCAAGGTGGGAGAAGCTTTGATGGTGACCGTTCATTCCATGGAAAACCTGGATGCTCTGTTCTGTGTTCTGGGGACAGGGGAGATTTAAAGCATCTGTACGATGAGGTAGTTTTGTAGCTGCGCTGGTGAGTGTAATGCGGGTGACTGGTCTGTTCTTGTTAATGTTATTCTTTGAAAAACATGGGTCCTTCCCCCCCCCCCATTGCCTCTCCCCCTCCCATTCTCTCAGGGCAATGCCAGATGCAGAGTCTCTTATTAAAGCCACTCCAGGAAGATTCACATTTAACACTACATTTCCCGATGGAAAGCAACCCTGGAATTGTTTCTGGCACCTTTTCCCAATGTATATAATCTCGGGTCTCGTATTTTTGCTGCAGACATGTGGAACTGCAGCTTTCATCATAGGTTATTTTGTGGGATGATCTGTGCGCTGCACATCAATAAATTTGGGGAGGGGACTGTTTTGCTTTGTTTTTTAAACAGTCACGGTGACCTGTGACCTGCTGGAATTGAGTGATAAAACTGTGTGAATTTTCTCCTACCTTGCTAGCAGTTCCGAATATCGTTTTCCTTTTATAGTCTGATGATGTATATGTGAGGCTGTGCGAGGCTATGTGATTGCGGTTTTTTATGTTCACTGCAGAAGGCCAGAGCTTCCCTAAGGCAAGCACATTTATAAATTGAAATGAATATAACTTCTTAGCATGAAGGTAACTGTTCCCATGTAGCCAAGGCTTAGATAATGCATATGTTATGGAAGAAGATAGTAAATTGGCAGAGGGCATTTGGCCTACCACCATCTGCAGAGCCTGCACTCCAATTTTCTGCTGTTGCCATGGGCTGCAGACTCAGACAGGAAATCATGGTAGGATGGGAAAGGGTCCAAGATATACACAGCTAGTATAAGGTTTGCAGTTAAAAGAGAGTCAGAGAACAGGCTATCTTTTCTACTGAACAGGCAGTGCAAAGTAAAACTAGCTTGTGTGTGTGCACGCGCGCGCACACTTTAAATGTCTTTTTATATTTTATATGCTCATTTTTTTAAAAGCTTGAATTTTTTCCATGTAAAGTAACGTGTATAACTTCAAATGATTCATTTATATTCGAGGGGCCTGATTCAGCCCTCACTTAACTGGCCGCGCTGGTCTGAAAGAAGAGTAAAGCGGTGGAGAATTGGGCCCCTGACGTGAAGTGCCCATGCAGAGTTTTGTATTGACACGTCAAACGAAAGAGCAGCCCCCTGCCTCCACTTCTACCCCCGGACTCGCCACCGCTTTGGGATCTGGATTTGGTTTTGGGGAACAAGGCCTGGGTTTGGTGTGCCCGTCAAACATCTAGAGTCCAGAGCATAGTCAAAGGAGGCTCCGTGTTTAGAAAGCGACGCAGCTCCGCTAACCAGCACTGGGTAGATCACACGGTCAGAGTTATCAATGTCTTTTCTTTGAAATATAGGTTGAAATGGGGAATACTGGGGTGACTTGCTTTGGAGAGCAAACAGTTCTCTTATCTGTCAGTGAAAGTAAGCATAATAATTGCACCATTTGCAAAGCTTCCAGTGTGTCTAAACAGTAGTGTGCAACTGGTCAACTTATGCTCCCCGGACAGATGATGGGAGACAATTAATTTCTCCATTAGCTGCTAATTTAATCTTTGTGTAGAAGATGCTTCTTAACTGAAAAATAACAACAAAACATCACTGAGTGTCATGCTAGTGACACGTTCTGGACTGACAGCTCAGCAAAATTCTTGTGGCAAAAACCTGAACTAAAAGTTTTTCTCACAGGCCCATCTGGGGTTTTTGATTCTGACTGAAGGGAACCATACAAGAGGGTGGTTTGTTCTCCAGGTAGTTTCCAACCATAGCTTTTATTTGGCGGTAAGAACTGCTTCCTGCTTGCCTTAGTTGTGTATGTAGTCCCTTTTCAGCTGCATGGAAGAGTGGAATTGCAAACAGGAATAAGGTGAGGTCTGCGTCTTGCAGTGCCAAACATTGCTGCATGCAATGGTGATGTATCTGCCAGAATAAGACTGAAGCTACCAATTAATCCAATTTAGAAATCAAGTAACTTAGGTAGCATTTAACCTGGGGGCTGGGACCAGTGAATGAGGCAGTCTGTTTCATGACCTTGTACCTTCCAGTAACTGCTGCTTTTTTGTGTGTAATATAATCTCAAAAAGACATGCTGATTTTTTTCTTTTTTATTTTAAATAAAATCTGACTGGAGACAATTTTCAAATTGCAAACTGTCTCAGCCAAGCCATCTGCCTGAGTCTTCAGCAGCGCATTGTATTTCTGAAAAGCGTTCTAGCGAAATATCATCATTCTGAAAAAGTTTGAGCTGATTCCATATTAAAAGAAGTGATCCAAAAAGCTGCTGCTGATTTACATGTGAACGCTGCCAAGTATTTCTCTGATGAGAGTATATAACAAAGAAGTGCTCGGGTGATTCAGTAAGGCTGATTTGAACAATCTGTTGTGGATTATAGCTCTGTCTGATATTCCACGATTGCGAGAAGCTACTGTCACTTGTATTTTCAATCTGTGTTTTGCTTAGAGGTATACAATCTTTTGTTGTCAAGTCCCTTGAGCCAGTTGTGGGGGGACGTACAATATTTCTTGCTTAAAAATATTCATGAATCTTGCATGGGCTAGCTTCATGGGACTTTGTCACCCACAGGGATTTCTAGAACATGACAGAAGAGTTGTATTTGATTTGTCTTAATTAGGGATTGATAGACAAATTCTAGTTTGACTTTTGGGTCTGAATATGGATATAAATTCAGAATCAGTTGCCTTCCTAACCTTGCTGTTTTCTTAACTGTTGCTAAGGAGTTTGCTCAGTGAATATCTGTAAAAATGTATAGTACTTATTGTATAGGACAAGTTCATCTGAGGACACTTTTCTGTTGTCCAGGGGCAACAGGTTACTTCGTGCTTTTTATGTGATGAACAACATGAGCTTTAAAAGTCTCGTGTGGGAGTGATTTCTCCTACTTTTTGTGATTTGCTGTTGAAGAGAAATGAAGCAGTTTATATAAAGCAGCTGCTTATTTTGGAACAAAGTCAGCATAACACATTAAAGAACCCATTAATCACTTAGTTTGACCTTAATTTATTATTTAAAAAAGCTTCTTGCATCTATTGTTCATTTCAGAATGCCAGGGATGCTAAGAAATATGGTATGTATTCAGATCTACAGACTAAGATCATCAAATTAAGTTATAATAGGGAACAGAACCAAAATGGATTCCCATTGAAGTATTGGCTCTCCTTTTACTCATGTTTAGGAGTAGAAGGCAGCCGTGTAAATACCTGCACAAATAAAGAACTGCTGTGAACACTCATCTTGTTCCACGGTTACCATGTGTAAATTTTTGTCCTGGGATAGTGGCTTCTTATCTCAGTTCAGTCCTTGCCAACATAAAAGCCCTCGATTCCTGCAAGTCTTTCAGGAGGGGGAGAAAAGAGAAATAAGGCAACTTCTCCATCTCCCCTCAAAAATCCAATGCTCATTTTAGAAGAGAATTTATTCTGTATTTAGACTCTTAAGTTCCTTGGCTCAATGTCTTTCTTATATGTCCCCTGTATAGTCCTAATGGTATCAGAGGAGCTTGCTACGTTATAAACATGGTGTTGCAGAGATTTTTGAGTACCGTGAGTAAATGGATTGACCATTAAAATCTAGATTTGTTTTGAGATGGAGGAAGGGGTCAGTAGATGAGTTTTCAAACAGATTGAATGATTTGGTGAGAAACCTGATCTATGATTGCGTAGGAACATAATACAATTGTTTATTTCTGCAAACCAAAACGGAATGATAACCACAGGATCAAGCTTTCCTTCAGCTTTTAAGGAAGGTACTCAACCAGTATTTTCATTTTATTGGGAAGGTACAGTCAGGTTTGTGGTGTTCTTTAATATATCGTAGTTCATAAAACTGGCAGCCTTAATTGGATGGAAACAGTTAGTAGAAGCGTATGAGGTGAACCAGAATGAGATCTCTTGGGGTCCGAATTGTGTCTTGTCTTAACATACGCATGACTTGGCACACTGGGTAGCCGAGGTCGAGAGCAACCTAGTAATAATTTTGTTTGAACAATGGCATTCATGTAGCTGTGCTAATGAGCTGTATTCTGCTGTCTGTCCTGCAGATTGTGGACTGGACTCTGAGCTTATTTTACGTCTGTAATGGCTTCTGTCTGCAGTAGAGCTTATCTCAACACGCGGTGATGTAATGGATCAGAATCTGACCTTATCGCACTGCGTTCCCACAACTGTTGTGCAGCAATCACACAGCTGTTCACTGATTATTTTTTTTTTCCAATTGGCTGCTTTGGGAGACATTATTCTTTGGCCTCAGCTTCCTAATGCAAATAATCAGCCAATCTTTGGTAACAACATTCAGATAGAGCAGGCGGTGGTGTTGAAGGCATTAAGCATTGCTTAAGTATTTGGTTCTGCTCAAAATGTTCAGGCCTTTAAATGAATGTTAAGTTTATTTTTTATGGGCAGTGAATTATGTGCTTCCTCCCTCCTTTGCCCCTATCTTTTCCTTAGCTTGTGACAAGCTAGGACAAAAGCAGCACTTAAGAAAGGAATTAAGTGTTTCATATAGAGAGATCTTGTAGGCTTTTTTTTCATTAATGTCACAGATAAATGCTCTGTAACATTCAGCATCCCCACTGACATCAGGGAAGTTGTATGGGCTAGCAGTTCTCTGCTTAGTGTTTTTTCAGATTTTTGGTGGGGTTTTTTTAAGTATCTTTGATTCATTCATTGTGAAAGTACTGTGAGTTTATGAATCAGACCCAAGAAAGGGTGAGAGGAGAAATATAGATGAATATTTTAGGAAATCTTGACTGCACTGCATAACTATTTGGTCACGTTAGAATCGGTGAAATGCTGGTTAAGAGGAGCTCCTGGAGGTCGTCTAGACAAATCTCCCAGCCGTAGTTGTACTCCTGCCAGAACTAGATCAGGTAAGTGATGGCTTTGCCTCTCTAAATCTTGAAAACCTCCATGTGGTAGACCCCACAGCCTCTCTGAGCAACCTGCCCACTCTTTAGTGTAGAAATTTCTCCAAATGTCCAGCCTGAGCCTCCCAAGCCACAGTTTGTGGCCAGGGCCCTTGGTGCACCACCTGGCTTTTCTGGTTAGAAACTGCTGTTGAATTCTGCCCAGGCAGAGTGCAAGGAAGCTCCATAGACGAAAAGAGAGAAGTGTGGCAAGGAGGAGGCAGCGATCAGGAGGCTCTCTCCAAAGCGGCTGTTAATCCCAGGTCTTCTGATCCTGTCTGGTTTCTGAAGACTTGGCTTCTCTGTGATACTTGGCTGTTGTGTAACTTTTGGCCGTGTGATTTTTTCTCTCTCTTGTGTCTCTGTTTTTAATTAATGTGTTAAATGAAGTTAATGATGCCTCTAACCTTTTGGAGAGTAACTAAAGTTCAGTGAATGAAAGAGCTTCACAAACAAGTGTGTTACATCGCCTTGTGACCAGGCATTCATGCTTAGCTGTCAGTGGCTGTCATGTCCCCTGTCACTTACAGAATGCCTCGCATTGTACGCTAGCGTCACAAGATCTTTGGTGATTTGGCACGCTGTTGTACTGGAGAAACACCCGTAAACCCTGTCTTCAAAGCATGCTTGCCCCAGCTTGGATGCTAACCCTTGATTCGGCATTGTCTTTGGGCCAGGGAACTTGTGGTGCCGTCGGACAGAAATGCGCGTGGGAGGATGCAGTGTCATATGACAACCCTGTGGCAAAAGCAGGAATGAGCCCAGACTGATTGGGTCCAGGCTTACCACTTAGAACCACTGCTGGAGAGGGATGTGTCCTGGTGCTCCTGAAGTCTTAGACTTGACAGAGTCTAGTGAGCCAGACTGTGGTGCACAAGTATGGGAAAAGAGAGGCTTCGAATGCAGAATTTTCTGTCAGAGCACGAAACTGAGACATCATTTGCTTTAGGGAGTCTCCAAAGAGAAATGACTTCATCACTAGAGAGTGAGCTTCTTGCTACCACAAGCAGTGATTCTTGTGTTCCCTTGTAGCTGTTTTGTAAAGTCAAAACTATTTCTGATGTTCTAATATAAAGCCAAAAAAAAACCCAACAAAAACAAACCAACAAAAAAAATCCCTGAAGTCTTCTGTGTGGCAGTCGAATGTTACTACAGGCTTCTTGCAGACTCCTTTAGCTCTCTCAACTGAGTTAGAGCTATGGTGTCAATGTTATTGCGGTGTATGAGAATATCAGTATTTTCACTGTCCAGACACCTCTTCAAAAATCAAGAGTTTAAAGTCTGGTGTGAGGTCTGCTTCTGCCTGGGATCTAGTTTCAGGTTTCAGTAGTTTTTTTTTCTTGTTGCACCCCCCCCACCCCCCCCATCTCCGGCTCCTTTCCTGTCCCCCACAACCAGTGTTCAAAGCACAATGTGCCTGATCATTTTAAGCTTGGGAGATGGGAAAGTAGGATCTGTTGTTTATAGCAGACTGCAGACTTTGATTTGTTGTCATTCTTTATCACTGACTGCCCTTCTATAAGTTGCTGTCACTTACATGAATGCTGCCTGTATGTGCTTGGAAAATTGAGTTGCTTTGCTCTATGCAAGTGGAGAACCAAGAAGCAAATACTTCCGTTTCTCTACCCACTGTGTTACGATGCGGAGCATTCCCGAACCAAAGACTCATTCAAGGTTTCTTTGGAAAATGTGGCTCTAGACACTAGCTGCCCGGGAAAACAGGTACAGGATTATGTCTTAGCCTTACATAGCCCTTAAAAACAGAACATAACCTACAAAAATTAACAGACTAATAATATATAGGTAAGCAGTTGAAAAGAATTGTATACCAATTAAAATAACGATGGTGGTGACTGTGTAAGTTTTAGTGTACGCACTCTACTTTTCTTCCCTTTCATTTATTTTGCTTCTAGGTTATAAGACTTGAAGAGAGAGTGGGGTGGAGAGCAGGAAACTGAAAGCTACTCTGTATTAACTTTGTTCAGCTCTTGAAGTACTCTTAAAGTAATTAGTAAAAATAACTGATCAGACTTGTCACTTTCTCTTCTGTGAAAACGTTGAGATTATGCTGAAATGTTCCTCAAAGAGGCTGGATCCCATTAGCCAGCAGTATCGGTTCTGGTTGTGGAGTCCCCCCTGAGGCTGGCAGTACCGATGGAAACAGAGTAGAGACATCTTTTTGACACACTTAGAAACTCCAGAAATGTCAGCAGAGATAATCCTGACTAACACATTTTATTTACCGATGAGGTGTGTAGACTGCAAATACTGGTGTTCCCCAGAAAATGGTGTTCTCCTGTCTCGAGTGTAGTGTAACTAAATTGAGTTTGCTAGTAGCAAGAGGAAACTTGCTCCTTCCATACAAATTCATGTCTGTCTTTCTCTAATTGAAGTAAACCCTCTGTGAAATTGCTACCCAGAAATGACCTCACTAAGGTTGTTTGCTCAAGCTCTTGGCAATCAGTTTTGAATATTCAATGCAGTAGCCAGAAAGCAGCAAAAGCCCCTATATGCTGGAGAATAAATGAGGTGGTGATGTCTGTTATACCAAAATGCTCTCTAGTTCTTCACTGCTTTTAGTTTAAAAAAAGTGATTAAAATAGTATTCTAATGTTGCATTTATTAGTTACACCCGGCCATGTGAAATCCAAAGAAATGGCTCTATATAGCATGCTAAAACGCCAGAGGTTAACTGTGCTTCAGTATTTCATATTAACCCCAGGAACCGGAGTGAGCTACTTAAATACAAACATTAGGGAAAAAAAACCCTGCACTGTTCTAAGTCTGTTGGCAGTGAGTCTTTGAATTTAGGTAATTTCATGCATGCAGAGGTAGACTTTATTTTTCCTTCATCAGCTAAAATAACAATAAAGCTGAACTCGGTGTATTTATTTAATGAAACACAGGATCCCTGCCCTGATGGTTTTAATCAGGACCCTCGCTATGTGGTAATTAGGGGTTCTCTCCCATGGTTCTGTTTTTACTTAACTTTCAGAATGTGTAGCCAGTTTAAGTTTCCAGAGATACTTGCAACTAATGTTGCCTCATTTACATGCAGATTATCCAGAGGGGACTCTTAAACACACACTCACGTTACAGAAACGCAGACGTTTTCAGCACTTTCTTACTCAGTGAACAGTGTTCTTGAGTAAAATGTTATCTTTTGCGAGTAAGTAGCTAATTCATTCCACTCTGCGGATGTGACCGGCTCTTTCATTTCTTGCACACAAGGATGCAGAAGCTGAAGAGGGCAGAGCGCCAGCATTGCCTGCTCTCCTGTGTGTTGCTGGATACAGCTCTGCTCATTTAGATTTACATACCTGAAATCAGGTTCAGGCTGTAAATTTGCCACAGAGAAGCCCTATGTGTGATATACGTCAAGAAATGGGCCATTGCTTTCTCTGGCTAGACAGCGGAAAAGAGGTTACAGCGGACTTTTGTCTTTATGCTTAGTAGCTAACTCCCTAAAAGTGACCTGAGAAATGTTGATATTTGTGTCTCTAACTGTACAGCTGGGCACCATTTGTTCCTGGCAGTTACAGAATCACTGGAGACGTGAGGAGGTAAATATATAGCACTTAAAGCTCTCTAAAACAGCTTCCCTGCATAATATGTGATATTAAAATACTAGGTGGCAGTTTGGTCCAACATAAAAGTTTTATTGGTATGAGTTTGGGTCAGCCACGTTATTCAGGAAGCCACTACTGAGTTTTCAAGCCATCTGAAATGTGTGCTAGTAAAACGCTTTTATAAAGCACTACAACCTCATGCAGACTCCCTGTATGACTAGTCATCTGTGCCCTGGGGTTTAGCTAGTGGGATGTTTGTGATGTGAGAGTCTCGGCGGCTGGTTTGTACAGGTAGAATGCTTGTAAAACCAGACAGCGCGAGCTTCTCCCAGTCTCTCCTGGTCCCAGGCTTTAGCAAAGGGATTACCGAGAAACCACCTTTGTATTATGCTGAAACCTATTAATTAAACCTTTCTCATTGCAGAACTGAGTCTTGCTGCTAATTCCTTTCCCTTCGCGAGCGTTAAGGTTGAGAGGGAACTTGTCAGGTTTTATCCAGCGCACTGTGTACCTAACAACTACTGTACAATCAGAAGAATGTTTTGTGGGTATCTGGTGCCTCTTCTGTGAGCAGAAAAATCAAAGCCTTCCCCCAAAACATGACCATTGAAGTGATGAAGCTGAGACAGTGGGGCTTGAGTTTTGGATTGCGAAGGCAAAAAAAGTTCTGTGTTATTGTGTGCTGTGCAGGTCTTGGAATAAATCAATCTGAGTGATTAAAATGTTTTGGTTGCAAATACAAGTCAGTAGCTGGAGTGATTTGGGGTCAGGACAGGAGGTGGCTAGCCTGGACAGCTGGCGTATGACCATTGCTTCCTAAATGTGGGTGTGCACCCAACTGTTTGTAAAGGTCTCCGAGACCATGACTGTGGCTAGAATAATCTCTCCCCTCCCATTCTTTAGGAATACCAGTAAGTGTGAAAAAATGCCCTCATAGTAGAAATGCAGTGTTAGGATGAAAGCATGTTGCGTTCTGATTGCAGTGGGATCTCTTATTATTTGCCTGAGAAGCTGGGTAGATTCCTAGCTAAATAGGTCTTTCCAGGCTCGTTCACCCACTTCTTTGATCTGGTTTGGCACTTTCCTCTTTTATTCTGTTGTAATTTTTTCTTTGCAGCTCAGCTGCTCTTAATCATAACAGCTTACGAATTGGGGTATGTACTTTAGCTCTGACTTTGAAAATGAGGGGTTTCATCTTTACAGGTTTATCGTAAAGAACAAAATTGAGAAATTGGTAATAAAATGTGCTTTAAATAGTTTCAATAGGAAAGCATATTACAATGCGTTGTGAGGAACCTGTTTAACTGGTAGGAGTAACAGTCTACTAACAGCAGCTTAACTTTAAACCTATGCTTACTAAACACAAAACCCCCATGCACTTATAATAAATTTAATTTTCTTTTGTGAATAAAATACGGATACATAAGTTCTTTTAAAAATGAGGTTTGCTCTTACATGTTGTGGAAAAGCTGATACGTGAACGCAGACTGCAGTTTGGAAACCCATAAGGAGGGTAGAGATTGCAAAAAAAAAAAAAAAAAAATTGCTCAAAATTCTTCCCCTTCTTTGTAATCCTTGCCCAAAAAAAGGGAAGGATGACTGAGAATGAGAATTATTATGAGCAAACAGTAGGGAACCCAGCACTGAAAGGATTTACTGTTCCAGTGTAGCACTATACCAGTAGCATACTGTACTCACCAGAGTGAGCTCTGTGGCAGCACCCCATGAAGAGCACAGAACTGAGAGCGGAGACTAGGACCAGATATTATTCCTGCTTTTATGGTGTCTGAGTGGCCAGTTGGTAATACATAATTGTTGAATGCAATCAGAATATTTGCAGATCTCTCCAGGTTTGGCCACATTGTTCCTACGCGAATGTAATAGTACGTGGAAGGCTATTGATGAATAAATGTGACAAACTATAGCCAAGGCTTGAAAACACAGGACCTGCATTACTGCTAGGGCTGTTCTGTTAGAAAAGGAAAACAGATCCCTTTGGGGGAAAAAAAGAAGAAAGAAAAGGAAAGCAGATGCCTTTATGAAAATAAAAGCATGTTGTGGGATAGCTTTGCTTGTACTGGAGTCACCTGTTCTTTTCCTAGTGAGGCTTGACTTCATTTAACTTAAATATTGCTGCTAGTAGCACAGCACCATACCCATTGTATTGATGTGGCACAGGAAATTCAACTGAACTGTCCAAGGCCACCTTTCAAGTCAGCGTTAGAGTTGGTATTGAATTCTGTATGTTCTGTCTGTTTTAAGTTTTGAGCTTTTCTGCTCCCCCTGCGTCCTCCACTGTCCAGCTGTTCTTTTAGAGCTTGTGATTACGGCGGGCAAGTTGCTCTCGGCACAGCAGCAGTCAGCGATGAGATTCTTTAACAGTGATTTTTATACCATGAGCATCAAGCCTTCAATGAAAATAACAAAACCTGCAAGACCTTACTGCAGTAAAAATCACTGGTGTTTGGAGTACTTCCCACAACTTCTTTTAACAGCTTGCTTTTTGGTATTTTCTCTCTAGCCTTGTAGGTTGGGACAGCCACGAAGGAGAGCAGTGAAAATGTAAGTAGCCAGTTAACTGGAAGGATTTACATTCTGCTCCGCTGTGGCATTCTGTCAGAAATAAATTTAGTGTATCATGATGAAATAGTTTAAGGAATACTTCTCAGTGCGTGCTCACCCACGTTTGTGTAACATTTCCATGTTGTAGCAAAGCAAGCTGCTGTGCGTGCTCATTACAGAAACGTGTTTGTGCAGCTCACCAGCGATCGCATCCAGCGACAACCTACACATACCCGTCTGGTGACAAACGCTTGCTCAGCCCAGCAGCGATCTGAACTTCTGTTTTATGATAAGCTCAGGTGGTTTCCGTATTGCAAATTATGGGAAGGTCTCTTTCTCTTTCTTTCTGAAGCACGTAGTCATCTATTTTTGGATTCGGTTTGTATCGCATTCATGATGACTCTTGCCGCATACGTCAGAATACCCGGCTTGTCATCATTCTTTTTTTAAATATTGTACAGCTGAGTAGAATTAGAGCATACCATACACATGAGGAAACCCTCTCTCTTTTTCCCTTTCAGCTATGCTGAAAAGCTGTATGCACTCACTATGTGTTTGTACAGATCACTAAACACTGTAGGCAGTGTAATAAGAGGTGGAGAAGCTCTTGAGAAGAAGATGACACACAAGAGTTTCGGTATGCTGCTTCTACTTCACACCCTGCCTCCAAAATACTGCAAGGACTCAAGCCAGGAGCTGTAAAGCTTATTGTTATTATCATAAATAACTTGCGATTTTTATAAAGTACCTTTTGTTAGTGTTTTACAAATACTAAATAAGCCTTGTAGCACCTTATTAAGGCAGAAAAATATTGCAAATTCAAAATTAAAAAAAGGAAAATTTGAAACGTGCAGGAGAAATGATTTGTTTAAAGTCATGCAAAGAACAAAGTGGCAAAACTGGAAAGAAAATCCCAAAACGTGTCTCAGTTGATATTCTGGTGCTGCCTAATGGGTAGGTGGGCTGTTAGTTTAGGGCTTCTGCCAGCTCATCGAAAATTGAAATAGAAATGTCCTGAATGTGCTGTACTCTGCGCGCTCTGGCCAGCACAGCAGCCGGTATGGAATTGTACCAAAATAAGAGAAGTTCTTAGAGCAGCCCCAGGACTGCATGAATTTACAGCCCACAAACAGTGGAGGGGGGACACGACACAGCAAAGCATCTTCAGCATTTCAGTTTATCTCCAGACAAGAAATGGGACGCTGGCTTCCTGAAATTCCTTCTGATATTAAGTAGTTATTAGAGGCTGGTCTGCCTGAGACTTAGGGACAAAAGGTTATGCTAGGCTTAGAGTGTTAATCATTTATTTTAAGTGTTAACTCATTTATTTAAAGAGTTAATGTTAACCATTTATTTTAAAAAATAATTATGATTAGAGGTCTTGCAGTGAATTTTGCTGGAGAGTTATGCTCCTGCAGCTGAGTGAGTCGAGACTCAGGGCTGCCTTCTCAGATTGATCAGATTCTCAGTGCATCGCACATGAATTTGTTACAAAACTCATTACAAAACTCCTTTCCATGTTGAAAGGGAAATCTCAGTCTGTTCCCGTGTAGCTCTTCCCAGAAGAAGAGAATTTTCATTCTTTACTGCCCGATGCTGAAGGTGAAGGGGGTTGCGTCTGCTACTGCAATTTTCTCTTTTTATGCCTGCTGCATAAAGGGTGCATTACTATTTATTTTATAAGAACTTTACCAAAAAAAAGAAGAAAAAAAACCCACAACAACCACCACCCCAGTGTATGAAACTGATCCTTTGTGGTGTTTATGGCTCCTTTTAGGACGGGAACACAATTTAGTGTTACGTTAAATAAGAACCGTTTTAGCTTGGGTAACAACAGGTTCTGTCATTAATCAGTTATGAATAATATTTGTTGTTTTAATTAAAAATATAAAAGTCCAGAGGCCTGAGGAAGTTCACGAGCAGAACTTAAATATAAAATGAAAAGTTGTGATTTATTACTTTCAAATTAGGCTCCGAGTTCATAAAATGGGTCTGATGTTTATCTTAGTTACAGCAGTGTATCTGAAAGGAGCATCTGGACTCTTATCTCCAATGAAACCCGTTTTAAGCAACGGCCCTTCAGATCAATTAAAGTTTAGTTGCTGAGTAAACTTGGTTATTTACAGTAAAAATCAAGTGCTGCACGGAAATTTAGGCTCGTTCTGTAAATGTGTGTGACCATACATCTACCTGGTCTAGTAAACTTGCTACAGCAGTCTTAAATCAAACATTTTAAAGAACAGATTTTACATAAGATGTGCTAAACCTCTGGAAATGTTATTGATTTATGAGTGGCTGAACTTCCTTATTGCTATATTTCTTCCAAGATATCTCTTCCTCCGGAGAAAAATTATTCCATATCACTTTGAATTGTTGGTTTTGCTGGTTATGTGTAAGCTGTGGGGTGGATTTACTCTCCGGTGTGCCTTGCAGATCTGGTCTGACACCTTCCCGATGTTCCTACCACAGGGCAGGACAGGACTTGAGTATTCATCTCCACCTCCTCCCGGGTTGCCCGGGCACCTAAGTTTTCTTCTAAGGAAAACGGGAGTTTCCAGTAGACCTACGGCCGCATAGTTGGGAAATAAGACTACAGGGAGTCCCCGGAGTGGTCCTGTTTTGTAGGTTAGGCATGATTGATGATGAGGACCAAATGCGGCCATGCCACAATAAGGTAGTGGTTACACCAGAGATGTGCAAAACTTTCCATATCTTTGGATAGTGTTTTGACATTTAGAGTCATAGTTTCATAGAATGGTTTGGGTTGGAAGGGACCTTAAAGATCATCTTGTTCCAGCCCCCTGCCATGGGCAGGGACACCTCCCACTAGACCAGGTTGCTCTTCAAGCTCATCTTATTTCTGCAAGGAAATGTGACAGTTGTTCATAAAAGAGGTATTTTTCAAGCAGATGCCAAGAAATAATAGGAAGGGCTTAATGAAAGGTAATTGGCTCCTATGGGGGGAAAAAAGTTTCATTTTCATCACTGCGAATTGAAACCACGTTGTAGGTGGCTGCTTGCAACAGAGTCCAAGCTTGGATCTGTATCTTGGCTCTGAGAACTCAGCTGGGATCATCCTTTCCCAAGAAAGGTTCTGGAGTGTAAATTATGCCCTTCCAACGTGGGTGGCAACTGCATCGTGTTGTGTTTGTGCTGCTGCTGCTGGGTTGGTATCCCAAAGCAAGCAGCACCTGTGTTTAGGTGCAGTAGGGTAGAACTTGGTAAATACAGTCTCATCCTTCTCATACGCCTGTGATCCAGACTGTTGTGGTCTTTTTCTTTGTGACTCGTAGTCTGTATCTGTTGGAATATTTTTCCTAGTGAAAATTCCAGGTGTGGGTTGGGTTTGTTTTGTTTTGGTTTTTTTTTTTTTTTTTCACTGGTTATAAGCTTAAAACTTAAAAAAACTCGGTCAAGTTGAAGTATGAGACAGTGACTTACAGAGGTACTACCATTCCTTTTCTGTGTTGGAGGCGTTATTCTAAGGTAACATACTGTGATGTCAGTGTACAAGGACTTACATTGTCTGTCAGCACGGTTAAAATACAATGATTACCATAAACACATTCTCCTTTGCATTGATTCTTGAGCTGCTGGCAGAACAGAAAAGCAAGACAGGCTTGATCTGTGCCTTAAAAACCAGTGATCTGGCTCTGTACACAGCATGGGAAGGAACAGAACTGTTGAGTAAGAGGTTATCATTGCTTGGTAGTAATTTTTCAAAGTGGAAACATTCTTGAAAATGAAACTTGAAGAGTCAGATGCTAGTTGGAACCAAAACCGAATAGAACACTTGCAATAAAACAAGTTAACTTGTTAACATCCAGTTGAACCTTGCTCTGAAATTAATGATCACAGAGTGTCGTTCTTGTAACTTGAATTGCATTTTATTTTTGGAGGAATAGTTACTAAAATGCGCATCGTTGTTTTGAGTTTTTCGATGTGGGGATTTCAACGCTATGTAAATGGTGGGAAAAGTTCAGTGCGTCTGTTTTAGAACTGTGTAAGTGGAGCTGCTCTGTGTTTGTTAGGGCTGTCCCCAGGAAGAAAAGAGCATACAGACAGTTGTCTACGTTTGTGCCATCACTTGCTGATGAATGCTAATGCTTACGCAGGGTAAGCCCTGAAATAGAGCTGAACTCTGCAGTTGAGGAAAAAAAAAAAAAAAAGATTATCTTTCACAATATTCTTAATACCACCGAACAAAGAGAAAAGATCAAAGCCAACCAATCAACCCCATTTTTTTTTTTTTTGTTTTATTCAATTGATTTCCAAAGGTCCCTGTAACTATAGTAACTCCAGTAGGTCCTTTAATTACAAAATTTGTAAAAACGCATCAATTATTCAGAACTGCTGGGGTGGGGGAAACAGTGGCGCAAATGCTTTACAAAAAAAAAAAAAACAGAAAATTTGCAAACAAACTATTACAAACAAAGCTTGCCAGACTTCCCATTAAGCATGACAGGGAGTAACACACCATCAGCATAAACACATCGGGTTCAAGTTCCCAGAAAGCAATCCCCTGTTAGAGAGTTCCCCCTTTAGCTAAAAACAAAAAAATCCCCATCGTTGTCCAAATAAAGCACTCCCCTCTCCACAGATACAGATGGTAGAGCTTATTCTTTATAGACCCTAAATTTAATTACAGTGTATCTGAGTGGAGCAGTTGTGTTATCGCATTAATTAGCAGTTTAGAGAACTGTTCACTACTGGAAGTGTTGAATACCAGTGTGTGTTGCAGGTACTAGCTCTATCAAAGAGGAATCATTTAGCAATAATGAGCACCTTTCAAATAATAATTGCATTTAAAATAGATGCTGTCATCTTTTATCATCAGGTATGTTTCCAAAATGCATTTATACTCCAAACAGACTTATATTGACAGCACCAGAGTGGAAGAATTTGAGGCATATCATGTGAGCAATTTCTAAATGCCATCTCTCGACTTGAGTTGATGTATTTGGCAGACCTGATGCAGCTGTGGGGGAGGCATTGCGTTCCCTGACACCACAGGGGAACGCGGTAGTGAAATTTTGGTTGTGAATCTTCCACTTCTTAAAAAAAAAAGGAACACTTTTAATGACTGACATCTGGAATATCTCTATTTTTTCCCTCTCCAAGGAAGTACATCTCACTTCTGCCTGTTGTATTCTTACTCCAGTTTGTCACACGTCCCAAACTTTATTTCATCTTCTGACCAAGATTTTAATTGTATGTCCAAGTAGTAAGCTTACCTCCAGGTCTAACTTGAGTTTTAGCCCAAACACAACTGGCTATGCTTGTACTAAACTACTACGCTCTGTGCACTGACCCCGCTTGCTTGCTTGGCTCAGTTGGGAGCTTGGCTCTGCCTTTGGAAGCTCTGGCTTTCCAGACTTCCATTTTTTTTAAATTTTTCTGTTTATATGCTCCCTATTTTTGCCCCCTTTATGTCAAAACCTACTTGCTTATATGGCGTGGGCTGGGCTGGATCCTTCATTTCACACTGCCTATTCCATTTCTGCAGGACTTGGATCCTCTCAAGTGATAGGAAATGTAGCAATGGGGTCTGAGGAGTCTGGATTCTGCTTAACCTCCTGTGCAAGTGCAGGAAAAAAAGGTGATTTTAAATAAGCATCAAAAAGCTCGTTTTTTGAGGAAAACAAGTTAGTGTCCAGTGTTAGAAGTTATAGTACTAAAGAAATTGCCAACACTGTATAAAATAATAGTGGGTGTGGATGCCATTCTGACTATGCTAATTAGCTCTTATCTCTCAACCTCTTCATTAACCCCTGACAGTTCTACTACCAGTGCTTTATCAGGGTAACACTGTGGCTTAAACTGCATGTGTGGTTGTGAAACACGATGGAGTTGGATGCAGGTTTGGTAATGTTTGTTTTTATCTTTGGAAGTCCCGCCCTGATGTCTGCGGGATGCGAAGGTGCAGGCTTTGGATAGAAGCATCACAGGACTCCAGTATATCAATGGGAGACGGAGTTGAATTCTTCCTTGGTCGTACAACAAGCACCCTGAAGGTCTCAGAACAGTCTCCCTCACACTGTCTTCCTTCAGCCAATTACAGTAATGAAAACCAAATAATTTGTGGGTCTTCCAGAATCTCAGTTACATTAAATTTGTCAGATTGATCCTTGCTTCAGAAACAAGCAAAACTAAGTTATTACTACTGTGGGAATATTACTGGTTTTATTCCTTTCCTACTAGTGTAGTTCCTATTGCTAGAAAGGACATTCTATTCCTGGTATTAATGAACGTGTTTTTAAATAAAATAGAACAATAAGGGATGTTTCTCTTAACCCCCCAGAATGTTTTGCTGTGTGCTATGTTACTTGGCCAGAGTGAAAACGCACCAAAAGTTTTTGAAAAAAAAAAACTCCAACCCTAAGACTGGTGTGTTTACACAATGTCAGCAGGTTACAAAATTATTCCTTTGAGAGACTTTCACAAACATCACCCTGGTACTATATGCTTTTTCACATTTTTCAAACTCTGGGACTATGTAAACCCAAGGAGCTGCGGTTAACAAAGCTTCAGTGTTGGTGATTCCTGGGAAGGAATTTGTCCTTCCTTAAACATCTTGTGTTTTAATATAAGCTGTGAATGGATTCTGTAAGTGGTGAGCAGATGATAACTTTTTTCACCTGATGCATAATCCATGCCAATGTAAAAGGAATCATAAATAGTCCAGCTGATCTATTACAGTACATGGTAACGTGAGTTTCATGAATATATCTTGGTTTCCGGGATGGTGGTCTCCAGTGTAAATGTGTTGAGAATATTAACGAATCTGTCCTTGTAAATGGCTTTGCAGTCGTCAACCCCACGTGCAAATTTTAATTGCGCAGACCTGTACCACAGAGAGGCCAGCACAAAATACCACCTTGCAGTAATGCTGCTCATCTTTACTGATCACAGATGATCAAAACCTGGGTTGGAAGCTTCATTTGAGAACTTTTTGCTGTCATTAAGGTGGGTCTGTTGGGGTCTCCTTAGTGGTGAGCTTTACAGCTGTAGAAACATTGTTCTGAGAACAGAAACCTTCAGTGGCAGAGCCACCCTAACCCGGAGGCCAATAAGCTGTAGCCAGCATGGAAACGTTTGCTTGCGAACCTCTACCTTCGTGTCCAGGAGGCCACGTGGCCCTGGCTGCCTGCAGAGCTTTCACAACACAGTCCGATCCCTCCCGTCGCAAGGAGAAATTTAACCATTAATCCTTCCAGTTGAAGGATAGAGTTTGTAACCTGACGGACTGAAAAGAAAGTAAAGTAAAATTTATATTGCTATTGAGTATGCATTTTTTTTTTTTTAAGAACAGAAAATATACCATCTCTTTAAAGTTTTGAACGCATGCAGAGAGAAAAGAATCTCTGGCTAATGCTGTCTTACATCATTAGCTGCCCAAGATCCTGTTGCACTGAATACGTGTTGAAAAATTAGTGCCCGCTTTCCAAAGGCCGCTGAGCGTGTGGATGCAGCGAGGCTCCCCTAGTTCAACACAGGGGGTAGGAATTAAGGCACGTGTCAGAAGCTGATTCAAAGTAAAAAGTAAATTTTTTAGTAGGCAACATTTCTTAATGGATAGACAACATTGACCTGGGGCTTTTAAAAGTAATATTCACATAGATTAATCTTAACTTGGAGAGGTATTTTTCCATCAGCTCCATGCTTTGAACCAGCCGCTAGAGAACCTTCCATTTTAGATTTAGTTCTTTATCGGTTTGCAGATTGTTTCAGTGTGTGATACTGTTTCGGGACCCATAACTGTGAGAAGCCCTTGTTTTTCCTTTGTCTTTAAAAATTGAGGTTTTTTTTCACTTAAAAGTTTTTGAATGAGGACTCTTAATTTGGTTGTTCCTGTGATGAAAGTTGCATGCAAGAGAAGAGCAAATGTCATATGTAACATCGCAATATATCAAGATATCAAGAACAGTGGAAACAACTGTTTGAATCGTAACTTGCTACAGTTAGAAGTAGCGTGTGGGTTGTGTCCAATTGCACAACCTCCCGAGGTTCAAAACTGCCACAGATGATGAAGTTTCCATTAAAGGATAATAAACTCTATATGTCAACGTGACAAAAGAACTCTCTTATCTCTTTGGAATAAGAATGCTCTTTGAAGAGCTTCATAAAAGACTGCAGTATGAAATAAATCTAGCGGGTGGTTATTTTGAATTTCTATAAGGTATGTCAACCCGACGGCTAAAGGGATTATCTGTGAAGTAACAGAATGTGAAAGATGAATGCTTTCCTCCTCTGTAGTGAATGACATCTCTTTAGAAAGGACAGGTATAAACTGTTCTTCCCCAGCGGTGGTTCAAATCGGGAATGACTCCTTGAAATTAGTGGGGCCTTTCAGATCCAAGGGATCTATCTGTAGTTGAAGGCTGATTCAGTTTTAGGTTGAATGTAGATCTGGAGTGTAAATAAGTAATCGTAATCCTGATCGGGCATATGGTTATCTGCCTCTGGAATTGGAACACCACCTTTCTTTAAGCTTTGCTTATATTTTTAGGTGAATTAAAGTGACCGGGAACAAAGATTAACTAGAATAGGCATTTCCACACATGAATTTACTTAAGAATTGCTCTCCCTGAACTAACTAAAGGTTTGCAAGCCTGAAATCAGAGGTAGGTTGGATCTGAATATTTGAATTAGTCATAGGCATATTTAACGTTTATGGATTACGTTTTATTACTTTTTTTATTCGTGAACTAGCTAAATACTAAGCTGTTACTGAAAGGCAGAGATCCAGTGGCAGGGAGGCTGAGGAGAGAGTGCTATTTTGCTCATTATCGGCCATATACACAAACCGAGTGCATATCTAACCAAAAAAGAGAAATTATTGTACTGCTTTCGAGATCTAGTGCATTAACCATTTCATAACTAGGTACATATTGGTTTTTTGTCTTTTTTTCCAGGATTAATTCTAGAGTATTACTTTTTGAATTGAGAAACTGAAAATTAAAGGGTAGATTTTGTTTTTTTAACTAGCAAGGGAGAAACTGTTTCCATTTTGTAATATTCCTTGTGTGCCAAAAGTGTAAAAGGCCTCTTAAGAATGAACAATTTGGCCAGTGAGCAGTACTAAATAACTCTGACAAATGGGGAAGTTGTGTGCCGGTTAGTAACCGGCCAACAGTAAATAACTCTATCTGAGGACTGGCGTATTCTACATCGTGAAGATGATGAGAGGAGAATTTCTACCCTGCTTGCAGAAAGGGAATAGAAACAAAATAAAAACAACCCCAAGCTTTGGAAATAAAAGCAGAGTGCTGTGGCAATTATGAAGTATATAGGTGCTGAAATCAGAAGGAATGTAAAACATTCCTGGGGCTAAACGGCCTCTGGTGATGGCTCCAGAGCTCCCTTATCTTCTCCCACCTTGGCAAAGAGCAGGCTTGGCTCCGAGGGTGAGGGGCTTCAGCACACACAACAATGTGGCCTTTGGAGCTGAGCAAAAGGGGAACAGAGATGGATGGCACTGGTGGACAGCCAAAATTCAAGTTATTAAAACATTTGGATGCTTTTGGTGCCATTTCATTCATTAAATGCCAGGATTCTGGGGGGAAAAATAATAAAAGGGAATGTGGGCGAAAGCTACTGGAACTCAGGTTTACAAGCCCCTATCGTTTGCAATTATCTTTGACAAATGGCAGAATAAAATTAATGATGCCAAATTATCCTTCTGTGCAGTGTGTGATAGCTTAACTATTTTAGCTGTTTCAGTGTTGTAAATGATGAAACTGATAGCACGCTAATGTGATCCTTTCAGGCTTCTCGTTTATATTAATGAGTTTTAGTCATCTAAGGCAAACTGATAACTACTGATTAATAGCTCCGCAACTTTCAAACTGGCATCAAAGGCTGATCTCTCCCTTTTTTTCTTTGCTTTTTTTTTTCTTTAACTCCTTGATGGGTTAGGAGTTAAGACAGTTAACAATTAACTCTAAGCTTAATTGAAATCCAGATGTTAAACTCTTGATGGAAGTTAATTTAATTCTGATCATGGCTGAAGCTGATTTCAGTCTGATTTTTTTTTTTTAAAGTACCTTTGAACTTGCAAAACAAGAGTGTGATTTGTTTCACAATTTTTTTTTTTTTTTTTTTTTTAGCGTTTGCAGTCTGTTGAAGGGGGCTTGTTAAACTAATATTGAACAAAGATAAATTATCATAGGAGCATCAAATAGCTACTAGCAAAAGCAATTAAACCCCTTAGAAAAACTCAAAATTATCGAGAAATGGCAAACCGCTTTTCTTGAATCTTTAAGCTGTTTTTAATTTCCATATGTTTGTACGAAGAACAGATACCACATTTTCTGGACGGTATGTAATGGTAGAGAGCAGACTAAGAGCTACAGGTATGTGCTTGTGGGAAGTCAAATAACCATTACTTGGGTAAGAAAATGAATGGGAGGTTTTGGAAGAAAAACTATTGAGTGTGAAATAACAAAAGCAAAGTCTCTGAAGAAGACTGGGGATTTTCTATGCAGGCAGCTGCTTACAGGTGAAATCTTGGAAAGTTTGATGGTACCGTATTCAGTCTCTAGGGTTTCTGTCTCTACAGGGAATACAGGATTGTCCAAAACTGTTAGAATAGTCAGTACAACATTAATATGGGCTATCCTACACTAATACCTACATTAGGCTTCAAAACATTCCACTTTTGAAGCAGAGATTTTTCAAAAGCCAAGCAGACAACAATTTACTAGAGTGTTTGTGCAGTTATTATTGTTATAAATAACTCTGCATTTTTCCTGGACTGTTTACTAGTAATTATATCAAGCAGCTGAAGTTCTCACCTTGAGACTCAGATAATCCAGGTCAGCTTCTGCTTTTCAAACAACTGCCTTCATTGTTTTCCAGGAGGAATATTGCTACCGTTTTCTAAATAAGCCATTCCTTCAAATAAGGAAACCCGATATGCTGAGAAATCTAGGCCTAGAGATCAGAAATGCCGTTCACTAATCAGTATAATTTTAGAATATACAGGGATGTTGACGCTTCCTCTTGGTGTTTTGAGCTTTAAGGCTGCCCCACAAATGGCTTCACACATTTGATTTGCACAATGATGGGAACTAGATTTGCAAAAGAAACAATCTCAGTGCAGAAAAGGGGGGGGGGGGGGGGGGGGGAGAAGGATATTGGTACACGTTTAGTCCTCACTTTAGATCTTCCAAACAACATCTGCTAGAAAGATAAATCCATTGTAGTGGAAATGAAAGGCATGTTTTAAATTCAGAGAGTTTTGTATTGTATTGTCAGTGATGTAGAGGAAAAATAAATGCGAAAGCCATTTAAAAAGCTTGTGTAAAACCTGCATGTGTGCTAAAGAATGTTGTCCTTTAGAATTAGACCCCAAATCAGACTTTCTTGTCAGATTGACTGGTTTGTTTTTCATCTTAAGAGTTCTTTTCATCTTTAGAAACTTGGGTTTAAAGAAGATCTTTAATATTCTGCAACAGAATTATGCATCTGAACAATGAGCATCTGCTGCAGTTTGAGGTTGCCTCTTCACTTGTACGAGGGCTCAGCGTGTGCTGAAGTTGGAGAGTCTGACAAGATGTGGCTCTGGCTGTAGCCATCGGACTGGCCAATAGGGATTTGGAACTCTCACTACAGCATCCACACTGAATTTCTAGACCAGCTTTCCAAAACTGCCCCAAACTACCCATTTTTACCAACTCACCTTTTGCTCAATTTTGAAGAGGCCAACCCAAGTTTTAGAGTATCACTGAACTCAAGCTGGGCAGGTTTTGTTTGACCAGAAGCCAGGTTTGGTACGTGAAGATCTGCCTGGCAGAAATAAGATAACTACAAAGTGAATTCTTAAATTCCCAATATTCTCCTTGGAACTGACATAAGATATGGATACCAAAATAAAGAATTAAAATAAGAAATGAATAGATGCTAGTATAAAATAGTTTTAATGCTTACGAAAGGAGCATCAATATAATGAACTTAATATAAATTACTGAAGCCTTTCAAATCCAACTAACCTAGACGGGCCCTTCTAGCAGAAAAGACATTATATATTGTTTAGGGATTGAAGGTAGTCCTGGAATACTAAGGGGTTCTAATCTGTAGAAGCAAGGACTCTTTATTTTTTCCTAGCACTTAGAATCTTTCAAAATCCTAACCTGGCTATCCAAAGTTAAGAGCCTGTTTTTAAAAGTAGAACATAATAAAACAAAAAAAAAACCACTTTTGGTTGGGTTTGTTTTCTGGTATTTTTAGCCTGCGGTGTTTAAGTTGATCTTCTCATCTGTGAAGAATGGAAGGAAGGATGTTTTGTTTGCCTGTTTTTGTTTTAAGGAACATTCTGCTCGTTGAATACTAGCTACTCTGTGAGATGCGCTTGAGAATCACAAAAACTCCTTGATTTGCAATGGAGTGGCAAGTACTGACAAAACTAACGTGCTGGAGTCTTGACTTCATATTGAAGGCTGTTAAGAGCTTCTGTAGCCCTAATAACAATAATAATTAATAATTTGGGTAAATTTTTCTTTTACTTAGTTTTATATGAGAAGGTAAGACACTCCATGATCTCAAAGGTCCTTTCCAACCATGAAGATTCTATGATTCTGTGATTCTATTTTTACAGTATCTGGACCAGGTTTCATCAAGAATGTCTCATGATTGCGTTCTGGGTAGATTTTTCCTCTGTTTCTCCACTGTGAGCTGTGCGCCAACCTCCGTAACCGCTTACATACAAAAACCGTTCTAGCAAAATACTGTGCATAAGTTTAGCTTTTTCAAATGGGAAGAGGAGGAAATCAGCCCCAAAGGAACAGCTACTCCTTCACGGTTGTCCAGAGATATCACTCAGTACTCCGTGAGTCGCAGAACACAGCAAGGAAACAGCACTGTAGAAGACTGAGGGTGCAGTTTTATGTTACGCTGAGTTCAGTCTAAGTTTAGGCTGCCAGTGAAATGGGATCCTGTTCTCCCCAGGCCAGCCATGTGCTTCCACTGTTTGTGTTTGCTCTGGCAACCCTGCGACTGTGGGCAAGTTGGATCGGTTTGCTGACTTAATGGAAAACTTGCTTTCAAAACTAAAAGCAAGTTTTCCATTGGATTGGGTTGGTGACCCGAGACAGAAAACTGCATAATCCTGTGCAAGATTGAGGGAGAGAATATGTCCCTTAGGGAAAAAGAAAATAGGACTTCACCTTTCAACAGCAGCCAGCGTAATGTAAAACTGTGACCTTAGGTTACAAACTGATTCCATCTAGTTTAAAAATACAGAATACTTAGGATCTTTTTAAAACATCAGTTGGCACCTACAGGGTGAGAACCTGATTCTTTATTATTGGATGTGAACTACCCTGCGTCGTTATAGCACTGCATGTCGAAACACTGAAATGGGTGGAATTTGAATAGGGAAATAGAACATCCTTGGTGTCACCGACTCACTCCTTGCCAATGCATTACCTGCAGTACTGAGCATCTCTTACATCATGGGTATTTCCTAGAGAAAGAGGAGATAAACATGAAACTGTTTATCTGCAGTGTAACTTATTATCAGAGGGTGTGGAACAAGTCTTTAAGTACCTTTAGTTGCCTCAGACAAGCAGGAAGAACCCTGCTACGGCCCAGGTTAATGTTCTGGGTCAATGGTTCTCGTTTCAAGTTGGTGACTGACTTAACCAGCAGGAAACTACGATTTCCAGGGTGAAAACAAATTCTTCATCCTCTCAACTCCCGTGGACTAATCTAACCTTTTCTGATTCATAATACATGAAGTAGCTTTATGCAAGATCTCATCTCATTCTGATCCACTTTGTTTCCATTCACTTTGATATAGATCAGGAGTAACGCTGTTTGAAGTCAAGGTATTTATAGAGCGTAATATTATCCTTTAGCTTTATTCATGGAAGTAGTCCCTGCAGGTAACCTGATGGGATACGCACTGCGGAATCAAGCCTTAAAGCAGTGAAAGTTATGGTTTGTTGGACCAAGTTGTATTTATAGTGGGAACAGATACGGCAAAAATAGTATGTAGTAACAAACGTGTTATAGTACTTAAAACTGGGGACTGTCATAAGTACTCTCTGGATCACTCTCCTGCCCCTTGGCAGTGGAAAGTAGAATAAAGAACTTAATTTTCTGCATTGAGAAGAGCAATAGCCCTACTAGGTCTATCACGGAGCTGGGAGCAGAGCCAGTCTGGTGCAGCTCCCCAGAGGAATTCTTATCGCTGGGAGGAGTAAAGCCGCGCTTAGCAGACCTTTGTACGTTTTTAGGGGGACTGTCGTAGAAAATTCACTCTGCTTTGTGCATTCAAGAGCTGGGGCGCTGCGGATCAATGTTCTTTATTACAGTAGCTAATAAAAAGGGCTTTATCAGGTTACCTTGTTTTGCAGCTGGTTCTTACATCTGACTCTGTTAAGCATTTCCCCATCTACTGCAAGGGCAGCCCAGTGCGAGGGCAACTGTGCAGCAGGACGAGTGTAGAGGTGTCGCACATGCAGGAGTTTGCATTAAACAATCTAGCAAGAGATCGCCGGTAAATTCGCTCTTCTCGGCTATTCAAATCAGGCTGCAAGTTTCCCGTGCCAGAGCACTCACTTTAACTGGCCTGAGCACATACATAGTGATAAAAATTGTTTAAAAATGTCAAAATCCTGCTGTCAAATATGAGCTGACTGTCAACTGGAAATCAGAATGTACAAGCCTAGCTTGCGGTGTAAAGCCTGTCTTTGCAAAAATATTTTATGGTTATACTAAAAATCCTTGTGTCTACCTGCTTGCTTTTGTTCAGTTACAGAATCGTGGGAAAACAATAATAAAATGCCTCTCGTGGCTTCATTATGTGCACAAGCCCATTTTTTTTGAAGCTGCATATTAATGTTAGTATACATCATTATTAATACACAAGGGACAAATACAAATATGAACTCCAGTCTTTTTTATGAAAATTGTAGATGGAGAGAAATCAAAGTCACAAGAGTGTAAGCAAGAACAGAGCCTGCGCTTTTGACTCTTGAAAGAGAATAGGAAATTCAAATGGATAATTCTTTTCGGTCCTTTGCACACTCCAGAAGATTGGGAGTATTGCTAACCAGTACTGAATTTTTCTGTGACATTCAGAAAATCTTATTAATTATTGTATAAAACTCTAGTTTTCCCTAGCATGACTGTTTCCTAAGTCTTTTCCCTTATAATGACTAGATTTCTTAATTTTCTGTTTTCAGGCCTGATCAATGAAGAGGATAGAAAGTGTAAAAGTTGTTTTAATTTCTTTCAGTATAACCTCTAGCCAGAAATACATGATATTGCCAAACAGGAAGAAAAAAATGAGAGAAATGTGAAAGCTATTGGTGTTCTGAGTGGAAGCCCTGCTCCCTGAAGGATAGAGCTATTTCATGTTCCCCTTTTCAAATGGAGCATTACAGCATATAATGCAGCAATTATTTTGTTGGGGAGGTGTTTCATTACCAACCTGGGCCTTGGAGGTGATGGGAGAAAATCTGTCTTGACCTTCCAGGGAAGCCATAAAAGAGAAATGATGTCTAAATAATAAATGTTTAGGAGAAATGTGAAATGCCTAACGGTGTTGCACTTAGCTTTCGTGACATCTGTGCATTGGAGTATAAAGAGCTGGTATACGGATCATTTCAAAAACAGGAATATTTTCCATTGTTCCTTTGCATTTTTGACCTTCCTTCTTCTCCTGGTTCAATCCCTCCCAAATACGGTTTAATTGTTTTTTTCTGCAGGATGCGTGTTTTCCTGGTTTTCCCTTAGGACTGCAGCAAACCACAAAAAGCAGATTTGGAAAAAAACCCCTTTGATTCTGAAGTGAGGCTGATGGGATGAGGTTTTTATTTACTATATTTTGAGGTATGTGCTGCATTTGGTAGCCACAGGGGAACAAATCTTGCCTTCTCCCTTTGATGCTTCTATGACAGCAGGACAACAATAGCATGGAGAGAAGATGCAGGAGTAGCTGCTATGACGTGTGGCCCTGCTTTGCATCGCCGCTCAGGGGTAGGAGTGCCGGTCGTTCTTGGGTTTGGGTGTTGTGGAGTATTTTGCTTCCTTCATTTTCCAAATTTAGATTTTAGTAGTTTTCAGGGCCAGCAGTTGAGGTTGTTGTCATTCCTAAGTTGTTCCGAAACTTATCATTCTGTAGTTACATTGTTTAGTCCCCTGTTGAATAACCATAATGCTTTCTGTGCTTCTGCTCTTTCCAATTGCTTTGGGAAAGGCTGACTTCCTCTCTGATCTGCAATAAAAATTATTTTAATGGAAAAATAAATTGCTTTAGAATAAATAGTCCATTAAATGATCTCATTTTTAAATCTTTCCTTCTAAACAAGTATGAGTGTTGCCAGGTGTTGTTTTGCTTCTTATTTTATATTCCTCTAGATCTAATGGAGACAGAGATTCTCTTTTGCCAAGCAATTGTGGTGCCCCCAAAGAACTGCTGATCTGGACGGATAAATGATTGTTATGTTGAGCTTTATTAATGTTCCTAGGAACCCTTGTGTAACATTATCCATCGTGCCAGAGCGTAGGAGTAACTTCTGATTGTATCTGGCTCAAGTGATCCGCCTCATTGGCTGTGAAGTTTTAAATCCTCAATGATTTCACGTACCAATCGATCAGCTGTTCTTCTGTGGCTGCTTGACAGTCTTTGTTTTACTCCTAACTCTGAAGCGTTTCTGTTCTTGGCTCAGGTGCTTGGGTAGAGGCAATCCTTTAGAGAAATAAATGCCGAACAACTTATCCACTGCTTTATTGTATCCTTATTTGTGTCAGCTGGGTCTCTTGGACTCAGTAAGATCTGGAGTAATGTTTCTGGACACAAAAGGTTTGCAGTGATTCGAAGAGGCTCAAAGGAGGGTGTTTAGGTAGGTCTTTGATGCATAAAGCAGAACTCAACAGCCAGGAACATAAGCTGTAGCATCCGAAGCATGTTATCGGCGAGAGGCAGGAGCTCCCAGCTGCTGAGCTCTGAATGCAGCTCCACGGGAGAGCCACTCCCTCTTGCAATGATAAGAAATTACTGATAAGGAAATAAGCAGATTCTTGCCTCTTTTTGAAGTCTGTTTTTAGCTTTATGTTCCCTTTGGGAAAGAAAAATCTAATCTGATCTGTTGGTCTCAAAATGTTGCCTGTGCTAAATCTGGCTTGGAGTCTAAGGAAGCACAAATGATGCCAAGCACCATCCAAAAGACTCTCCTTGACACGGAAGCCACTAACCCTTTACACCGTGCTGCTTGTGTTTCTGAGGCTTGCCTTCTCCAACCACATCTGTATTTCTCCCCTCTTCCCCTCCATTTTCAACCTCGCTTTTCCATAATTGGGAGTCTTTGGTGGCCTCCCTCTCAGCACAATTCCAAACCCATTGCATTTGTGCCGAGTGCCCTTCGTCTGAATTGACCTCAGGGACCTTCCCTAAACCCTCTTCCCATTCTTAAGACTTGCTCAGATGCTGTTCTCCTTCCTTCTAGGCTCTCTTTCTTCACAGTCGTCTTTTCTACCTTTTCGTAGCGCCTTTCCGCATGCTTGCTGATACTTGCTGCCTTTATTTTGTTCTTTGTCTCTTCCCTAATAAGGCCTTTTGCCCGTGAGGAGCCCTTGGTAAATGTTTATGTGAAACGTGCCCGTTATAAAACAACTTCTGGTAGCAGTCGTGTGTCTCTAGGCGTACGTGAACAGTGACGATGTGCTTCTGAGCTTTCAGCCATAGTTGGCACTGCTCAGTTTTGGACTGCACGCCCTTAGCGTGCTACCTGAATCTTCTTGTCTTTTTATTAAGGAAATGGTTATCTAAAGTGATGTGATGGGTATTGGTTTATTGGAGGCTTCATGTGACTCGGTGTAATATACAGGTCCGGAGGGAGTGGGAGTGCGTTATATTATTTGTAATAGCAGAAACTTGATGAGTTGAGAGGACACAAAGCATGGTTTATCTCTGAGTTTTTGTTACTATTACAAACCTAGAAAAATACCCAAGGAGTGGCTGTAGCTTTAATTCATCTCAGCTGAGAGCTGGTTTTGATCATAGGGAAATGTGCCAGTTCTTCTCAGGGCTTCTGGAGAGCCTTGATACCATTTTGACATCATGATGACTAGATATAAGAGTGCTTAACAAGACTGTCAGTACACTGTCAAATTTATACGTACATGTATCTATACATACAAAAAAGATTTTAGACTTTTCTTGTGATCCTTTATCTCACAACAGATATATCTTGCTTTACTGTGTCTCAGGGGAACAGCATCACTGCTGGAATGTTTTCTGTGCTCTTTTTTACTGCCTATCAGTCCCTTAGTTTTGCCATAAAGAGGTGGTTTAAAAAAAAAATAAAAATCTACCAATGTCTGTGTTTAGATGATGACATTTATGCATGTTTCCTGTCAGCGAATAGTTGAGATAAGCAAAAGCATGTTCCAAATTGTGAGCTGGAAAAAGCAATCATTGTTGCCCTTCACTGCAATGGCAGTATGGATCCTGTTATGCAGGTTTTTTGTTTGTTTGTTGTTATTTTTTTCTTCAATCAAACTGGCAATGACAATATCATAGAATGGTTTGGGTTGGAAGGGACCTTGAAGATCATCCAGTGCCACCCCCTGCCCTGGGCAGGGACACCTCCCACCAGACCAGGTTGCTCCAAGCCCCGTCCAACCTGGCCTTGAACCCCTCCAGGGATGGGGCAGCCACAGCTTCTCTGGGCAACCTGGGCCAGGGGCTCACCCCCCTCACAGCAAACAATTTCTTCCCAGTATCTCATCTAAATCTCCCCTCTTCCAGTTTAAAACCGTTCCTCCTCGTCCTCTTGCTACGCTCCCTTATCAAGAGTCCCTCCATCCTCCATGTCAAGTGCCTTCCCATAAGTTTTTGCATGAAGTTAGGAGAAGATTCAATCTGTTCATATATGTGCTTTATTAACAACAAATCCTGATAACCAAGCCCTGTGGTTTTCTTAATTTCCTAAAATGTAAGTCCCCATTTTATGAGGCCACTCAGTATGGGGTCTATGTAATGTATGTACTGTGAACATGAAGATGTTTAAGACACAAAGATGTTACTCAAGTTTCATACTGATTTGCATAGAGCTTAAGAAGAATTAGTTAAACAGTCACTTCCCCCTGAACTGCAGATAGTAGGAAGAAATCTCATAATACCTGTGAACGTGCTCTCTCTGAAGCCCTCTGAGGAGGTAATGTGGAAGTTAATATTGGGAGCCAGACAGTTAAATACACTGTAAATAGTTAAAAGCTGTCTCTATCTCATGATAAAGTGGGCTGACAGCCTTACTACGCTGAACCGCTGAAAGAAATTGAAACTGTCTTGGTGTATGTTTTCAGTCCTATTTGTCCAAATGCGTTACTGCTGAGGCTCAGTGTCAGAGAGCTGTCTTGTCTTTCTCTTCACTGGTCGTCGTGGACTCAGGTGCTGAGCCCACTTCGTTCTATTTAGGTGAGTATCCTGGAGTGTACGTGCGTTGTAGTTTCTGTTTTGAACAAGAATTGCAGAGTTTCACCCAGGAAGAGAGAATATATGGAGCTCATCCATCCATACCTGAGAGGGATGCAGGGAGCCAGTGGGGGCAAAAATGGAATTGCGGGAAGCAGGGAGTGCAGCCGACACCGCCTGGTCTCGCCTCTGGCATCTGGCTACACTCACCAGTAAAGATTTCAGATTTGGATGAATTTCCTGAGTTCATCTCAGTAGTGCTTGCAAAGCCCCCATGTAATTCTGAGGAAAGAATTTTCCCTCTTGCCCCCCACAGAGACCTACAAATGCCACCTTGACGCAGACTCTGATCCAAGATTTTTTTCTTAACAGATAAAAGTAAGTGCTGGTCACGTGCAGGATTGCTCTTATGAGTTTGTCTCACCTGTAAGTCTAATCAGCGCTGTACTGGATTTAGGCATCTGTTGTGAATTAAGCTGTTTCATGCAGACAAGCCCCCTGACTTTGACTTCTATTGTTACTGTTTCTCTGGGCTTTGTGCGTGTCTCTGTTTATTGATGGTAAGTGCCCTCCACAGCATACGGCTGCTGAGGCGTGGTGTCAGCACAAAAGCCACCCTGGAGGATAAGATAAAAAAAGATTCTATGTGGGCAACTACATAGGAAGAATCTTCAAAGGAGTGATATGAAGAGCATCCCTTGAGACTTAATTCCCCTGATCAGCTAAACAAACGTGGGACCAGTTAATCTTTCTGGCCCACTGGTGAGTTCACAAGTGTCCTTCAGAAGTTTCTGGCTGAATGCAAGTAAGAATCCTTGACAGAAGCGTTAGATGTACCCCACCTCGTGTGCTTTCTGGTGTTAAAACTTTACTTGATGCTACAATAGCAAGTATTCCTGCCTCAGACGGGAAGGTCTCAGTAGTTGAAGCGTGGCTTCTGTTTATAGGAACCTGGTGGCCTGGTAAGGGCCAGTTAATCTCTGGGATGCCAGCCAACAGAATTTTGGGATTTATGTCATTTTGCCTCCAGCAGGCTTGTCTGTTGGGGCTGGTGCTTCCTCTTCAGACGGGTTAATTTTGTCCCAGTTTCTGAACACAGGGGAATAAAACTTAGCCTCTTTATTCTTTTGTTCCCCCTCCATTGCCCATGTTAATTTAATTTGACAGCCTGGAGAATAGGATTTGTCAAATACTGTAACCTTAAGCAACACAGATATTGAAAACTGTGCTTTAAATTTATCTAATCCAGATGTGAGAACCAATAAAACGCTCAGATGAAATGAAATGTCAGGCTTTGTGGGGAGAGAAAGGGAGAAATACTATTTGCCACTTATTTTTCCGCATGGCATAAAGTGCAGAGCCAGGTTCAATCAATTATATTAGTCTCCAAGAACAGAAGTAGTTTTTGTCATTTCAGTGCTGGTAGCTAATAGTAAATACGATTGATATCAAAACGCTGCATCTCACAAGACTTGCTAAGTAAAAACAATTTAGTGTTTGGGCAGTGAAAAGGCTCGTCTTGGTACGTATTTCTGGCTAAGTTGCTGAGATGATCTTCAGCTCAGCATAGTAACGGCTAATTAAGCAAATCCTGTAGTATCATGCATGAAACTGATTACCTCTCTTCCCAACAAAACAAGGCACCACTCAAAGAGATAACATTTCTCTCTCTTAGTAGTACTAACAAAAAAGCCACCAATGGAATGATTTTCGATCTGCAGGAATTAGCCAGTTGGAACCAGTCAAAGACCTCCAAAACTGCAGTGGGTGGAAGAAAGCTTGGAAGCTGTTGCTGCATGTGGGCTGAATAAGTGAACTATAACGTCCAATTTGGGAATTTCATTTGTTCTGCAAAATGTATTCTCAAATACTGTGCATAAACCAACTTCAGTTTCTGCAATATTTGTTTTTCTGTACATAGGAAAAACCTGAAAGATGTATGATAATTATCTTAAACTAATTTTCAGCTAAATCGCTTCCCCTGGCGACCTTTCTTTGGCAGAAGGGGAGAAATGCTGAATACCTCTAGGCAATATTTATCAAACAGTTCATTCCCCAAAAGTGCAATTTAGTTTTAGCTAAAAATGGGTATTCATCAAATTTAGAACATAGGCCTAATAAGTAGGATTCGAATTTGAAAAATTTCCATTTGATATTTAAAAGGCAAATATTTAATGTCAATAGGAATTGCCATTTTAAATTTGCCTGCATTTAATGTAAAAGCTGAAGACATTTTCAATCAAAACAAAGCAATTTTTCACATTTAAAAAATGACTTTATAGTAAGCCAGAAGTTGTATGCGTAGCTCAAACAGTCCGTAAATGCTGGCGCTGAGAACACTAACTTGATTTGGCTGTACCGTATTGTTGTGGTATGATAAAATAAAGTTGGAGTGCTCTTAGACTTGTTTCCATTCTCCACCATACGAATTAGGTGTCCAGGAGTAGGTTAGAAATTGAACTGTATTTAAACCACCACCTTCAATTCCATTCTCAGAAAAAACACCTTCCGTATTTGAGAAATCGAGACCAGCTGTGCTTTTGATCACACAAAATCAAAACATGTATGATAAGATTTTTGCAAATCCAGCCCAACTACTGGCATTGTGTGTCTATAAATGATGATTTGCTTAAGTCAAAACCTGTCGAAAAAACCTCAAAGATTTACTGGGGAAAAAAGTACGCTGAGAAAATGCATGTCTTAGAATTTTTCTTCTTCCTAAGACACCAAATTAGAACAGCAAGGTGCCTAATGTCAGCACAATTAATAGAATTAACTGCTCATGTTGGAGCCTTGGATTTTGTAAACTGAGCTGTGTGAAGTTAGTGCATTAATTAAGAGAGTGGGACACAGCAGACCCTAATTACTCAGTTTTTCAAAGACTTTCTGCATTGTCTTAGCACAGAATCACCTCTTACTCCAGATCTGTAATACAAGGCTACTACTACTTCTTACCTCCGAAGGGAGATTTTTATTTTCTATTATTTTTTTACGTTCACGAGCCTAATAGGCTGTGATGTTGAAAGAACTTCTTCAGGCTGATGTAAAGGCAGAGCTTTGTCAAAGACAGTTGTTGGGGTGTGAGTTTGGGGCAAAGTCTGGGGTTTCTGCTGGAGTCTCCAGGTCTCCCACCCTTCCCAGACTATGCTTAGGGTACGTTTTTTATGCAGCCAGCTTACAAGTTCAGGCTGAGATTACTACTAAAAGGGCAAAATTTGAGCAGATAAAATTTCATAGCCCTGGATGTTTTCCAAGAGAAGTACCCTGGTAGAAATGCCAGGTGCCATAGCTATATTTGAGAGAGAGAATGCTCCCTAAGTTGTTGTGTCCAGCGCTTTGGATTTGCTGTCACAGAGGAGTTCCTGCATCAATCGCAGGTAATTCAGATGGAGGCGGCGCTGCCGAAAGATGTCAGCGAAGGCAGATCCACATTGAAAAATTCCATGGTTTCTAAACAATGCAGTATCTGTCTGGATTCTGGCTCTTTGAAACCTTAGTATAACCTAAGAAGTAGAAGTGCCATTTAAAAAACTCAGTCCATTCAGCTGATCATACGCTCTGGCCTCTTGGGTTTGTTTGGTTCATTCATTAGCTGTGTAATCCATTTGTTTCTGCTGAGGTTCCATAAATCACATGCTTGCCAGCGTGGAGAGAGTTATTTGAAAGGATGGAAGAACCATTAAGTAGAAATGAGAGTATGTATAAAATGTTCACCCTACGTAGCTGGAAGGGGGGGGGTGGCAGGGAATAAACACTGGCCTCTCTACAGCATGGAGCGGAAAGACCAGCAAAACCTCAGCCGTTTCCCCTGTTTCTGGTTAACGTAATAAACATGGTCCTGGGCTATTCCCAGCAGGGACATACTGCAGCTTCCAAAGCTGGGGATCGCTTTCTTCTGTCATGCTCAGCCGTGGCTTTGTATGTTTTTCCTCCAAATTACAACATGATTTTAATCTAAACAGACATCAGTTCTGTACGCCAAGCACATCAAATATATATCTCAAGGATAACAGAATGGAAGAAAGGAACACGGCTCACAAAGTGACTGCGTGATAGTACAGGGAAGAGGAGGGGGAACTGGAGGAAAGGGCTGAGCAGGGAATGGACCCCCTAACTCAAAGCAACTTATGGAAAAAGCGGTCAATGAATAGAGGTATTGTATGCGACTTTGTGAAGGAGATTCCCTGGGGAAAGGTTAGGTTCCAGGATAAATGAAATCTCCCCTCAGATGGCATTCTTCCCTGACCAGATACGGGCATGACCATTACCCGTTACAAAACAGAATTGAGAGTTTTTATCGCTTCTGCTCTAATTTACACGATTCTATAAGTGTCTTGGTTTTGCCTTGATTGGAAGGGCTGTGTCATCAGGAGATTCTGCTTTTCTGGAAGATGTTTTCTTCTAGGATCTCTCAAGAACCTCCTCCAATTTATATTTTTTCTTCAAGCTTTTTATGCTTAATGTCGGTGGAAGGTACAGGCTTTTTCCACAGTCACTGCAAAACTCTAGATAGAGAAGAGTCAACACTCTGTAAGTCTCTGTAGTTTGGTGTCTCTCCAGCTTCTGGGGGTACTGGATAACTTTTGGGAAGAGGGTGTGAATGGAGAAGTTCTGGCTTGGGAAGCCTTAGGGTTATTAGTCCTGTGTGAGCTCACAAATTAGCACAGATAGGGGATATACAAATGCTTAATAAGGCGGCTGTCATGAAGAGTATGTGGGACTGAGGAGGGAAGAAACAGATGGGACGCCTCTTGCAACCTGCTCTGAGGCCAAAAAGCTGTATGATGTCATGGTGTCATTATTGTGACGTAGCGCTAAGCTCTGCTTCTTTGACAGTTGTGCTTGGGGTCGTTTGTTTGCTTAAGTGATTGCTGCTATAATTAAAAAGTTACAGGACAATTTCAGTGTTAACTCCAAGAGAAGTTGGTTTTAGTTCTAAAACTTCGAAGAAGTTTTAAAAACATGGAGTGTAGTCTAAAAATGCAGAAACCTGAAAGTTCCTGAATCTTAGAATAATATCCCAGGATTAATTTTTTTCAAGTTATTTTTTGCTCCTGCTTTTTCAGCTCCTGAATGTGACCAGTATTTGCAGGAAATAGAAATATGTCAGCCTGAGCGTGGTGCATCAGGCACTGATTTTAGCTGTAAGTTCAGCGTTTGGGGTTTACATTGTCATCGTTCTTTGGAAGCTCATGCAAGTGCTAGACGAAGTGCACTCGTGCCTTACGGGCTGCTCCAGGTTGTTCAATCATAGAATTGTTAGGGTTGGAAGGGACTTTAAAGATCATCTAGTTCCAACCCCCCTGCCCTGGGCAGGGACACCTCCCACTAGATCAAGTTGCTCAGAGCCCCGTCCAGCCTGACCTTAAAAACTTCCAGGGATGGGGCTTCCACCACCTCTCTGGGCAACCTGTTCCAGTGTCTCACCACCCTCATGGTGAAGAACTTCTTCCTCACGTCCAGTCTGAATCGTCCCATCTCTAGTTTTAATCCATTCCCTCGAGTCCTACCATTACCCGACATCCTAAAAAGTCCCTCACCAGCTTTCTTGTAGGCCCCCTTAAGATACTGGCAGGCCACTATAAGGTCTCCTGGGAGCCTTCTTTTCTCCAGACTGAAGAACCCCAACTCTCTCAGTCTGTCCTCCTAGGAGAGGTGCTCCAGCCCTCTGATCATCCTCGTGGCCCTTCTCTGGACACGCTCCAGCACGTCCATATCTCTCTTGTAGTAGGGGCTCCAGAACTGGACGCAGTACTCCAGGTGGGGTCTCAGGAGAGTGGAGTAGAGGGGGAGAATCACCTCCCTCGCCCTGCTGGCCACGCTTCTCCTGATGCAGCCCAGGATACGATTGGCTTTCCTATTTAGTTATCAAGCATAGAGATATGGTCATCTGCTTAGTAGATGAAAGGTATTAAACCAGATTTGTCTGCAATTGTCACTAATACGGTGATACAAGGAGGACTGTGATATTTGTATCGTTTTTAGAAAATTCTGCTGAACTTTTTTGGAAAAAGACGGATTACAGAAATATTCTTGCAGGGAAACAGGTACAAAAAAGGAGTCGTTCTCAGAGTGTGAGTGAGAGTGCAAAGGAAGGAAACTACATGTAGAAGGTATAGAAATGGCTTTAAAAAAAAAAAAAAAAAAAGAATCAAGCTGAAACATGTTCTCTTTAGTATATGGTCTCACTCTCCAGCTGCTACTTCTCCAGGCAGGCATGCAACAGTTTCACTGCGGCGCTCCCTGCGGACTTGGCATTGCTCAGGCTGTCACGACCAACAGCAACACGGTGCTGCCGAAACAGATGAAGCACGAGTTGAATGGTGCCAACACGTTATAATATTACAGAGTTTTTACCCAAATAGAAGGATCCAGCAGTGAAACTGCTTTATGTTCAGTTCTTTTTACAAATCTACACCTCTGACTTCGAGTTTTTGAGAAACGTGTTTCTCTCTGTGGCTTTTCAGAGACGTTGCACGTTCTCGGTCTCAGGCTTTGATGTACTGTATTTTGACAGTTGCTTCAAAGCTTAAGTGGATTGGGCTCCAGAGGGTTGTAGATTCAGACTACAGTTTCAGATGGATGGGAATGAGGGAGGGAAGTCAAGTATCATAACGGTGTCCGAACCCTGGGAAGCAAAATGGTAGTTGGTAGCCGAGCCAGCGTGATAAGAGCAGAGTGATAGAAGCAGAATTACAGGACAGCTGGGACTAAGTCACTTCTTTCTGAAAATTTTCCCTCCGGAGCTCCTTGGGTTTGTTTTATAGGGCGATGGAAATGATCTAAACGCAAGACTAAGGGGAAAATGGGGAATTTCAGCCATTGTTCTCACCCTGACTCGCCTCTTGTGGCCACAGGTAACATGTTGTGTTTCCAATCTGTAAAACAGGTCAGACGCTTACTTGCCCTCCTCAGAGACATGGTGTGGGAATTAGTTGCCATTTACAAAGTATTTTAATGTGCCGTCATTGTTTATGGTTCAGAATGGACTTTAACCGTAGAGATTTTTCTGGGTGGCTCAGAAAAGACCACGCCTGCCACATTGTGCTCAGCTTTATTTGAGTTGCCCGAAAAAAAAAGCTAACAAATTGGCATGAGCTCAGAGGAAAGCAACCCAAACAACTCAGGGACTGGCTGGAGGGGCTAAATTAATAACACAAGATTAAGAGAGATAAATGTATGTAGTTTGGTGAAAGCTGTTCCCCTGGAGTTAATTATGCCATATTACTTTAAAGATGTAAATGTTGAAGGATTTGCTTAGCGTGCTCCAGAGAGGTAATTGGCAGAGAAAAGAGGAAGCAAAAAGGAACTTCAAGTTGAATACCAAGGGAAAAGAATTTCCTGACAGTGGATTGTTGCTCTGTCAACCAGACTTGCAGGGAAGTGCTGAAAGCCCCACTGTTTGAAACATGAAAGTCTCCTAAAGTTCTGAACTGAGATGAAGATGAAACTCAGCGAGTCTTGTCTGCTTCAATTACTGTAATTTGCGAGACTCGGGTGCCATTATTGATACAGCAGTAATGCCCAGGAGCTCCAGTCAGAGACGCGTGCTGTAGAAACACACGAACAACCTTTCCCTATCTGTTATAAGATCTGTAGAGCAATCTGGATCTAGACCAATTCAGAAGTTAGTCTTGAAGGGCCGCAGCCAGCGCTGCTGTGGATTCTCTGCCCTTTCCTCTCCCAGCAGAGGCACAAGGGCAGCCTGTGCTGGCAAGACCAGTGCGTCCGGCACAGCAGAGCCGCCCTTGGCGTATCCCAGAGGGCAGTGGCAAACAGCTCCCATTGACTCAACCTCCGTGCGCCTTTTCGCTTCACAAACACAAAAATACTTTCCCAGGCTTCCATGCTCCTCCTGATCAGGAATTACAAGAACAACTATAGGAAGGTTCACAAACTCCAATGAAAACCTAAGCAGGAAAACTCACGAAACATTAGTTTAACTTCCCAGTTAATCAGGAATATCTTTTCCCTTAGATATGTTTGTCTCTCTCAGATTCCAGGTGTTCCTGTGCTGCAGCGTATACCAGAGCTGACCTGAGTATTTGAGGAAGGATAGCTGTGGTGCCCTGGAGTTTCCTTGCAGGCAAATTTATCCTGGTAGTCTTAGCAAGGTCTATTAACCCATGTTTAGCGCTGTGCTATTGCAATTGCGGTGCTTCCAGGGATTAGGCTAACTTGTTTAGACTTATCACAAGCATCTCTGCAATGCTCAGCAGTCAGCTAAGCGTTTTTCCTAGAAAACAGCATCAGCAAAAATCAGCATTTCTGCCAGTTAAATGAGATGCAGACCTAAAACCAAACCGCTCTGATTGTGCAGTTTATTTAGATCAGGCAAATCCTGAACTCTGGTCTGTAGAGTTAAGGAAGAAGTCAACCTTGATCACAGCTTTTAACGTGCCAGGCACTGGGTTTGATCAGAGAACTGGATTGAATGTCCTATGCAAACAAAACAGCACATTCGAAACCACGTGTGAGAAATTGTAGCTGTGAAGCCTTAATCATATTGCATGGGAAATACTCAAGTTAGTCGTTTAGCTAGCAGCGTTTAAATTTCTGGAAAGAAGTAGTCTGAAGCTAGTACTTCAACGCAAAATCCTGTATTCTTTTTACATCTGTGATTACAGGCATACATGAGGTCTTATAAATAATGCTTCTGCCAAGCTTTGTTACCTATGCTGATGAACCCTGCAGGGTTTTATTCTCAACCTGTAATACAATGATAGACCGGGAATGGAAGTCCAGTTCCATTCCCTTCCCCTGTGGCATTTCATTCCTTATCTACAGCTTTCTGCCATACCAAGCCTCAGCCCGAGCAGAAGTCTTAACATCTTGGTCCGTGATTTAAGTTTAGCAGCACATTGTATTTACAACAGCGCGTGAAGCTTTAGGGCATCTCAGATGGAAAGATGCAGGTGTGGAATTTCAGCCTTTTCGTGTCATCTTTTTTTAGAATGCTTCTGTTTTTTGGTGTTAGCTTCAAGATAAGTAGGTTTTAGAAAGCAATGCCAGTGGCATGAAAACAGTGAAATTGTTAGTGTTGCTGAAACTCCAAGAATCCCCTCCTGTTCCTGCACTGGGTAACTCCAGTACATGAACACGTACAGGCAGTGTTTTTATCGGGACATGTGCTGCCAAGCAATTAACTAAATGGGAAAAAAGATGTGATCTAGAGTTAAGTGCATTTGCTCTACTATTTCAAAAAAAAAAAAAAAAAAAAAAAGCGTGCCATATAAAAGCTTCCAGAATACTGTTGTCAGTATTCTGGCTAATTAACTGACTAACAATTTGGGAAGCTGTAGTATTTCTGGTTTTGTTGAACTCTTCACTTCAGATTCACTGCTAAATGGGAGAAAGTCTGGTGTGGGCCCTATGCGTGTTAAAGCCAAGGTGACAATTCTATTCCTGGGACCCATCCTGGAAATCGGGGCAGAGGAGCTGATTTGTCCGGGCTGTTTTAGCTTTCCTTATCCGCTCCCTGCCATCTGGACATCAGGACGTGCTCTCTGCATCCTGTCACTAACACTCTTCCAAAGAGAAATGCTGTGATAACAAGTAGTAACTTGGCTGTCCCATTCATTAGATATATCGTGACTTAATGATAACATTAATTGAATTGGCTGAATAAGTGCTCTTTGGGCGGGATGCCAGTGTTTCTGGGAGTTTGTGTAACAGCCGTGCTTCTGAGGAAGTGAATGAGATATGAATCCGTCTTACAGTAGGCACCAGTTTGGTGTCTGTTCCCGTGGTTCCCATCATCTTACAGCTCTGGAATGATACGTATACAAGGATATGGCTGGCTCTAGTTTGATGCTCGTGAGCGCTGGGGGGATTTGTCACAGTGATGATGACTGGAATTAGCACTTTGCAGATGGTGTTCCCTGCCCTGGTGGCATGTTCACCACCAACCACACTCTTTCTTCTTGTTGGGCTCCTGATGGCTGTACGTTCCTGGCCTTGGCCCGGAGAGGTCAGTGGCTCTTTCCTCTACTTCTTTCTTTACCTTCTGCCCTCTTCAGGTCTCTGTCATAAGTGAAATCAGAAAGTGGGATAACAAGTGAGGCCACACCTGGAGTACTGTGTCCAGTTCTGGGCTCCCTGGTTCCAGAAGGACAGGGAACTGCTGGAAAGGGTGCAGCAGAGGGCTACCAAGATGATTAGGGGACTGGAACACCTCTCTTATGAGGAAAGGCTGAGGGATTTGGGTCTCTTCAGTCTGGAAAAAAGACGGCTGAGGGGGGATCTTATCAACACTTATAAATACTTAAAGGGTGGGTGTCAGGAGGATGGGACCAGGCTCTTTTCAGTAGTGCCCGGGGACAGGACAAGAGGCAATGGGCACAAACTGGAGCACAAGAAGTTCCACCTAAACATGAGGAGGAACTTCTTTACCCTGAGGGTGGCAGAGCACTGGAACAGGCTGCCCAGAGAGGTGGTGGAGTCTCCATCTCTGGAGACATTCAAAACCCGCCTGGACGTGTTCCTGTGTAACCTGCTCTAGGTGACCCTGCTCTGGCAGGGGGGTTGGACTAGATGATCTCCAGAGGTCCCTTCCAACCCTATGGTTCTATGATTCTATGATTCTATGATTTCTGTTGTCCGGGATTCCTAGCAGCAGGTTTACCAGTCTTCCTTTCCATTTACTAGTCCTGTGTGTTGTTCCCTGCTCCTCCTGAGAGCTTTTGTCAGGGAGCGCCGCACCGCGTCGGGTACAGGGCTCGGCCTTCCTCTGGGACTCCCGCCGCATCCACAAAGGCAGGATGAACTACGGTAGTGACTGTGCTGATGTGGGCGTTGTTAAAGCTAAGGGACAACTCCTTCTCATCCGAGCTAACGCATAGTGTATGTGTGTTACCAAAATCTGAGTTCTTTCATTATTTAATCATTGTTTTCATTCAAGGACAGGTATATATCATTTTAATTCTTACTGCTTCACTTAGTTAGCTGTTCCCTGGCCTTAATTAAAACAAGAGGCCACAAGCGTGTGTGTATGTAGCCAGAGAGCCAAGGGCGGTCTTTTTAGGTATTCTGTTGCGTTCTGAACATGGATATTTTTTTTCCCCCCTCCTGTCAAACTTTGAGCTTCAGCAAGTTGCTTCTAACTGCTAACATATGTCTGGGGGTGGGGAAAGAGATGCGGGAAGGAATACTCCAAGGAGTACAGTAGCATTTCGGCATTCAGTAAGTTAGTCGTCAGCTACTTCAGTTGTAACACAAAAAATAAAATGAATGATCTGCAAAGGAGCTGTAAATCTGAGAGCGCAAGCTTGTGCTGTTCGTATAGTGATTACACAGACGACCATAACTGTAGTTTTTACCTAGTCTTTTCATTATGACGATCTCAAAGCACTTCAGCACTTTGAAGTATCGAGATGTTTATTGCCTTTACTTTACAAAAGAGAACGTGAAGAGCCAGACGAAGCTACATCTTGAATTTCTTGATTCACAACAGCCATTTACTGTTTTCAATGTGAGATGCTGTATGGAAGGAGTTTTGAAAATTCAGCAAGTAGTGATTGAGTGGGAGATGAAACCATGTCTGAGGGGGAGGAGAAGACCAAGATCTCTTGTGTCTTAATTTGTTCGTTGAAACCCAATATCAACTTAACTTTTGCCTTCAAAGTCAAACTCCTGTCTGTCCACCATCAGCACTTGCCTGCTCTACCCAAACAGGGGCTGTTCTCACTTGAACTTTTTGGAATCTCTCCATCTCACCCTGGTGGTGATCCCAGTCGGCTCTCGGAGTTTTTGTTTCAGTACTTTGGTCTTTCACTGTACAAACCATAACCTGGGGTCCATTTTGTCACCTCATTTTCCCACCTCTGCCTTAGAACTCTTGAGAACATTCTTTCTATCTCTACCCCTCCCAAAATTAGTACTTTTCCCCCCCCTGTTTTAAATATGACAGATATATGCCTGTTTACTTTAAGTCCTTAAGGAGCATAAAGTTGTGATTTAATTGCTGTCTCCTGGGCATTTCTTGGGAAGGCAGGTAGCTGTACAAATAAGAGCACTAACAGTTGTCTTTTTAAATCAAATTACCGTAGTTTATGGTATGTGTGCGGTGAGTATCTCCATTAATTTTTTTGGTCTCATCTTATATTTGAGTTTGCCCATCAAACCTCTATGAGTGTTGCTGGGGGTGAGCCAAGTGTGACAATGGCTATAAGGAGCAGGAGTGCATCTTCCACATTAATTGCAGTCAGGTTTGAGGTCCACTTGTACTGCAGACTGCAGCTTTCTGCTTCTGTGCATTCCTTCATTGCTGTCACCTGGGTTTCAGCGCTGCAGGAGCTGTACTGGGCTGAGGCTTTGGTTCAAGTCTCATCTTGAACATACACTCTGTTTGTTTTCTTTTTTTTTTTTTTTTTTCTTTCTCCTTTGTGTTCGCTCAGACTAAAAACTTTGGTTACAAATCTCAGCGAACAAGTCCTTTGAGCTACGCCAATTGTTTGTGCAAGCTAATTATTGTGTGTTAGTAAATGAACCGGGGAGAAAGAATGTTAAATTTATCAGACTTGCAGCAACAAGTCTCCTGTCAAAAGGAAAAAATCCTAACCTCTCCCTAAACTGATGCGATATCAGCAGTTACAGCCTGTAAGGTGAGAAACAGAGTAAACCAGGAACAGAGCTGTAAGTATTATACAATGAGCTTCTTCAGGTAGAAGAAAGTTTCTGAAAAGCAGAGACCAAGGCTGTTTCCCATCCCGCATGTGTGGTTCTGTGCTGCTGGTACTGTAAGGAAAGCCTCTTGTCTTTTTTTTTTTTTCTTTCCCCTCACCCCTTCCAGACTTGGTAAATGCTGGAGTGGAAGAGGAATTTGAATGCTGACTCAGAGGCATCAGCACGTATTCTGTCCTGCTTGGTTTGATTCCTGCTTTTCCAGCTCTAGCAGGATTTCTACTAGTGAAGTTTCAGGCTCTCAAATGCATCCACTTGCCCAGAGGGGAATAATGAAATCCAGAACGTAGCAATTCAAAACATTCCTGATTCCAAACCAATCCCCTGAGTCACTCGGTCCAAGGGACGCAATTTAAGAGTGAGCTCAGTTCAAAACAAACCTGGAGTTCATTATCAATTTGGGCTGATTTAATCTCACAGCCTTTTTTGTTATTCCTTTCTGGGGCTCGCTGAGGTGAAAGTTGTTGGATCTTCCGCTGCAGAGAGAAAGTGCCCCGGGCCAGAGACGTGCGGCGAAGCTGACTCGCGTTCATCTGACAAACTCCAGGGCTTTGCAATCCAAAAAGGAAGCTCAGCCTAAAAGCAGGGCATGGTCTAACGCTTTGCCACGAGTCAGTCAGCTCCCTGTGCCTCACCGTACTTATCCATAAAATGGATGTCATAAGCGAAGTGCGTATTTTTAAGTTAAATATGCCCTGTCACCCCCCTTTTTTTCCCCTGTATCTGTAACATGCCACATGAGGTGGCTGCTGTGTTAAGCTGATACGGTACAAGGTAACAGGCGCTGAGGCAATATCGGGTGTCTGCAAAGTTCTCACAGAGTCTGGCCTTGTAAGAGTAGAGCTAATAGTGAATCGATCTCGGGTGTCAAGGGCTGCGCTGCATAATTAATTATAACTTTATATGGCAGAGAGAGAAACAGAGTAATGCTGTCTCTGTGTGTTAATGGTAATAAATGGATCTGTTTACTAAGGATCTATGTTACAGTTCAATTTTTTTTTTTCCCCAATCTTTCCACTGGTTTATCATTTCATCCAGACTTTTCCATTAATTAATTATGCGGTAATTAATCCTTGTTGCTGTTCACATATCTGTTCCATCTGAGTAAATTTGTCTTACCTAGGTGACTAAGAACAAAGGCATTTATGAACTCCTGTCTGTGCAAAACGTGACCCAAACTAGACTGTACTTTTCATCCTGTGGGTATCGGTCACTTCTGCTGCTGTGAAGTACATTTACCTCTGTTTCCCAATAATAGGTCTTTTCCTTTACACATATGCTGTGAATTTATTTTCAGAGCGTGCCTTGCCCAGCCTGGCTGGGGTATTCTCGGTGTCAGGGAGAGGTGGGTGTTGTGGAGGTGGGACGGCGCCTGCCCCGTGGCTGGAGTGACAGGGGGAGGTAGGAGTTCAGGGGGCAAAGCTCTCATTCTGCCTGTTCTGGGTGTTCTTTTCTGCTTGGAGTTTGGGCGATTCCCGTGCCTGTGGTTGCTGGTGAGATGCGGTCTGCTGATACAGCATGGTTCTTGCACACGAGCAGCAGGTGATGGACTTTGTTACAGGAGCTTTGTCCCTGAACTGTGGGCCTAAGAATTTGGAGGCTGGGAGCCATCGTGGTGTTTGGATTAGGCTGGCTCTCAAGAACGTGCCCTCTCTTTGCTAAGTCCTCTCCCTCCGTGGACAGTGAACGTCTTGGAGATGCACTCCATGGTTTTCATGAGTTGGGACGACGACTAAAGTACAAAACTGTTTCACTTCAAGCTACAAAACTGTCCGTGTTTTCCAGCTGTAACCTAAGGATGTTATTTAATCCTGAGAGTCTCCAGCTGCACGGTAACCGTGAAAGCTCAAGTGAGAGTTTTATTTTCAATGCAGCGGGGAGGTGGATTTATTATTCATGAGGCAAAATGTAACGCAGTAAGCAGGTATTTGTGTTTTCATTCAGGTCAGTTATTTGCCTCTCAAAAAAACCTAGCAAGTAATAGGTTGGGTTTTCCCCCCTCTGCTGATTACGCTCTATCCTCTTTCCTCATACCCTTCTTATCTATTCTTAATTCTCTATAGAAATGCTTCACTGAACATGTCAGATGTTTAGTATTCTGGTGTTCTCTGCACGGGCTCAGACATTGTAAGTAGTTGCTTTAGAAGTCCTATAAATTGATTTACTAAATATGAGTAATCTTATCTTAAACCGTTCTGCTTTGTCAAAATAAAGACACGGGAATTGTAAAGAAAAGTTCTCCGGTAAAATTGAAGCACGAATCATGAATTGTTTCTAAGGCTATCTGAGTTTTGATTGTTTCTGGTGCAAACGCTGCATAGTTAAATTTTGATCTGATTTAAAACCCTGGCGAGACTTTGATGTGTGTGAGGTTGGGCAAGGCAGGCTTTGCCAGCTTCTCGCCCTTTCCTCCTACGAACGCAACCCAGACTCTCCGTCTCTTCAAGGTGAGCAAATGGTTTACTGGGAAATTCGCTTGGTTTCACCAAGGTTTTTCCCCAGTCGTGATGTGTAAGTAAGGCAGAAATGAATATTGGCCATCAAAAGCAAGTGGGATGTGTTAACCTGACCTGGGAGTGTAGCGCTGCCTCAATGCCCAGGGCGTGAAAGACGGGGATGTTGCAGGGATACTTTTGTTTCCCCGTTGAACAGTGAGGTAGGGGGATTCTCCCAGTTTCAAGAGGAAAGAAAAGTGCGAGCTTGACTTACCCTTATTTTGTCTGGCCAGTGACAATTACCAAACTGCACTGCACATTATTGCTGTTGTTTCTTTAAGGTAAGAGATCTGGAGGCTGCTAGAGCTTTAATAAGCACGTCTGGAGATAATGGCATGTACTGCATAGCTCAACTATTGCCTGTGCTTTTTTGCAAAGCCTTTCATCTGCCAGAACAGAGTCTGAGTCTCACTCTCTTTTAGCTCATACTGATGTCTATACACAAGTTGCGTAAGTCAGTGGCGTCGCAGCGTCCTGGTGTACGCAAGAGGAGAAACAGGTCTTTTATTCCTTTTTTACGTACAAGAGTCTTCTCAGCACTGCTGCCTGGTACTCCTGTTGTTGCAGCGGGCTGTCGTCGGTATGGCGATGCAGTGCAATTAATAGCGGTACTTCAATATGTCCCTGGTTCCATTTGGGATAGTTTAGGCAGAATGTTTAAGAGTCCAGTGTGCTCTGTCGTTACAGGGGAGAAAGGACCATCGGTGGTTTAGCTACATATGGCAGCAGCTGTTTAAAAGATGAGCTGTTATGTGCTCTAAGCAGGACCAGCCTATCATAAGCTTTCTACCGAATCCAAAGCTCACTCTGGGCACTGTTTCTATACATCAAGACCCACGGTGGAAGGCATTTTCTGTCTGAAAGAGCTTTCAGTCGGAGATGAGCTCTGACAAGCAGCCATGATGACAACCATGGAAGAAGAAAGAAGTAAAAAAGGTGGATGGAGGTGGCCTGAGGAGAAGAGAAGAGGGGCTGCATGTACAGAGAAATGGAATTATGGCTGCGCAGTTTGGCAGAACCACTCAGGTAACTGTTGTCAATAGGAATTGCTCCTACCTTTTTCCTGGCTGTGCCCCCGGCAGGTGTACATCCCTTGACTTACCAGTGCTCGTACTGACGACGTGTGGTCAGGACCACGAATCCACCTCCAGCTTGTGCCACAGCCCCTCATAGGGAACGGGAGGACTGCTGTAAAGAGCGTAACAATTCGGGATTTGTTCGCTCTTGTAGCTTCTGGACATGGCCTTTCCTGTAGGTCTCCCGTGACTCTTGAATGCTCAGATATGAGAGCCCGAAGCCCCCGGGGCTGCTGATCACACTAGCCTCATAGTAGGGGCTAAGCGGGGTAGAGCGTGTATGTGGGTTTGCTTGTAAAAAGGAGTGGAGCATGTCTTTAAAGAACGTATTTCCTTTCTGCCTCCCCTCAGTGCATACAGATGTTATTTTGGAGAAAACTGCAACTACACTGTAGTTTGTAGAAATCGTAGACTCCGCTGTTTCCTAAAACCCGCTTCTCAGTCTCATACATCTGTGCATGTATACAATCTCGTAACTCAGAAGGGCTGTTCTTAGAGGTTCCACAAGGAGATTTATTTTCTGGGACTTACTGGAAACACTATCAGAGAAAACTTATAGCTAGTGACCCAGCTACGTTGTGTTTTTCTGTCTGTTTTTTATTATGCTTGTGGTTTTCACTAGATTTGCTTCAGCTGTGATTTATTTTCATCTTCTGCTGTGGCATTTACTGTTTAAGCTTGCATATTCCTTGCATTTTGTTGAGTGTCGCTTCTTCTCTCTTCTCCGAGGTGTGGGATTATTTTGAGATGACATCCAGGCCTTTGTCTTTCCCGAGTGCGTGGCACTGGTTGTCCAGACCTCTGTCAGAGCCAGATTCCAAGTCGGCTCAGCATGTCCCGCTTGGCTCAGAGTTTTTGCTGTCTTTTTCTGTTACTGTTATTTTTCTGAACCAGAAAAAGTACTAAAATCCAGGGCCTTTTGGCTTTGAATAATGTTTTCTATATTGATCACATGCTGATTTTAGCATTTAATGATTGAAAGCTAAAGAGAAATTGGGAGAGAGAACACCTTTTGAGGCTGTTGAAAGGATTAGCCAGAGTGAAAGCTGAAAACAAGAAGTACTTTAGGCTAAAGCTGCCCCAGAAATACCAGAATGGCACAAGTGATGTATCTGTCTTAATTCTCATGTGTGGGTGCTTTATCTGAGTGCCCACCGTGGAACCTGTACGCTCTGCAGGTTGTGGGAGTGGGGCTTCTACAGGTTTCGGCTGAAAGGTCGACCCACACCGAGCAGGGTGGACGTGGCTCGAGCTTCCGAAGAAGAGCAAAGGGCTGAGCCAGTTGGGCTGACAAAACACACTGCTCTCCCAGGGAGCTGGAAGTCCTGCTTTGAAGGTGACTTTTACACAGGAAATATGAAGACAAATCCTCAGACCTGTCTTTTCCAGGGACTTTTGGTCAGTTGGTGAAAAATAGGTAGAAAATGGGTAATTTTAGTAATTTAGAGTGTTTGGGGGGGTTGCTTAATGTAGTAAATAAGAGTTTGGTGGCATTCAAAGGCATCTGAGAAGATCTTTAACTCTTTTTTATTTAATTCATTATGTACAAGTTCTGGGGCGGGTTTTCAGCAGAGAAACTGGGGGGTGAAGTAGGAGCTGAAATTTTCTCTGTAGATTTGAGGTGGTTCTGTTGTCCAAGAGAGATGAAATGTGACTGTTAAAGAGCCCACGATGTGTTTCATTTTTTCTCTGTTCAGTATATTTGTTAGGGGCTTCCATTTTGTCAGCACCGTGGGCCTTTCCTAGCTCCCAATGTGTGAGCTCAGCGCTGTTGCCTACAAGACCTGCAGTCCAACACCGTGAGTGTTGTTTGGGCAGGAACTTCTCCTTTGATTACCGTATGATTCACAGTCTTGCTGTGATACCAGCTTATGTCATACGTGTCCTGCTCCCACGCCCACAGAGCTCGCATAAATCCTCTACTTTGCTTATATTTGTTTTATTTCTTTTGTAGTAAAAAGGGTGTCTGGAAGCCTCAGTTGTGGAAAGCAAGTGTGGTCAACTATGACAAGGTTTTCTGGCTTTCCTTCCTCTCTCCCTCCATGTATGTCTTTCCTTCCTAAGCTGGATCTGATTACACTATATCCCTGCTCTCTTCCCTGGCTACTAACGCAAACCCGGTTATTAACACAAGCCTCGTGTGTTCTGTATCTTCCTGCAGTCTCCTCTACAGAACTTGCACAAAAGACACGGTCCCTTCTGCTAGCGCTTCAAAAGCAGCCAGGCTGGTGCTGCCGTGCTAAGTCACCGTAGTGACTTTGTTTGTTTAAACAGCCCGTGCCACTCCTGGATCCAAGCTTAACAGTTTTATCTTCAGTCTTTCCTGTGCAGCAGAGAAGGGCTAGTGTCTCACGGAAATTAAACGTTAAGGTTGTCTGCTGTGGCCTCCTATCCTGGGGCTTGAGCTTGTGCATGTTGCCTGCTCATAGAATCATTGAATCGTTTTGGTTGGAAGAGGCTTTTAAGATCATTGAGTCCAACCATTAACCCAACACTGCCAAAACCACCGCTAACCCATGTCCCTCAGCACCACATCTATGCATCTTTTAAACACCTCCAGGGATGGTGACTCAACCACTTCCCTGGGTAACCTGTTCCAATGCTTGATAACCCTTTGAGCAAAGAAATTTTTTCCTAATATCTGTCCTAAACCTCCCCTGCTTGTCGGATAGGATCCTGCTTCTTATCTTCAGTGAGCCAGCTGGCTGTCATTTAGGGCAACTTTGAACCGAAACTGTAGCCCTGGGGATGGTATTTGTGCAACTGGCCCAAGCCACTTGGCCAGGGACTGTGAGGCTGTTACTGGAGGTGCTCTGGATACGTCAAAGGTCCAAGGGGAGACTAACCTCCGTGTCCGATTGCTGGTTTTCAGCTGAGTGTCAAATGTAAAGAAACCAAGCCAAACCCTTGGTGAACAGCAGGATGCCACGTCAGCAGCGAGCAGTGTGCCCAGCATGGGCTACACTCTGCTTCGTCAGCTGGAGAGCTGGTACCCATAAGGAGATCCAGATCTAGACATCTGGTAATAGACTTCAGGATAGTACAGATATACCGGTGGCCCACTGTGAATTCCCACTGAAATCTGATGGTTTTATTATTTCGAATGAAACTGTGTAATTATTTAAACCATTTTATTGTTTGCAAGGCTCTGTCCCTAAGCAGAAGAGCAGAGAAGCGAAGTGTTAGGCAGAAAAATGTGACTGGTAAACCACAAAAACTGGAAAAAGAATTCAGAGTGTGAATAACCCTTTCCCTCCCCTTTTCATGAGACTTCAGTTGGATGCAAACGAACGAATGGCGAAATAGAGCAAGCAGGTTTTTTTAGTAGGAGGTTTTTTCCTCCAGTTCTTTGGTAGCCGTAATGCTTTATTTTAGCCCTCTAATTTGGTACTACCAAACAGGCTCCCAGGTAGGCTTTTGTTGCCTTAAACTTGAAGGGAACCGCTCTCACCCTGGAGTTAATTTTTCAGAAGACGTGGAGCGATGTTCAAGAAACTCTTTCACTTCTAGTTGCTGCCTTAATAGTTCTGAGCCACGCAACCCTGTACGGTTTAGTTGGTGAGGGAGTGTGTGAGAACGTGATTTGGATTTCCTTGGCCCGGACGAAGCAGAAGACAGTCCAGTGAAGCTGACGTAAAACTGCTTTGAGTTGCGAGTGGTAGCGAGAGGAGTGAATATAGTGCTGTGCCACTTGCGCCGCTTGTGGCTTGACGTCTTGGGAAAGCAGCGGGTTAAAAGCAAAGCCTCCGAAATAAAGCATCGGAAGAGACAGGCATCCCTTGTGCCAGGCAGAGCAAGTTTGACATCTCCTCTCCTAAACGTTTGCTGTGACAGAGACACCAGTAATGGTGTGAAGCTGCAGGATGTCAGAGTGACTGTTTTGTCAGTAGCTCTGATTTTTTGTAATTTCACATAAAATTGATCTCTTTCTGCTACAGGATGGCAAGTGATCTTTAAAATAATATTTTTGAGCACTGCAAATGCCGAAATGACAACAAAGGCTGCCTCCTTGCCACTCCCTCAGCCCTGGTTTCCCGTGGTGTCAGCTACAGCTTGTGCCTTGGGTCTTCTGTTGTTTGGATTTGTTTTTAAACAGAGAGCTATCCAGAGGTTAGACGTGGCAGGATAAGCTGCTTGCAATGATAAGCTGTAAAACAAATTAATAATAAAAAAAAAAGTTATTTCAGGCTAGTTTATGTGGTGTGATTTATGGGCGTTCCAAAATCACTCTGCTTCCATCGCGCAGGATCAGACAGATGATGTTGAATAATAAAATGAACGTGGAATGTTTATTTAAAAAAAAAAAAAAAAAAATAGACTGTGCAGCAGCAATTGCGTTCTGGTTGGTCGGGAGAGTGTATGAATGTTGAAAAGAGATTAAAGAGGCATTAGGGTGAGCCAAGATGTTATGCTTTTTAAAAGAGCAGGGAGGGGAAATTCATCCGTTTCAGAGTCTGGCTGTGAGCCTGCCAGCCCTTAGTCATGGCCTTGTGAAGGGGAGCGGAGAACCTCGACTGACCATTTACTTGCCTTTTATTTTTGGAAGGAGTTGGTTTGGAATTTAAAAAAAAAAAAAAAAAAAAAAAAAAAAAAAAAATTCGGTCTCTTTTACATGACGAAATAAGGCATTTTTCTTTGGCTAGTATTTGAGAAAGGATGGCTCTGCCTGCCACAGACTTGGATGCAGTTCAGGCTCGCTGTGCCGCAGCCCTCCAAGGGGATGGAGCGATGGTCCCAACGGGGGCGATGTCATTAACGTCAGCTGACGTTGAAGTTGCTCAGAACCAGGCAGGGAATGTGGGAAGAAATAACTTCCATTTAAAGATGACAACTTAAGTCACGAACAAGGTAATGGAGAGAATAAGCGCAGTTTTGGTAGGGGTTGCTTCCGTGCAAGAGGTGACGGTGCAGCACGTGAGCGTAGCTCAGTCGTCCGAATAGCTGTTGGTACATCCCAGTCAGGCGGCGGTGGGGAAAGGCTTTTTCCTCCCCTAAGAAGTTAAATGGATCACATGCTCTGGCTGGAAGCCGTGTGGATTCATTACTCATTGCAGAATTATGGTAAACTGTCCTCTCCGGAGCCTCTCCTCTCCGCGCACCCGCAGGAACCTGTTCTCCCGTGGGACACACTCTGACTTGTTCCTTATCCACCTGAGGCCCTTCTTCCAGGACGTTCCTTTCCCTGTTTGGCCTGGCTCATCTGGTGTTTGAAACCAGTATGAATATGAAACAGAAAAAGCCTTCGGTCAGAGAGAAGCTGTGCTGCAGAAATGAGCCTTACGTATAAAGAATATATTCTCCCATATTGAAAATGCAAATTTGTAGTAAACACACCCATAATATTTCCCCAGTTCCTAGGTGTGGAAAAGGGGGCATGGATTAAAATGTCCCAAAGACCCTGGAAAAAAGATACAATCTGAGAAATGTAATGCCCTGTTTCTGTGTCTGGAAAAACATCCTTTTGTAGACTACCTTGTGGCAGACCAAGCCTTGCGCTCACCTCTCGCCACGAGACTCGGGGTTTCAAAGTGAAGCTTTGTATAAAACACAAAGTGAAGATGGCTGGTGAAGCTGTGTCTCTCGTAGTCTGACCACAACAGATGAATTTATTTTTTTTCTTTTTTAATCCTCCCTAGTCAGATACCGGCAATGAAGAGAATTTCCTGTGTGTGTAACTGGTGATATTAGAAGCCATTCGCCTGCTCCCACTGGCGTGCCCGGGCTTGCCTTTCATCTCCGTTCAGCCTTTTGGAGGCCCAGGAGAGCTTAGATAGACTTTTAACCTTATCTCATAATTTGTTGTAAAAGAGCTTTTTGGCTGAATTAATAGGTTATGATAATGTTTTCTATCCGTATAAAAAGGTGGCATTTTCATCAGGACACAGCTGTTGCCACAAATGCAGCGACAACGCTCAGCCCCTGAGGTTACCTGGTGGGTCTGGACAACGTTTCTGGACTTTTCCCTTGCAGAGGTTGAGAATTTAATTGTGAATACCAGAAATCTTTAATTGCAGCAACACCTGCCTTGCCATAGACCATAAAGTGCTTGCTTTTCGGGTTAATTGTATTGAAAACACTGCTGACTTTGTCGTGGCTGTATCTGTTTGCTGAGGGTGATCTTGCTGTTTGGTTTTTTTCCCTCAAAGAGTACTCTGGAGGAAGACCAGAACTATGAAGTAGCCTTGCTCTGAGGCTGATATATTATGTTTTATATAGAGCATTATGTTTTATATAAAGCGGCAAACGAGTGCTTGGCCTTTCGTCTCGGTGGATCATGGATTTAGTGTTCACAACGATAGGATCTCGTGAAGACTGAGAGCTTTTGTCCGCCGTACTGCTTCCTTCCTCCGCATCTCGGAGCGTTTTCCAAGCATCTCTGAGGCGTCGTAAGTGGGAAGCCGTATTGTTAACTGTTTAACAGATGAGAAAACTGAGGGAAATGCCTTAGTCACATGATTTAGTGGCAGACTGGAATAAATTCAATATTTCTGCTGCCGGGTCCCATGAGCGATGTACTAAACCTTCTGTTGCCTTTACAGCCTACTAAGTCTTTTCCCACCATAACCTCCATTTCGGCAGAGTCTTACGGTTTGTAATGCTGCCTCAAAATAGTTTTCCTTCTGAGAATAGAGAAGTTTTTCTTCAAAATACCTACCCTCCCCCAGATTTTTATTTTTAATCATCCCCTGCTGCAAAACTCCACATCAGTCTGATCTCAGCTTGTCCTTCCAGCAGGAGAGAGGGGTTTGCATCGGCCCCATCCAGAGCAGGGAATGTCAGCGCCTCTCTGGGTTATTTAAGATACATCCACGATGTAATAAATCTGATGTTGTCATTCTAATGGTACAATAACTTGGAAATGAAAGAAGTCAGCTGGGGGAATATGTGTGCGCTGGAAAAATCATTCCGAATACTGTGCTGGAACAGGGCTTTGGATATTGTTGTGGAAAGATCTTGGAAGCTGTTAGTCTGGTGCACAGAAGCATGAAGCAAAACAGTGAGGCTTGTGTAACGAAGGGAGAGAATATGAGAGGTGGCAGACTTAACGCATCCGTTACTTCTGGACTCTTTTTTTTTTTTTTTTTAATTCTTTTTTTTGTGGTGGTGCAGGTCTTGTTGGCATTGTTCCTTAGGAGAAAGTGACCGTAAAGAAAGCAAGGCAGAGGGGAACCAAAACAATACTGAAGTCGACTCGAGCATTGAAATGATTTATTTTTTTGTTGTACCTCTCAACTGAAGACACTGAATACACTATATCCATGTGGAAATGCCTTGAGCTTTTAGGCTGTCAACCAGGTCCCCTGTCCTGTGTTGCATAAAACTGCTCGGTGGAGATGTATTTCCCCAGGAGACTGCGCGGATGCCCTGTGTTCACCAGTAACTGTGCAAACAGGAGAAGAATTATTGATAACCACTTCTCTTCTCCCACCCTTTTCTCTGGAGCATGTCTCACTTCCAGAGCACTGGGTTTCCTGCTCCAGCACAGCACTGGGGAATGATGCTGGGCAAGGGCTTTAATGCCCCTGCCTTTGCTTCTCCAGCTGAAAAACAAAGATAGTGATATCGATCTTTCCTTTGTGCAGGAGCTGGGGTGGCTGAAGAAAGGGTTCTGTAGGTATTGTTTAAAGCTTCCACTCCAGTTGCTGACCTGCTTTAAAAGGAGGAAGGGCTAAGTTGATTGAAATACATAAATCTGTTCCTGCAAAGAGTGGTTTAGGTCTATTCATTACATCCCAGAAGAAAGGGTAGGAGGAATTCTTGGTTTGTTTTTTTCTCAGTCTATTGCACAAGAAGAGATTCAGAGAGACCTCTTCCTTCTGACCTAAGTATTGCATAGTGGGAAGCAGTCCCTGAAGGCCCCAGGTAGACCTGAACCTCAGAACTTTAGCCATGTTTGAAAAAGGAGTTGATGATGATGTCTTCAGTGAAGCCTAAATCTGAACCAAAATTTGACAAATAACTGTCTGTGTAGTGGGCCCACGTGCTCTGTCACAGGCTTCCATGGTAGTTTGAAATCCCATCCTCAGGTTTCAGGCAGTGTACAGGTCTAGGAAAAAAAATATTTTCCTTCTTGGTGCTTGGTGACGAGAAGAGAAATGCTAATATAGGTAAAGTGCACTTCCTTTCATTATAAAATACAAAAGACAAAATTGGTATTAAAACCTGATGCAACAAATGCACTTAATTTTTATTTGTGGGGAAGACATTTGGCAGCAGAAATCAAAAAGGCAACGTAGCCTCTTTGAGATCAGTGACCTTGGTTTGCCCTGTAAAATGTTCTGCGTTCTGCTTTTCATTAGCTGTTTGCTTATGAGATTGATATGCTCTGTAGGCAAAAAAAATAAAGTATGGGCTATGGTACGATTTAGACTTAACACAGACCTTAGGGATGATGTGATCAAGCTTGTAAGAGCTGGACTCTTTGTAGTTTGATGCAACATAGTTCTTACTCAAGTTGATGCATGAGATCGTGAGATCACTGAAATCAGTGAAGGCACAAGAGCTTCTGTAATTACGGCTGTAATCCTCTGTCACAAATACTTAGGAGTCGTATTTTTCTGCCTGGGGATGCCCTTGGTATCAGTGGAGGTTTCTGAGAGGGAGGAAACTTGCTGATAACTTGGAGGGAGCCTCTTCATCCTGGGCAGATACTTGATGATTTAATGAAAACTTTAGCTGAGATACTAAATGCTTTTGCTTCAGTGTGGGATCCTGGAACTTCCCCCAGCCCAAAAGGATTAAGAGATGATTGTATTTTTTCCCAGAATGTTAGCTCTGGTGGGAGATTAATGGGAGATTACTGGAGCTGTTTAAGAGGATTCAGCATTGTAAAAACTGAATATGCAGAAGCTGAACCTCATTTCAGGTCTTCTTTCATCAGAATGCTCCAGTGCGTATGGGGCGGGGAGAGATGGAGAAGGTAGAAAAAGTCCTTCCAAAAAATCCCTTTTACATTTGCCTAAAGATATTCTTTATGAAGAGGTAACGTGTTACCAGGTAGAATTTCTGTATAGACAGAAATAAATCTTCAAGGAAAAGATCTTGCACAGAAGATGTCAAGAAGTTTCATGGAAACCTGTGTCCCTGTGTCCTGACATTTGCACCATATTAGGGAACAAAAGCTGCATGTATGTAAGCGAAGAATTTCCTGCTTTCTTTTCCGCAATTGCTGAAGTTTTTTGTCTTTTTCTGTAACGTAACAGTAACGTTTGTACTTCCGCAGCATTTACCCAGAATTGCGACACATTTTAAGATGACCAATTAGCGCATCTGGGTGAGTAATGGCAAGGATACTCCGAGATCCCGTTTTCCCTAAGAGCAGCCTTCAGGGCTGAATGTGGCAGCTGTTAAAGAGCACACAGCAGCAACTTTGCACAACAGGTTAGGCCAGGAAACGAAGAAAATCTTAAACTTCATGGGTCACGAGTGAGTTAAAGCAGTTGGGAAGATACTGTTCACGTTAAACTGTATCGGGGTGTTTCTTTAAAATGTCAGCTTTCAGAAAACAAGTGACGTGAGCTTGAACAGTTGTACCTCTAAGAATGCAGTATGTAAATTCACCACGTTAGTAAATAAAGTAATCACTCAAAGTTGGGAAAAAGCAGCCTGTGGGTTATGTCCGATTCTGTAGCATTTGTCTCCTCAGCAGGCATGGCCAGAGTCACGAGAATGAACGCTCACTTGTGAATCCTGTGTCTGCACTGTTAAGTAAAAGTTTTGACTTTCATTTGAAACGTGATGGTACCAGAATAAGCTTCAGATTGTGCCCTCAGGGACTGAAACACTATAGGAACATCTGCCTGGCTGAACAGAGTCTGAAATGATTGCTCTCTCCTATGGTTTTTAGGCCAACGCTAAGACCCTCAGAGCATCGTCCAGGCTGGAGACCTGGGGCTGACAAGACCAGGCCTGACGGGGCTTTGAGCAACCTGGTCTACTGGGGGGTGTCCCTGCCCATGGCAGGGGCTTGGAACTAGATGGTCTTTAAGGTCCCTTCTAACGTAAACCATTCTGTGATTCTATGATTGTCAACACGCTTTGGTGGTGGGGATGGACCACATGTGGCAGCCGAGCCTCTGGTCTTGTCGGTAGATGCGCTGGCTGGCCCAGCACAAGCACTGTGGTAATTAGCATAGAATCATAGAATTGCCTAGGTTGGAAGGGACCTTTCAGATCATCTAGTCCAACCATCAATAGACTCTAGAGCATGGACTCTCCCCTGCTTCCCACCTCTCTGTGAGCATTTTTGTGGGGAAGGAGAGAGGAGGGACCCTGAGCAGGCCGGGGCTGTAGTGAGCTGTGGCACTGCGAAGTGCTTTGGACCTGCCAAATGCACGAGTCCAGCCCCGACTTCTCAGCATTCCCCAAACTGGTTCATTACAACAGCCGAACACTTTGTATGTCTGCGGGACAGTAGTTTTCCTTTCTTAACTGGTAGGACAGCGTTGCTGTGTGTGGGCAGCTACTGGATTTTGGTTTCCTTTCACCCCAGCAGTCACTGTATTTCCTTTTTCCAGGAAGCACTGCCTATGAACTACCCTGTTTAATGTCTAAGAAAGCTCTTTTAGGTGCTTCAAGATAAAAGGCATCCCTAACACTGCTTCAGAATTAATGGTGTCATGCCGGCTCCATCAGAGAGTTTATGAGTCTTGGCTTCTCAGACTCTCATAAAATAGGTAATTTATCAGTTGTGCTAAATGAGAGAAATCACCCTCCAGGTGAAGTCAGGAACAGGCATGCTTTGATTGCGGTGGTAGAGGAGGAGAACGTTGTTAGACGAGCTGTCATATTGTAACTAGGTCAGTGCCGTGTTTTATTTTGGAGTGAAATTGTCTAAATATTGAAAAGGTGTTCTCTAATATGGCCTTTAAAATACTTAAACATCAGCTGACCTGTTTGCATGTGTTGTGTTTTCCTCTCTTAAACACAGCACCGTGCATAGAATCCCTTGGCAGACCGGTGCTATACTTAAGTCTAACTCGTCACCAGCACCAGCGGCTCTATGGCTTTGGGACTGGAGCTACTTCCCATTCATCCATCTGTAAGCAGGAACCCAGAAAGCTCGTGGCTGAGAAAAGCAAATTCTGGAAGATGCTCACTGTCCCAAGAATCTTAAGATTTGTTTAAAAACAAATAAATAACACCCCACCCCCCACCCCCCAACAAAACCAAACCAACCAACCGGAGGAGTAAAGAGGAGAAGAAACGTCTTTATTTCTGCTTACAGGTAGGAAGTTTAAAGGCAGAGTCCCGCTGTTCCTAGCAGAGCTCGGGAGAGAACCCAGACCTCCTGCAAAACCGTTTCTCCCTGCCTGTTGTACCAAGCAACTTGCTGATTTGAGGGTAATATTGTTCCAGTTCTCAGGCTATCTGGACTGATGTCATATTTTGGCTGCAATCAGGTGGATCATAATAAATTTTCTGGAACTATTTCCAGTTCTCTGTTTCTTTTCTTATAAACAACTTCTTGCACTTGGCAAATTCAATTTGTCTCAGAATGCCAAAACTGCGGATGAGTTTTCTGCTAATTTCTAAAAGTAAGTTTTTTACTATTTTCTGTAAAAGCAGAAGAAAGAAATTTAAGGGATTTTACTTCATTTATGATTTTCGGTATTTCAGCAGTTTCTATTATTTCTACAAGACGTGGTGGCAATGTAAGGGAGTGATTTTGTGTCAGTTTAAGCTGAACTAAATTGGGGTTGCTGCAGTCTCATCCGTCCCCTTTTGCCCCCCAAACGTGTTCCCACTGCCTATTCTATGCCTGCACTCGCATTTATGTGTTTATACAGCGCTTATGCTGAGACAAGGGGTTGATGTGGCCAAAGCTAAGCCTACTGAGAGAGAGGGGATAACAAAAAAGAGACGTCCCTCTGTTTCCTGAAGTGTCTTGTGATACAACTGCACAAATGCCAATTCTGACAAAAGCGGAAGGCTCGGGGTCAGAGCAGAGAGGCAGGAGCTCGGCTGCTCCAATATTGGAGGTAGTTCAGTGGAAGTTTAAAACAATGTAGGCGGTTTAATGAGAGTACGAAGCCTTCAGCTCATTTTTAATGCCCTAGGTCTCTTTGAGACACTACCTCTTACCTGTGTCAGTCTGCCTGGAATGGGTAATGTGGAGACAGAGGGGTGCAATCTGTCCTGAAGCACCTTATAAGGGTGATCTTTCATCAGGTCAGCTCTCCAGAGAGGGTGAGAGGTGATTCAGTCTCCAGACAAAGATAACAGGTTAGACAAGTGCCAGTCACCTCCCCTGTGGGTAGGTTGGTGCAGAGCTGTGATTTGGGTGTCCCATGCGGTTTGCACGGCGGATCCAGAGCAAGCTGCGAGCACCACCGAGGGATAAAAACCGTGTCTTTACCGACTCAAGTGTCCAGGCACCTCATCTAAGACGTAACACAGAGGCTCACGTTGCAAACAAAAACACAGGGGAAACATTGCTCTTTTCTTTTTTTTGGACAATTTTGGACAAGTAATAGACAACTCTTTTGCATCTGGGAAACAAGAACAGTAGAGGCTACAATAGTTGCAGCACTTTGACGTATTTCCTGCTCTCCAAAGCTGCAGCTTTTGCCACCTGTCAGTTGACACCATGGATTTTTAACACTATATAATATAGCTTTAGCTACCGCGTGTGTCCAAAACTGAGAGGTTTGGGCTTGACTCCCTCTGAAGTTTTCTCTGTGTGTACCAATTTTTTTGCTGTCTTCTGTGTTTGGTAAAACTGCAGTTGCCAGATTTGTTCCAAACTTCTGCTTTATGCTGCTTTGTATGGTTTTATACTCCAGCAACGTCCCCAGGTACTGAGAAAGCTTTTTCCATCTGGTCCTTGGCTAGATGAGTGCTACCTGTGACCTGCTGGTTTACTGGTAAAAATGGGATTACGGGAGAAACTCAAAGAGAAGACTGGAAAAAAAAAAAATCTCTCTCCTGGGGATAGTTTGATGGACACCGTAGTGATGTTTCCCAAGGTGAGATGAAGGAGAACGGATTGCTTACACCTGAGGGAGACACCCAGCAAAATTCAAATAGAGTAATAGAGCGGCTGGAGAGCAGGATTCCTCCTGGCTTTACACAGCACAGAGATTTCCACATTAGTTGCTGTCAGCATGGAGACCCCTTGACATTATTAGGTCAAAGAAAGGTGCTAATCCATCACAGAAAATGGCTCAGCGCTTGATTTATATTCATTTATCTTTGCTCTGCACAAATGCTTTGTTCCTTATCCTTCTTTGAATCGGGCCAGCCTAATATATTGGCATCTCAATCATCATTTGGCTCCTACTGAGATGAAGAAGCAGCAGTCGGGCCTGCGGGGCTGTAACACTAAATCAATGATTTATTAGTAGGAATAGGGCAGGAAGGTGAAGAGGATCTTGAAGAAAATAGGTAGTTTGGAGACTGTAGCATTTTTCTATTCATGTTTGATTATTCGGCCCTGAAGAATTGTAAAAGAGCAAAAACAAAATGAAACCAAGCATCTTCAGGTTTCATTCCTTTATCTTTGTATCTTATTATGGTGATCTTGCAATTAGCCCGTGAAGGTACAAGTGGAAACCGAACGGCTTTGCCGAGATAGCTACAGTGGCTATCAGGTTCCATCAGGATTAGGAAGAGCATGTCCAGCTCTGCTAGGTCGCCCTTTGCTTATTGTGCCATTTGCAGGGAATGAGGTGAGGGGGAGGGAGACAAATGTTGGGGGTTAAAGGAGGTAGAGCGTTATGAGTTCATCAAGACCCTGAACACTTTTAGGAAAAATAAAATATTTCCAAGATAAGAAAGCAGAAGTGTATCTTGCTTATTGAACTGTGTTCCAGCGCTCTCCCATTCTTTCACTAATTCCTTCATCAGAGAATGTTTGGGGATTTTTAGCTCTTCCTTTCCCACCTTCTTCCATGTGTCTGTTTCCAGCCTCTCTGAGTCTCCTCTGTGCTCCTTTCCCTTCCCTGCTACTGTGATATTTCTTTGGGGGAAAAAAGATGGGTCTAAAGTAAAATTTCAACTCCAAAGAAGTCTATGTTGTGGAGCGCCTGGGTTTCAGATCCGAGTGGTGAGTCCTGTCTCCTATTCCAATCTTTACTCCTATCTGCATTTTGAAATTCCCTAAGTGGAGCTGCAGTGCAGTTGCGTTTTAGCCTTTACCAGCTTGTCCCTGTTTTAACAGAACGGTCTCTTACTCAAACTGTTGCATCAATAATTTGGTGAAAGAAACAGAGTGCCGTTTGAGGAAAAAAGTATTCTTAGATAGTTGAGCCTCCCCCCGCCTGCATCTCCCGCCGTTCTAGCTTTTGCTTTCCTCCATGACAAATTTGAAAAGCCTTCTAAGACATTTTTTTTCTTGGCAATAGTCAAAGCTATTAATGTTACTAGGATATAGTGGTTGCATACAAACAGCTGGATCCAAAAAGTGATTACTGATGTGGTACGGGATTATTTATGTGGTATGGACCCTTGCTTTTCAAGTACTTCCATGCTGTGCGTCTCTGCTACGAGGCAGTAGAGATGCTGCATGTTGCCATCGGAGAGAAAATCGCGATGTAGAGCAACGTGGTCTGGGTTCAGCAGAGAACCAACAACATGAAAAATAGGAGCATTATCTTATAGCCTAATGAATACGGAAGTTTTATAGACAGAGGTAATACTATGATCATTTATTAAAAAAATAAGAAGTTTTTCCAGCTATGTTATTTTTTGTCGATGGAAGCATCTTCTTCTGCGAGCGAGTTTTCCATTGTTTTCCGAAGAAGTGCAGGAATGTTCCCTGTAGTCTTTATCTTCGCCACCAGTGTGTGAGATGCATGTGTATTTTATTTTATATTTTATGCATATATATTTTATATTTTTATGCCTGCTTTTTTGTTTGTCCTTCCTCAGGTCATCTTCTCTAGTAAATGGGTTGCCATGGTCCTGCTGTTTGACTAGCCCCTGACTATGACCGTGGGCAAGTTCTTTTAGCGCAGTATAATTCAAGATCACTCAAAAGATAACTGCCTTCTTGATTTTGAAAGGGATTTAGAAGAGCAGGACACAGGCTGGTGGATAAGCAGGTGGGCACTCCAGTTTGTGTCCTACCCCTCGGGTCCCGCGGAATTTGCCAGCAGTGATGGGGACGGGGCTGAGCTGCTTCTCCGCCTGATGTGCAAGAAACGCCACTTTATTTTGCAGTTAGCAGCGAGGGTTCCGTAGCATTTAAAGAAAATTATTTTGGTTCTCTCTCTGGTAGAGATTTGCGGGCACAAAATCACGACATTATTTTTGCTTATTGTCTGTGAGAACAAGCACGTCTGTATTTGGAGCTGTTCTGGCACGTGCGTGTTCCCTCTCTGAGCTCCGCAGTGTTATTCCTTCTGGGGACGCTGTCAGCGTCCCTGTGTTTACAGTTCTGTAAAGCAACAAGAACCTGCCCTGCTTTAAAAAATACTTTCCTTTTTACTTCTGTTACGAGGTGATTTTTGCCTTTTTTTAAGCGTCTCAGCTGAAAGAGGTCACCTCTACAAATAACTGTTCCAAGTGTCAAGAAAATAATTGCGTGCTCTGAAATGCTGTAATTGACTCTCGCGTGGAAGAAGGCTTTAAGAAGATAGCACGCTGGCAAAATCAATTGGGTTGAATAGTCAAATCCGTTACAGATAAGGTACACAGGTGTAATAAAGATAGCAAATTGTATTTTCCCTGTTTAAAAAAAATTAAAAAATACAAAATTGAGATTCTAACTTTCATCCATGTTAAAAAAGTGAAACACGTGGGAGTGTTTCCAGATTCTTCAAAGAACTGTGCCCGTGCGGTCTGAACTCTATAAACATTGCTGCCTTTTATGCTTATGCAAAAAAGATGCTGTTCTAGAATAAAAATATAGGCAACCTGTTTTTTCTTCCGAGCTATTTAGACTTCTAAAACAATGCTGGGGATCCGTTAATCTGAGTGGTTTCCTGACTAAGTATTTAGATCTTAATGTAAATGTCTATAAATAATATAGTGGCAGCGGCATTCTTTTGAAAACAAAATTCAAAGGGGTACTGTTTGAAACGTGAATACTTGCTTAGGGCAGTTATATTTAGGGCTCTAATGGAAGTGTACAAGTTATGCTTTTTATCCAAACTATAAATGGCTACAACCAAGAGACTTAGACTTTGAAACGCATTTGGCATTTGTGCGATGAGAGAGACAGGGCAGAGCCTTGTAGTGGAGTTGTTGGGGGTGGTTTTTTCTGCTAGTTTTACAAATATTGCCAAATTCTTATGGAGTTGCTACCCCTAGAGGGTACATTCAAAATAGATATCGTATGTAACTTGCATTGAGCCTTGAAAGGCTGAATCCTGGAAAGAGCACAAGCATGATGATGATGGGGGGGGGATAAGGAAGAAGAATGCAGATGTGAAAACAGAGATTAAAAAAGGAGCTAGAAGCCAGAGCAAGTGGCGTACATCATGGAAAAAATCCAAGCATGAATTCAGATGGTATGGGATGGGCCTTTGGAACCATGCATAATGTGAGAAATAGGCTAAGGTGTCGCAAAGATCGAGGGCAAAATTCAGCAGTTGGTGAATAAGTGGAATTCCTCAGCTCCACTTCTGAGTCTTTAAACAAATTGCTCATTGTTGAAAAGCTCTCCAGGATGCTTTGATGTGAGGAAACAGAAAGTTGCAAAATGCTATCATTGATAAGAGAATGATTTGTTGTATTACGGGGGGAAAAAACTGCCAAATACTTCAAGTGTTTGTTTGAGGAAAGAAAAATTAAAAGAGGAATGGCTTCTGTTCTGAGATAGAATTGTTCCTGGTCTTCAGCGCTGTCAAAATACTCCTAGAGAGTGAACCCTGTCTGAGGGCACATCTCAAACACAAATGTAGTTATCTGTGTGGTGGAAGTTTGTGTTTATCCTTGTCCCAAAAACTTGCGTTCCTTAAAGCGAATATTGGGCTCCGGGCAGTTTTGGGGTGAGAATGACAGAGCTTGTGATTCATGAACTACTCTTGCGACGCCCATGTTGGCGTGAGCAATTTACCGTAGCTACGCTGCCAACAGTATTGGAGATTAAACTCTAGGTATCAAATCTGCAATATACTGTGTGTTGTCTGGCCAGTGACTCAGGACCTGAATCACGTTCGTCTGCAGGCGTGGTCTGCACGGGCTCAGCCCCGCCAGGCTCCAGACATTGCCCTCTTGAGGTCAGACTTTATGGTCCCAGGACTGGGCTGTGTTTCACTTAGACAAAATTGCGATTTTATATTAAGTGGCAGATGCCTATTTTACCCTGACGAAATCGCAACTGCGCAGCTGTGCATCAGAGGGCTGGTGTTGCCGACAGCTAATGGAGACAATCCCGAGTCCTCTAAAAAAGACCAGTCCTTTAGGTGCAGTAGTTGGGTTACTGTTGAGTTCCTATTTCCTCATGGCTCTTTGAAATAACCATAGCTCTTATGATTCTCTAATGTTTTAGGTCATTAACTGATGTAACTCCAGTCTTGATGGAGTGACCACGCTTTCTAAAATTTTACTTTAATGACGTGTTAACTACAGCCAGCAGAATCTAACCAGGGTAGATATTTATCAGACCAAGGGCTCGCTTGTATGAAGACGTTGATGGGCAGGGGTCATGTAGAGTAAGCTCTTTCCAAAGATGACTCTGGAATAGCTGAGAAGGGATTGCATGAGATTATTCTGCAGTAATGCCCTGCTCAGATTCTCCATCTAGATATTCCCTAAGAAAAGGAACTGGGAGTGACAGAGGATATAAATTTACGCTCCTCTTTTTGTGTTTGGCAAGCATACAGATCGTGGGGTGTATAAATAGAAGAATTGAACGCAAGTAAAGAGAGGTCATTATGGCATGTACAAAGAGCTTACTCAGAGCACATCTGGAGAACTGGGCATGATTCAAAGACCATATTTCAGGAAGGACAGTGAACAATAAGGAAAGGATTAGAAGAGGGTATTGTAGAGGGTACGAGGGCTCTAGCTGGTGCCTGCAGTTGTTACAGTCCAACTGGTTACTCCAAGTGAAGCTATTTTTACTGTAAAACCACCTAAATTGGAGACTTCTAAAGAATTCCAAGGGAATGGAGAAAGTGATATAAACCTCTTCTCTCTAAGCTTTCTAATCCCCACAGTAATGCTACTAAAGGACTTGGTGTTTCTGGAGTTGCTGTTGTTTACCTGTCATATCTCTCTTTTTTTTTAATCAGGTTTGTTTCTTAGCTTTCGTATATTTTTTCTTGTGTGTATATATATTGTTTCTTCTTTATAACTTCTCATGGTATCTTTGCTATATTCCATCCACATCAGAATCTCTATTAGGCTTAAATACATTTTGCCGTTCTTAACCCTCTCAGTTGGGTAAAACTTCTCTTGTCTCATAAGCTTCATTGAGGTGGAATTCTACATTGTGACAATATTGTGTCCTTTCATCTCAGAGGTAGCTGGGTCTCGGAGACCTTTGGGATTGCTGAAGGTAAAAAGGGCTATGTAAATGAAAGATAGACTGTTGCTAAGGGACAAAAAATGTGCTCTTGACGCATATGGGAAATGGGGACACTGCTGAAATGTTGGGTAGCATGAAGGAGTAAAATGAGAATGAGAAATGAAGCAAGAACACTGCTTCTGTCATACCATCCTTAGCAGGAATGAAACAACATCCCCATTTTCCAGGTAAGTGAACTGGGACACTGAGATTGAGTCAACTGGTCAGGGTTTACACAACTAGTTAATGCTAAGTCTTCTGCCAAGTCTTCTGCCTGTTGGACCACAGTCATTTTTTGGCACAGGATTCTGGGTTTGTATTTCTTACACAGTGTTCATAATCTATTTATACCAGGCCTCCTAAAACTTTCTCTCTGTTTTTTCATTGATATTTATAGCCCAATATGGAGTTTTCTCTTTAATGCGCCTTACTGGGTCCAGACAATAAGAGTCCTAGAAACGCAGATGGTTTCATCTCTCAGTCTGACGTTAGAGTCTGGTGCGGGTCTTCGCCTGTTCTCAGACCTTGTGTTGAAGATCCAGTGCCTGGAAAACCACATGTGCAAAATGGTAATGGATCAGCCTAGTTTTAGGGACGTACTCGTTCACGTACTGGTACACACGCTCCTTTTCAAAAGCAGTTGTAGTCATCGTACTAGGAAGCATTTATGGTTTATATTTACAGATCGTATTCTCAGAGGTCTTCTATTCTGACATATAAAAGGTAGCATGGTTCTGCAAACCTAGACTAAAGCCTCGCAGTCGTGCCATACATTTCAAATCTCTGGATCCAGGTTGTGAGAGCAATGGCTCTGTGTTGGCCAGTTTCATACAGGTAAGGTCTAACGGCACAGGGACTCTGAACTGGGAGATGTGGACTTTGCAAAGAGATGGTTCTGAGGCATGAGCTTGGTAGTTGCTTCTTTTGTCTCTTTCTCCATCTAAGAAATGGAAACAAGGACAGTCACCATCTCGTAAAAGCACTGATACCTTTTATCTTGCTGCTGCTAAAGATAAAATTTGCTGGGTTTTGGCAGTCATTAAAATATAAGCCAAGGATATGTTCCCTTGAGCTTATGTTCAATTAAGCAGTTGGGGCCAAGCCAGGTTAGTGGTTGTCCAGAAGACCACAGGGATATGGAAGTGGATTAATGACTCAATAAATACCGACTTGGTACTAAACCAAGGCCTTTCTCCTACATTTATAGTCATTTGCAATCCTGTATATCACAGTTGGATTCAAATATAATAATTCTTATAGAAGAACTCTGCTGCTTTCGCTACTTTTGGACCACGAGGTGCTGCAGTGACCCCGAAAAAGGGTAGTGGATTTTGAGAGTAGTTTAAAACACTGTTTTAGGGTATTTTCATACTTCAGTCAGACACTGCCCATTGACACTGAGCTACATGAAGGACCAGACTGCATGCTTTAAGACACCACATCTCTGATAGCCTTCCTCAAGTCCAGGCGAAACGCATTTTGTTCATTTGAAGGTGATACTGTCTCTATGAGCAGTTAGACCAAGACCGGGAAGCCCATGGAGGACCTGGTGGATCCGACAGATCTGTCCAGAAGTCTCCAATTAGGACAGCAGCCCGATGGAGAGGTTCAGTTGAGCACTTGCAGAAGATTTAAAGATCTCTCTCTTCTTGAAGCTCCTCCCTCTTCTGCTTTTCCTCCTGCTTTCAATTACAGTATTACTGTTTAATGTGGACGCAGATACAAGCAACTGCATTTGATTTTTCTTACTGCTGACAGAGACAAACTGAATGAGATGCCTGCCTGCTTTATAGCAGAAGCCACATTATTTTCCTGTATGTTAGCAATTATGTGCATTGTCTCCTGATCACAAGTCTTTCTCACAATCTATGGCATGACTGTAGTTGATTATAGAGCCTGATGTGTTTAGATTGGAGTCAGTTATATCAGGAAGACTTTGGTTGCTTGGTTTTTTGGGGGGAGTGGGGAGCCTTTGTTTATATTCTGGCAGAATGATTCCATCTCATTTCATAAATAAAGGAGAGTTGAGCTTTTTTCTAGCGGTGGTAGTTCGGCAAGAAGAAAACAGAGCTCCAGGAACTGGCAGTAATTCTCGGTGATGTCCTGAATTCATTGGCAAGAGAGAACTGCAGGGCATTGTGTTGCTCGGGAGAATGGAAAACAAAGATCAAGGAAAACCTTGAATGCTCCTTGCCATGAAGAATTACAGGACTTTGTGCAAGGTGACAGCCATCCCGATGTCCCGGCCAAATTCCGATGTGGGAACTGCAGTTGCAATTGGATGAGGTTTTTACCAGGTCCGTCGACATCAGTAGGATTTGGCTCTTCACTTCAGCGGAGTCAGGTCATCGCTATCTGCCGTCCAAATGTTGGCCTTCCAAATCACAGCTCGGTTCACTGGCATCAGCTCTTGTTCTCACCTCCCAGAAGGTCTCTTATGGAATTTATCACAAACCAAACCTTGCGAAAGTACACTGATGCTGGAGACCAAGACCATTTTTTCTTACTTCTACATTTCTGTAGCATATTCACAGCAGTTCTGATTTCACATATGTGGCTTTTTGCGGTACTGGGGGCTTTTGGAAACAATTTCTAATGTATAAAGACGATCCTGATTTTTCAGAGGCCTTTTGTTTCTGGTTGGTTTGGCCAAATAGATACTTGTTTCCTGTCGTTCTAATTTGTATTATGGTAGTGTTCAGTAACGATTGCCGCTGGTTTAGGTGCTTTGCAAACACAACATACAGAGAGAATCCTTGCTTAGAAAACCTGTTTTTTATTCTGGCCGAAGGGAGAAATCAATACACGTTGTATTGTCTCATAGACTTTACTAGGTTTATCAAAACAAAAAAGGCATTTTTTCTGTGTCAGTAGTTTATAGCGTGTCCTGATCCTTCGCCTAACCTGTCATGAATACAGGCAGTGCGTTTCTGAAAGAAGGGAGTTAGTATCCTGCACAATTTTCCTGAGGAATCCCAGACAGCAGAATTCGAGTGCTTTCCAGACAAGTCACCTTGGCCCTTTGCTACGTGTGAGTGGCCCCATCGTAACCTCCAGACATCATGCAAGTGTTGGAAAGTCATCAAATGGCTGATGAGTTAATCACTAGGAAGTTGTCTCCCAACATGAAGGATTAAGATTAGAGAAAGCACAGAGAAAATCATTACAGCGAGGTAAAAATGATGGCTGGTCCTTTTTCATGAATGAAACCCGCAAAGAGCATGAAGTGTGAAGAAGGAAAGGTGGAAAGGGACTTTTTACAAGGGCATGTAGTGATAGGATGAGGGGGAATGGTTTTAAACTGGAAGAGGGGAGATTTAGATGAGATCTCAGGAAGAAATTCTTGGCTGTGAGGGGGGTGAGCCCCTGGCCCAGGTTGCCCAGAGAAGCTGTGGCTGCCCCATCCCTGGAGGGGTTCAAGGCCAGGTTGGACGGGGCTTGGAGCAACCTGGTCTGGTGGGAGGTGTCCCTGCCCAGGGCAGGGAGGTGGGAACTGGGTGATCTGTAAGGTCCCTTCCAACCTAAGCCATTCCATGATAACATGGTTACTTTAAAAATTACTTGAAATAACATTTTAAAACATTCAGAACTTTAAAGAGTAGAACTTGATACCAGCCTCTGAATTATCATGGGACATTCAGGATTCCGTACAGAACTTGCCTTGCTTGAGGACCTGACTGATTGCCCAGCTGGAGGGAACCACGCTGAGCCCTGCAGAGCCCTGCGGCTCCTGGGAGCGGTCGCGGCGTAGCCAAAGCTCCCAGCAGAGCTGCTGCACCTCTTCCAGCAGAAAGATGTCCAAGAGTGTGAGCAGACTTTTCCCTGGACCTAGCTCAGGTTGTGGAAACGTTTTCAGGCGGTATTAAAAAGCATCAAATTACAGACAGCAATTTCAAAATCTTTAGGTAACCAGAATAATTTGAGTTTAAGGAACTGCTCAACTGGAATTTCACCCAGTCGTGACTGCCTTTTAAGATCGTTGGCAGCAAGTGCCCACAAACAGGTTTCGTATATTAACTGAGGTAGAATAAATATGCCTTTTTTTCCAGCTGCTATTTCAAAGGCTGTGGAAATATCAGAAACAAATTGTTATCCAGCCGTGCCTTAATGGCAGCGCTACAAACGTGCTTTCAATTGGGCTGCTACAGGGTGTTGCCTCACGCCATTCTAGAGAGGCGACTTCTTAACTCCTCGTGCTCTTGAGGTTTGATCCAAGCCGCGCTCAAATTAATAGGCTCTCACTAACTTCACCTGGGCTTGGATCCCATACTTAAAATCCTGGTTAATTAAAAAAAAAAAGGGGGGGGGGGCGGGGGGACGGACCGGAATGCCAGGGTACAGCCAGGGATGTGTAGGAAACACAGCGTAGCCCACATCAGAGAAAACATCGTAAGGACAGCGGTGTGCATGCCTGAGTGGTTCGTTCCTGCACGGTAATTACGTGCTGTTTCACATTGTTGTTTTGTGGGGAAAACACGTTCTTGAATGTCAGGAAATAAATCGGCAGTTTTAACGTAGATTTCAAACAGAGAGAGTGTTTTGACATGAATTGATTTACCTCAGTTGCAGTTTTGCTTATTTAGCTAGCCATGATTAGAACCAGCGTTGCCACAAATACAAAAGTACAGAGATGTGAATCCCAGATAGAAATAGACATTGCCCTTATGGTTTATACCATTATAACACATTTTGACCGCAGACTTCTCGATTTGGGTGGGAGGGGAGCAGGTACCACCATTAGGGGCACAAGTAGTCATCACAGCGCAGTTGTCTCTGTTATCGAACAATGGGCTTTTAATTGGTATTAAGTCCTGTTCCTAATTATAGTATCAGTGGGCAGAGCTTGACTGCAGATGTCCTTACGCCTGAGTTTCTGATCTGAAGAGCAAAGATGACGCTTTTCCAACTCTTCCTCCACGTATCGAAGAGGAAATCCCGATAAGCGTGCTGCAGGGCGCAGTGACTGTCGGGTACGTTCTGCTTTGCCGCCCGCTTGGCCACTGCTCTCCCTCTGTCTCAAAAGCAGTGTCGAGAAGGGCGTTCTCTCATTCCCAGGCCTGTTCATACCGAAGCGAGACCTGCCAGACGTGGGGAGCCTTTGTGAAATCTCACGTGTATGTGATGGGGGCCTGAGTCATACCCCGCTGCCATCCCAGGGAAAATCCCCAGTGGCATCATCAGGCTTTGGCGCGTGGCCAGAGTCTCGGAAACTTCCTTATTTCTCTCTCCTACATAGGGGTTATTCCTCAGCTCTACCAAGGCAGATGAGAACATAAATCTCGCCCACAGCTATCTGGTATGAGTAATTTTTCCAAAAGTAAATAAATCATCCCCGTTTCCTCTTACCCACAGCACCTGGCGAAGTGTTAACTGAAAAACTGAGAAAACGTTGTCTCATTTGTGAGCCAACTTAAATCATGCTGCAAATCTTTATTTTTAATCCCTTGTTAGAAAACAGAACCAACTGAAACTGGCTGGCAGAGGAAATGTCCCCCTTTCCCGTCCCCCCCCCCCTGCCCCCCCAACTCTGCCTGGCTTCGTAATGTAACTGCCAGTTTCTGTTTTCGCCTCTGTAGAATTATATGCCCCTATTTGAAACTTTTGACACATCAGTCTATTTTCATTCTCCCTCTGCCATAAATTCAATCCATATGTCTTAAAACATCCTTTCATAGCTTTAACATGGAAAAGGAAGTGGCTTAGGCTCTGCATAGTGTATTTAAAGCAAGCTCTCCTCGTTTGCATGCATCGCTTCTGTTAGCTCTTAAAGCCTCCACTTCCTAATTATTCAGGTTACGGAGGGCATTGGCAGAGTTTTCTCCATTAACTAACAGTGATGTACAGTGAAGAGGCACAACGGCATAAATCATTCCCTTATCCTCAAAAATATCCAGGAAGTTTTTTGATGCAGCCCTTGGCGTTACCACCAAGCAGGATGCAAAGCGGATGTGAAAAGGGTAGGAGAGATCAATTCGGCGTAAAATTTCAAAAGAAAACCTCAAGACAAAGAAACAAAGCGCTTGCACAATGCGCTGCCCTTCATCTGGCGGGGTTTTGTTTGACAAGAATACACGGCACCTACGGGCCGGGAGGTCACCGCAATAGGAGTAAAGTATCTCCACATCTGAGGCTGAACCGGGGTCAGAAGGTGAGGGTGGGAAGGAAACGTGGGTCTAAGCTGAAAGATACTGGTCTGGCTGTGCATGGATCGAAGTTGAAAAATCAAAAATACAGGATGCGGCAGGGTAAGAGCACGGGCAGTCGTGGCTGTAAGTGCCCTCGTCGGAAATGATGGAAAATTTGGGCTGGGGGACGCTTCTGGAATTATCCGTGATTAAAAACATGGTAGCAACTGAACACAACTGAAAATATGGTAGCAACAAGGGTGCGGGAACCCTGGCTGAGTGGACTGCAAAAGGCTTTTCAGAGTCCTCCTACGCTATGTTTCATCAGGTCCGCTCTCCCAGCCCAGCCTCAGGCACGTATCCACGCTCCCCACCTCGCACTCCCACCCTTCCCTCTGTGCCGCACGGAGCAATCGCGTGGCCAAAGGGCGACAAAATTCACTTCACTGATTTGAAGAGAAACTATTCTCTACCCGAAAGGAGGATGTAGCAAGGTGGGGGTCGGTCTCTTCTCCCAAGTAAGAAGCGATAGGACAAGAGGAAACGGCCTCAAGTTGTGCCAGGGGAGGTTTAGATTGGATATTAGGAAAAATTTCTTCACCAAAAGGGTTGTCAAGCATCGGAACAGGCTGCCCGGGGAAGTGGGGAAATCGCCGTCCCTGGAGATATTTAAAAGCCGGGCAGACGTGGTGCTGGGGGACATGGGTTAGTGGTGGTTTTGGCAGTGCCGGGTTGATGGTTGGACTCAATAATCTGAAAGGTCCCTTCCAACCTTGAGCAATTCTGTGATTCTATTCAACTAATGGATTTCTGGGAGAAAGCAGGGGAAGTGATATGTTTTTTGGATCTCTGTGTTGCACTGACTTGCATTGCGGCTGCAGATCTGCCACGCTCGACCAAAGATAACGGGTGAAGAGGATGACGGGGGGGGGGGAGAGGGGTGTGTGAATGCCCCTTTTAGGGACCGCCTGCACCTTAACGTGAAACGGTATGTCGAGTTTTTTGCAGCATCCCCAGTCTTCACTGCCGTTCCCAGCCAATTCACCCAAATGGTGTCTCATTTGCCAGCAATGCGAATGAGTTGTCGGGATATGCAAAAAGTAGGATGGGGTCCCAACAACAACTCCCCAAAAGTGCTTGCAAATCCGTCTTTCTGCTCAGTTTCTGCGCATTAATGCTCCTGTGCGCAAGAAGATAAAATGGCAGGAGTGTGTGTGTGTGGTAAATGCGTGCGCGCGATGTAATTATCTTTCTAATCTCTCTCGCTCAGAGAGGGGTGATTTATGGAGATGAAAATATTGCCAACCTTAGAACGTGTGGGCGTAGTTTGGCGTACCCAAAGGCTCGCACATGTAGAAGCCACCGTCTGTGCGTGCAGGTTCAAAGACCTGGCAGAGCCCATGGTTTTGTTTTCAGAGTTGCAAAGATTTGCAGCTCCCGTTTGCCTTAGATGGACTTGAGGTTGTCTTCCACACCTCTAAACATCAGCCCTTCATAGCGAGCAATCTGCATACAGCTGTTCCAAACCAAGCCGTCTGCGCACACCCGCGTTGTTGTATAAACAATATTAGAGACTTCACTAAAGCTTTTCATGTAGTTTTATCTCAGCTGCAATTTGTTTCTAGTTTTTAAAGGCTGTGGAAACATCCAGCCTTACCCCCTGGAGCCCAGTTTCACCGTTTCAGCCATTCCAATGGTATTCACAGCGCTGTTTGATTTTATTTGAACTGTTCAAAAGACCTCAGATCCCCCGGGAAAGGTGCAAAGGTGTTCAAATTCGCTATCGCTCCTGTCAGTAGCGACTTGCTTTTCGGCTTCTGGGACTTCACGTGTAAGAGGACTGTTCCTTGCTCTCGTCCCCAGGTGTGCTGTCCCTGCCCGCCTACTTCAGCCCCTACAACGACGGCTCCGTGTGCAGCGACGGACGGGCCGATGCTTACGCCCAGCTGGAACTCCGAACCTTAGAGCAATCTCTGTTGGCAACTTGCGTTGGAAGCATCTCCGAACTGAGTAAGTTTTGGATGTAAGCGACCGTGGGTTTCTTTCAGGGAAGCAGGAGAGCCAGTCCCTCCGCTCCTGAGGTCAGTCAGTGGGGGCGTTGCCATTGTTGACAGCATGAGCAGCTTTTGGCTGACATTGTGTAAGATCTAATTGTCTCGTGGTGCTGTTTATGAAAACGGGGTTGTTTCATTAGACTACTTTATATTTAATTCACCTTGGAGATGTATAAGATGTGGCTTTTCTCTAGCCTTTTGGTAGTTAGTGGTGTTAGTGCCAACAGAAGACGGATGCTTTTGCCTGGATGCCTCTGGAGGTTTGCTCCTACTTTTGTGGAACAGAGCAGTGGCACCTCCCTCAGATGGCAAAGAGGGGTTCTCTTTGTTAGTGTTTGTGCGGTGGAAATGTCAAGGGCGCGGGATAGTCAAGGAAAAGCTTTTTGGTTACTTAAAAAACAAAAAGCGGAGGAAAAAAAAATCTGAGAGCACTTTAGTAACAAAAACTTGTTCAAAACCTTCTTTTTTAATGCTAACCAAATGAAATGTTCCATTCCTAGACTACTCAAAAGCCCCTTTAAAGTAAACAAAAATGATTTGTGTTTTCCCGGTCTACTTTTCCCTTGCAACATTTCTGCTGGCATCACTTTCTTAGTCTCCACCATCTGAATGCTAATGAATGTCAGGGCCGGCAAGGAGTTTGCGGGTTTCACCATTTATTTTGCAACCTGCCTTAATTTGAGGTTTTCAAATTCCTTTAACACACCTCTATTTATCCTGGAACACAAGAGAGCATTTGTAGCATGGGCCTAAGATTGAATACGGCTCCCTCTCTCTCTCTTCCCCCTTCCCTGCTTTGGCCAAGTTGGTCATTACATCTAGTGAATAGATCTCCTGATACAGTTGCCTACTTTTTTTAAGAAAAAAAAAAAAAAAAATGTTGCTGCACATTGCCAGAAAAATAAAGAGAGTGAGTGTGCAAAGGAGAAGGAACGTTATTCTGAGCTGAAAATTTAAATTCCAGATGCATTTCTGCTATAACTGCGCAGGCTTCTATGTTAGTACCAGCGCTGGAGGATTCGTGATAGTCTCGTAAAACATTTGGATGCTGGAGAGTCGGGAGCTACTGAAGTGGCAAGGCAGAAGATGTTAGAAGGTTTTTCCATTCTGAAGTGGGTCCTTAAATTGAACATACTATGAACGAACAAACAAATGGCACAGTTTCGCATTGCAAACCGAGGTTTTTAATCCTCTATCGATCTGAACTGTTAATAATGTTGCTGTGTTTAGACATGGAGTAGCTTTGTCGGGGTTTCTCCCTGACCTGTTAGATATGAATGAACAAATAATAACTCCTAAGAATTTCAGAGAGAGGTGCGACTAATTCACACGTGGCACGCCGAAGTTCAGGTCGCTTTCTCAGGAACTAGCTTTGCGATGGCGCGACTATTTCAGTTCCATCCTTTCCCAGTATTGTAACTGTAGGACACAATGGAGTAGCATTTCCTGTGAGACTTTTAGGGGACTGTAAAAAATAAAGCAACAGAAGATTCTCCCAAGGAAAAAATAGATCCTAGCTATGTGTACTAACCGATAGTAATCATTTGGCTCAGGGGTATAGTAGTCCCACTACTCAAAGATGTAGTGGCTGAAATCTTTATTGCAAAGCTCTTGAGAGTTTGCAAAGCACCACAATAAAAGGAGAGTAAACAGGGTGTGCCCAAAGCAAGCTTATTACACAAAGACCAGCTTTATGTGCCTGCATAGCTGCTGTCCTGGGGTCGTTGCTCTGTGAACTTTTTAAAAATCTGCAGTCTTAAATTCCTTTCCGAGTAGAAACTGTGTAATACAGGTTGCCTTCTTCCAGACCTCCTCAAGTCCACCAGTACTCTGACGTAGAGGCAGGTTGGCTCCAGTTCAAAGACCAAGAGGACCGAGCAGCCCCGAAAGCTCCTGGATTGAGCTTCTTACAAGGCTCAGGGGCAAATTTCTGGCAAGCTTCTGACAGTCGGCGTGATAAAGATTGGCTTTTTAATAAGAGAGTCAGGTCTTGTTATTCTGGAGAGACCTGCAGCAGACCCCTAAAAGAAGGCATTTCTCTACTGAACATAACATCATTAATTTGTCACAAGTGCCTGGGTGGGAGGGTAGAAAGTTATAACCCAGTTGAAAGAAATGGGAACTATCTCATAACATAAAATGGTGATGCTGGCCATGAAAGTATTTGTACTGGTGTTACTGGCCTTGCCTTGTGAAAGCTGTACTCCCAGCTCAGGCAGAGGACATTTTACAAAGATACCAGTAGTTTTTGTAGGCGGGCAAGGGACTGGTACACGTGATTGGAACGAGGAGAAAACCAGCATTATAACAGGATGGAAAAATCCCTGTAGAGCTGTTGCTCGGAATGTGTGGTGACTGAGAGAAGTTTCATTCTATATTGTCAAGTTAAAACTTGTTATTGGAAAGAAAGTTAAATTTCCCATACAGCAACCTGCAAAGTGGCAGCTTGAGGACAGCTTATGCCTCTGTGGAGAAAAAAGAATACGTGGCGCACAAAAGACATTTCTCTTAGCTGCGAGAGATTTTCCTTAGTTCAAAAGGTGTACTTAAGAGGACTGTGGATGAATAATAAAGAGATGCTTTTTGCATTCTTTCTCTTGGTGCAGGTGATTTGGTATCACGAGCAATGCACCACATGCAGTGCTTGAACACCATCCGCCCAGGAATGAGCCCCATTCGGCAAACCCGGCAGCAGCAACCCATCTCCTGGTCCCCTGATGCTCTCCACACCCTCTACTACTTCCTACGCTGTCCTCAGATGGAGTCCATGGAGAACCCCAACCTTGACCCTCCAAGAATGACCCTGAACAATGAACGGTATGTAGGTTGGCCAACTGTTAGTAGTCAGGGAGTTGGGCTAAGAAGGTCTCCTTTTGTAGAGTGACTGCGTGTGCATGGGCAGCACAGGCCGCTTTGTGGGATGCTGCCTATCAGGCATCAGTTATTCCTGCAGTCAGGCCAGGTTACGTTGTCAGCCTTGCCAAGTTTACAAAGCCTTGGAATCGGAACTGGAAAGTGAGCTGTTTTTTCATACAATCTTTCCGAGCAAGGCATACGCAGTATGCTGCCAACAAGGCTTGTCTAGAGATGCTGCCAAAAGTACATGTGGTTGCCTAAAGCAGTAAAGACCTTACCAAAGAAAATGTTACCTTCTGAATAGCGCCAATTAACAATTGTCATCATTCTTGGGAAAAGCAATGTCATTTACCGTCGAAAGGCTTGAAGGGATTTATGAACATCCTTCTTAAGGATTACTTCAGTTGATGCTACGTGTCTGGTATAGAAAGAAATTTATGTCGGAAGCCAATAACTAAACAGAAAATGCAGTGGGTCTCCCTACCTTCTGCCAGCATCATAGCTGACTCTGAAAGTAGGCCCGTTATTAGAGTGGGTCAGAAATTTTCCAGCGGGATGTTTTTTTCTGTTAGAAACCTCCCTGGTTTCCTTCCTGCCCAGCTCCTTGGCAGTCTGCCTGACAGGCTGGTGGCAGCGGAGAGCCGAGGAGCCCTCGGAGCTCTGGCGGCCGCAAGTTGAGTTCCTTGGCAGGTCAGGCAGCTCCTGCTCCTCAGCCCAAAGGCAGACTGATAACTGCCTGCCTTGCAGCTGCATCCTGCAGGGAGACCCAGGCCTTGCTGGACTTGTTAGGTTTCCCCAGTTTGAAATGCGTACCCAACTGTGTAATTATTTCAGAAATCTTACCTACGTGGGAAATTTTGTGTTCTGATTAACTCTGTCCACTATTTACGCTTCCTCTTTGGATGTCTTTAAGGCTGCTGGACATCAGGCCAATGGCTCTGTCTTGGCCCTTTCCAAAAACCGCCCATGGTTGGGAAGCTCTGTAGCGTAGTTAGGTGCTGAAGCCTGGGCTGGAGACCACATTCACAAAACAAAAAAAGCAAGGTGTTTGTTGGACAGGTGAGCAGGGAAAGGAGAACATCTCTGCAGCTTTGTAAACAGTGTGGTTTCTTCTTCCCGCATTGGGCTTTACTGTACTGAGCCCCAGCTTCTAAAGTTGGTATGAAATCATGATAACATACCAATAATTATTTGACATACAAATAATTATTTCTTAAAATTCGTTCTAAAAAACCCCTAAATGTTAGCCCTCCCTCTCTTCTTCCTATCCTCTTCTGCACGTGTGGGGATTATGGTGCCTTTTCCTCTGCTCCATGCTGGGTAGCCTGGGGTTTGGTTTGGTTTGGGTTTTTTATTGAGACGCTTCCTGATTTCTCTCAGACTGCACTGTCTTCAGTCCGCGCCTTTCTGATGCTGCAGATCAACCCCGCCTTGTGCAGACCTACGTTGGCCTGCACCAAACCTGCCGGCCGGTTTCAGCAGCCCTCAAGGCTTCTTGTAGCTGCGTTCACCACCATTGGAGCTGTGGCTGACGGCTTCATGGCCAGAGCTTGGCTGGTCAGGTGTGAGAAGACATCTTGATAGATTGAACTGTCTCCTAAAGCTCTGAATTTTCAGGCCAGGGTGCAGAAAAATGTACTGGACAGAAGGCAGCCTCTATAAAACCAGTGCTGGTAAGTTACTCTAGGTTAAGGGAAATGTCAGATAAGGAGAAAAAGATAAAGTTGTCATTCCTAAGCCACCTGTTCTGCCATAATATTTTACATGTGACCGGTCTGCGTAGCTTCCTGCAACCGGTCACTTTCTCTTGCATTTTCTCTTGGTTGCCGAGCCATCTTTCTGCACTTTACTGTAGTTTCTACTGGACCAGCTTCTTTGAGGTTTCAGCCTGGCGGGAGCTCTGCTATTTTACAAAGTAAAAAAGATTGTCTTTCTATTTGTCTGATCCTTCCCCAAAATCCTTTCAAAAAGAGCAATCTCTGAGCAGAACTGTAGCATCAGAGGGAGGGAACCGATCTACGCGTGTGAAGAACCAAGAGGAATTAAGTGAAGTTGAGTTAATTAGGAATAGGAAGAGGCACGGCTGCACAACTCGGAGCCCGTTGGTAGCTCTGTTTTTGGGGCTCGCTAATCTTAATCGAATGCCCTGCCTAGTGCAAGATGATTTATCTTGCATTTTGTGTTTGCACACTGTGCAAAAAAAATGGCCAGATTCTGTAAAGTCGTACCACTGGTTCTCACACTTGTACAGCAGAAGCTGCTGAACAGCTTGTATCAGAAATGTGGATTAAGCTGTTCTGTGCTGTGTTCTTTTCAGTACCCTCAGTATAACGATGTTACTGCGGCTACTTGTTTTGTACGCTGAGGATAATAAATGAGTTAAATCAGGAGTGCGGTTATCTCTCCAACTGCTCCTGAACAATGCTCTTCACACGGTTCGCTGGAGTTTTTTTGGAACGCAGGCTGCAACTCTATTCTGTTTTAAAATCCGCACTAGATCCTATAACAGCTGGTGTAAGGGAAATTTCTGCCATTTTTTTCTGACCAGTACTCAGCTGTAAAGGAAATTAAAGAGGATACATTAAAATGGAGCAAAAGCTGACATTGTTGGGGGGGGGGGAGGGGAACAGAACTGGAGGACTACCAGTTTAAACAATTGGCTTTGAAAAGTTTATAAAACCTGGAAATAAAATTAATACTGCCCAGTGTACCAGAAATGAACATCCAATCCTGCCTTTCATTTGTTCTAAGATGTATTTGCACGTGTCATGCCATACTGACCTGTGCACGCATTGTTTAGCATAGCCAGTGGGATAAATACTGCTACCAGTGCTTTACAGAGGAGATAGTTTACTCTTTCCTGGCTCAGGAGAGATGGTTGAGTGTGTGCGATGCCGGACTCATGGCACGGTAGATGAGGGCACTGATTCACCTAATGGGACTTGGCAAAGCTGTGCAGCACAGGGTTGGTTTTTTTTAATTCTTTCCTGAGCTGTGCTAAATCAGCTGCAAACTCTGCATCGCTCTTTTGTACAATTATGCTGTCTCTCTGGAATATACTTGTTATGTGCACTGTAATCCCAGTTTGTTTTCCACTGAAAAAAAATCTCGGTCACAAACAAGGACAATAACGCTGACCTATTCTGCGTTTGCTTGGGCTTTAGTTTCTAGGCTGCTCTACAAACATACCAGTATTGAACACCAATCTGAAAATCAGCAAAGAGGGGCTGTTAGAGCTGCAGATCTGGTAAAACCTGATCTTGGTAGGGTTGGGGAGCCACGTTGATTCAGTGGAAGGAACTGCAGTTGTTTAGTACATCTGGAGACCTGACGACCTACTATCTGTCTTGCTTGGCTTTCTGTTGGCTGTGAGCTTTCTGTGTGTCGCGCAGTGATGCAGAGTGCTCTGAAAAGCACTTTGGAAGGTCTTCACTGTACTTCACTTCAACACGAAGGCAAGCGTAGAATTCAGGTTCTGCGACCATGCCTAATGGAGGGCGTCATATGCCGTAAAGGCCCTTAAAAAACACTAGCTGAGCTTTTGAACGTATCCCGCGGCAAGCTGCGCAAGGTATGAAAACATCCATGCTTGCAGTTAGGTATGCGAGGCACCGCGACGAACAGGGCCAGTTTAAACTCACGTAAGCTGCGTGCCTTATCCACGCTAAACACCTTGGCAACTAGAGAACTGGGGTGGCTAAACTGTGGAGTCCTGCAGGAATGGGGTGGATGTGGGCGTCTCTCCGAGAGCGTGGCAGAGAAAGGAGCTTTCTCTTCTGGCCTCCGGCATGTGAATGATTTGGGATACCAGTAGATTGAAACTCTGGAAAGTTTGTGGGTTGGTTATCTCTGGTTCTGATACTTGCCTCCGGGTAAAGAAAGCACCCAGGTATCACAAGCAAAACATTTGAAACGTTTCCACGGTGAATGCAGCTGCTTGCTGTATGACCAAGCCATGACCCACTCGGAACCCCAAAATGACGGTGTTTGCTACACGGACAGTAAGCCATCTGCTGTTCGGTGTCAAAATAGGCCACCTGAGGAGGTGTTTTGCAAATACAGAGTGCCACTTGTGCAATACTTTGGCAAACAAATTAGACCCTGAGGTGAGAACAAGCTGCTTTACTCGGTAACGATACACCTGACTGCCCGAAGGCGGAGAGCTCGGCTGCGTCATCAGAGAGCACGTCTGCCCGTGTGACTGCAGAAGAAGTATCTCTGGTGGGCAGTAAGATTTTTAGAGCTGCTCAGAGATCATAGCCTGTGTTGTGTCAGAGGTGAGACAACGTGGTTTTGGTCTGTGAAGGGTGAGCAGATGCGTGGCACTCGCTCTCTCTCCGCTCTGTTTCTGCTCTGGGTTTTTTCCCATTGCTTATGTCAGGCTGGCTGAGCTCGGAAGCGCTCCGCAGCGTGAGATCATGTCCCAGAGCAACACAGCATGTTTGCTGGGATTGTTTGGGATACTGTGACTTGAGAAGGGCCATCCAAAGGTAAACGAAGATTCTTTCTCCCTTCTTCGCTTTTTCCCAAGTGGAATATAAAGCTTTTGTCTTATTTTTAGTGGTGTGTCAAGGCAAGAATGCTCTCTGTGATACTTATCTCAGGGAGTTATTTGTCTGCTCCCCGTAGAGCACAAATCAGGGTCAATATTATAGTCTCATTTTACAGCTGGGTGGACTAGTCTAGGCTGGGTTAACCGACTTGGCCAGGATAGTGGTCTAGCCTTCGAGCTAGGAGTAGACACCATTGACTGTTCTCCTCCTACCTCTTTGGTTATCATGGGCATACAGCATTTGCTGTAGGAATTTTAGCATGATCTAATACCTAAAAATAGGCAAAAAAGTTGGATCCTGACTGTGTCTTTGGTAGGCTGAGCTTCCTCCTCTTCCAGCTACCCTATTAAAAAAAAAACACCCTATTATTTATGTTTGCCTATTGTTGATCTTGTTGGCCTGTAGAACGTTCTAAAAGTAATTCTGGGCTTGTCCATCAGTACCCGCAGATCCAGCTGTGTCAGACCTTTCTGAGCTATCCATGTTGCAGACATGCCAAGTTTTACACATTGTCTGAGTTTGCTGGTGCAGTATTTTATTCCAAATGTCAATGAGTATAAAACAATTTACATCAGCAGAAGCACACAGACTGTACCCATCTGACTCTGTCGGTGAAAATCCAGTAAAAACGCTAGTGACATTCCAGAGCTGATGTAGGATTTGTCAGCTGCCAACAGTAAAATTTGGGGCTTGCCAATTTGATGGAAATTCACAGCTCTTCAGCTGCAAAAGCTGTGGACACCGCAAGAAACCAACTGCAATCACACAGCAGGCCACCTTATCAGAAAAGAGAGCGCTTCGTTCTGTTTTCCACATGCAGGCATCTACAAGGCTTGTCTGAGGTTTGCTCCTTCTCCAGAGGAGTTTTGTGATGTTGATTGTAAACCTGGAGTCACTCAGTTTCTCCCTTGTAGCGTGAAATCCTTCAGAAAGGCCACAGCTCCTCCTGCTTTCAGCTGGATGGTGGCTTTTATCTAGTAGGCTCAAAAGGGACCTGACATTTTTTCTTCTTCCAACAGGACTCCTCCCATTACACCTATTACCTCCTGTGATCCAGGGCCCATGGATAAGCGTGCAAATCATATTTTTCAATAAGATCAAGCAGGAGAAAGGGACTAATGCCTACCCTCCTGTGCCACGTTAGCTGGGCAGAGGAAGGAGCCGAGCTATCTACGCGGGGTTTCTCTCTGCCGAGTGTTTCCAGCAGTGCCTGCTCTGAAACATTATTTATTGGGAAAGGATGAGAAATCAGGCCATGAAGATGATCAGAGGGCTGGAGCACCTATGCTATGAAGACAGACAGAGAGAGATGGGGTTGCTCAGCCTGGAGAAGGCTCCGAGGAGACCTTATAGCGGCCTTCCAGTACCTGAAGGGGGCCTACAGGAAGGATGGGGAGGGACTCTTGATCAGGGAGCGTAATGATAGGACACGGGGTAACAGCCTCAAACTGAAAGAGGGGAGATGTAGATTGGATATCAGGAAGAAACTCTTTACTGTGAGTGTGGTGAGGCGCTGGAACAGGTTGCCCAGAGAAGCTGTGGCTGCCCCATCCCTGGAGGGGTTCAAGGCCAGGTTGGACGGGGCTTGGAGCAACCTGGGCTGGTGGGAGGTGTCCCTGCCCAGGGCAGGGGGTTGGAGCTAGATGATCTTTAAGGTTAATTCCAACCCGAACCGTTCTGTGATTCTGTGAAATGCATCTGACGCTGCCAGAAGAAATGATTGTAGCCCTTTCATGCTATTCTTGAGTGCTGTTTGCTCAAATGCTATATTCTTCCAATACTTGAGCTATTGATTCAAATCGTCATTAGCTAGAACACTTGATTATTATTTTTTTTGTCTTGTGGCGTACAGTCCAAATTTACTCTGGCTAGCGTGGAAACCAGAGATGGGTCTAAATTAATACTTCCTGATACAGCATCAAAATCCTGTCCAAGCATCCCTTGATTCAATGGTGATCAAGTTTGCATCTCAGCCCTTAGATTTAAATACTGGTGCTCAGAGCAGACTGAGCAGAGCAGTGTCCTTCTGACCTTACTTTGTCTTTCGTACTTTGTAAAATTCAGTCTGTCCTCAGATACATCAGAGACATGCCGTTGACTTCTACTGAGAGAAAAAACATCTCCAAGTGGTGTGGGCATCTGCTTTCCTACGGTGCCGCTTCCGAGAGCCTTCTGGCCTAATTTCCCTATGGGGAGTCTCGCAGCGGTTGATGCAAACAGAGCCCCCTGTGCGACGGCTATTTCTAAATCCCCGGGGACCAGCTGATGAAGACGGGCCTCCTCATCACCTTTTCTAAATTTCGTGTTTTGAAAAAAAGCATTACTTTGATCTTACTTAGTGCCTTTTTACTTGATGATCTCTAGGGTGCATCGTTAGAAATAATTGGAGCCTCCAGCTACTTCCCCTCACGGTTAGCTGCTTTCTTCCCCTGTGTTCAAAAAACGCCCGGCACAACGGAATGTTCATTCTGAAATTACTCGAGACAGGAGTGATTTGGTCACACGGATCAAATTTATACAATGGTATCAATCAATATTAAAGAGAAGACTAACATTACAGTTATTAGTGTGAGTTGTCTCCGGAAAGCCTTGCTCTGTGCCACACGGGCACCCAACTGGCAGAAAGGGAAGGAAAACCAGGAATAACCTGCAGAGCCTGCTGCTGAGAGCTGTGTTTGCTCGAGCTGCATCCTCAGCATCACGGAGAAATATCGCCACTTTCAGAGCTGGTTAAGGCTTTTCGGAACAAATCTTTTCTCCAGATGGATGTTTCCAGACTCTCACTGGTCTGTCATGAGGCTTTTTTCCCCTCTGCTCTTTTTAACTGCAGGTTTATGGAATTTTATTAAGTGCAATAGCTACATCATTGTCTGTCTTTTAGATTTATCTGTGGCCTAGCCTTTCCTAATTCCAATTTAATATATTTATGTCTGAATTCTTTTATTTTACAGCCATATCCCATTGTTACTATGCTGCATCAGGAACAGAACTCGATATGCTTAGTTCAGTGAGCTGTGTCTTTGGAAAGGTCTGCAATAAAACAAGTTCTGGGATCTCTTGTCTGGGAGACCTTAATATCTTTCTACTCTGTCTACAGCTGCCTCGCCAGTCAGGAATTAGGTATACAGGAATAATAAAAGTAGACCCTGATTCGTTTGCTTGAGGGAGAATAATGCTGTAATTGTACGTTCATCTTTAACAGTACTTAAATCCACTCGGAGCATCCCTGAAGCCAACAGGGTGATTACAGAAAGATGCGTCATCAAGCGTATTCCAGTCCCACCCCCATGCAATAGCCCCATTGATTTTCATATATTTTTTTTCCCCCCGGAGCTATTTTGATATAAATATACTGATTAAACATAGGGAAACAGAAGGAAGCCTTACAGCGAACTGTGCCATTGTGGCATTGCTTGTTCAGAGTGGACACAAAAATCTGCCCCTCTTTGTTTTAAAGAAGGAAAAACTATTTGCTATTGATGAAAGATTAGTTTGATAGATTTATTAGAAGAATAAAGCAGCTATAAACAGGTAAGTTCAGCTTCCTTCACCAACACTAAGGAGAGAAGCTGTTACTATGTATTTTTGCCTGTTTCAGACTTTGACCAATTAATGTCAAACTTAATTGTGATTCTGAGATACTCATTCACGAGGAAGTTGGAGTGAATGGCCCTGTTTCAGAGGCCAATAAGCTACAATCAGCCTGTACCTCTTGACTAAAATTAACTGTTCATCGGCAGTGCTGTTCCTGACCTTAGGCAGCATTCTGTATTTGTGGAGCCCGTGCTAAATAGTTGCAATATATTGAATATCTTCTGCAGTTTTGAGAATTGAGAATGTACATTATTTAACAGGAGGAGTCGGTAGCTTTATTGCACTTGTGGTGAGCGACCTTCGCCTTCCTGCGCTTTGTGGTGACACCTCAGCACGTATGCCAGCAGTGACATCTAGTCAGAAAAAACCAGAACCGCTTAGAAAACACTGACTTTTTAACAGAGTCAGGTCGCTGCTAGTGGGACTCCTTCCACATAGTGCTCCTGGTATCCTCACTGAAAGACTCAAGAGAGATCCGGGATGAAATACTTATTTATTACTCCGTGTCTGTGTGTCTGTGCACGCTCTGCACACCATAGCATTGGCTACGGGAAGTCAATTAAAAACAAGTCACGTTAAAGCCAATAGGTGACAGACGGTAGTTATGTTTGGGTTCCTGGAAATAATCCTGCCTTTGCCTGGCATCGTCTACTGAGGTATTTTTAAGTCTCATAATTTTTTTAATTGTTCATTTCTTTCCAGTTCAAAGATTGCAAAATTGGAATGTGAGGGGCGACCTTGGCAGTAGCGGAGGGAATTAATTGCAAACCCTGAGGATCGGATTCATCCAAGTGTAACTGCTGAAACTGGCAATGCCAACTACTCTGAATTAGATTCCGCCCCCCCCCCCCCATCTTTTATGTTGTTTGTATAAACAAACACGACTCAATTTTTTTTCAACTGTGTGTATCTCACACCTGGGACAGACTAGCCTTTCTCCCACGTTACTGGCTGTAAGCAATTTGTAGTCGTTGGAGTGCTTCCAAGGCGGCCTGTGTCTTCTGATCTTTCTGTATTGGAGCAAGGGCGCGGTACAAACAGAGATCATTTCAATTCTCTGCAAAATTGCGAGGAGGGGAATCTCGCCGTACGCGAGATGGAACGGCACGGAGCAGACTTCAGGGAGAGTAAAGAGACTGCTTTCCTGTGCCAGCCTTGGCAGGCGGGGAAAGCGTTGCAGGTAAAAAAGAGCGTACACGGTGAAACGAAAATTTGATACTAATGGCTGTATGTGAAGCCACGTGCCAAAAAGTCCGGTTCTTAGGCTACCTTGAAACCTTGCTGCTGCTTCTGCACTGGTTCCCATGGACGACGGTCTGAGTAGTCTCCGATGTCACAGACAGAAGCGTGCAGAGGGACGAGTCACCTGAAAAACTACCAGTTTCAGCTGGGCCTGGGCAACCTGCCCTGGGTCACCCTGGTTTGGGTGAAACGATCTCCAGGAGTGCCCTCCAACCTCCGCGCTTCTGTGCTTCCGTGGTTCTAATTACAGCCTTTGTGCCTTAAAGTTGTTTTACGCATGTCAGGGTGGTAAATTCCCCATCATTGACAGCTACCAATGCCTTGTTTCCTAGAACTGGCCGTTCAGGTAGCCAGCAGGCAGCAGCTCATCCTACCTGGAGAAGTAATAAGGCATTTGACAGTCTTCGTCCTGTCAGTTACAAAACAGTCGTGTGAAAAACACTATTTTCTGCTTTCACAGGCATTTTACAGTAGACCTCAGGGCTTGCTGGAAATCCCCGGAAAGACTGTCTTCGACCTAAGCCCTTTCTGGCGAAATGTCCCCAATTTGTAAAAAATGTTTGAAAATGAGATAGATGATCTTTGGCTCTCTTGTTTAGCGATGAAGAGATGACAGCCAGCGTGTGTGTGTGTGTGTGTGTGTGTGCTGCCACCCTGCAATTACTGTAACTACAGCTACAGTAATTACTGTAACTACTGTAAAGATGTCCGTGTTCACTTCTTGGCTTCTGCTCTTGAGTTTCCATCTGTTCAGATAAAAAAGAAGGTGCAAGAAAATGAGAGCCTGGCAGCTCTGCTGCCTGGATTCTCGGGGCTGGAACAAACAGCGATCGTGGGTGCCTGCAGGCACCCTGTGTTGTGTATTGTTTATTGTTTGCTGTTTCATGATGAGAAGACTAAGCAGCAAGCTAGCATCAAAAATGAAGGAGAAATAAGCCGGGGAAACTGAAAACAAAACTGTTACAGCGTGTGTTACTAAACAGGCACTCTAGAAACAGAGAAAGGGATAAGACAAGGTCTCCTGGCGTCTTTTTTCCACCTTTCAGACAGTCAGTAGAGGACTGGCCGAGAGTCTACATTTCTCTACTTGACTCTGGCTGGTTTGCTGTCATTTAATATCAGCCTGTCTCCATTTTTCCTAGGCAGAGATCCTTAAAGACAGCATCGTGGTACCAACGTAGTGCTCTCCTAACTAATACAAGTAAAAAGCAGTAACTCTGTCGATGAAAGCTTGTGAGCATATCGCAAAGAGCGATGATGGTAACAGGCCAGGAAAGTTTATTCTTTTTCAGTAATTGCTGTTTCCAATTGAAGTTAATATTATTTCCTATTGGACTAAGTTACAGACCTTCACTTACAGAACTTGCCTGTTTCCTGAGGAAGGAGTTAGCCGGTGCTTTAACAAAGGCCACCCTAAATAAAGACACAATTCTGAGCTTTTGCTGTGCAGCAGCCAGGGCCGGCCGGCTGTTGGGGGTTTCGCTCTGATTGTTCCTGACACCTTTGTACCAGAGAGCTAAGAGCTAAGCTCTTCTGAAGAGTAAATGTTTCTGCGTACAATTTATGATAATAGCAGCAATCATTCTTTCTCTTTGACCTTGTGGAGATTAGGAACTAAGCTTTCCCTGGGGCGATCCTAGATTGGTCTCTGCTTTGTTTCCTTTTTGAAGGAGACCCTGGCGGTTTGCGCTTCCTCCTCCTCTACCTACGAGTGCACGTACTGCCATGACCTGGTGGTCACTCACGAAGCTGAACTCTACTGTTTTCATCACATGTTTTTACAGTAAATGCTGAACTTACTGTTTTTGAAAAGCACGTCTGCTCTGCAAGACAAATCCCATTCAAATGAGTTACATGTCTGAGCTGATTCAGCTCTGCTTCGTGGATTCTTCTGGGGCTAAACAACCTGGTGTTGATACAACTGTGCTGGTCTAACGTGTTTGCTTAGAGAAGGAAGAGAGCGAGCTGTGTTTTCTCTTACAGCTTATCGGTGTGAATCTGGAATGATGCTGCTGGAAAGGGGTAGCTTCAGACTCGAGTCAAACTGCTGGGAACTCCAGTGCCACTTGAAGCGTGGCCAGCAGGGCAAGGGAGGGGATTCTCCACCTCTGCTCCGCTCTCGTGAGACCCCACCTGGAGTACTGTGTCCAGCTCTGGAGTCCTCAGTACAGGAAGGACATGGACCTGTTGAAGCGGGGCCAGAGGAGTCCCCGGAGCTGCTGGGAGGGCTGGAGCCCCTCTGCTGGGAGGACAGGCTGAGAGAGCTGGGGGGGTTCAGCCTGGAGAAGAGAAGGCTCCAGGGAGACTCCCTAAAGGGCACCTCCAGGAGAGATGGGGAGGGACTCTTTATGAGGGAGTGTAGCGATAGGACGAGGGGTAATGGTTTTAACCTGAAAGAGGGGAGATTGAGATGAGATATTGAGGAAGAAATTGTTTGCTGTGAGGGGGGTGAGCCCCTGGCCCAGGTTGCCCAGAGAAGCTGTGGCTGCCCCATCCCTGGAGGGGTTCAAGGCCAGGTTGGACGGGGCTTGGAGCAACCTGGGCTGGTGGGAGGTGTCCCTGCCCAGGGCAGGGGGGTGGAACGAGATATCTTTAAGGTCCCTTCCAACTCGAACCATTCTGTGATTCTATGATTCTTTCTTCCATGGGTTAGAAAGTGTATCATAATGGCTAGAGAAGAGAGGGGGGAGACAGAAGCTGTAAGGTTTTATTCCTAGGCTTGCTGGAAAACTCTCTGCTCCTGTAAGGAATTCGCTTAGCTGTTCCTCACCTCTTTGACTTCCTTCAGAAATGCAGAAGATCCTTCCAGGGAAACATGGGATCCTTCTGAGACAGGTGCTTCAGAATTGGTAGGCTTTTTCAGTAGGAAAGGATGAGTTGTCCATGATGCAGTTCTAGGAGAAGATAATTAAGCTAGCTGAGAGGAATATAAGCACATTAGCATGAAATTACGACAGGTCTAATATAACCTGCTCAGAATGTATCTTGTTGTAATTATGTTGCTTCCAGCATCCAGACTGTGTGATGACGAGTTGCCTCTGCCGCGCTGTGCTGTGCCAGGTCGTCAGTGCTCGCTTCCCTGCTGTGGCTGCCAAGTTCTCCAGCAAAGATCTCTCTGAAGACTTGATGTGTTAGAACATCACAGAAACATATGTTCCTTAAATGACTTTCCATCTGGGCATCCCATTCTTCCTTATACAAGTTACCAGAGTTTAATTAACTCACTTTGGAAGCTCTTTTAGTCTGCTAAACTCTCGGTGTTGAAACACTCAATAAGATTAAGGGGAAGTGGCCAAATTAACTTATCCTGACCCTACGTGTAGAAAGAGCCCCACTGTGGTGATGTGTTACCGTTTTGGCTGTGTACAGCTTTAGTCACATAGTCAGGGCTCAAGGCTACCTGCTGTGAAGAAAGGTAAATGAAAATTAGTTTATTTCTCAAGGAATTTAGTTCCTTCAGTTTTCCTTGAGGTGAAAACGCTGGGAAGAGAGATACCTGTTTCCCATGTTTCATATTCATTTTAATGATTACTCTTCCTTTGGGTTTGAAACTCTTCCTTTGGGTTTGGAATGCAGAGCACTGGGTGTTGGTAGGAAGGTTTATTCAAGCAACAGGTAATGAAGTGTAGAGCAGATTAAGATTTTGAATGCTATGTTTTTTCTCAACAAGCTGAAAAAAACCTCATTGTGCGCATTGCACTTGGTGTTAGAATTGATGTGTGTTTAACTTTGTCATTTTTAACACATCATTCATCGATGCTTATGTGGTTTTAGATCTGCTTTCTGGCAGCAGAATTTTAACGGGGCTGAAAAGAGAAAAATATCGTTGTAATTTGGTGTTAGAAACAAAAATTATCATTTTGTCGTGCTAGTCACTAGCTGAGTGGGTAGCTGGAGCTTGACATTCCTCCGCGTTCCTGCGGTAACACAGCGCTGCTCCCTCGGCAATGGTCAAAGTGAAGCAGGTTGGACCTGTTGCAAGAACAGGTTTTGGCCGCGTGTAAGAAAACTCCATTCTCTTACCCCCCATTAGAATGTTTATCTAATCTATTAATATGAGACTATTTAAGCGTGCCTTTTTAGAGAGAGAGATGGGGTAGCAGATAACCTTGATATGGAGGGTTGTACGACAGCTGGGTTTTTAATCTACCTCCTGGCCTGTACTGCAGATGGCCTGGGTATAAGCAAACGTTGCTGGTGTCTTACTCAGTCATTTGCAAACTCAGCATAAAATCTGCAACGCCGCGGTTCAGACTTACACGAGATATAAAACTTTTGACAAGTTGCTTTGTAGGAAAGTACTGCTTACGCTGCTGGCCTCCTCTCTGTGCTAGGAGTCGTGGCCGCTGCGCGCGTGATGGTGTCGAGATTTGAAGGTGAGTGCCTTTGCATCCCTCCTTTGCAAGATGGTCGCTTTGTGAGGATTTCCCCCTACTTCTGGTGTAGAAGCACACGTGTTTTGAGGAATGGTTGACGTTACCTGCTAGCTTCTGCACTGCTTGTACGGATAACATTGTCCTTCTGGAGAAGCTGGGAGAGCAGTTGTGCCAGTTAGTTTTATGGGCTGACAGCGTTTGAAAGACTTGAGACCACACCTGCCAAAGCTCGTGGTATTTTGTCAACTATGGCTATTGTCTGCGGCAGATAAATTCATTATAACAGCAACTCTACAGCTCTGACCTTAGATCTATAGACCTTTTTCAAAGAGAAAGCAACAAAATCTTTATAGTTCAGTAGAGATGTCAGGAGGCTACTAATGCTCAAGGCGGCAAAATCTTCTTAGTTCAACTTTACATGTGTTCCGTCTGCATTGGTTTTGGTTAGGCCAAACTGTTAGCTGCTGGAAAACCTCCTGCAGGTATATATTGAGGTACTGAAATGTAATATTATTATTTGAAAGTTTATACACTAGAACAGTGAAAGGAAGGGACTGTTCAGCAGCAGTGGGCACATCTAAATAACCGTGCTGAAAGCAGACAAAATAGCTGGAATTTGTGGCATCTGCCAAGAAGCACTACAGCTCCAAATGTTGGCATTTAACGTGTGCAGACCCTAAATTTAGGATATTTGGAAACCGAAGGAAATTGAGCTTTATCAATTAAGTCCACCTGTCGGAATCCCATAGTTAAGCAGTTATGTCTGCCATTTGTAGCGCTGCTTAACTTCATCGATATCCATTGATAGGACCATCAAAATCATGGTGATAGAAGCATAAAAAGAGTTGGAAATTGGGAGAGGTCGCGATATTGAACACAAAATGGAAGAGCTGAGGGGATTTCTCGTAGAAATTTCTAGTCTTCCTTTCATAGAAGGACTGACGTCATCACAGTGGTTGTTTTCTCTAGATTCAGGGCCCTTCTGTTGTTTATATGTCTCATATCTATACACTTACACAACAATATTTATTTAATTATCGAAGGCAAAGTGCAAACATACAACTGATCATGCTTTCCAGTGAAAAACAGAAAGCCATTCGTTCACCACTGGTACCAGACATCTTTGGATGAAACAGAACTCTCTCTTCACTTCTGCACGGCAGTTCTTCAATATTTTAAGACAAGAACGGAGGTACAAACCAGAAAAGCTCCTTGGAGATGTAGGTGAAATATGTTCATTGAGCAGCTTGGCATTAGAACAGGGTGATGTTCTCTTGCAAAATAGTAATTAAAAAAATGCCACGCTGGCATCTATTTCATCCAGCAGTGGTGTTGCTCCTCCTTCTAATCTTTCATTAATGCAGATCTTACATGTCTCACCTGGCACTGGCTTAAAGAGAAGACTCCTGCCTATTCATTCACAAATGCTACAACCTGTGGCCTTGATTGCCTTTTATTCAAGAAAAGAATATTAAATTTTGGCTGTTTTGTGAGACGTTTTGTGAGTGCCATACAGCAGCCAGAACCTGGCCTGTATAATTACGCTGTTGGGTGGAGTGGGTACCTGATTTGAGTGCGCACATTACATTATTGTACCAAAGAGAGCTCCAAAATCGGATCTTTTCATCCGCGTGCATTGGTGTGTTCCTCGTGCCTTCGTGCTAAATTAGTTTCTGGAACTTCTCAGATTCCAGGAATGTGAAAAGCCAAAAAGATTACTTAGATTTTCATTAAGAAAACACTGACGTCAGCATCAGGTGAGACTGATGTTACAAGAAGGCCACGGTCCCGGCAGCGTGACATGGCACAGAACTGTAACATCAGTCAAACCATTAGAAAAATAGAAGTTCCATCAACTTTTTCTCAGTCCTGAAAATGAAAGACTCATCTTTTAGCCTTGAAATGTTTAGCCTCTAGATACCATTATTTTGTGTTTGAAAAATAGCTCTTTTGAGATATTAATTAGGTTTTGGCTTGTGCTGTAAGGTACGTGGGAAACGTTTCCTTATTTATTGTGAAAACCCTTTGCTTTGCTGAGGATCGCCTTTGTTTAGATGAACAAAACTTTTGCAGTTATAATTAATTGAACAGTTTTCAGGATTCCAGAACTGCACAAAAATATTTATCTTTCTGGCTCTTTGTTCACACGGTTGTAGCTCGGGAGCTTCAGGCAGTTTTCGTAAGCGTGGCAATGCTCTGCCGTCGGGATTTTACAACTGGGCCCTGAAAATTAGTTCTGTGATTGAACCTGGCAGATTGGTTTTGGCTTGTGAATCAGCATATGTTTTTAACATATGCATGTTGGCAAATCAGATTGAAGTCGTAACTAAGAGGCCTGTTATCTCAATCCTACTAGTGCTTTTGGGAATTAAGTATAATGAGCAAAAAAATGATGGAGGAGGAGTCACAGCACTGGAGAGTGAGGAACCGCACTGACCCCAGATAAATCTGCTTGCAGATAGCAATGTTTTCTTAAGTTTGCTGGAATGAACCACAGGAGTTACCTCTTGGTTTTTCTGCCCACAGGATCAAGGCTAATCCAAGAGCAGCAGGCAGCCCGTCCTGGCTCCCTGCCCGTGTTTATCTCTGCCTGTCACATCGCATGCTGTTACAGGCTCATTTCTTTAATGCGCGTAGTTTGTATTCATGTCCTGCTCCAAAATCATAGATCGTAGACTGGTTTGGGTTGGAAGGGACCTTAAAGCCCACCCAGTGCCACCCCCTGCCCTGGGCAGGGACACCTCCCACCAGCCCAGGTTGCTCCAAGCCCCGTCCAACCTGGCCTTGAACCCCTCCAGGGATGGGGCAGCCACAGCTTCTCTGGGCAACCTGGGCCAGGGGCTCACCACCCTCACAGCCAAGAATTTCTTCCAGAATGTACCAGTGTTGTCCTTTCCAGCAGAAATTGTTGCCCGTGGCAAGGTTTCCTTGGTCAGTCTCCTTGGGGTGGGTCCTGGGTGCCTCCATGTGTCAGACTGGTTTAGGGGGCAGCATGACACGTCAGCCATTTCTGGTCCTCCCGCAAAGTCTCCTGATTGCCTTTTATTCAAGAAAAGAATATTAAATTTTGGCTGTTTTGTCAGACGTTTTGTGAGTGCCATACAGCAGCCAGAACCTGGATTGTATAATTACGCTGACTTTTCACTGACTAACCCAGGAAATCCACAGGAATGGCCTTTCTCTTTTCTTATTTTTCTCTTAGCCAATTATGCTAATTAAAAAGGAAAAAAAGGAAAAAATAGTACTATTTGAAACAAGAACACAAAAAGACTTTTTAAGATTTTCTGTGGGAGCTGATTTTGAAGTTTGAGGCAGTTTGTGACCTGCCATGTTAACTCAGCAGAAGCACATTTGGGCTTTTAGAAACTTAAATTGTAAAAACCAAAATGACAGGCAGCGATGGGTGAGGGACATGCAGATGCAAAGCGTCCTTCTGTGGGTCTGGGCAGGCCAGTGAGGTGCATTCCCACCTCACCTGCCCAGCAGCCACAAGCACTGCATCCTTCAAAGTAGCTCCTGTGGAAGAGCCGGCCATGGTCAGACCTTGTCTGGAAAGTGTTTTGTGTGTACAAAACGGCAGGCTTGCAAACCAGGGTGGTCACCTTTTTATAAGAGCTGGGAAAGGCTTAAAAGATCTGATGCAAATCATAGAATCGTTTTGGTTGGAAGTGATCTTTAAGATCATTGAGTCCAACCATTCCTCCAACATTGCCAAAACCACCACTAACCCATGTCCCTCAGCACCACGTCTATGTGTCTTTTAAATACCTCCAGGGATGGTGACTCCACCACTCCCTGGGCAGCCTGTTCCAATGCTTGATAACCCTTGCTGGAAAGAAATTTTTCCTAATATCCGTCCTAAACCTCCCCTGGCGTAACTTGAGGCCATTTCCTCTTGTCCTGTCTCTTGTTACTTGGGAGAAGAGACCGACCCCCACCTCTCGCCAACCTCCTTTCAGGGAGCTGTAGGGAGCGAGAAGGTCTCCCCTCAGCCCCCTTTTCTCCAGGCTGAACACCCCCAGCTCCCTCAGCTGCTCCTCACAAGGCTCGTGCTCCAGACCCCTCACCAGCTCCGTTGCCCTTCTCTGGACCCGCTCCAGCCCCTCAATGTCTGTCTTGTAGTGAGAGACCCAAAGGGGCCCAAAACTGGACGTAGTAGGCAGAGACATTGCTCTGTGGTGGGAAGAGCCCAAGTCTCAGTGACGATACGAGGATACAGCTGGTCAGAGACAGGATTCGAGACAGGTCCTTTGGAGGAGATTCGAGACAGGTCCTTTGGAGGAGATCTGCAGGGTTGACCTCTGCAAGTCTGGTGGTACAAGCTGACGGGCAGAAGTCACTGGCAAGAGCTGTCTTCTGTGTCTGATTCAGCAGATGTAACGGCAAGTCAGTCCTCGTGGCTGCGTCTGGTCTTGCAAGTGATTGAAACATCCAGCTGTGTATTAATTGAGGTCAGGAGGTTAGGTCCGGAGTCACGCGAGAACAGTTCATCTCCCGGATTGTTTGCAGCAGTTTTCAGCTTATGGAGAGTTTTAGATGGTTGAGGAGCACGATCAGTGGTTTCCCTTCCTTGGCGTTCCCTCTGTTGAGGTGGGTGCTCGCGGTGCCTGTCAGGGATCAAACAGCCCCCCCTGCGCCGGGGGGGAGGCAGATGGAAGTCATTTGCATCCTTGACCGCGTAACTATGGCCATATTGTTGTAGTTAAAACTATCGTGTATATCTATCTGACTCTTATCATTGACTATATACAATTTAAGTTGGTTTTAATTATTTTCTGTCTGTCTAGAAACCAAGAGCTCCTTCTGCCACAGCATACAGATGTTACAAATATGTTTTTCTAATGAGACACATGGCACATTCCAGAGCAGCACAAGTACTTGTTTTCAGCCTGAAAATGGAATCTTTTCCTTGTTGTTAAGATGAAGTTTGTAAAATGTGATTATAATAAATAAACCGCAGACTCGACGATCTTTTTTAAGCTTCATAGTGAGTTCCTAATGCTTACTTCATGGTTTTTTTAGTGACCTTGGATTTAGTTTTTACTTTGATTTGCAGTTCAAGTGAAGTAAAACCTGTCTGATGCTGCACCTTATTTCTCAGTGGGGTTTGCAGGCAAGGGTGGAAGAGGTGGTGTTTGTCTGTGGTCACTAGGATTGCTCTGAAAGATCAGAGCTGCCAGTTCTAGATTTAAACTATTCGTGTACCATTTTATATTCTGTAAGCAGAGGAAACTGTGAAGGCAGATTTAGTGGAGAAAGAATCCCAATAAATATAATTTTATCCACATGTTGTTCATTCCGTTAGTGTCTGACTGAAGGATAAGTCGCTAAACTGTGGAAGTTTGTGTCATGGCACATCCAAGCCAAGACCTTAGTAACTTGATAATGATCCACTAAAATTTGAGAACTCTTATCTTCTAAGATGTGAGCCAGTCACTGCTTCAGGGGAATTCAGAAGAAGACTTTCTTTTTGGGCCAGTTGGCTGTGGTTAAATTTCTTCTTCCTTTTCTGTGAAGATCTGGGACTTTTCTGCTTTAAAAGACGTGGCGTTTGTTGAGATGATCCTTGAATCAGATCCAGCGTGGCAATTCCTCTCTTATCTAAATTTGGGAGGCTTTTGCAAATTCAGTAAAATATTTTGAATCTGAAAGGAATGGCTCCTGACTTAAGCTGGTTGTGCTTTGAAGCACAGATTTTGTGTTTTTCCTAAATCATCGGTTCAGCTGTTATTTTATCCACGTGTAATTACATACTCAGAGATTTATTTATTTTTTTTTCCCTGCAACTTGGAGAGGGGTTTAGTGTTTGAGAATCCAGACTGTAAACACGCCACTGTTTTCCACGTGGACATGACACGGTTTGGGTTTTGGGTACTCTGTCTTGCCTATGAGTCTTTCCCCTTCTCAGTAAGGGCTGAGCCTTCACTCTGTTTTCTTTTTGACTCTGTTGCCATCCTTGGGTATTTTCCAGCTTGGTGCAAAGTTTAAACAATGCACCTTCTCCTAGCCACCCTCCTACATGATTATTCACCATTTTGTTGCGGATCAGCCTTATTCCCACTGGTCTTCCCCTACGTAGTTCTGCTCCTTGTCATGTGGGTCTCCCGGGACCCCTGACGAGGAGCCTTGAAAAGCTGTGAAGAAGCCTGTGCGGCTTCCTCAGTGAGAGTGACTACCAGAGGGCTATCTCTGCTAGTCACTCCCTTCTCTGTGTGCACACGCGCAATGTGACTTTTAAGCTTATTCCTTTAAAAAAAACAAAAACAAAAACAAAAAAAAAACCAAACAAAAACCAAACCAAAGAGAACAGATGAGACTGAGCTGTAGCTTTTTATTGCTTTTCTTAACTCCACGTTAGTGACTTTGAGCTCTGTCATTTTAGGGTAAAATGGGACAGAACCAAAGAGTTTGGTTCCAGCATTAAACCCAAACATTAGCTCGCTGCACTGAAAGCCTTTCTTCTTTTTTCAGTCCCTTGCAAAAACACACAACGATCTTCAAGGATTTGGGATTCTCCTCTGTGTCCTTCCAGTAAATCAAATATGGGGAGTTATCCTGGCCTATTCTACTCTGACCACAAGCATTCTGATATTTACAGGTGTTTTGCGATGCTAAACTTTACATGCATTTAAAATGTTAGCAGATGAAGGGAAGAGAAAGCTTGTTCAGTCAAACCATTGAGAAGAACATGGGAGAGGCTGGAGACTGTCCCTTGATGTGTGTCTCAGGACCAGCTCAGGCTGCCAGGAGGGAGACAGATTTTGCCGTTCTCAGCTGCTTCCATTAGGACAGTATTTTCTTTCCAGCTGTAGAAGAAGGAGGTTCTTGTTCAGAAGAACAAGGTTTTTCTTTCTTGATGTTGCTGTCACTGTTGGCTCCCTCTTTGTTTTGCTGTAGCAGAACGGGAGGTGACCAAAAATAGTGCAGCAGGAGAAGAGAAGTGGCTGCGGGGAAAATGTCTCCTCCTCCCTTTGCTTCTCCTTTCTCCAGCAATCTTGTCACTGCGAGGGAGGAATTTGATAGCATGGCTGTTTCTTCTGGGAAGACCTACTGTTTCCATGGGAGATAGCAGGTCTTCCTCATCTCTGGAAGTCAAGCTCCAAGTGAGTTGTCCTAGTATTGAATGCAGAGGAGGGATGACAATTTCTCTGACTCCTCTGGAGCTCTTTCCTTTTTGCATACAATTAATTTCCCTCTGCCAAAAATGTCTTGGCCCCAGGGCTCTTAAAAATGCTCAGAAGAGCCCACTTTGGGGACTAGTTTCTTTGTGATGCATGAGTTAACACTGAAGGCCTGTGATCCCACAGCACATCCTCAAGGACTGCGCACGTGATCTCCACATGCCGGTCATGTCCTAGGCCGTTCTAATCAAATGAGTGGAGAACATTTTCCAGGAAGAAGTTACAACTTGCTATAAATTCTCTGCCAAGCACTGCTCCTTCCATCCTTCTCGGCTATGTCGGAAAAAACCCAACATGTTTTAGTTCAAATGAGGGGAAAAAGCCCACAATAGAGTCCATTCTTTCTCACAGCGCATAGAATCATTTAGGTTGGAAGAGACCCCTGGGATAATCGAGTCCAACCATCAACTCCACTTTACAAAGTTCTCCCTTACACTATATCCCTTAACTCCACATCTCAACGACTCTTAAACACATTCAGGGATGGTGACTCCACCACCTCCCTGGGCAGCCTATTCCAGTGTCACATCTCGGCCAGCTCCAGCCTGATCCCCTTGGGAACGGAGTGGTTGTGTAATTCTAAATGGGGAAAATTTCAAAGAACCTATGGATAAAATATTGATGGCACATGACCATCATGGGCATTACTGCCATTCTTTACAAGGAGTACAGCAGATGAGCAGTGTCCATGTCACTTTCCACTGCTGTGTACTTCCCCACTTTACATGTGGAATCACTTGAAGACAACTTCATGGCAAGAAACTAAGCAAAGCAATGGTGGCATCCTTCTTCATGGACACCAGAGATTATGTCTCCCTAGTGAACTCCTGCGGCGAGTATGACAGTTTCCCAGGGCTGGATCACATCATCTGCAGAATTTAATGAGCTGCCAAATGCTTCTGAATGTCAGAAAGTCCAAAGAAAAATGCACGGTACAGAACATGGCACAGACAGAAATGCAGAGACAGAAATCAGTTCTTGAGCTTGCAGCATCTCCCAGTTAATTTTCCATGAAGGTTTCTCCCCTTCCCCTCCTCCGGTGGTTTTCAGACTGTGAAATGATCAGTGTTCCCTGGAGGCAGATAGACGCTCAGGTTAAGGGCCACAAGGGTGATAATTGCATTTATTTTCTGGAAAACAAATAATTGCATTTATTCTCTTAGTGCAATGCAACCCAACCTTGGCATTTCATTCAGCTGAACCGAATCTCTTTCTTTTTGCTCAGATCATGCGGTAATACCGCTTACCTGCTGTCGTGTCGGTGAGCAAAGTAACACAGAGCTGCTCCTGCAAGCATGGCCATGCAGAAATAGTTGGGTGAAAGAGGATTGTGTGTGTATCGGGGGAGAGCCAGAAATTTTCAAGAGAAATAAAGCTTCTACAGCAAAATAGAAATTGAAGTCATTATCGTCACTCCTGATAGAATAATGATTTATCCAACTTGCCCAGCGATGCGAGTGGTGGGGTTGGGACAGACGAGGATGGCAGTAAGAGGAAAACATCCTTCCTGACACTTCTTTTTGCAATCTGAAGTCTGCTCTCCTTCGGGCACAGGGTAAGTGGGCATTCTGTTGAGCTGCAGGTTTTCAAACCTTTGGAAAAATCTGGTGAGACTAAAAAAATAAACAAAGAAAAGAAATCTTTCTGCTTCCCGTTGCCTCCCAAACCAAGTTTTCCACATTCAAGGTCTGCTTGGGCACGCAAGCCATTTATAACCCTGGCACATGTGAATTTTTAACAGAATGGGAATTTCTTCACTATACCTGTCATTTCTGGTGCAGGCTCCATGGTATTTGCTGTTGGCTGACCGCGGTCTCTTGCTGCCCGGTGCCGTGTGTAACAGTCACCAAGGTTTGGCTCGTTACCTGATAAGACAATCAGGACCATGCTGGATTGACGTTGGTTTTCTGTCCAGAAGTGTTGCCACCGTGAAAGTGTCAGGGAAGCTGTGACGTGGCCTAAATAGCTTATCTACCATAAAAGGTGGTAGATACGAACACTTGTAAGATGAGTTTTCTAATTGCTCCACTGCATCTGATTTGAGTATATAATTCTGGTGCTTTAACCTACCTAGCCTACCGCTCTGTCCTCACCACCTCTCAGGACCTTTGAATCCTATACTGGAGGTTCTGCTGAGTAATTAGAAAATCTAGATAATGAATTTAGGCTCCTCCCTTAAATGCCTGAATTTAAAGGGTATAAATGTCTCTTTTGTAGGCCAGATGAGGGTTGAAGTTCTCTGGAACAGACTGTTGAAAGGCATCTCCCACGTGCCTGTTGTGATTGCTGCCCTTCCTTTAGGGGAGTCAGTCATAGAATGAATCACAGAATGGTTTGGGTTGGAAGGGACCTTAAAGCCCACCCAGTGCCACCCCCTGCCCTGGGCAGGGACACCTCCCACCAGCCCAGGTTGCTCCAAGCCCCGTCCAACCTGGCCTTGAACCCCTCCAGGGATGGGGCAGCCACAGCTTCTCTGGGCAGCCTGGGCCAGGGCTCACCACCCTCACAGCCAAGAATTTTTTCCTCAGATCCTATCTCAGTCTCCCCTCTTGCAGTGGAAAACCCTTCCCCCTCATCCCATGGCTCCCCTCCCTGATCCAGAGTCCCTCCCCAGCTTTCCTGGAGCCCCTTTAGGTACGGGAAGGGGCTGGAAGGTCTCCCCGGAGCCTTCTCTTCTCCAGGCTGGACCCCCCCAGCTCTCTCAGCCTGTCCCCACAGCAGAGGGGCCTCCTCTGGCCCCGCTCCAACAGCTCCGCGTCCTTCTTACCTTATGTCAACTCCAAATTGGCTGTGCTGGAGGGATTCATCCCATTCCATGGGTCTGGGACAAGTTAGAAAGCCTGAATGGGTTGGGGGATTCAAACTGGAATTCCAGAAAAAGTCTTTCAACTAATGAGCTACTGAGTGATTTTCAAAGTGATGAATGTATCAACCCTGATATTTTGATTGCTTGACTTAGAAGTACACTGGTAAAAGCCGTAAGTAGATGTTTGATTAAAAACAGCCTTGCATTGGCAATCCAGGATTGATCAGATGCTTAAAATTACCTTTGATTCTGTAGATGCTGCTTTGCTGCTTAGAAGAAGAGAAGGAGCAGAGGGAAAAATAGTGCACTTCTTTGTAAAGAGATAATGGCAGCGTTTTAGAGTGCACCTTGCAACTGGCACAATGGAAACAGATGGCACATATTTTAGAGAGTGGAGTTATTCCACCCTGAAGGATGTTCAAAGTCATACAAAGGGAGTTCTGCTGGGAAATCCCATTATTGATTAATGGTTTCTAATGGGATTGGTGCTGCTTACTCTTACTGTGCTCGCATACGCACGCACACGTATACGTGCACCGCTTTGAAAATGCTTTTCGTGGGTTCAGCTCCTTTCATAAATGCCAAAATCATTTTATATTTTCTGGTACGTATCTTTTTTTTCTCTGAACTTTGTAAAGGAATTGATACCTTCTCCCCTCATTTATTTTCTTTTCATTGCTTAGATGAAAAGGGCTTTTTTCCCAGCTATTAATAAATTTGTTACTGGAAATGGGAAAGGTGTTTTCAATTACAGCTGGCGCTTCTGAGCCTTCCACCAGGGTGGCAGGTATCCTTGGGGAAAAAAAATCAAGCAAATAATTGATCAGTCTGGCTGTATATTGAGAGGATGGATGAGATATGTGGTGTATGAGAGTATTATAGTACCCATATATTAATGTGTAATCTCAGTATTGTGTTCATTCCTATTGCAGGAGTAAGGGGGGGCCTCTTCATAAGCTAGTCCAAAATGGCTGTTGTTGCTATTGTTATTACCTTATTTATATTCCTTTATTGCCTTGCAACCCTTCGTATCGAGTAAAACCTCACCGTGTTGGATGTTCTGTAAAAATGAGGTACAGATGGATTGCTTTTCCACAAATTGCTTCTAATTTAAGTAACGGTGTACATTTATTCTTGCACAGAGATGTCTCTGTGTTAGTTGTTATCTTTTTGATTCTGCTTATTCCTCCTTAGCAAAACAGTTCAGATTAAAACACAGCTGCATCAGTTCTGCTGCAGTCTCCAGGGTCACTTGTGCAAGAACGAAGGCCCGAGCTCGGCATGTAAGAAATGTCGGATGTGAAAAGCCATTGCAGAGTGATGATGTAAAGATCAGTGGAGATAGTATTGAATTAGCCTGGTTTAATTGAAGTTTCAAGCAGTCAAGAATGTTTTCAGTGTTACTAAGGGAGCCGTGGAGCAGTCTTGTATGTATGGATTACTTAGAAGAACAGACTCGATGATATGAGCTGCACCCCTGAGATGAAGAGCCGTTCTGATCCAAAGCATTGGCCACTTGAGCTAGGGAGGGCCTGACCTAGAGCTAATAATAGTAGAGTCATAGAATCACAGAATGGTTTGGGTTGGAAGGGACCTTAAAGCCCACCCAGTGCCACCCCCTGCCCTGGGCAGGGACACCTCCCACCAGCCCAGGTTGCTCCAAGCCCCGTCCAACCTGGCCTTGAACCCCTCCAGGGATGGGGCAGCCACAGCTTCTCTGGGCAACCTGGGCCAGGGGCTCACCGCCCTCACAGCAAAGAATTTCTTCCTGATACCTCACCTAAATCTACTCTCTTCCAGTGTAAAACCCTTCCCCCTCGTCCCATGGCTCCCCTCCCTGATCCAGAGTCCCTCCCCAGCTTTCCTGGAGCCCCTTGAGGGACTGGCAGGGGCTGGAAGGTCTCCCCGGAGCCTTCTCTTCTCCAGGCTGAACCCCCCCAGCTCTCTCAGCCTGTCCTCACAGCAGAGGGGCTCCAGCCCTCCCAGCATCTCCGGGGCCTCCTCTGGCCCCGCTCCAACAGCTCCGTGTCCTTCTGCTGTTGGTGCCCCAGGGCTGGAGGCAGCGCTGCAGGGGGGTCTCACAGAGCGGAGCAGAGGGGCAGAATCCCCCCCTCGCTCTGCTGCCCACACTGCTGGGGATGCAGCCCAGGACGCGGGGGGGGTTTCTGGGCTGCCAGCGCACATCCCCGGCTCAGACCTACATAGTAGAAGGTCCCTCATATTCAGTCTAGCCCTATTTCCCACAGGGCAGAATGTATTGCATGGAAGCAGCATGTCCCGGCATGACCCTGTTTTGGGTAAGAATCAGTTCAGATAACCAAGGCTGAGCAGTTCCAGTTCCTTCCACCTGCTGTGACCTGCCAGCCTTGCTGAGCACAGGGACGGAGTTTGCCTCTGCAGGAAGGTTTTATCTGTGCCAGCCCCCCACAAGAACGCCCACAAAGCGACGAAATGTGCTTTTGCATTGCCGTACAAGGCAGCAGGCCAACCTTTAACTATGATGGATTTTTTTCCTCGTTTGCACAGACCCTTCATGCTTCTTCCGCCGCTGATGGAGTGGATGCGAGTGGCGATCACCTACGCTGAGCACCGGCGCAGTTTAACTGTGGACAGTGACGATATCAGGCAGACGGCCAGACTGCTCTTACCCGGACTGGACTGCGAGCCCCGGCAGCTAAAGTACGTGAACTAAGCTTTATAAGCAGCTAAAGTAGTCGTAACTTCTCACAATATCCTTCTTACTACACTTCACAGAAGCCAGATCTCAAAATACTATACAGGCGGTACGTGTTTAACCGTGTAGTATTCCAAGAGATGAAGAAGTGTTTGGCCAAACACTGCAGCTGGGGTAGAAAAATTTTTGTCTTGCCAAAAGGTCTGTAGGAGGAATGAGGCAGAGAAGGATTGAAATACAAGCATTTGGGGTTTTTTCATGCCTCCGACTTAATTACAAGATTATTCTTTGCTTTTTGAGGTACCTTGATGAAAAGTATCAGTACCTTTTAAAATCTTCCCCTCACATCTATATTGAACGGGGATTTATAATTAGCTTGGTTCATTAGCACATCATAGGCATTTTATTCAGGTTTGTAGTCCTTTAAGTTGCTGTCATTAGCAACTGGTTTTGATATCGGGGTCACATCTTGAACTTTAGTACAAGATAAATTCTTGAGTGCATTTTATCCCCCGTATACCTTTGGGTTAAATGAGTGGGCGGGACACATTAATAATAATAAATAATACTTTTATCATGCTCTTAAGTGATGAAATGATCACCTGAAAAGATAAAAATATACCTTTAGTCTTAGAATTCTTTTTCATGAACAATAAAGGCAACAAGAGGCTTTTAATCGGGAGTAGTTTTGCATCTGGTTTTGTTGCTTCTCACATTTTCCTTCTGGCAGCCCAAAAGGCTCTTGCTTTTTTTGCTACATCTCTGACTCCCCGTTTGTGAACTGAAGGGTAGTGCTTATTACCCACAAAACATGACGCGAAGCTTAATTAGTTTGGCGAGTTTGGTGGTGCAATTAGACGAGTGAGTGTTTTGCCGGCTGCGGCTGACTCCTGGTCTTACTCTGAGCTCTGGGCTCCAGCCGCTCTGGCGAGCCGGGGGACCTGCCTGAGCGCTGCCAGTCTTTCTAAAAGTGGAGTTAACCAGGTGATCCTCAGCAGTTATTTAAATTCCTTGGCTTCACGCTGGGAGGGAGCAGCGGAACTTGGCGTCCACAAAGCAGGAGTTGTACGTTTATTCCTGGAAGGCTTTTCGTCTCCCTTTTCTCTGCCAGTCTACGTGTGCTCTGGGTCAACTAAAGCAGGCGCTACTCTGGCTTGCGTGTGGATGGTAGGTGCTAGTGTAGGCAACTTAATATGGGCTAAACTCATTTTACGTTTGTGCCTAATGCTTGTCAAAAATCTTTTAAATTCTTTGATGAAGAGTACCGCAGAAGACCAACCTGATCACAAATGCTTCCAGTCAGTTTCATGGTTTTTTCTTTCAGTCTCTCCCTTAGAAAGGCTTTTGATTTCAAAACTGAATCCAAACTTCCACTTCAGAGGCATCCAGCTCCATCTCTGCACTGGTTTTTCGTGCACATTCACATACAAAGCACAGGTAGTCCCTTACTTCATAGATCATATTCCTTAAAAAACCAACCAAAAGAGGGCAGGGATTTGGGTGTTTGATTTTGCTGCTGCTCTGAGCTGCGAGGAAACACTTAGAGACAGCCTTTGGGAAAACGGGCTTCATCTCACCCGTTTCAAACTGAAGCCGTAATGATACAGGTATGAAATGAAGGCCTCGATAGAAACCCAGGGACTCCAAAATAATGTAGGCAATAAATAAAAATGAGAAGCAGGTCTAAAGGGCCTGAGCCTCACTATGTGGGATGTTCAGGCATAAGATAATTCAGCTGCTGGGCCGGGGAAAAGAAGTACATTAGAGGGTTCTATCCATTTTGTTGTTATGACAGAAAGAACGGCAATTCTGTAAGAAAACTGAGATCCTTTCACACCTTTTACCCCACCAGGCTGTTCCTCCCTCGGGACGCATGCAGCGTGCATTCCCTGCAGCTGCATCAGCCTCTGCTTTGAAGTAACGCACATCGTCTTTGTTGTAGAGGTCCAAAATCAAAGTTAAGCTTGATCAGGTCTTTATTCTGAACTGTGTCGCCTGAGTTTTATTTTCGGAGGTCTAAGGATGTCCTGTGATGTGTGGTATGAGAGAAAGAGCATTCATTGTCTTTTTGCTGCATGAAAGATTCAAACTAACAGGAAAAGAAACAGGAGGAGAGAGCAGTGCCTTGTTTCCAGTGCCCATTATATCATCCTTTAAAGCTGTCGTTTGTATCTAGCCATTACAGCACATTTAGGGGAAAAGGAAATCTTGGAACTGAAGCCAAATTCCCCCCTGGTTTGCTGTGGGACTACAGGCAGATTGCGACTGGCTTTTCCTCATGATGCACAGGCTAAAAGTCATATAATGATAGTTCCTTGCAGCGGCGATGCATCAGGCAGGGTATGTTGAAATCCCTGGACGAGAAGTTGTGCAGAAGAACAACATATAATTAGTACAACCTGAAATTCAGACCTAATATCTATTCTTTGACACCAACTGCTTGGGCAGTACAGTCCTCCACAACAACTGTTTGTGTCTTAGTGGATGAAGCCTTCTAATAGGATGCTCTCAGTTTACGTCTGCCAGACAATTTATAAACATCTTCAGTACTCACCTGTTGCTGGTTAAATGACAATATTAGTGAGGAAATGCTAAATTGCAGAGAACTGTGTTGATTTTCCACCTACTTAAATACAAATGTTGGGATTTTAAGTTATTATCACACACTGCTTTTTTTATTATTATTTTTTCTTCACTGCAGGCCAAATTTAAATTGTTCACTACCAGTAGTTATACTTCTAGTAGTCGTTACTGCTTATGAAACCCAAAGAGGGCACCAGGCTCCTGCTCCCCCTTCAAGCTGTCCTGTCCCAAATGAGGACCTCAGCCCTGTCCCGGGGCTCTGCCTCCCCCGCCTCTCTCGGGCCACCTTCGGTTCTTCAGTCTCTCCTGGGGCTCAGCTGGGCCTACGTGGGAGCAGCTCTCCGGGCAAGTGCAGGAGCACGGGCTTTGCTCTAGGAAGCGCGCAAGAGTTTGCAGCTCTTCTCCACAGGGTAACAACTCAAACCTGCCACGGTTACAGCTGCTGCACGGCAGTCGTGCGTACGTGGGCTCTCCCCCCACCCCGGCTCTTGTAGGACGCTCGAACTTTTATCACACTCTAAAAGAAAAAGCTCCTTTGCATCTATGGCAGAAGAGCGTGCTGTCAAGCTACCGCTACAGAGTCAGCGTGGGCTGAGCCTGCAGGTCCCCCAGCAGTACAGCTCCCAAATTAGAACTTCCAAATTCTGGCCTCCTGGCAGCTCTGCACCAAGACCTACAGTCCACCTTCTCGCTGGGTCTCCCCGACTGCTCCATGCGACTGTTTTGTTTTGCTCTTGGCTCTGCAGGGCTCGTCACTGAACTGTCCCACCACCACCCTTGCTCCGCCAGCGCCTGTAAACAGCACTGGGGGGGACCATGCCCATTAGCAACACAGAAACAGTGTGCAAAGACAGGTACCATCCCTTCAAAAACTTTTGTTTTCTGAGGTTCGCTGGATTTCGAGTGATGTCATTTCGGGTTTTTTCGCGTAGGGTTCTTCTTCTCCTTATTAGTATACGAAGACATTGCATCATGGTGACCCTGCTCTGGCAGGGGAGTTGGCCTAGATGATCTCCAGAGATCTCCTCCAGCCCCTATCATTCTGTGATTCTGTAATATTCTATATAACATCGGAGCATCATGATACTGTACCAATTACCTCAGGAGAACAAGATTATTAATTGACTATCCTAGCTCTAGGACTTACGTCTAGTCTCTTCCCTCACTGTCCTCTCTGTACTGTGTGTGTCCCCATCTAGTATCTGGGTGCTGCAGAGATCTTCTCATCAAATACTTGTACTCAGCTGCCTCGGAGCCACATTTCAGTTGCAGATGTATCTCCAAAGAACTAAGGACTCCGAGACCGTCACTTTGCTTCCCTGCAGATTGTTCCCCGAATCGTACCCTGCTGTAGTTCCTTTCTGAAAGCAGCTGCGGCGAGATGCAGGTTTCCCCTCTACAATGTGACCGGTCACCAGGCCGGGGGGGGGGATTGTTGTTAGCTCAGCGTATTGGCCGTAGCATCTGCTCACCGTTTGTCATCCACCATCAATGCAAGTTCAGAAGCATTAAAAAATGACCAGCTGAATTGAAACGTGAATAAGATCCATCTTGAATGTTCTACGCGAAGTGATGAGTGGTGTAGGTACCCGCCAGGCCATACAAAGTTTCCAGAAGAGGTTAACCTTGGTGAAAGAATCTCATTTTTCAAAGGAACTTGGCAGGCTGATATCTCGCTCACCGAGGGTTTGCACACAAGAGCCTGTGCTGAAAACCAGACAAGTAGTAGAGAGGGCGTTTGCCCCGAAATAACATCAAAGGGCTGGTCGTATCGGTGCGCAGCTCAGATAGGAAACTCCTCCGATTTGGCAATGCTTCTTCAGTGAAGGAGATACACTTCCAGCTTTGGAATTCAGAAGTCTCTGAGCAGATAACCAGAGGATTTCCAGTAATCCCTGGGCTCCTTCCAGATGAGATAAAGGTCATTTGATAGTCATCTAAAGGATAAGGGTTTCATAGAGCCTCATAGATATGTTAACACACTTCCTTTTATTGAGGCGTCGGAAAAGAGTTGGGAATGTTTTGGTATCTAAATTTGATTTTTATGTCTTTTTTTGTTGTTGTTGTTGGTTTTGTTTTTTTTTTTTAATTTTGATTTTCTTTTCCAGAAAAGAATAAGGATCGTTATCTTCTTTCAGAAATGGCTTTTATTTCAAAATAATAGCTATTCTGGTAGACAGACAGCATAATTGTTTCAACCTAGACCTACACTGGCATTTTATTAGATACACTTGCTCTCCACCTCTTTCTCCTCCGTGCAGTATGTTTTTCTCTATGTTTGATAGACTATCCTATAACAAGCAGGAAAATACAAACGTGAGATCCAAAATACATGCAGCTACTTATTTAAAGCAACTGGCTTTTGGTGTTTGGTTGGGTTTTTTGTTTGGTTTTTTTTTTTTTTTGTGAGAAGCAGAACTAAGGAGACTTGGTTGCTGGAGGTTTGCAGCCTGTGACCCCGCTCCCACCGCAATAACCCCGGCTGCTCGGTGCCCGTTCTGGTGCGGGCATATCCCGGCATCCCCTTCCCTTTTGCTGGGTAAGATGTAGCAGAAGTGGTCCCTGGTCCAGAGCTACCCAGGGAACGAGGGACTGGATGGAAACTACCACTCTTGAGCAGGAATAAGGGTTTCTTCCTGCCTTTCCCTCGGAGAAGGGCACTGATGAGGTTTCTCTACTTGGAAACCTTTTTTTAATTTTTTTTTTTTTTTTTTTCAGCATTTCCATGACCTTACTGTCTTTCTCTAAGAACTAAAATGTCTGTCTCCAATATGAGAGAGGTTTTAGCCGGATTTTTCAGAAATGATTAAGCAGTGGGGAAGGTATTCGATAGGTAAAATCATGAAAATTCATGAGCCCAATTTCTAAGGAGACGGGGCCAAAAAAAAAAAACAAAAAAACAAAAACAAAAAAAAAAAAAAAAAAAAAAAAAAAAAAACAAAAAACCAGAAAAAAAAAAAATCCAGCAATTATTTTGTTCTTCACAGACCTGAATGCTGCTTTAGTTCCTTCCGGAGACTGGATGCTAAGGCTGCTACTGAAAAATTCCAGCAGGATCTGGGTTTCCGAATGCTAAACTGTGGAAGGACAGATCTGATCAACCAAGCAATCGATGCCCTGGGACCTGACGGGGTTAACACCATGGATGATCAGGTAAGCTGCCGTATAACCGCACAGGCAAAACCAAATTGCATCTTCCTTTCCATGTGGCGAATCAATAGACGAGGTCGTTAAGTGTTAGTTGCCTCTCCAAGGCCTTTCTAATTCTAGCTTGTGTTTTAGTGTGAAAATATATCCCTTAAAAAACAAAGCCTCGAGTGAATTGTTTCTTTATCGGCTGGAATGTAGGTCTGTTCCTTGGACACTGATGGAAGGCAGGTCAGTGCGCTGGCTGCGAAGGGAAAGTCTGATTTGGCTTAATGCTAAGACAATGTCAAAACAAAGTGGCTTTTTGCCAGTGACACCCTCTTCTGGTTCAACAGCCCAGATGCAGACTGGGTCAGCGAGGAGCGACCAAAAGGTGTTGCTGTCTGATGGCTTTCAGGCGCGAAGTGAGTTACACGTTCTCAGCACAGTCTGGCATAGAAGAAACAGCCCCGAGAACCCCAGTGGCATCGGTATCAGTCAGTATTAGCGTTGTTGAAAGTCCATCATGCTCCTGTGTCGCTATTTTTTCATTTTTACCGGTTCCCTGCTCAGCTACATTGAACCATAGGGGTCGGGTAGTCTGGGGAGTCTTCAGCTGCTTCTGCTGGTGCGCTCAGTCCTACCAAGTAACAGCAGTCTCTTCTCGGGGGCATCATTCAGTGCATTGAATTAGCTTTTAATTTAAAAAAAAAAGCAACAAAACCCCTCTAAATAAACACTCATTACAGCTGTCACAGCACGGAGAAGGCGCTGTCACATCTCGGAAACAACGGGATATTTATCAGTAGGAAGGATTTACGTTCAAGTAGAGAGGTTTTCTCATAGACAGGGTTTTACTGAGGTAGCATTTCAGACCAAATTCTGAAACGTGGTACTTTCCACCATCCTGCAATTTTAAAGGAAGTGTGAATGTGTGCACACAGATAACGAGCAGAAACGGCGCCTGCACAAGCTTCTGTCTAGGTATGTCGTTGCCTTATTTACATACCCAGCACAAGGAGCTCTGTGGTCCCAGAGGTGGGGTATCACACCATAAGTCCCCTTGATATTGGCTTTATTAAAGGGACAAAGGTGGCAGATTTGTATTACAAGGATCTGCCGCTCACTTCCTGTAGTTACTTTTTTTTCATAGGATTTTGCAGTTCTTGTTTATGTAGCCCTGAGGACTTTTGTTCTCTCAAAGCAGACAGTTTTGCATTGTGAACTTTGCTGTCCTAACACCAAAGACGCTGGTGCCAAGACCGGCACTTCTCACCGCGGGATGGTTTTTACCTCTCTTCTTCAGCCAGACCGCAAACTGGGAGCTCTTTGGCTTTTTTATGCATAAAGACCCTGCGTTCTGCGGGCAGCTCATTGGGAAGGTTGAGGAGTTTCTGCTGTCACTTATTTATGGTCTCATTGTCATCCTGTTGATGTCCCCCTCCAGCCAGTCCCGCTGTGAAGAGGGGCATTGCAGCGTGCTGGCGGCTCTGTCGTCTTTGCAGAATGCTGCTCCCACGTCTCCAGGCGGTGTTTTGGCAGAGGAGGGCAAGCCAGGCTCCCTCTGGAGACGTTGCTGCTCTGGAATTCTCCACTTTGGTGGTTCTGCAGCAACTCATCATCTCTGCAGCTGAGCAAGTGTCCTCCACCGCGCTCCCAGTCACAGGCAAAGTTACATCCAGACTCCAGCAGTGAGTCTGCCAGAGCTGGAATAAGCACACTGAGGAACAAGCAGGGAATGCCAACCTCATACTAAAACTAAAATTAAAAAAAAAAAAAAAAAATTAACAAAGGTAAGGTAAGCCAATACAAAGCTGCTAGTTTTAGAACCCTGACTGTGGCAGTAAATACGGACTTGTCCCTGCAGACCCGAGTTTTGAATTCTCAGTTCAGTTTATTTGTCTATGATGAGTTGATCCTCCCAAGCCCCCCAAAAGCCAAACCCGTCCACCCCCCCCCCGCCACCCGAACCATCTTTGCAAATGTCACTGCCGCAGAGGCAGGAAGATGTGAACGGTGGCTGGTTTGAAAAGCCGCCTTTGCAGATACAAGGTCAGCGCTCCTCTGTGCGAGACGTAATTCTGTTTTACGATACGCATCCGTCTCTAAAGATGAAGCTGTATTACTACACAACGAGCAAAGAGATGCTGGCTGTGAAAAATTCAAACACTCAAAATAATTAAGGTTCGGGGGGGGGGGAGCCATAGGATGTGAGCAGGAAGGGATTTTAGTAGGCCGTTTCCTTTCTGTCCTTGGCTACTTCTGGGATGAACTCCGTAAGTAAGGCTCATTTCTCTCATAATTCATCTCTGAGCTGTCACGGTTTGCTGGTTAAGTAGGGAGAGTGAGATTTATGGGATTGAAATGCTGAAATATTGTGGCAAATAGGGTTTTAGCAATGGGGATAAGTCGCCAAATAAATTCATCTTGTGTATTTTTGTGTTGTTTTCCACTTTTGGTTCATCTGGCTACAAATGATCCGAGAAATGGTATTTCTTTTTTGGCAGCCTTGAGAAAGCTCAAGAATTGTGGACAATACACAGCTGGGATTTTCAGCGATCCCGTTTGTATTCTAGCAGTCTTGTCCCCTGATGTTTTCTCTACGTGGCTTTCTGGTATTAACACATTGTGTGCCCGCTCTGCAGGGAGACCAAAGTGTTCTGACCGCCCATGTACACACACGCAGGCCTGCGCGCACACACGCTTCTGTACGTTAAGATTCAAGCTCACCGTGTCCACGCAGCTCCACTGTTGATAGGTATAGAAAGATAACTTTATTTTTTTCCTTCTTCCCAAAGGGTATGACCCCGCTAATGTACGCCTGCGCTGCTGGAGATGAAGCCATGGTCCAAATGCTTATAGACGCTGGAGCAAATTTAGATATACCAGTGAGTAATAGAGGACCCTCTCCCCGTAATTATTCATCTGTAAACTAACAAGAGCATTATGAAATCTCTCCTAGCAACTGGAGGCTTCATTTCTGGAAGCTTCTGAGCAAGCCCCTTCTTTCAGAAAGCATTGCTTCAGGGATTTGGGAGGGGGAAGAAAACCTTCAAAACCTCTCGGAGCACTCAGTGGCTCCAATTATGATTGGCATTGGCAAGTCTAATTGGCAGGGTGGGGGTAAAGGGGCCTCCAGCCTGAAAGAGCTGCCGCTGGGAGAAACCAGTAAGCCCATTAAAAAGGCCCAGGGGACCGGACAGAGTGACTAGCGCTGGCGATGTTCTCTAAATGGCGTAAGTTACCGTTCCCTGGGGTTGTCACTTGCGAAGAAAAAAGCCAGTTATGTACAAGTGTGAAGATGACGGCAGACAGATACTGCAATGGTTAATGACTACCTGGTTCCTCTGCCCCAGGTCCCCAGCACCTCCCCACGATACCCTTCAGTCCACCCCGACAGCCGGCACTGGACCGCTCTCACCTTCGCTGTCTTACATGGGCACATCTCTGTTGTTCAGGTAAGCGGAGAAAATTCCCCGTTTGGGAATCTTTACAGGAGAAGACGGAGGGAGTGGAGAGCAGCCCCCTCGCTGTCAGCCAGCCTGAGCACGAGTCCCTCGCGGGCTCCAGGCGCCGTTTGGTGGAAGCCTTCTAAAAACCAGCGTGTTTTGAAAATGAGGAGAACTCAACCGATGCTTTTCTTGCGGAACTGTGAATTGATGACATAATTCCTAGCAAGGCCTTGATAACAAAACACATATGTTTCCTTATTTTTCTTTGGTTTCAGTATTGGTCCATGGCTTACCACATCCAGAATGATGCTGCACAATCATTTCTTTGGTATTAGAGAAACTAGTGCTTCGTGTGGAGTGGTTACAGGCAGACTGCTTGATCAGGATGCTCTCTGACATTACATGTTAATTGGTTTCTACATTTACATGTGTAAAAACTAAGCGTATGCTGATTTCTGCTCTAATGGCAGCAAATCATCTGTAACTTCCTTTATAATCCTTGAGAATTGCATGAACGAGACTTAAGCTGTCACGGGAGTTGAGCCTCTCGCATCCTCCCTGCTCCCTTTTTTTTGGGAATTAACGCAGAACGGGGTAGAGTCCTGGAAACTGGACCTGAACTTCAGGAGGAATTCAGAACTGATCACAGCAGATAGTGAATTGCTGGTGAATTTAATTACCCTTCTGCTCAAAGGAGAAAAAAAAAAAAAAAAAAAAGATGTAAGCAAATGGAGGCTGCACACGCTCATTTTTTGTTTGTGTATGTTTGTAAATAATCACAGAGATTAGATCCCACCTGGCAAATTGCTGGGGCAGCCTTTGCTATTTCAAAGCTTGGACAGCCTTAATTTACGTGGGAGATAAGAGTGTGATTCTCCCAGGAGAATGCAGCCACGGATATCAAAAGCTCCTGTTGGACTGTGTTATCCCCAGTGTTCGTTTCTTTTATTTTGGTTAAAACTTCTGAAGATTTCATACCTTTTTTTTCATTTGGCGACTATTATTTTAAAAGGGTGGATGTCAGCTTTTGCTGAAATGGGTGTGTAAAATCGCCTTTCCAGTCAAGGTCCACCGTGCAATACTTGCGTGGAAGAGCTGGCATCTCAAGGGAGAAACAAACCAGCCAAGGGCCCCAGCAGGTCGTGCTCCGCAAAAAGTTTTATAATAAAAATGTGAATGTTTATGCTCTTCGTGCCAAGGCCAGCACTAATTGGGGATGGCTGGAAGTGTTAAATCGCGAGAGTGTTACAGGATGGCACCGGCTGGACTCCGGCGCCCAGTGGAGGAACCTCTGCTGGTGATGGGGCAGGGCTCGCCCTCGCTGCCGCGGGAGAGGGGCAGCACCCGTCGCTCTGCGCCCGCAAGCGCTGCTCTGGGTGCCCTGATGCTGCCTGCCAGCCAGCCCTACCCTGACCGTAAAAGTTCCCAGTCATCTTGGGAGGGGGGTAATTTCCCTTGCGAGCAGCTCGGGGCGTGCCGTGAAAGCAGGTTCCGTGTGTGGCAAACGCCTGCAGTTGCCGGGGCCTCCTTGCGCAGCTCCATAGGGCTGAGAGACCGAACCGTGTTTGGCCTCCAGGGCTAATTCCCTGGAGGAACCTTGTTTCCCGCTCACAGTGTGAAACTAAGTAAGATGGACTTCCTGCGCTGAGGAGAAGCTCTCATTGCAGAGCTCATTGGAGTTGGGAGATTTTAAAAAAGAAAAAAAAAAAAAGTAGGTGATGTTCTCCAAGCTGGTGGCTGAGCACCTTCCCAGCACAAACTCACTACTGAAAGCACGGTAAAGCAAAAGAGAATAAGAAAACTCTAAAGTGAGATTCATGTGGAGACTTTAGCCCTAGGCTGAGCGAGGAAACGCATGAGAAATTTGCCCTGTAACAGGTATTTTGCTTTAGCCTTTGAGACGGTCCCTTTCTGTGCGTGCACTCTCCACTACGGGTCTACTGGTTTTCCTTTCTGACACACAGCCCCTTCTGTTCCGTCCTTCTGAATTGCTCTTTTCTCAACTCCTTGTCTTTCGTGTGTCTGTTGCAGCTGCTCTTGGACGCTGGTGCCCACGTAGAGGGCTCTGCGGTTAACAGCGGAGAGGACAACTACGCCGAGACTCCACTCCAGCTGGCTTCGGCCGCAGGTGAGCTCGGTGCAGCCTCAGCACACTCCATCTCTTGCTACCACTGAACAACCACAACAAATTCACGCCTGGGTCCTGTGTCTGTAAAACGCGTTAGGAGTCACTTTGCACTGAATTCTAAGGGACCGTAAAGATACCAAATGAGCAGCACAGTGAGCTGGCTACTAGGCATTTTTTTAATTTCTTGTGAGACCCCCCCTGCAGCGCTGCCTCCAGCTCTGGGGCACCAACAGCAGAAGGACACGGAGCTGTTGGAGCGGGGCCAGAGGAGGCCCCGGAGATGCTGGGAGGGCTGGAGCCCCTCTGCTGTGGGGACAGGCTGAGAGAGCTGGGGGGGTTCAGCCTGGAGAAGAGAAGGCTCCGGGGAGACCTCAAAGCAGCCTTCCAGTATCTGAAGGGGGCCTACAAGAAAGCTGGAGGTCGACTTTTTACAAGGGCATGTAGTGATAGGACAAGGGGTAATGGCTTCAAACCGGAAGAGGGGAGACTGAGATGAGATATTGAGGAAGAAATTGTTTGCTGTGAGGGGGGTGAGCCCCTGGCCCAGGTTGCCCAGAGAAGCTGTGGCTGCCCCATCCCTGGAGGGGTTCAAGGCCAGGTTGGACGGGGCTTGGAGCAACCTGGGCTGGTGGGAGGTGTCCCTGCCCAGGGCAGGGGGTGGCACTGGGTGGGCTTTAAGGTGCCTTCCAACCCGAACCATTCTGTGGTTCTAAAACACGAGTAGGAACCCCATCTGGGTTGGCAGCAACTAAGAGCTGTTGTCACGTGGCAGGAGCGTGACGGGCACCAAAGGAGTCTCGGCTTTCGCAGCGAGTCCCAACGCTCACCTCCTGCCAGCGGCCCCCAGCGCAAAGGCGACTGAAACAGCTCCTTTGCACAGGGCGCTGTCAAGAAACATAAACCAGCTACTGTCTAGTCTAGGCATGTCTTGGATCTAAATAACTTCCAGATGCAAAAATTAACAAGTTTAAATTCAGCCTGGGGAAAAATAACTGCTGTATATAGAAATTTGTTTTATTAATTTATTAAATACAAGAAAAATTCTGCAATTCTTCTACCTAACTGTCAGGAGAAGGTTTGGCGTTCTGTGAACAAGTCCGTGCTAGCCTAAAAGTACCTGTTGTTTTTCAACACTTTTCATCTCTAACACTTTTTACTTTTTTTCCTTTATTCCTTTGTGCTTCGTTTTTGCGCTTTTATGAAGACGAGTCTCTGTCTTGCCCCGGGCCAGGCTTTATTGAAGGGATAAAGAAACGGTCCCCTCCCTTCCCAGTGACAGCCCCTCGCTGTGCTGGGCCTGCTGCCACCCCTCCGTACTACATCCAGTGCAGATGGTGGAAAGGAGGCCTGGCTGAACATGGGCTGCTCCGACAGACTGGTCTACTTACACTGGTTGCGTACGTCTCCGCTGGCGTGCATTGAGAGCGCCAGAGCAGTTTAATTCTCTTTCGTTCTGCCTCTAGATGCTAGTTGGGTAATTCAAGTGCTTTGCGGCTCAGTTTCGCTCTCTAAGACGTTACAAAGTCGAAGGTGTGCTTGCAGGACCTTAGTTGGTAGCATAAATGTTGCTGGCACAGTGTCTGTTACCAGTCCCGTGCTACATGCTTTCAAAGAGGTAATGGACACGGAATCATGGTTATGTTTCTGTCCATTTTTTTCCTAGGGAACTACGAGTTGGTCAGCTTATTGCTCAGCAGGGGCGCTGATCCGCTCCTCAGCATGTTGGAAGTCAATGGTATGTCCTCCTCGCTTCATGAAGACATGAACTGCTTCAGTCACTCCGCTGCGCATGGGCACAGGTACAGCGCCGCTCGTGTTCTGAATAGAGTATTTCTCCTAAGGAATTCCTGTGTGACTTCTTATACCCAAAGCCCTGGGGCTGCAGTTCAGAAGATCTTCAGACTCTCCTGATAGCAACCATTTTTCAAACTCTCCTGATAGCAACCATTCCTAGTGCAGCACAGCTGCTCAGACGGTTCGCACGTAGGTATTGCCTTTCGGGCGTTTGGGGGAGCTGAAAGATTCTTTAAACTGGTAGTTGCTCTGTTACATCCCTTTGAGAAAAAATTATGCAAGGCTTACATTATTCAGCAACTAGAGCTTTGATAAAAGAAAGGGATTTTATTTTAGTCAAAAGCACAGAATACAACAGAAGGATCTTTGTTTGCTTTTTTGCTTATTCTCTCACTTGCTGGTCTAGCTCTGCAGCACTAAGAGCGAGCAGGAGCTGGTCCTAGGCCATAGACGAGCAGACTAAGCTCGGCCTACGGGTAGGTTATGAGACAGTGGTTCATGTTCTGAGACAGAATCTAACCACATTAAGGTGGCAAAAATAACCTGCGGCAGAATTCGATTGATGCATCTCTGATTTTTTGGATGGTTGATCAAGACATCAGTCATTAAAGCACTGAAAAGCCAGACTGGGCTGTTTTCAGCGTTTTTATTTAGAAATAAGACATTACTGATAAACTCGTCCATAAATCCTTCTGTTCCCAGAAAAAAAAGGTCAGCGTAACAAGCCAATTAAAACAGCCCTGAAACCGCCCGTGTGGAAGGGCTGTGCGATAGCCACGGGGGCTTACGGCTGGCCCTTCTAGTAGCACGGTAAATAGCAGCTACCTCGCTTGAACACAGCTGGGCTTTAGAGCGGTGCCAAAACTCCACCTCCAGGTACATCGCACATCTGGATACACCGGGGAGAACAGCCCGAGCTCAAATGAGGCCCAACCTCTGCAGAGCTGGAACGGCCTCACGCACTTATTTGCAGTGTAAAACTACACAGACGCTGGTCTGTTCCCAATTCTCTTCCCCTCCCACAGTCTTCTGCAGCATCTGACCAGGCAAACTGTGAAATTCAAGGCTTGTTCTCCCATCGGATGGGGCAGGGTGATCCTAAAGCACCAAATTAACTGGGTTTAGTCACACCGAGTGGTGTGGGTGCAAAGAGAGCACCAGCTAGTGGCAATTCGGCGTCAGAGCTGGGCGCTGGGGTGGACTCGCTGGGACGGGGAAGGGCTGCTGCAGATGGCCCCAGCTGGCCGCAGGGACAGCAGTGGTGCCAGCTTCCTAAAGCGGCTGGACACAAACAAGAAAGCCCAAACCCCCCCAAAATTCTCCCTGGGTTTAGTGATGCAGAACTATGGGCTTTATGGTTTCTATTTGCTGATACAGGAAGCGGGTCTGACTAAACGCAGCAGTGCTTGAAGGTGGTCATTTGGGAAAACAGCAAGGTCCTAACAGACACTCTTTGGTAAATCTTACTTCAGAGCTTAGGACGTTACCGCACTCGGGGCTGGCAGAAGGCAGCGCACTTCTATGCCAAAGTATAGACTGCCATAAAAACCAGTTTGCATTAACGCTCTGAAATAGGCCCTGGTACCACTAAGGAACAGGAGCATATTCTGTGCTTTTGCCCTTGCCACCAGGGCATCAATTTCTAGCACATGGGATAGGGAAGGAGAAGTGATGTAAAAGATCCAGATGATCTTTAAGGTCCCTTCCAACCTAAACCATTCTGTGATTCTGTGAAACGCTGCTCCGCATCTGCCAGCTGTCTGTCCTTAGGAAATAAGTTATTGACTAGGCCAGACTCCTGCACCAAATCACCACAGTCCTGCCCGAATTGTTATTGTTTCATTTATTAATAAGGGATCTCTTCTGCCTCTTCAGGAATGTTCTGCGCAAGCTCCTGACGCAGCCCCAGCAGCTGAAGGGAGATGTCCTCTCCCTGGAGGAGATTTTAGCTGAGGGAGTGGAGAGTGACACCTCCAGCCAGGGCAGCGCCAGCGAGGGGCAGGTCAGGCTGTGCAAAACACGGATGAAGGCTCTGCAGGAGGCCATGTATTACAGCGCCGAGCACGGCTACGTAGACATCACCATGGAGCTCAGGGCACTGGGTAAGGTTTTTATTTTAAGCATTCTGCACGTTTAAGGCGTGAAAAGCTTTTGCCTCTGCCCCTTTCACTTGAAGAAGAATCTGTAACCCTAACTGCAAAGCCATCCCAAGCTTAGGGACGCTAGCTGTCAAATTTAATAAAAAAAGTGTTTAAGGCTCTTCACAATTTTTTTCCAAATTCCCACTGATCTACGATGTCTCTTACTTTTGGCTGGATCCTCTGTTCCCAAGTATCAAAGGCACGTCTCTTCGTCAGATACCCTGACGCCTAAAATTCAGTGTTGAAGAGGCTGGTCTCAAAAACAAAGATAACATCAGAGATTAAACAGCATGTCAGGGGGGTTGGAACTAGATGATCTTCGAGGTCCCTTGCAACCCTAACGATTCTATGAAAGAACAGATTTGATCGAAAGGGAGGAAGGAGAAGCTTTGAAGCTTGTGTGTCTAGACTGTTACAGGTAACCAGGAGAAGAGACCTCACACCATGTTTGTGTAGGGTTAGGGATTCTTGCAAGTTTGGCGCAAATTTATTTTGCATTTCTAACTAATCATGAAGCTAAATACACAATAGGGAGTTTCTGGTTCTTAATCAGCAGAAAGTTCCAGCTTATGGTCCTGGTACCTTTGCTGTTGTAGATAAGTCACTTAATCTGTCAATGACCCAGTTCAGTCATCTTTAATCTCAAGACAAAAATGCATCTGCTGTTTGGATGTACGTAAATACCTACCTGAGTGCTGCTAAGTGTTAGTCACAGCAGCAGGAGGATCTACCCACAGGTGCTTCAGCAACTCACCACCTCTCCCTGTCCTTTTTGCTGTGGCTACAGGAGTCCCGTGGAAACTCCACGTGTGGATCGAGTCACTACGGACAACCTTCTACCAGTCTCGTTACTCGGTCGTACAGACCCTCTTACGGGAATTTGTCACCATTAAGGAAGAGGACTACAATGAAGAACTGGTTAATGAAGGGTTGCAGCTCATGTTTGATATCCTCAAAACCAGCAAGGTAATTATTAATTTTGTAATAGTATCAAAATCAAGTGTTTGGGTTTTTGCTGTTGAACAAGGTAGTGCACAACAAGAGCAAGTGAGTGCCCATGCGAAGTCCCCAGTGAGTTATGGTATGAAAATGACCCTGATATAATTTAGATAAATGCTATGCAGCCCACAACAGCAGGCCTCAAAGTAGAGACGCTAATTGCAATAGAAGTGAAAGTTATTCTGTTAAAGTCCCGTTCAGCAACTGGCTTTTGAAGCCATGCGACTGTAAGAGGAAGAGGTATCAACACAGCACGGGGCAGTTCAGGCTGTCTCAGTAGGATCTTCTAGGAGTTTCCTGAACAATGCTTTTGTTTGGCAATATTTGCCTTCTGCTTTTTTCTTTCATTTAAATGTTGCCTATGACTGGTTTTTCCTTGCTTTTCAAGGCATGTCTAGAAGAGATTTGATCCGTGGTATCTAGTTTACCTGCCTCGTTTTGCAGATAAGTTCACCCAGTCTCTACCATGTTCTCTTCAAAGGCCGTTGCCTACATCATTCACTGTAACTGACCTTTAAATGAAAAGCCAGGATGTAACTGGCTAACTAAAACCGACTGCACACTAGGAGCCAGGGCTTGGTATCTGACAATGAGCTAATGTCATTAATCAAATCCTGCTGAGAACAGGCTCGTGGGCTTAACCTCTTATAGAGAAATGGAAGGATGAGCTTTTGCTGATGGACTCTCCTTCCCTTGGCGGAGGTCGGCCCGTGAACCCGTTGCTGAGAGAATTCAGTCAGAGCGTATTTGCTCAGATCGTGCTCTTGTCGCTCTGTTTGGAGGTTATTCTTGTAGAGCGCAGTTGCCCTAAGCCTCAAGTGAACTCTTAGAGCACGTCTGAAACCTGCTGACTCCACCGTGCCGACTGATGATACCTGTTCGATCCCCCTTACAGAATGACTCTATCAATCAGCAGCTTGCATCCATCTTCACCCACTGCTACGGCAGCAGTCCCATACCCAGCATTCCCGAAATCCGGAAGACACTGCCAGCTCGCCTAGGTAAGATGCTCGCCTAAACAGTGAAGTTCTGTGATTTTTTTTTATTACTTTTTTATTTTTAAAGGATGCACAGTTTCAAAAAGTATTCACCTTTTTTTTTTTTCCTTCCCCTAACAGATCCTCACTTTCTGAACAATAAGGAAATGTCTGATGTAACTTTCTTAGTAGAAGGAAAGCTATTTTATGCACACAAAGTCCTGCTGGTTACTGCATCTAACAGGTGAGTGGCTTTGCACAGCTAAGTACGGATTGTTAAAGGAAGGTTTGGCCCTGACTCTCTCATTTGCGTGACGAGCTCTCGGTCACCCGTGGCAGTAAGGCAGCTGCTCAGGACACGGACTACAGACCATAATTCAGACCTGATGCGCTTGCAGTTATTAGTTTCTTTCTCTGTTGTTGGCACAGTAACAGGTTTTTGCAACTATTATAGGGCGGAACTGGATCAGACCCAAGCAATTTACAGGTTACGTTGTCGCTGCAGCTCTAATTGTCATTACACTGAAAGAAACGTTTCCATTTTCACCCAGCAAACAGGAACAAGGAAGGATCTTTCTCTTGCCCTTGCTTAGGCTGCTTGTCAGTAGGTAAATGAGGATGTGAAGCACTAATACAGAAATCTGTTAAAACCATTCTCAGGTTTAAGACGCTAATGACCAATAAAACAGAACACGACAGCCATGGCAGCAAGACTGTTGAAATCAGCGATATGAAATACAATATTTTCAAGGTATGTTACTCATTCTACCCTCTCTTTATTCTTTTCATCTTTTCACATACTCGGAAGCTAAGAAGGCCAAGGCTTAATACGGCAGGTAATTTACAAGCGGAGCTGGAGTTCATTTCAACACACCCGTATTTCAGGAGTGTTCTGATCTTGTCAAAACTTCCCAGCTAGGAGCAACCTTAAAACAGAGACCTCCGGCCTAAATTCTCATTTTCTTACCAGGCAGCTGACTCCTCCATACGGCAGGAGAAACTAGTTTGCTACTGAAAGTAGTTTTATATTTTTAAGACACCATTTTCATACTTTTTAAGGCACCATTTTTGTGCTGCGCTAAGCAAAAAGTAAACTTACTTACAGCAGGTGGACTGCCAGGCTTTATATTAATTCAAATCAGATGATCAGAAATCAATCGTGTCCCTTTCAAGGAAGGCTCAAAATTGAGAATTGCACTTTGCTTTTATGACATTTCCGTATTTAATGGACTTACAGGAGGTTCATTCATGATGGAGAGAAAGTAGGTTACTTAACACACACCCAAGGGAAAAAAAAACAAGTCAGTGAAATGCGATCATTCACTTACTCCAGCTTTCCAGGTCTGTGTTTCAAATTTGGAAGAAAGGAAGAGAAGAGGGAAATCTGAAGTGCAGAATGGGGTGTGTAACTGTTTCACTACAGGGTTCGGGCTTTTCCTTTTTTTCCTCTTCGTAAGCAAACAAAACAGCAAAGCTGCTGGTCAGCAGTACTGTCACCTCACGTAGCGGGAGCTCAGATGACCATAAGAACATCTTTGTTCTACTTGAAAGGGGCCATACAAGTTTTGTGTGGGACAGATGACATCCAAATTTTGCAGAAATCTGGCATGACAGAGGAGTACATTGAAACAAACCTCCTTAACAGCATTTTCACATCAAAAATTTCTAAAGATTAACTTCTGCTTCACTGGAGAGAGCAACAAATCAAAAAGAATTAAAAAGGTGAAATACTTCACAGAATGAAACAATTTGGTGGTAAATAAAATCAGACGAGTTAAGGAGCTGATGGCATTCTACGGCAGCCTCAGTTACGGCGCGTGGAGGATGCTGAGCCGCCGGAGATCTGTGTGGTGCTCAGGGCTCTGCGGGAAAGCAGATCTGCCCCCCTGTAATTCCCTTCTACAAATAAGGCAATTTTAAAAGTAGCAGCTTAGTTTTAGTTACCGCTACCCTTAGAAATGGTAAGCGCAGCACGCAGTCCCCACCCCTGCTAACACAGCACCCAGGACGCTGCAACGACTTCTCTTTCCATCACCGAATCTCATCATTCCCTAGATAAGGCCGTACTGGTTTAGCTGGGGGTGTGCACATGCAGATCAAAGAGTAGAAGCTGCCTCTTGCTCTCCCTGCAAACAATTAGGCCTTTTCCTCTGGCCCTGATGGGGGGCTGGAAGCTGATTAGAAGCACAGCAGGGGGGGCAAGTGGCTGGGAGGTCCCTGAGACACACATGCTCCTGGCGTGGCAGTTTCGGCGCTGGGGCGAGCTGGCAGCTCTGCGTGTGACCAGCCTGCAAGGCTTTACAAAACCGGATCCAAGGAACCGTTTTACAAGGACGTCGGTGTTGCTTGGAGACACGCTGTCACCCTCGGCCTAAAATCCTCAACGGGGCCCTTTTCAGAGCCTGAGGAAGAAAAGTATTAGAAAGCAGCAGCTTTGCAACACTAGACAAAAAAAAAAAACCAAACACAAAACCCAGAGTGGAGGCGAGAGGCAGCCCCCTGCACAGTCCCCGTCTGCTCAGGAAGGGGAGCACAGCCCTTCACAGCCCCGTGCGACTTCAGTGATAACAGCCTCGGGCCTGGCCTTCTTCCCATTGCAGATGCTGATGCAGTATTTATACTACGGAGGAACCGAATCTATGGAAATTCCCACCACTGATATCTTAGAGGTGAGAGCGTGTTTTCTTCTAAGCCCTGCCAAGCGCACTGGGGCATAAACAGAGCTGCAAAGGCCAAATCCAGGAGCTGACAGCGAGCTTCCAATCCAGGAATATGCTTAACACTTTGAAACGAGCTGAAAGTTTCAAAACACTATTGCTTGGAAATGAGAACTACTAGTTATGTTTTATTATGTCCATGAGATGCTGGGGGGGAGAAGGCGGGGTGGCAGCAGAGAGGGAAATCCCTGCAGTGCTTTTGGTACCCTGAGGTGGGTGGAAGCCTCCTTTGCACGTCCCCTCTGTCCTGGGAGGAGGCTGCGCTGACGGTGGGGCGGTCTAGAGCTCCTGTGGCACGGTGACAGAAGGTAGCCCAAGTACCTCAAGAAGCCTTTGCTAAGAGGGGACATCTATGTGTTCCTTGAGCTACGCATCGGGTGGCCTTCCTGCTCTTTCATGAGGACTTGGCCATTAAAACGGGGCGCAGGAGGCGGTTCAGAGAGGAAATCAGCAGTTCTGTCCATTTGCCTTCCCTCGGCCTTTCAAGGCTCATGATCTCAAATAGCTTCTCTCTTGTCCCAATAGCTGTTGTCGGCTGCCAGCCTCTTTCAACTGGACGGCCTCCAGAGACACTGTGAAATCCTCTGTGCCCAGACGATCAGCTTGGAGAACTCTGTTAACATCTATAAATATGCAAAGGTATATGCCAAACCACCTTATTTAAGAACCACAATGAAACAGCACGCCCGCTTTCTGCGGGCTCCTTTGGTAACTAAATACAGCAGGCAGCGAGCGGGCACCAGCTACGCCGGTCACTCTGCCCCAACCCCGGGTGAGACGCTGGATTCAAGTTCCAGTCTGTAAAGTCCTGCACTGCCCCAGGACGTTTTCTTGTCTAAAGCAATGAGGGATGAAATCGATGCGAGACCCCCACAGAGCGGGGAGAGGCGTGTAGCAGGCTGATACAGCAACAGCAGCAAAGCCCAAGAGATTTAAATCCTCGCAGCAGCGGGGGCAATTGATCACAGCGCAGCAACCGAGAAGTAAACCCTTTCCTAGCACTCCTGCTGCTAAAATATATTTGTTACAGCTCCAGAACTAGCGTGAACAGACAGATACACAACTCTGTAGCAAATAACCCACGTTACCAATAAAATCATAGAGAAACTGGCCATTCCTGCCAGTTTGCAGGGTCAGATTCCTTAAAGACAAGCAGAAAGAATACAGAGAGGGCTGATAATGACGCGCATGTTTTCATTTTGTATGATGTCGCACCAATCCTTTTCCATTCCTGACTCTCACACTGCGCCATTTTTTTTCCAGCAAAGGGAACCAGATCACAGCCGCAAATCCACCGAACACGTTCCACAGGTGGAACAGCCCTATTTCCCAGCTCCTATTTCTAGGAGTTCGGCTTGCATCCTATGAACCGTATTCTTATTGCTGCGAGCTGTGCGTGCCATCTGGCAGTGCAGCGTTTTTGTGTTGCGGCACACGCGCTCCCCGCTTGCAGAGCTTGAACAGGTATCGTGGGCGCTGCCTTGGCCAGCTGCTCGGATCCTTTAAGAGGAAGAGCCTGGAGCGTGGGCCAGTGGCTCTGCCAACAGCAGGCCAACAGGGCAAGGAATAAAAAAAGCTTGAATGCCTCCCCGCTCACACCTGTGCCTGCAAAAAGCACCAAAATAAATGATTAGCCATCACCAGTCCTACCTTTAGTGCTTTTTCCACTCTTATTACCCTCCTTTTAGAAGACATTAAAGGGAAAAGCATTAGAAATGAGAAGAACCTCAGGCGTGTCCTTAGGTCTGTGGCATACAGAAAAAGCTAATTAATCTTCCTGTCTTCCGCAGATTCACAACGCGCCGGAACTAGCCTCTTTTTGTGAGGGCTTCTTCCTCAAACACATGAGCTCTCTTCTAGAGCAGGACTCGTTCAAACAGCTCATCTACAGCAGGAACAGCAAAGTGCAAGGCCTGGACCCTCTGCGGGACTTGCAGACAGCCCTGGCCGCCCGCCTGCACGCCGTGTACGTCACCTCCAGGGTGTGAAGCAGGAACAAGGCGGTGGCAGGAGCACTGGTTCAAACTGCAGGGGGACGCGCCGGCGGGCAAAGCTGTGGCTTCTCCTCTTTGCCTTCTGGATCTTGCTGAAAGTTCCCGACAAGAGACACCCCCCAGGCAGGGGTGCTGTGCCGCGGCCCGCTGACGGGGGTGGGGGGAGCTGGCTTCTCTGGGCTACTACTGTCACGGAAACACTGTCACAGCGCAAACCAGAACTGAGGATCCAAGTGAAGAACCTGAACCGAAGAGAAGATCAATGCTGCCATTTAACCAAGCACAACGCAGGGCTGTAGAGAAGCGAGGCAAGTCACCCACACCCAACACCTCACACGTAGTCTGCAGTGTCTGTCTACACACCGCAATGGCCACCTAGTTCATACGCATAAATGTTTTACTTGTAAAAAGGCTGCACAGAAGGAGTTTTCTAATCCTATGGATCACTGCCCATTCCATGAGTCATCCGTCTGAACACAAAGGCTGGTGCACACAAACTACTCCACTACAGTAATCACCACCAGTGTCTCCACACGTCAAAAGACTCTGGCAACAGTTTTCCCCCAGACTGTTTGCACCTTGAGAGAGAGAGATTTTGTAGCTGTTCAAAGCTGAGTAGGAACTAATACTAACTCTGAAATTACTCACTCCTTAAGCCTAATATGAAGAACCAAGCTGGGGCAGGGAGAATTGTGGGGTTTTATATTTTTTTTTTTAATACGGTTTCACTGTGCTAGTTGTTAATCTGGATCCATTTTGAGGGGGGAAAAGACGACTGTCTACCCTTTCACTGTCAAGGTTTGACAGTGCTATCACTGTCACCTTAAAAACCTGTTTCTGAACATTATCTGTGAGACCTGACACCATAAAAGATGCTTTTTAAACGACTCAGGTGTAGTAGGAGCTGGCACTATGCTGAAAACTGTCCGATAGGATAAATAGCAATAAAAGTCTCCCCGAGACCTTGAGGAACATACAGCTTGAATGTTTGTTCTCTCTCTGGAGCACGTTGGGATTAGAAGCTCGAACCTCTAGCCTCCGCTTCCACAGCCTCATCCATGGAATGTTCTTCCCACCGATACGCTACCTCAGGGGGTACTGGTCACGGCGCACCCCTGACTGGTTGCTGGCGGTAGGCTGAGGGCTGGCGTTTAGGCGGCAGCACTTAAACAAGGTGCCTCATCCCAAATGCTCCCAAGATTTCACGTTTTTCGCAGCAGGGGGATTTTTCTGGTCCAAAAGGACTCATTCTCGGCCGCCTCCTAGCTGACTTAGGAGAACTAAAAGGAGACAATTCAATCTGTGGTTTTGAGTCTGAAGCAGTGATTTTGCGTGTGGTTTTTTTTTTTATTTTAAACAATCCCAACTGTAGAAAGGCAACTAGTTGTGTAAAAACACAGACCGTGCTCTTACCAATAGCTTTAGGGAACAACCTGCAGATATTCCCACTGATCTTTGTTAGCACCCACCAGAAGCATTTGCTAAGGTGCTTTCATTCATTATAGGCGGGTGAAGGAGAAGAGGAAGCCAAGTTTTCAGTGGAGAACTGCTGCTCCTTAGAAATTCAACAATTAATATGGTAACGGAACACACCGGAAGAAGGAGGCTCAGCTGGGCCCAAGCTCCAAAGCAGGACAGAGCCACGGTTTAGGTAGATGAAGGGAATGAGAACGAACTACAGCGTCTCCCACCAAATCCATCAAAATCTGACACCGCCTCACTCCTAAAGGATTTACACGAGAGGCTAATTGCGTGCAAGGATAAGAGTGATGAGTCTAAGGCTGCCAGCCAGGTTGGTGAGGGCACACTCCCGTTTGCGCGTTAGGTACACAGCCACTTCTGAAGAGCACCAGCTCCAATAACCCTATTTATTACCAGAAAGCCATACAGGCGTTTCAAAATTATCACTGGTCTGCCTGAAAAATACCACAAAAGGCTTTATCTCGGGAAGTATTTTCAAGTAGCTGCTCCAGCTATCTGTACAAATACGTAGGTCCTCTTTTGTTGCTGTAATATTACAATGCTTTGTTAATTGTACATTACTGTTGTCATTTATGTAAATGTACCGGGATTTTATTAACAACGTAATTTTAAAATACACAGCTGCTGTTATTTATTCTGTTCTTCTAACGGTGAGAAGAAACTCATTTAAAGACACTTTGGTGGAAAAGGCCATTGCAGGTTTAGCATCTTAAAATTTTTTTGGGTATATATACCTAATTTTGTGCTTTAAAACAAGGGATAGAGAGGCATTCATTTCCCCTTCCTAGGCTCAAACGTTTACGAAGTAATAAGCTGAACTTGAATTTCCCCCAGCTGAAGTAAATGTACCTGCTTTCCATCAAAAAGCAGCAGATGGTAGCGTCTAAGAAAAATCCTAATTCTAGGCTGCTTCTCTGCAGCAGAAGAGACCCCGAGGGTTAAAGCAACTGCTAACTGGAGGTATTCGAGCAGTCCTCAGAAGTTAAACAGCTGATTCACTCCCTCCCAAACACTAACAAAAACTGAAAAAGCAGGTGATGCTTCATTTCTGAGCCTCCTCAGAACCCCACAGGCTAGAACAGCTCTGGCTGCTGCACTGTGTCTCGGCTGTGGCAGCAGCAAAGAGCATTTGAGAACAGCCCGAGGGCCACACAGCGTCGGGCGGGCAGCAGGAAGCAAAGCAAAAAAAAGAAAGCAAAAAATTTATCTAGGAGGTAAGAAGTATACAGGTTTAAGAGCACGAATTTGATCCAGAACTATTTTGGGTTTTTCCTCCCCTAAGTCTACCCCATAAATCTTGGGGATCCCTGTGGAGTTCGGGGGTAACAGCCGAGCTGTAACTCTGCATTTGGTGCTACCTCTGCAGGACCCAAATCTTTCTTCGGACGCCAGGCACATTGCAGGGGAAACCCTTAACACAGCCAGAACCCGTACCTGGCTGCTGAGAAGCTCTCTCTAATTGTTTCTATCCTTGAATTTCCCACCACACAGCTCACCAAAGGCAACTGCGCAGCGCACCTCTCTGGCACAGTAAGAGTTGAAATACAGTTCTGTAATAAATTCCTGTCGCAAGCATTTCTTAGCGTTTGATTTCCATCACGCGAGAGAAGGCTGCTGGGAGGGCTGCAGGAGGGGCGCTTGCCCTCGCACTGTGCCCTGACACCAGCACGCCTGGAAACCCACCAGCACAAACACCAGCTTGTTCTCGGGAATCACGGAATACAAACACCTGAGATTCCCTTTGGAGCACTTTAACAAGTAGATTAAATAAATAGAAATTTCTTACGAAAGTAGTTGCAAACCACCTGTATTTTATACAGTGCTGCCCTCGGCGTCCTACAAAGTAACACGGCAGAGGTTGCCCAGCTTTGGGGAAGCACAAAACTTTGCTGGCCATAATTATATTATTTCAGGGAGCAGAGGAAATAAATGGAGCTCACGCATCTGCCTGAACACACTCGATGCCTCTCAGGCTAAAATAAAACCTTTTTTGCTTTCCAATAAGCCTTTGCACAGCAGGCAAGCGCTGGCTAATGTGGCACGGCTACGAACTGGCCCTTTGCCCTCGCCAAATGCTGCCCAAGCAACCAGACATCGCTTCCTGCACCTGCCGTAATGGAGACAGCCAAGGGGACGCAAAAGGGGGGAAAAAAAAGAGGAGATGGCGACTCCCTCGAGGGACAGGGGCAGCGACCCGCTGTCGCCACTGCCTCTGGCAGGGAAGGGGACTCAAAAGCCAGATTTGCCTCCCCAAAGGGCAGATTTTGAGTATACGGGATCCATTAATCCACAGCAAAGAAAACACAATATTGCACTCAGCGCTATTTGCCCAAGCAAAAGAGAGGCAAAAAAAAAAAAAAAAAAGGGTTTCTGTCATATGATGACAAATCCCAGCACAGCAGGGAGAAAGGCCGTGGTAGCAGCAACACAGATCGGCCCGGCCACAGAGCTGGAGTCGTTTCACTGCTGGCCATTTCCCTGCTGTTTGCAACCAGAAAAGGAGCCGGGCAGCTCACAGCGGCTGGGCTGCAGCACGGCCCTCCCGCACGGGGCAGGCAAAGCTCCCTGCTTCACGCACCCACCGGCCGGGCAGCTCGCTAGATGGGGCGCAGGATCTCACCCAACGCTCCTGTCCCCGCGTTTAGCTCAGGCAGGAGAAGGCCACCCGTGTCCCTCACCTCCTCTTCTCCACCCTCAGCCTCCGCTCGCCTGCTAAGAGAAAGCAGCCGTTCGTTAGAAAATACAGACCCCGAGGTGCCTGTAGTTTTAGGGCCCTTACCAAGAGACAGGCTCCCCATTCTGAGACTACCTCGGGAAGAAGTAGTGACAAAGCCAAACAAAAATCCAGCTGTGGAAGCAAAAAAAAAACCTCCCAAGACAATATCACAATGGCCAAATGGAAAAGACGTAACTTCCTCCTGCCCCTTCTAGGCCTTGCCCTTATCCGCTACCCCAACCTCTGCTTCCCAGGCAGCTCGCTTCACCTCACGCAGCTGCAGGAGGCAAGACCCCTCCTGCAAGTGCAGCCGGCTCCCAGCAGCGGGGACCATCCTCGGCTCCACTCGTTTTACTTCCTCCCAGATACCTCGCGGAGCTCAGCTGGCTCCAGCTGTCAAAACAGCTCACGGGTCTCCAAGCAAGCAGGATGATTCCACTGACAACCAGGTCACATCTACCCACCACCTGTAGAGAGCTGCTCAGCTCTACGTGGCTTCCCCCATTTCCTCCAATTAGCCACAGTGCTCCGTCGCTGCGGGCAAACAAGCTCGACTTGGGCACAGGAGAGAGGGAACCTAGAGCAAGGTGACAGGTCAGTGATCCAGGAGCACTGAAAAAAGGCCATAAGCTGACCTCGAGGGTTTAAAACAAGGCCTAAGACACTAATGCCCGTGGTTTCTGGGTTGTGCAAAGACCCGTTCCCCGACTGGGAGAGGAGGCGGCAGGGACGGCTGAGCCGCCTTGCACCTGCGGTTAAGCGCCTGCGCTGCAATTAGCGCTATGCCAGGCTCCTCCAAGCATTCGCAGCCCGCAGGGGATCCGGGTCCGGAAAGACCAGGAACCTGCTCAAGTCAGAGGGAAACCCAGGTTCAAATCCAACCAAACCAACCCTAAAATCCAAAGATACAGAACTCACTTCTCAGCTTCTGTCGCGGGGCATTTTTAGTGCACTTCTGGCTACAGAAAAGACAGGCATCCTTGCTTCGTTGTTGGATTGGGTTCAACCAGCCCTTACTCGAGTTGGAACTTTCACCCAGCTTGACTGATGGAAAGCACAGACAGAGGAAAATGTGGTTTGACTAGACTTGTTAAAAAAATAAAAATTTAAAAAAAAAAAAAAATCCACATCTCTCACTTATTTTAGTATCTGAGGGCTTTTTTCCACTTTGCTGTTCAAAGAGCAATAGACGGGCAGAGGAATCCAAAAAGCTGCCAGAAATCATAAAATGTACACGGAAAACCTGAAAACGAACGGTTCAACTGAATACACACGTTTTCTGTAGAAATGGCAAAATTCTCCTTAAATACAACTCCCGCTCAGAAACGAAGGGGCACACGCGCAACTCCAATCCTCCGAGTCTTTTACAGCAACTACAATACACCAAATTCCCAGAAAACAGGGCACGAATTAGTACAGCCTATGGAAAGCAGCTCTAGAAAGATGTCAGATAAATAATAAAATCCTGGTTTCCTTGAAGAATCCGGTTGAATTTCGCCTACTATCTTCCACCTTGATTTCCAGACAATTTACAAGAAGTCTTGGCTGGACTTTAGATATTTTTATAGGTCAGCTCCTACCTCGCCTGTCACGGTGAACGTTTCCAATGTGCTTTCCCCAAGACGGTGCCAGTAAGTCAGGCGTCAAAAGTTTTTACGACTGCTGCCTACTCGCATGAGACAGTAGTTCCTGAAACAACCAGAGATCTCAGTCTGACTTTGGACTCACAGAGAAACAGTGTCATCACCCGCCACGTGCGGGTCACAGCTTTGGCTCAGTCCCAGCACCAGCAGCGGACAGTTGAATTCACACACCGTTTCATAGCTATTTAGCATGGCCTTATAAATAAACAGAAATTCTGACATATTTTTCAGGCAAACATGAACTTTTTTTTTAACTTCTTGGCCATTTCATCCTCACCTTCGCCATTAAAACACAGAAACCGATTTCAGAGGCCTAACACCACATGGGTGTTCTATAATAAAACTTCTCTTAAACCTTAGTTTTGAACGTATTAGTAGAACAAGAGTTTAACAGCCCTCCCGAGACATGCATTGTAATTTGCACCACTCCTACATTTTAAGGAAGTTCAATCAGCATTTTCTTAGCACAAGAAGTAACGTGCAATAAAAAAAAAAAAGCCTTCCAATACTGTCACCCATTAGACAGTAAGACCCAGAGGAAGTAAAACGCCACCACCCGGGTGAACAAATCCAGCAATCCGCACAGGCTAGAGAATCTGAAATAATTACTGCTGCTTTATTAGTACAAAGTTTCAACACGCTTTAAAAGGGCTCTGAAAGTGTTTAAAGCTTTGACTTGCAGCCTGTTAAATCACAGCTGAATCTCGCCAAGCAGAGCACACGAAGTGGGATGGCCAATGATACTCAGTCAGTAGCCATTTGACACCAGTTCCTTACCTGACCAATACTTGAAGCACATCTTTGTTATCGCCCCTCCTCAAATGGCTAAAGGATGTGACCAGCACAAGACAATCCATAAAAGAAAAGCTTTTTACTACAATAAACATCCTTCAGACAAGCGTGACCAATTTGAGATGTTTCTGCATTGAGCTAAGCAAGACACTGGAAAACCACAGTCACAGAATCACAGAATGGTTTGGGTGGGAAGGGACCTTAAAGCCCACCCAGTGCCACCCCCTGCCCTGGGCAGGGACACCTCCCACCAGCCCAGGTTGCTCCAAGCCCCGTCCAACCTGGCCTTGAACCCCTCCAGGGATGGGGCAGCCACAGCTTCTCTGGGCAACCTGGGCCAGGGGCTCACCCCCCTCACAGCCAAGAATTTCTTCCTCAGATCTCATCTATATCTCCCCTCTTGCAGTGTAAAACCCTTCCCCCTCGTCCCATGGCTCCCCTCCCTGATCCAGGCTCTCTCAGCCTGTCTTCATAGGAGAGGTGCTCCAGCCCTCGGATCATCCTACAGGTATCCATAAGAAACGCATTTTTGTTGCTGCAGCGCCCCTGGGCCAGAGAACAGCCTCCAGGCTCAGCCACGCTGCTCCTGTTTGTCGGAACCACTCTCCTCTCACCCAGCTGGGGAGCGAAGCCGGACAGGGCTCCAGCCCCTCCTGCCCCAGCTGCTGTAACATCCCCTGCGGAACAACTTGGTTCTGTGTCTCTCAGGGCCAAGTGAAGGAAAAGACAGCATCCAGAGAGCAGCACATCCAGCAGACTCCATCCCCCAAAGCAAGGGGTTGTAGCTCTTCACCCCTGTCCCAGCAGGGCCACCACTTACCCCCTTTTTTAACAATAACAACAGCAAAACCAGAGAGAATTCACACTCACCTTTTCTTCTGAGGGCTCCTCAGGCAGCTGCGAAGAGCCTCATACTTCCTGCCTTCCATGCCTGCTCCTTTTACAACTTCTTTAGAGCTGGTTCAGGACAGCCACCACCTCATCCCTGCAGGCTGCCAGCACTGCTTTTTCACACAGCCAGGTGATACACCAGCCCCTCGTCAAGCCTTTAATGGCCACAGCCGCAAATCTCCCTCCACAGGGCTCAGCTGCCCCTCGCAACGTGGGGGATGTGCCCTTGCCACTGACTCTCACACAGTGGCTTGCAAACCAAAGGCACACACAAGCTGTTCTGTATGTATTAAGGTAATGCCCGTACTTAATACAGATGCTTCATAAAACAGCCTCCTAGAGAAGACATGCTGTCTTTACCTAGGAACAAACTCCTTCTTCAAGGATTTGCTGAAAAAAAGGAGCTGTGAGATCTATAAGTGACTAGAATGCAGCTGTGTATCAGCCGTAGGCAAGCCTCTCTGTTCCAAACCCCTAGGGCGCAAAGCTGGGGCACCAAGACAATGAATCAGGGCGCTCGGGTTTGGGATAGGGACATTCCGTGTCAAAGGTCTGCCCTGGTTTTGAAGCCCCTGGAGTCTGACAGGCACCAGACCTGGAGTACTGCAGCCACAGGAAGTCCCAGCTCCAGACTGGTACGCATTTATTGCCAAGCAGGGACCACCGAGCAGCAGAGCTGGGAGTCCAGTGGCTCGTCTGCTCAACTGGCCTCCGAGCTAACACCACGTGTCGGTACAATAGTGCCGATTTCCTGGCAACCTTAACACCAAACTTTCCACCAAAGCCCAGCAGCAGCTCTAGGTCAGCAGATAGCAGGGAGACAGAATGGTCTAAGCAGCTTCCCCAGCACCTGCTAATGGTGCTACCCTGCTGGAGAAGTAGGAAATGTAAATTGCTGAGCTATGGGAATGCTGAGACCTTGTAAGCAAGTGTGAATGCAAGAGAGAAGCCTTTATTACAGCTGCTTGAGGAGCACAGAAAGTAGGAACTATAGACTGCCTTCCAAAATAGAAGCGTTCATTGTATACCCTGAACTCCTGCGTGCAAGGACCTACCACATCATGAGTCTGAACTGACAACACAGTCCGTGCTCACTGAATAGCCAGCCCCAAATAAAAAGTCAGTTGCCGTTCACACCGAAAACTCCCTCAAGCTACAAAGGAGCGGCAGGACTACGGAGCCAGCAGCTGCAGATATCAAGATGTGCTGCAATGCTAAAGGGTAGAGTCACATAGCAAAGTCTAACGCATTTCTATCCTTTGTTGTCCAAAGTCTTTTTTAATAAAGATACCAAGCATTAAGATGCAGGAAAGTTTACAGATCGATCTGCCCCCTTTGAATGGCAACTCTGTAGCTGCTAACGCACCCTCATAATATGCCAGTGTGTTGCACAGGGCCTCGCTCGAGCTCTGCAGTCACACTTCATAAAAAATCTTCATAGACTGTCTCCTGGCAATGTCACTGTACTTCCCGTAATACAAACACTTCAAAAACGCCTCTAAGGCTTTTCCTTCCCTCCAGCTCTCACCCCCCCCAAAAGAAAGTCTTTTGATTTAAAGGAGAATAGTACTTCTTAAGTACAGACCCGTCACTTGTTAATTCAAGTTCACTGATTGGCTTTAAAGTCATTTCTTCCACTTCTGCTTTATATCTTTAGTCTTCTTAAATTTCTTCTGTTGCTTGGGTCCTTTTGCTGTTTCTAATTTTCTCTTCTTCTCACTGGGAAACAGGAACAAAATATCTGTTAAAAATACACTAGATTCCCATCCAGCTGGGAAATTTTTGTTGCAAAAGCGGGGCGAGCGTCTACACAGAAATGTAGTTGGGAGAAAATACTTCCAATTTCTTGGGTTATTTAAACTGGTGCTACAGAAAGCACGAACAAGAATATGACCTAGATTTTCTAGCGTCTTCAGATTCTCTAACCCAATTTGAATCCCGTAAGATCTTGATTTTTAGCTCTTGTCATCTCTTTTCAAGACAGGGCATCTGGAATTTAGAGTACCTGGGAAAAATATTACCACTGACAGTTTTAAGTATACAATTTTGTTCCTGCACTGGATTCTGACTAGAGCAAACATGACAGAGCTCCGATCTTTATAAGCACTGACGAGACTCTCTCATTCCTGTAAGGCTTCTGGAAACACACAGCTTCCAGCATTTACAAAAAGAACCCCATGAATATACAAAAGGCGGAATAGAAATACCGCAGTTACTTCAGCTGTCAGGCACCCCAGGAAGGGGAAACAAGCAAGCAGGCAAGTCTCAACTATGAACCCCCAAGGGAAAAATGAGGAAAGACTCCATGCTGGGCAAGGTAGAAGAAAGAAGATGGATGAAAAGGAAGGAATTACAGAAAAGCAGACTCAATATTTTCCAGGCTTAAGTTCACATTTGAAAGAATTCTTCTTCCCTCAGTTTGCATTTTCTCCAATGGGAATATCATCGGCTCCCACCCAGTGTTAGCTCCCAAAGCAGATGGGACAGTTACGTGGAATGAGTTCATTCTTTAAAAGTGGCCCAAGGGAGAAATAGTACCAACTTTTCTGTACGATTAGGATCAAGACTTAACCATGTCAACAGAAAAAAGTTACAATAAGCAACTAAGTGACATGAAGACCGATTATACCCCAGAGCAACACAGAATTCCCAGCACCAGTCTCGCCATCGGAGGAACCACTGAGTGCCCAGTAGAGCTCTCAGGTGCTCGCACCCTGATTCCTCCAGGAAAACAGAGCATCTATCAAGGACGCTAAGTTCATTTTATCTGCATTTAACTCTTCAGCTTCACTCTTTTTGAAAAACGTTATAATAAAGCCAACGGGAAAGACCAGAGAGATCTCTGTGGAGTATTTCAACTTCCTTAACCTTTTCAAACTGACGATGGAAGCGTTCTGTCCTGCTTTGCTCAGCACCTCATTCCATTCTTCATCGTCACCCCGGATAATATATCTAAGTGAAAAAGGTAAAGGAAAATCCAAGTAAAATTGCTAGCACAATGTAAAAAAAATAAGGTTGATTATATATCGTCAGACACACACTATTCTACAATTTGGCGTCAGCACCCAACGAAATCAGTATTTGGAAGTACAGGGAAAACTAGACTGGCAAAGGGATACAACGGGATACAACTCCGTCCAAACTAGGTCAATAGCAACCAACAATCGTCCCCTTCCAAAGCTGGTCGGTGTTGAATGAAGTTCTCTCAGGAGCCCCTATTGTAAACATCACAAAACCATTCTATGAAAGCCTCTCATCAGAAGAGCGGAGTGCTGAGTAGAGTACATCCGTTATGAAAGCAAAAAAATCAGGCCACAAAGGTTACACTTTCCATAGCAGTGGTGTGTTCCTCTACTAGATTTCTTAAAAGACAGACCTTCAATCGCTACAGCTTTAAGCCTGACAACCGCAATCAGATCTACATTCACGATATAGATTTCTTTTAAAAAGTTTGAGGGCTTTTTTTAATTTTCCCCCTCCAAAAAAGAGGAGAAGGATGGTTGTGGGGGTAAAAGTAGAGGACGCAAAAAGCAATGGCTTCTAACAGAAAGTTAGCTAAATTAGCAGCTGGTCTGAGACCAGCAGTAAGCTTGAATGGTACAGTTTTTCTGCATCAGCCCAAGAAAAACCGAAGACATGCAGCTTTCTTTTGAAAAGAGAAATTAAGACAACAATTGCTATTCAAATAAGTTCATGTTCTGTGCCCCATGTCTGGTTGTTCAAGTACCCTGGAAATTACATACAAATTTAACTAGGCAAAGCAGTCATGTAGCAGAATTGAGTGGTTGCTCTCAATCTCAAGTTTTTAGAGATTTAGAATAGCCTAGCCTTTGCTCATACAAGGCTGAACAATACTGGACAAAGCCTTTTCAAATCAAACAGCTCGCTCTCTTCTATTAGTTTTCTATAACCTGTATTGAAAAGTGTTCAAAATAGATTTTTGTCTCTCTTTCCTCGCGGAGGAGAACAGAAATCTATTTCTGCATGAAAAAAAAGGGAACATGGTCCAAAATGTCAAACGGGCATGTAACACTATAAACTCCAAAAAAATGAACTAAAACTTTTTAAAAATTCTGCTGTTATTGTTTCCCTAGTGTGACTGACTTGCAAGTCACTTCAAATCCATTTTTGTCCTTCCTTCAAACACGACAACCAAAGATACAAGGAAGCTTTTATTCCTTTCCTCAGCTTTAAGAGAGATTAATCTAGAGCCAAACCAGACAACATTTCTGGGATGTCATAGAATCATAGAATCATTTAGGTTGGAAAAGACCCCTGGGATCATCAAGTCCAACCATCAACCCCACTCTACAAAGTTCTCCCCCACACCACATCCCCCAACACCACATCTCAACGACTCTTAAACACATTCAGGGATGGTGACTCCACCACCTCCCTGGGCAGCCTATTCCAGGGTCTGACCACTCTTTCTGGGAAGAATTTTTTCCTAATGTCCAGTCTAAACCTCCCCTGCTGCAGCTTGAAGCCATTCCCTCTTGTTCTATCGCTCTTGTTCTATCGCTAATTACCCGTGAGGAGAGACCAGCACCAACCTCTCTACAATGTCCTTTCTAGTAGTTGTAGAGAGTGATGAGGTCTCCCCTCAGCCTCCTCTTCCTCAAACTAAAAGTCCCAGCTCCTTCAATCGCTCCTCATCAGATTTATTCTCCAGGCCCTTCACCAGCTTCATTGCCCTCCTCTGCCCTCACTCCAGCACCTCCATATCTCTCTCGTATTGAGGTGCCCAGAACTGGACACAATACTCAAGGTGTGGCCTCACCAGTGCTGAGTACAGGGGGACAATCACCTCCCTCCTTCTGCTGGTCACACGATTTCTAATACAAGCCAGCATGCCATTGGCTTTCTTGGCCACTTCGGCACACTGCTGGCTCATGTTCAGCCACTTGTCAATTAGAACTGAATATGTCAGTATAGTAAACAGGATTTATAAGACAAAAAGTGGGAGGAGAGAGAAGGGAAAGAATCAGTGGCACACTTAACTCCTGTTGGTCCAGAAAAAGAGACATCTGCTGACACTTCAAGTAAATTGCTGCTTCAGCAACTCAGTATCCTACAAACTGTCCAGCTCCACAGCAGTTAAAAAGCATCAGCACTCACTGTACTTAGTAGAAGACGCTCTGGTTGGTTGTTCTTTTCCTGCTGGTTTGGGTTTTTGATGTTGGGGGTTTTTTTGTTAAAGAAGAGAATATTAAATTTAGCCAGGTACTATTTTCACTGGACTGCAGACTGATGGACAGCAGACAACAGGACACGGGTATCCTGGTTTGAGGAAACTAATGACTATTCCTAGAAGCACAGGAAACTCTAAAATTAGAAACAGTCCACAGCCAGGCAGCTTGTTTTATTACTCCGTATTATAGAACCGTATAACTTATATATGTATAATATAGATACTGTACACAGCCAGGATCAAGACTGACACATAGATACATAGTAGGAGCTACTGCCATGAATAATTTACCTTTTTAAGTGACAAAAGAGAACAGAGGTGAAAGAAGAATGTGCTCAAGCTCACGCCAGAGGCACTGGGGCAGAGCTGAGAATTGATCCAGCATTCCCATTCACAGTACATCTTCTGCTCGCAGTACTGTAACGATGAGCCGGCCCCAACTCTAACAGCAATTCAGTTCTGCAGTTCCACAGACAGACCGATCTCAGTGCTGACCTGCTGTGATCTGCTAACTCACAACCTTTTGCTTTTTGTTCAAAATACCAGCAGAGAAAGGGAAGTCAGTAAGTTCACGCCTGGGAGTATGACACACTTCTCAGGCAATGCATTCAGGTACTGAGGTAAACAGGCGAATGGCCTTGATCAGTAGTTGTTACTGAATATAATTTGTACTGGAAAGAATGTTTTGAGCGTGAAACAAAGCAGCTGCTAACAGGGCCGACAAAGACTAAGTTATTGGCTGTCAGGCACACAATACCCAAAGTCTTCATTAGCGCAGCAGCATATGCTTATCTTACCTGCACACTGCGGAAAATACCCACCACTACTTCTCATTTATTGATGGTTTGAGATTGTGATACTGCAACTGCAGCCTGGTGCACAAGTCTCAGCAAGATGCACTAGCGACCTGGCATTTAAATAGATATCAGGGGCAAACTGGATTTGAGACTCATACAGATAAATTCTTACTGTGTAAGATCCATTTCCTTCAGCTTCCCCACTTCTTGCTTGTGTTTTTCTTGGAATTCCTTTGCGGCTTCTTCCTACAACAGGACAGCACAACAGATGCATTGAGTTCTAAGTGCAATAGTGACCATGTAATGCAAGGAAAACGCCTTTCCCCCTGAAAGAGTAGTACATCCCCTAAAACAAATACCAGATGATCTTGAAAAGCTTCTCTCTCTTGTATAATTACATTTGTGTGCTATTTGTATACATATACTTGTAATATATAACTCCAAGAACATCTTAGTAGGCTCTGCAAAAAATCTATATTGCAGATTAACAAAGCATGACTAGAAGCATGGAACACAAAGCTGTCAGGTTTTAACTACCATCAAGTGACAGACCTGATGTGGAATTCTTTCCATCCAAGAAAATTAAGATTACAAGGCTTCTACACCCAAGGGAACTCCATGAAGTGTTTACATATGTATGAAGAAGAAAGTTCATAATTACCAAATCGTCATTTAAAGATTTCAGCGTTGGCTCCATTACAATATCCTTTGTTGCCACCATCTGCTCCTCCACAGCTTTTTCCTGGACTGTGTTGAACAACTGTAAATGAAGTAAGCCAGCACGTGTAAGACTTGATGATATTTCTTCTAAGTTACTGCTTTATAATAAATAAGAAATGCAGTCTGTCCCCATGAAACTCTTCTAACCTAGCAAATATTATCGGGCAGTTGTTTATTTCTGATGCATACTTTCCATCATACTGAAATAAAAAGCTCAAGGCTGCTTCCTGAAGGCAGAATTATATACAGCTTTTACAGAAAGTATAAAACTGAAATCAGTCAGCACTCAATGTCACTCACATAAATGTGGAGAACTCGTAGTTTACAACATGCTTCATTAATAAAGCATCATTTGATTAACACTGGCAGCTAAAAGCCGCATTTATTTCGGTATGTTATTTTTTTCAATATAATTATAAAGGTGTTATGCTGAGCAAATCATCTCTCCAGTGAACAACCTACACCAGACTGCAGAAGCTTTGGTACCGTACCCTGATCCTTGAGAACCAGAGGCCCCAGACTTGGCAAGCAATGGCAAGCAGCTGGCAAGTATTCTGTCCATCCCACCATCTGATAACTCATCACATTACTCACTTTATCACAGACGACAGAGAGAAAAGAAGCCAGATGCAAAACTTTCCCATTATTTCACTGGACTTCAAGTCTACCTCTAAATGACACTGGGAAAGCTTTTTTCCAAGACAAGTTGAGATGCCACCAATGCAATGAACAATCATAAACAAATGGCTCAGGCTCAGCTGGCAACATGGGCTGTATGCTCAGCATTTTGGTCAGGACATTTAAACATTTAAACACATAAGATAAGCACTATTATTGGGGAAGCCACTATATAAATCAATGCCATAAATACCTGCTTTTTCCACTGTGATTTTCGCATCTTACGAGGAAGTTTACACTGGGGACATGTTCAAGACACACAGTTCTGATTCAGCTTTCTATTAGTGCCAGGCTCAGTAACGGAATCACACTTTGGTCCAATACAACCCAGACAAAGCTTGCCACGACGCTTATTACCTGAACTACTTTGCGGATGATTCTGTTGAAGAGGCCCATCAACTGACTGCTGGGCAGTTCTACCTCCTTTTCCAGTTGGTCCAGAGATTTATGCTGTAGGCCAATGCCTAGAAAAAGGGCCTGAGGAAATGACGTGTATTTCAGTTATACTTTTAGAGCAAATACAAATACATAATACCCTCTACACTCCCTACACAAGGCTGGTACGAGCTGAAGCTTTGCTCAGATGCATGGGAACCCCCCTAAATTATTCTGTAGACAGCAAGTGCCATTAGTACTGATGAATACCTTTCTCCTGAAGTACAGTTCAAGAGCCACAAGATTTTGAGGGGGTTTTAAGCCACAGTTCACACCATGTTATAAATGCATGGAGTGCTCCAAACACAACAGAGTATGATCCCTACAAGTTTTATTCAAAAGAAACACGAAAGGTGGAAGAACGGAAGAACACTACAAGCAGCTTCCTCCAGCTGCCAAAAGTATTTAAGAAACATGTAGATTTGGCACTTCAGGGCATGCTCTAGTGACGGAGATTGTAGGTGGTCTTTTTGTGTGTGTATGGTTGGACTCGATGATCTCAAAGGTCCCTTCCAACCATGAAGATTATACGACTCTATGATTCTATGAAGTCATGAAGAAGACTACAAAAGAAGCAATTAACTGAAGCAAAGTCTGTTTTTAAAGATTATATGAAAGAGGAAACTATTCCAAATATATATACAAAGAGAGGTGAAGCATGGCTTGTTCTCACAGTGATACATACCGACTGCGCAGCAGAGAGAGAGATATCACCCATCTGGTTGAGAAAAAACATCCTGGCAATGGTAGGTACCATATCCATGATGAGATGGTAGTCCACCATGTTGCGAGAGTACATCTCTAATCTCTTCAGGTCATACGGGATGAAAACTGATTCTAATTCAGCACGGCTGATGGCTGATGGGTACAATAAAAATACAACATCAAGCCTGGTCTTCAAAGCTGTCCAGGGTCTAAGTATTTAATAAGTTCCTTTTCATATCAGTGAGTAAAGGCCAACTGCTACCCCATAGGTTCACTTCCCAACACACTTCAGAATTCAACACACTAGGTGTAACAATGCTATTCAGACTGGCGTGGTTATTCAAAGTCTTCTCAGACAGACACACATCCACATGAAAAACATTACAACTGCCAAAACAGACCAGTATATCAACTTAAAGATGCCAGAGTGACTTAAAACAGCAAGCGTTGAGAAACACAGGTTGCCCAGTCTTTAATTAACTACGTTACACTGGTTTTGCTGTCAAAGAGCTTTGTTTGCTTGTAGCAGCCACCAAAACACTTTCACCAAGACAGATGCTTAAAACTCACAAGACACGGATTACCAAGTTCTCTCAAGAGGACTCCCCTCCGTTAAGACGCACTGAGAAAACAGCAATTTGCTTTTAAGCCAGAAGTGACTGTTAGAATTGTCTTGTCTGGCCTTTTTTTTTTTTATACTGCCCATGTATTTCCCCAACAAGTGCTGCACTGAGCCAATAACACGCGGTTGAACTAAAGCCTCTCTCTTAGAAAGACATCACATTCCAATTTCCAAATTCCTGATGACAGTGTTCTTCCCAAGATCCTAAGCAAGCTGCTCTGCCTACTGACCCTTGCTATTCAAGGCTTCCCTTTTAATTCCATACTGGATTTGGCAGGTGTCAGTATCCATCCATGTTTTGTGATGCATTTAGCTGTTACAGTCAAGAGCCCTCTAATTTTGGGTTACTTAAATCGATCAAAAAAGCGTAAAAAAAAAAAACCCACACGAAAAAAAAACCCACTACCCATTTTCAGTGGCAGAAAATGCCCACTTAGCTTTTACTTAGAAATACAAGCATTTTTCTGGATAACAGGAACAAAACATGGTAACTGACCAAGAGCAATCATGGCAATTCACAAGAGAGATCGTATAATGCATGAATTTGAGAACTCTGATAAACATATATATAGACTTTAAACCGCAACCTAACTGAACATTGCGAACCAGGGTACTCACGTGGTTGTGGCTGCTGTTTGATATTTTTGTTCTGTAGAATATTCAATGCCAATGAGGGAGAGAATGTGCTGAACTGGTAGGAAAGCAGAGAAAGGAACCGCCTCCTAAAATCTATAGGACAAGATGATAAAGTAAATTATTCCTGTGGACCTCTAGAATAAATATCCCAGAAGATTACCCTAATGTTAGCAAAATCAAAGTTACCTTTCCAGAAGGCAGTAAGCCAAGGCTCCTGCTCAGTGTCCTCTTCATTCAGCATCTTCAGCATGATGCACGAATGCTCACCAGTCAGGTCATTCTAATAAATAAGATATATTTCCTGTCACCCCCATGAACCTTTTGCAGTCTATGCTCAACTGAAGAAGGCAAAGGTCTTCTAAATCAACACGAACTCCTGTATCAACTGCTACTGATCACCACTACCTAATGTAAAACCTATGAACTTCTAGAATTTGGTAAATCCCAGTACTGAGGGATTTTGGCTTCTCAAGGTAACGAGTAGTCACCAGTATTGCAAATTCCAGGTACAGCTCAAGAGCCAGAAAAACAACAACAAAAAAAAATGCAGTGGCACAGGACAAATTATTCTCTCCAAAAGTACTGTAACTGCTAATGCTATTTCTTGTAAACACCTTGAAAAATGAGCAGTCAGTTCAAGGGCCACTTGCATATTTGACCAATGACCACATTAATAACCCTCAACAGCTGCACCTGGACTCTAATTTTTAAGTGCAAACTAATTAGAAGACCACATTCACAACCCTAATATTTTACTCCTTTAGCTAACTGTAGGCCCAAAGAACAAAAATGAATATAAAACAACCCCAAATGTAGTCTAAGAAAACTTTCCTGCCCAAATCACATCTCACAGAAGCTAATGGAAAGATGCCCAGTGATTTCAATAGGGCTGGATTTCAATCATAAACAGTATGCGACTTACTGGTGTCTGCCTTAGATAAACCGGCACAAATCCAGCACGTTTCCAAAACCTGGGGAAAGGGAAAAGAGAAAACGCACTGAGAATTATGGAGCTGTTGATTCTACAATAATACCTGTGGTCAAATGCAATCTATCTACTGTGCAAGAACCACTGTTGAAAACTAGGCAAAAGTCTGTAAGACACCCCACCAACTAGCAAAAATGAACACTGACAGAAACGGGAATCAAACTGACTGAGGTTCTAACTTAGAGGAGTGAAAAACGATGATTGTGATATCAAAAAATGAACAAAATTTGGAAGACTGAGAGACATGATAAAAGATTTATCATATTTGACATGCCTCCAGGACAGGTTTTGACCAATAATATCACAGACTCCTAAGAGATACCCTGGGGAGGGGCTGAGGATTTAGTTTACTTCAGAGACTCAGCTCTTCTTCAACAAATGATGATTTTCCCTGGCAACTCCCATGTTTCAAATAATCACTTGTGTACCAGAGAGAACCCCAGACTGGTCAGCAAAATCCCGTTGACATCCCTTTCCATTCTCATGTTCCTTCTCACGCCTTAGTTACGAACTGATCCTACGATTCATTTTGCCCAGTAAAAGGAGGACTAGTACAAAAAGACCTGCTGAGACCAAACATATGGCATCCCAGACAAAAGAAAGAAGAAGCCAGGCCCCAGAGCAACTGTCACTGGCAACCTACCTCCCCAGGCCATGGGATGAGTACTCATCAGCTGCGCAGGATGTTGCACAATTTCAGCAGGAAGCCCTACATGTGCACCCCAGCATCTCCCTATCCCACTATTCATCCTTTTTTTTAATCTATCCCACCACAGCTAACAGTCAAATAATTTAAAAAGTAGCAAAACACTTTATTCTCCTCCTTTGCCCTGAGAGGGATCATTCAAATAAAGTAAGAAATCTGAATCATCTGCTTTATAATTTGCAAAGATTAAGAATATTTCACAATAACCATTCAGTTCTGATGCCCTCCTGCACAGCTAAACAATTCACCATCCCATTTTGGCATGAACTTTGCAGCACGCTTGCCGTGGAACAAAACAGGCTGCAATCTTTGTGTCTGAAATGCTAAATTGTACATAGTTGTGTTACCACTGTTCTGACTGGGTCAATCACAAATTGGCCTCCACTGCTCTGAATTCAGCCTCATCTCATGTGCTTGTACAGCACCTGAGCTCCTCTGTAAGAGGGGGTAAGCCAGCAAGGAACCAAGGTTTTAGGTGATAAATGAGTGTTCTGCTTTTAGCCTAGCAACAGGAAGAATTCTGCATTATTTTGAAACTGTCTCCCAAACTATGGATTCACCACTTCCCACACTGTGGCTGAGAAAGTCTCAGTAACCTAGATATTTTATAGAATTTGATAATATTAAAAAAGTTAGCATTTATTATAAAATAATTGAATTGGTCCCTGAATTGGTCAGGCAGTTGGACTAGACAGTCCCTTCCAACTGAAATTATTCTGTTCTATTCTATCCTAAAATGGTATGCTTTCATGTAAAACTATGTTGTAAAGTAGATATAAAATGTAAGAAAAATTGATAAATGTTTTACTGCTGGAGTAACTCAGTTCCTCCATGGTAAGTAAAGCAAGAAGCAGCTGCAGTTGCTGGTGAAAAGCTTTTACATTAGTCAGGAAACTAACAACTGGCCTTGAAGTCAGCAGCAGCTCAAGCTTCTACAGGTCACAGGAGGCAGTATTTAACTTCTCCCTACTTATTACAGGCTGTTCTTACTTTTCAAGCCTGGAAAAACTTAGCAATTAAAGCTGGTTAACTGTTTAGAAGGGTCGCAGAGACAACCAAGAAGGGAATGGGTTTTCCCTCAGGAGGAGTCTGAGGAAAAACTTCCCTGAAGGTAGGATCTTAAAGATTACACTTAGGATCAGCCCTACTGTACAGCAAGAAAAGGTCTTGCAGGAGAAGTGGGCTCAGACCTTCCCAGTTTTACAAACCAAGTGAAGCATGCAGAGATAAAGAGAATGTCCAAGGGCTAAAATAACATCATTGCATCTATATATATATTATTTAAATATATTATTAAAAAAAAATCTATTCTTTTAATATGCAGAATTTATATAGTTATATTTTTGCACTGGATGTAACTAGAAAACAGAATAATGTCTTACTTGAGTAATCTTGGTGTTAGGCCATAAGATACCCCTAAATAGTCCAGGTTTTCAGCTTGTCTCTCGCTCAGTTTGAGAAGTAGAGGAGGCAAGTCCTTCCGAGGTGTCACAACCTCTTCTAATAAACTAACGGTCTGAAAGAGAAAGTGGAAATAGGTTAGTAGCAATCCTCAAAGAAATCTGCAAATTAGATCTCTTATCCTGTATAAAAAATAAATATGAATATTTCCTTATTACCCAGAGAAATCATTAATTATTGAGACTTACAGTGAAAAACAAACAGCTTAGCACAACAGAAAATAGAAGAAATGCACTGAGCTCCATACCTCGCTGCTTACAGTTGCAATTTCTTTTGGCTTTTGAACTGTTTTTTCATCCAAACATGGAAATTTGCCTTCATAGTACATCTGCAGTAAAGTCAGAGCTCTGCTGCCGTAGCCCATCTGTGAAGTAGGTACAATACACTATAAGCAAAAAGACATATCTAGTTTTTAAGACAGGGCAACAGCATTCTCCCCTTACAAACCCATTAACAATCATCAGTGCAGAGATCACTCAGTCACTGCAAAAATGCATTTTCTTCGCTACATAGCACTCCATAAAGGACACTACAGAACCTGAATGTCCAAAATCACGACGAGAGCCCAGTTGCTAGTTCAGGACTGTGTAATAATTCTCGGTGCTTAACTCCGGCACTCAGAAAATGCCAAACACCAGCATGAACATTTGGCAACCTCGCAATAAATATCACTGGATTTTGTGATTGTATACTGCCGCTTGGGATGCTTGTACGCTACAAAGCTGCCTAGTAATGACAGAAGCACAGGTTTGCTACCCACCCGGAGGAAAGCAATGTCCCCCAGCCTGTTGTGGCATACAGCCATTGCTGCGTGTCTGACTTCACTGTTACTGCAGCTGGCTCAGTCCCCAGGCTTAAAATGATGAAAACCGGAGCAATTGAAGTGTTTGCCCTGTTTTTGAATTCTGCCTGTAGAGCCATTCTCATGGTACCACTGCTGAGTATTCACAATAATTGGGTTCCAAAGTACTTTACCCCCTGATAATCCGGATGAACTGCAATACGAACAACACGCCCACCAGAGAGGCCCCCAAAGTCTGGATCTTGAAACTGCATAGGAGACAAAAGTCAATTTAAAGAAAACAGATGGGTAGTCTGGAAATAAGAAACAGGGCTGAAACGTATCTTGGGTGTGAATACACAGCAAAGTTATTCACCTGCTCTGAAATGGTCCAGGGAATAAGATCACCAGAAGCTTTCTTTCCCCTGGAAAGGCTGTTCATGATAGACTGGCGAGAGATCTCTCCCTCCATGCACACCTGCCAGAAAAGGTGAAAGACCGTTGTTGGAGAAAAAAGTGTTTACTCCTACAGCCGCTCCACTACAGCAGAATTAAAATTTATACTCAGTTGCCGAGTATATTGCGCAGTATTGACATTTCATGTGATCCCTGCTCTGCAACATGATGAGTAAACATGTATGTGCCAACAGACAGGCTCTGCCCCTAAAATCCCTGTCTCAAAAAGCACACCAGTGGGCCAGCCAAGTACAGCTGACACAGCAGGCGTTACACTATGGCGCAACAGCAGCCTGAAGAGATTAAAAGCATAGAACGTATGCATTTTCTGTAGTCCATCAACAGCAACATAAAAGCCTGCCCCACCAATGTTTCTCTTTAAACGTTATATATTTATCATGTAAATGGGTTTTTTATTTTAAGAAACAGTAGATTTAACTAGGTGCATTGAACACTTAATTAAGAATCTGTGTTCTTAAGGAAGGAAGCATATAGTCAGATACCCAGCAGTCAAGGGCTGAAATAGTTCTACACCTCTAAGCACATACATCTGAGGAGTTTGTATTTTTGCAGTTCTACTGCAAATAAAAGGAATGCTAGAAACGTGGGATAGGCGGAGTGAACCAGTGAACCAACTCTCCTTGCAGGAAGCTGAAATGGGAGGACAAAGTTGTCTCTTGAAGCAGTAGTTCAGCTCCTTAGAAGGCTTCTCAGTACAAATACATTGTGGAGACGGGGAGGTCTATGTGAAAGGATCAGCAATTTATATTTATAAAGCAATATATTTATAAAGCAATTAGTGTTAACCGAAGAAAGTGTGGGCGGGGGGGGGAAACGGCCTTAATACACGATTATAACACGCATAAAACCACAGCCGTATGCTACCATCTACTCCTAGATAGTACGCTGCTGTCAAAGTACACTGACAGCATACCATCTCACAGCAGTGCACTGCTTCATTATCGAACAGCACACTTCATAGACACGCGCTGCTCTCTTACCTGAACAACAGCAAGTACTTCTGGTAATGAATTCTGGGTAGGTGGAACAGGGGGCAAAAGGCAAAAAAGATGATGGGCAGGTGCATCAGACAGCATTTGGAGGTCATTGGGCGAGTTCTGGAGGGTAAAGACATATCAGAAAGTTGAATCAGAACTATAAGAGTTTCAAAGTCCAGTGTAATGTTAGTAGCTGACTTTTAAAGAATCCTCCATTTTCTGAATTTAGGGCTACTAAGAAACTTGGAGCAAGGACAATGCTAATGGATGAAGAAGCTCACAGGCCAGTTCATGGCTGTTATACTACGAGACAGCACCTGTTTTTCTCAAGTAAAACCTCTTGCTTCAATATGTATGGAACGGAACTTTCTATTTTTATATAGCTACTTATCTCTTTATGAAATCTTAAATATTTTTTTGAAGTGACAGATTTTTAGTACTCAGTACTTCAGTACTCATTGACTTCACCACTCACATTTACTAGTCACCCTGGTCTTGAAACCTTGAGATGAATTATTACTACTCTTTTCAGTAGTACAATGATACCAGTCCTTTGGTTAACTTGAGGCTGCTAAAATACGGTAAAGAGAACTGCAAAAGAGGAACTGATACTATTCTGACAAGCTTGTAGGCTCATCTAGAATTTAGTCTCCAGAATTTCTCAAGACAAAAATATTCCAGATATCTGTAAATCCAGTACATTCAGCCAAGACCAAGGCAGAGATCTTCTCAGAGAAAGGAGAATATGGATCTGTATACGACAAGAAGCAACTGAAGCTGTTTGGAAACCTCAATTAGGCCAGTTCAACTAGACTGTCACAACAAGCATTGCTCCCTCCACAGAATTCCTAGCTGAAATTTTGGCAGAAGTAGCACAAGCGTTACCTTGTAGTGTGAAGCCACATAGAGGGCCATCAGTCTCTGCAGAAAAACTTCGGATGCTCTGTGGTAACAAAAAAGTGTGTCTCTATTTACGTAGTATCTTATTAGAGGGATTAAGGAAAAAACCTCCTTGGAAACAAGGACAGAGTTCCTTGTTGGTTTAGGAGTAATTTTTTCAATAAAGCCGTGGGCTACATGCTGCCTTTTGCTCTTAGACCCTACAGCTCTGTCTACAAGAACGAATGACTTTGGGCAGCGTTCACAGCTTTCACACTCTTAATCTGTAAAGCTAAACCTTTTATAACTCCAACAAGGACCTCCCTTCATTCAACCCTTCCTTAGAATTGTCACTGCAATAAAACTGGAGTTTGGTAATGTCCTGGTAACACACACCACCGGTCTTATAAGGCAGCAGTAAGAGCTTAACTCCGGAAGTGTGGTCTTTAATAGACTTTTGCCAAAAGATCATGTGCTGAGGTCATCAAGTTAAACTGGAGAACCCACTACTAATCAGCTTGAAAAAGCCTCCTTCACCTGAAAGCAATATACTTTGATCAGAGCAGAACATTTGAGTAAGGATACAGGTCACAAGTTTCGGGCAGTGGGCAGCCAGAGATAATTCTGGTGATGTTGAGACAGTCTAAACACAGCAGATCATTTAGCCATTTTTCAACTGGGTCACCAGGGGCATATCTGATTGGCTCATGGAGGGAGACTTCATGCAACGTACGAGCTGCAAACAGATTTCAAAGAAGAACGTTTAGTGTTGGAAGTTACAGCTAACAAAGAATCCTTTGAAGGGCTTTCAGGAGATCAGAAAATCATTACCCGCATAGCTTTCATCCGTTAAAAGCCTTTATATCTGAAAATCATGAGAAGAGTTCCTTCATTTTCCCGTATCACTACCTTCCTACAGCTAAAAAGTACATGGACACGTGCAATACCCAGAGGGCTTGCCAGTCAGCAGCACCGGAGATCATGGTTATACACCACAGTCCAGAATGCAATGGAGTACCTGAGGCGAGTTTAGCTGTAGCTGTAGATTTGTTCTCTGCTGTCATGGTGACTTGGGTTTGTGCACTCTGCTGACGGAGCTGCTGAATGAGCTTCAGAGAGAGTGATCGACCAGTACCCTCATACCTGAAAAGCAGAAGACAAAAGTCTGAAGCAAATAACCAAACAGCAATCCTGAGCCATGGCGAAGCTCCAGCACAGAACTAGGCTGTCATCTAGAGCTATGTGCCACTCTGAGGCCTGTGAGGGCCCCAACCATCTGTGAGAATCACTGTCTTTTGATGTTCTTGAGCGTGTAGGACAGGGCAGCCTACCCTGTCGCTTTCTTAGTCTCACCATATTGGAAGGAAGATGTCATTCTTCCCTCTCTCTTAACAGAATCCCGTTTATATATTTGCTCCTTGTAGCAGAACAAACGAGGTGAAAGTCAAACACTTAACGAATCCACAGTGGAACCAAAGGAAAGCAGCCAGTTCAAGTACTGACTCTTGGTTATTTTAAGGAGCAGTTCCAGGACAGATCAAGAATTAGCATGACCTGATGTAATAGCGTGTAATAAAAATGGTACTGTAGATAAGAAATAGTCTACTGGCACTTGCACAACTGCTTTTCCAGGTAGACAGTTGCTGGTCAAGCCTTACCCATTGATTGTAGAAGCCATGAAAACAAGGTAAGGGCCTAGCAGGTTTTTCACCAGGGGCAGAGGAATGGCAGCAGCTTCGTCAATCACAACAAGTTCAGCTTGACCCAGTTTCACAGAATCGGCAGGGTGTATGTACTGCAAGGAATGAGAGGACACCGTCATCATCAACAACAGCTTGTCTGGGAATTAGGGAAATGTCAGAGTTGGCAAAGCTGGAGCCCTGAAAAGCTGTTTGTTGTCCCTGTTCTCCACAACCATCAAGCCAGAGACTGAGACGTGAAAACAAATAGTTGGGAGAGGGTTCATGTTACCCTAACAAGGACTGGATCACACATCTTGTTTTGCACATTTCCACACAAATTTAGCTGCAGAGATCATGAAAATGAAGGAAATCTAATCACTATAAACATATGCTCTTCCTTCACTGTTTCTTTCACCTTCCTTTGCTTTTGTTTCAAGGAGAAATCCACCAGCGATTACCAAAGGAACTTTGTAACCTACAAGGTTACTCACAGAAAGAAGATATTTTGTGAAAGTCACTCACCAGAATAAAAAGGTCTGCCTTAAAGCAAAATCAGTCAGGACAGTTACACATCACATAAAACGAATATGCTTAAAATCAAAACAACTACAGCATCAGTAAAGCCAACAGTTATGAAGAAAAAGTCGAAAGGGAAGACTGCAAAAGAGGCCAGTTACCTGAATGGTCTGTCTGTGCTCCTTGAACACATTCACTCTGACAACAGCCTTGTTAAACTCTGGATTTAAAGACTGAACAATCTCATAATCCAGATGTTCCTGAAATAAAACATAGTTAAACAGTATGAACAAGACAAGATTTAAGAAAAACATCATTTACCATTATCATCAAAATAAGTTCACTAAGAGCACACTGTTCTTTCAGATTCTAGTTAAAAACTCTTATAACAAAAGTTCCATAGGCCTGAGAACTGAGAAATTATTTACTTAGCTTAAAAACTATTTCACAAAGAAACTGATTTTCGCAACTTAAAAACAGAGAAGGAAACATTACTGTACTATCATTCACTTTTGCAGAACATTATTAAAAGGGCTGGTAGGGGCAAAAGCTGATAGCTAATATATGTAAAAAATCATAGATGAGATGCAAAACTCTTCCTAAACAGGAACACTGTGAAAGTATTGTAAAATAGTCTGCTCTCCTTACCTGATACTGCAGTGCATCAAAGCCTTTAAATATGAATTCAAAGAGAGTGTGAAGATTATCAGGGCTTGGAGATGTAACAAAGATATTGGAGTAACTGCACAGAAAAATAAAACAAGAGTTTAGCTCTTTCTACATATACATACTAAGAGGGGTCAATTTTATCTAATAACCAAAACACAGCAGATTAGACACTTATCTCACTTTATGTGTGATTATTTTGATTTTTAAAGACTGAGGTTTTCTTATTACTATAAAATAGAAAAACTTGAATACCACTGTATGCAGCAATCAAAAGATACAAGAATAATAAAAAGGAAGGATGCAGGACTGGAAATTACAAGTATACAAGTATATTCAGATCCTGTCATCTTTTTTTTTTTTTTCTTTTTCCTTAAACTCATGGATATAAATAAAGCCTGGGACATGGAGGGGATCACTCACCCAAAAGCTACTGCTCCAGCAATGGCCAGTCCTAAAGCAGCAGATTTACCACGTCCTCTGGCTGCTGTTAAAGCCACAGTGCTCCGCAGAGTCTTCTCAGAAATGGCTTCAATAAATTTTAGAACTGCTTTTGCCTGATGATCAGAAAACAACAGATGGCAAAAATCAGATGCGTTAAATTGCTTTCAGCATTACTTAGACTTACCACTAGTACACGTCTTCATTCATAGAACAGGAAAAAAGAAGAGAAAGATAAGACAGGAGAGCTGAACATTAAAACCCAAACAAACAACGTGCAAGAAGTGGCAGTCTTGACCCACTGAGTTCTTGAAATTATTCAGGTCAAAACACAGACCAACAACCAGTACAGCAATTCTCAATTACTACCTCCACGCCACTGACCACTGAGTACATTCAGCAAGACAGGAAGAGGCACACTGCTCTCAGAGGAGGAAGATGAACATATCTTGGCAGTGAGAAGGCTTACTATAAAAGGACTTAAGCAGTGCACAGCTCTGGGAGCCACCCGGCTGAACTGCAGCTTCTCAGTGGATACTCTGAAGCAGGAAAGATAATTGCAATCGGGTCTTCATTTGCACTAGTCAGTGATTCTCAAATTGGAAAAAAAGTGCGAGGGAGGCAGGAATAAAGGTGTATTAAAACACAATATGGATTTTCAACTTCTATTCAGAACTAAACTGAGCAGAAACTTCAGGTTAGACCACACCCATCAATGTTCACACTCAGATTTGATTACGTGTGAGATAAGACACAAACATGAGTAGCTAAGGTGACCTGTCAAGCACAGAGTATCTAAAATTTAAACACCACACCAACCTGGTCCAGGGTTTTACAGCCATCCACCAAAACTCCTACAGGCTGTGTATCCTGCAAGCTCTCCTTCAGTTCTTTCAGCTCCAAGTCCTGCGGCTGAAGGCTATCTTCCTATAAGCACAGGATTTACCATAACAGGATTAGTAAAGGACACTTCGACACAGTTATACCTTTGTCATGTCTTCTGATATCTTTTATTAGGCAGAGAAAGATATCTGAAATGAAATGTTACCACACTTTGAACATACTCCCTAGAAACAGAAAAATTTAAATGGACAACAGATATTCAGCACTTAAATTTTAACACATCTTCAGGAGAATGGTTACACGAGAGGTGGGTATCCTGGCTTCCCCAAGCTTAGAGAAAAAAAGAAAGGATTTTTCAGTACATAGTAACTGTAGAATAACATTGCTAGGAAGAAGAGACCATTGACAAATTTTCTGAAGAATTTAATTCATTTTTCAGTCTTCAGGCTATTCCAAAATTTTATGATCTTTGTTACACCTGTCACACAAAGTGTACGTACTGCCATGAAGGGGGAAAAACTACTGCAGCAGCAATAGATCAGTTTTCAAACCAATACCAAGACTTTCAAAGTCAAACAAACTTGGACACAAAAGGAATCAATTTTAAATAGGAATGAATTCTGATTTTCCTAATTGTCACTTAAAATTCGAAAGGCGTCGGTCTATTGATCCAATGGATAAGCATTACTGCTGCTGCCAATACTGTTATAATGCTATGGGGCATTTGGTTTGGTTTGTTTTTTTAAAATCAGTGCTCTGTTAAAATGTTTTTACCATCTCTGACATAACCTATGTCGGTATTTCTTAGGCAAAACAAAACAGTTCAAGAGTGTAAAGATTTCTGTTTAAAACTGGTTCTGTTTTACTTTAGTCTTTAATACAATGGAAAGTGATAGAAGTACACATTTCTAACAGTGCGAGCTATACATCTGGCTTATATTCAGTGAATGTCTCCTGAGATGTGGCACGCGAATTCAGAAACTGAAACAACTACCACAGCTTCTAGCTATCAGGTGTCTCTTGAGCTTGTAATAGACCATTTCCAAAGCAGCTTCCCACCCTCGAACCCTTGAAAGATTTTTTTATTTCTCTTATTCCAACTGTCCATCAGCCTTAAATCTCTCTACGTCCTTCTCAAGCAGCAACCACAGGAATTAAGCTCCACCTTGCTAGGTTAAACAGCGATACAGCAAAATCAATTAAGACAGGCAAGCACACAAAAAAAAGCTGTGACAAAAAAAAAAAACAACAAGGAGGAAAGGCACAACAGCTTCCCATGCTTCACGCACACCAGGTATAATTTTTGTAGAACATTCTACTTCCTGTTTGCAAGACAATTATTTGATATAAATGAGGGCGAAAGGAAAGCTTCCTCTTTTTTAAATCTTAAACACACCATGGTAAACTCAGATCAATTTCTCCCAAGGAAAAGCGGCTGATGTTGCTTACTGACCTGCGACTGTGGTGGAACAGGTGTGATGTTTGCAACATGACTGGAGATGGGCAAGATATTCAGCTGATCATCAATCACAATGCAATTCTTGCATGAAGCCAGAGAGAGAATGAACCTGAGCAGTAAAGCAAAGACAACTCAGTAAAAACACTAGCAACACAATTGCAATTAGGTAGTTAATTTAAACTCTTTTCTAAAACCAGACATAGTACTTACAGCTACAGCTGAGCTACGACAAGCTCACACAACTGGCAGTCTGACTCTTACCATAAAATCAGGATTATCTACACAAAAGAGATATCCACTTACCAGGATGTCTCCAAAGAAGAATGTTAACTAAAGATGATCTACCAGGAGAGCATTTAAGTGGGAGGTAGCTGCATAAAAGTCTAAGACATGAGACAACTGTGACAAGTGCTGATCCCCCAAAGACTGCGGTCAGTGCTGGCTTATTCATCCTTCTAATTTCTGACATGACAAAACCACCTGCATGCTAAAGAACAAATTCTGCAATTTTACTATGGCTAGAGCTAGGGCTCACTCAGTCAGTAAGAGCTGCTTATTCTGTACAACAAAAGCAGAGAAAATACCTTTACAAGACACTTCTAAACCCACAAAGAATATTACACACTAAGCAGTTTTAAAGTAGTGCAATAAGCATCTGCACTTCTGTGCATCTAGAGCATACGTTTCCACAGAACGTTTCAAGAAAGGGACTCAGAAAAGTTTACAAATTTGGCCCTATTTGCATATCCCTTGTAACTTTTGCCAAAATTTTGTATACAATTCCTCCAACAACAAACTGTATTCATTTCCACAACAGTGCATGAAAACAGTGCATGAAGCCCTATTCCAATGCAAACCGATAGGATGCTTTCCTAATATGAATACATGACGTTCCAGATGCTTTTCTTGGGCATACAGACTAGATCCTTTATGCTCTTAATAACTTACCTCTCATTAAACCGTCCTACCACATCCTGGTGTGCTTCTGTTCTATATCGAGAGTGTACATCCTGAAACAAAAAGAAAAAGTCAATCTGGAAAACAAAGAGCAGTAACACTGACACTTACAAGATTGCTACTCATGGCACAATCCAACTTCTTTTCCACTCCTATGGATTACAGCCTCCCTTTCCATCAACACTGCATCCCAGACAGTATTCTGATTTTCTACTTGTTGTGAAACATCCACGTTTTCCAAATACTTGTTAAAAACATACTTTTCCTACCAACAGTTTTCACAATGGTCTTTCTTATTTTTTCCTGACTTAAAGGTCAATTCTGCCAGGTACAGAATGCTTCAAGCACCTCAGGGATGGTAAGAAACAATAGTCTATCACTTTAATTTGCCTACTGGCATTATTACTAATGGAAACAGTTCTCGCTCTAGGGGTAAGTTTACTCAACGTGAATAGGTCATGTATAGAAATATATAGTAGTAGTGAAGCTGATCTCACCTAGAAACAGGTCACAAAACACTCAAAAGGCCTATTTTTTTACTTAAATTTTCTGTCACATGGGCAGATAGCATAAACACTTTGCAAAACTATTGTGGAACAAAAGAATACGGTTACATTTGTGAATGATGGGTGTTTCTTCCTTGTAACCTAGCAGCATTTCAAGACACACAGGTTGTCAGAACTACCTAAGCGTAAGACACAGATGAACGAAGGAGCAGGAAAGATGACAGAAGGAAGACTACAGCCCATAACAAAAGCAAAACTTAGCATCACCACGATGTACCTACTTATATAGAACAGATACATTACGTTGAACATACCATGGTCATTGTATACAGCTGCTTCAGTGAGTTCATAGTTCTCAGGAGAATCACCACAATTCCACCACCTTCTACTGTTTCAACAGTTCTAGCTAGCAGGTTTGGAGTCAAGGCTTCAAAATCCTAGGAAATAAAGAAAAATTCAAAGTTGCCTAGAGTTCATCAGTGCAACTAGGACCCCGTAAAAGGAACAGAAAGCCTAAAAATATTATTTCCCAAAGTTTAATTCACACTTAACATTTGCATTAACCAATATCCCATTAAAATTCTACCAACGAGGCTATCTCACCCTCGCAAAACTTGTAACAGATACGTAAGGCCATCGTAATTGAAATAACCAAAGCAACAAACAGTATTCCTGCAGCATTCAAACTGAAAGCAACCAATACTAGTGCAATGTCCTTTTTAAGTCAAAAGTTTTACTCCTTACCTGAAGTACACACATGCCAAAAGTGTTACCAAGAATCTTATGAGTTTCATTGTAATAGCAGTAGCGAATGTTTGTGGCTGCTATGAATAACTCAAAAGGATCATCGTCCTTGATGTTTAAAGTTCCACTTTTAATCTTCTTCTGTAGTTGTCTCATCCTCTTCTTCCGGTGGCTGGAAAACAAGATTATACAGAAGTTTTCTTGAAAAAAGGTTTGAGAAAAGCGCATTCAGGCCTACGTTCAAGTCTAATTGGAAGTCAGAGCTCAGCCTCCAAGGAGAAAAGTCTTGAATCACAATTGCTGGTTTTGCATTATGTTCCCGTGTGTTGTAGCCCAAAGTAGTGGATACCACACAGAACCAGCTGTTTTTGCAAGAAACCCCTTGGTTGGAATCATGCAGTTTCAGGTAACACTTCCTTCCTGACTTTGTGTGCAGACCTTACATACGCACACAAATCTAAGAATCAAAGTTATAAACACTTTTTCAAAATGAAGGAATTCTAATGCTTAATCTGCATTCAGGTCCTAAATATTACTGAGGCTAAAAAGCTGGGGAATTAAAAGTTTTAACCTTTGAGGTTAAAAAGGTGAGGGAGAGATTCGCCCAGGATAACAGAGTTAGTGTTAGAGCTACACAAAGAAACCACAAGTACCTAGTGCTGGTGTCAACTGTATTAGGGAAGCCAACTTTAGTTATGGAAGATCAAACTTCCTATAGCTCCTCTAAGAACTAATATTGTTTCTCCTTACAACTAAATCATGCAACTCACGCCCAGCAAACCAATCACAGAGCTTTTGCTTCACACAGAGTGGCGACTGCAGCATGAGACACAAGAAGCATCTTACCTGCTAAAGCCTAGCTCCTTTTTGTAACACCATAGCACAGAGGGTCTGGCCTTTACAGTTGCTTTAGACAACATGTGATGAAGTATAACCACCTGCCAAAACACAGAAACATTTGTGAACAACTGTACTCACAAGCTAACATCAAAGAGCAAAATATTTCTCTATACTTGATGTTACAGCTATGTTTTCCACTGAGAAATCATGTGCAAAACAGAAGGATTCCTTGACATGTTGTGAAGGTTACTTTCCTTCTTACACAGACCTGTGTGTTTGTGCCTTCTCCAGGGCTACATGACATGGAACACACTGAATTATTCCTACCATTTCCTTGGCACTCTTCTTTGGCAGAACTGCTAACTGCACAAACAGAAGGAGATTATTCCAGGCTAAATACAGTTCCTGGTATTGGTCTCTTAGTAGATTTCGCACAACATATTTGAGGCTTCTACAATTTACCAGGATTTCGTTTTGAATTTTAATCCTCTAGTGGGTTTGGCAACCCACCTCAGGGCTATATAGCCAGTACATCCAGTAAGCACACTTGCTGCTTTAGAATCCAGCTCATCAGTGAAAATTCTGAACACAACCAGACTAAGGATATGCCCCACCAGAACTCACCCGTCTGCTTTAGCAGCAGATCAATGACAACCTTCTTCTACTGCTGCCTGATCAACCTGTTATTTTCTAAGTTTGCCGACGACACCAAGCTGTGTGGGGCGGCTAACACACTGGAGGGAAGGGATGCCATCCAGAGGGACCTTGACAGGCTGGAGAGGTGGGCCCATGCCAACTTCATGAAGTTCCACAAGACCAAGTGCAGGGTCCTCCATCTGGGTCGGGGCAATCCCAAGCACCGATACAGGCCGGGCAGTGACTGGCTTGAGAGCAGCCCTGAAGAAAAGGGCTTGGGGGTGCTGGTGGACGAGAGGCTCAACATGAGCCATCAGTGTGCACTTGCAGCCCAGAAAGCCAATCGTATCCTGGGCTGCATCAGGAGAAGCGTGGCCAGCAGGGCGAGGGAGGTGATTCTCCCCCTCTGCTCCACTCTCATGAGACCCCACCTGGAGTACTGCGTCCAGTTCTGGAGCCCCTACTACAAGAGAGATATGGACGTGCTGGAGCGTGTCCAGAGAAGGGCCACGAGGATGATCAGAGGGCTGGAGCACCTCTCCTGTGGGGACAGACTGAGAGAGTTGGGGTTCTTCAGTCTGGAGAAAAGAAGGCTCCCAGGAGACCTTATAGAGGCCTACCAGTATCTTAAGGGGGCCTACAAGAAAGCTGGTGAGGGACTTTTTAGGATGTCGGGTAATGGTAGGACTCGAGGGAATGGATTAAAACTAGAGATGGGACGATTCAGACTGGACGTGAGGAAGAAGTTCTTCACCATGAGGGTGGTGAGACACTGGAACAGGTTGCCCAGAGAGGTGGTGGAAGCCACCACCTGGAAGTTTTTAAGGCCAGGCTGGACGGGGCTCTGAGCAACCTGATCTAGTGGGAGGTGTCCCTGCCCAGGGCAGGGGGGTTGGAACTAGATGATCTTTAAGGTCCCGTCCAACCCTAACAATTCTATGATTCTAAGTTTTTTTTATAACTAGTTTATTCTACTTTTCCCAGGAACTGGAGCAAACTGAACTGACTTATCCTAAAATACTACAGTTTTGCCATGCTGTTCTTCCCCTTTCCACTCCAAAACCACAAGTTTGGAGTCTCTGAAGTGTTAGTGGTTAATTTCTTCTGTACAATGTTACCAGTGGTATGGTATGGACCTATCAGGTAGGTCCAGTCCAAATTCTGGTGTGGTGACATTTGCAAGATGACTCAGTACATAAAACGACTTGAGAGCAAAACCATAACATCTTACATCAGAACCGAGAAAGGAAAGAAGCCCCTGTTAGGCAGAAAATGGAACGTCTTTTGCCCCAGTTTACAAAAAAAAGATTCCGATTTGCCTGAACTCGCTTTTTTTTAAATGGTCATGAGCTTCTCTAACAGTAGATGTTTAAGAAGCCTCCTAAGCCATTTCTAACACCCCTTTTCGTTTCTGCAGCGCGGTGAGTCACCTCACGCACCCTGAGGCACGCCATTGCTCTGCCTCATTCTGTGCGGGTTTTAACACTTTACAGAGAAAAAAGCCGGTACCGAGGGATTCCAGATCAGCCGTTCTTCAAAGGCTCGGTTCAAAATCAGCACACACACACACACACACACACCCCGGCCCGGAGGCAGGGCGAGTTCCTCTGCCCTCCGGGAGAGCGTTACCTGGTCCTTGCCGCGGTCGCCGACCACCACGAAGAGGGCCCGCTGCCGCTCCGCCACCCCATTCTCGATCAGCACCCGAATGCGGTTGTCTACTTTCCGGCGCTGCATGGCTGCGGGGCGCTCGGACCTTCCCCCCGAGACCCGAGTGCCGCCCTGAGGAGAGGAGAGGGGAGGGGAGGGGAGGGGAGGAGAGCCGAGCCGCCCCCTCAGGCGGCAGCGAGGGGCCCGGCGGCTCGCGGCCACACCACGTGGGAGCGGCGCGGGCCAAGGCGCGCGCGCGCCGCGCACCCCAGCAGGACCCCGAGGCTGCCCCCGCCGTTCGCCTGCGCGCCGTAGATACAACTTTATTTATTTATTTAAAGGCAAAAGAATTTAAGCTAGTTTTCCGCACGGGAAAGTCGCGGTGGAGTTGAGGAAACATGCGTTGGTCAGAGCCTCGACGCCCTCGGCCTGCAGAGACACGGAGAGCAGGTACCTGCGCCCCACCTGAGGAGAAGGTGGAGGGCAGCCATGTTACAGGCCTGGCACCAGCAGCACCAAGGACCAAAGAGGAAGAAATTGCTTTAATAACGAGGATTCTTCATCTGGGGAAAAATACAGGTGTTTTGGAAGCTATTTTTAAAATTACCTCTGTATCCTCAGTTAATTTAGCACCTGGAGATAACCCCGACTCTCAAAAGGAAGCAGAGGCCCAGCCTGGTGCCGGGAACTGCCACATCAATTTCTGGGTTTACTTCAGTGACTTTAGTGTAACTGACTGTAAAAAGGGGATAAACCAAACTGCAATGGCAACACTGGTTTTATTTTTTTAAAATCCTTCACTCTAAATAAATCTTGCTTGCAAAACCCAGCCCTATTGGAGTCAACACCATGCCGCTAATGATTTTATAAAGATACTCCATTTCCACCTATTGCTGTTCCAGTCGGTGTCACTGGGTGTCCTTGGGTGCTGTTAAGAGCAAAAAAAAAAAAGGGGGGGGGGAGGGCATTTGGATACACAGTATTGAGCACATGTACAGAAAAGTAACAAATCTTTAGGCTACATTAGTATCAGATACTAAATTATGAAATTCCAAGAAATGTTAATGCTTCTCAATAAAACTGGGTAGCTTATAACATTTAAGCTCCGCTGTTTAATAAATTAAACCACAGCTGTTTGAACGTCTTCTATACAAAATCACACGTTGCATAACTGTGGAGCTGCAACAGGAAAACAATTTATCAATCTGACTTGGTTTAAATTCCAGTAATTCAGAAACACTAAATTTATTCTCAAACTGACAGCAAAACTATTCCTAATAACCTAAAATCTATAACATTAACCTTCCAATACCAAAGTTGAGCCAAGCTATTTGCATAGATATATTTATTCTTAGCTGTTAATACTGCCAAAAAAAAAAGTTTTGAATTTGAACATTTGAACAATGAAATATTTAAGCCAGGTAACATCATAGGGAAAATGTGGTTAATACCACTGGATGTATTTTGGGATAAAATATTTAAGTTTTAAAATATAGCAAAAATATGATAAAACTACTGAATTAATAATCATGAAGGCTGTGGAACAGCATTTTTTGAGGTGAACCCAGGTAAACCCAATTACTGAGACTAAACCACCAATGCAACAGAAGTGTATCAAGACAATTCCCTAAGGTATAGGTATGAAATATTTGCTTAAAAGGGAAGGACATAAAACATTTAAATAGATTTATTTTTCAAATGTTTACATAAGCCATGGACCAATTTGTTTTAAATGTTGAGTTAAAGAACTGCAAAGACATATATACAGGTATGTTTAAGGCCATCAGAAAATTTAAATCTGACAAGTAACTACAACGTAATTCTGAAGACTTATTTTATATGGTAGATGCACTACTAAAATTTATTCTAAAATTGAATAGCTTTAAAAAAGGAAACACATTTCCATTTAGTGGAAGTCTAATGCATAATTACTAAAATTTATCTTGATACCAAAATTTCAGGTGTACTCTTGATCCACTATTGGGTATTTCAGCACATTGTATAGAAAGGAGAAACTGGCCACCGTAGTTGGAGCTGAGCTAGTTACACCCATCTGATTATTTTATGAACATTAAAAAGTGGGGAGGGAACAGAACCTAGCTTTTCAAATTAATGTGTCAGTAACTGCAGCAAGAGCTAACAACAATATATTTAATTCATAACAAAATGTCAAGTTAGGCTGACATTTCCTAACACTGTTCTCTTAAGCACTGCTCAAAGTGGCTTTAGGATGTGGATTCTGGAAAACAGATTTCCTTTCTTCCATTAAGGCCAGATGTAGAGCCACAAATAATTTTAATCGCATTATATTCAAAAAGCCTAAGAAAATGGTTAGTGGAATAGCACCTCTTCCCTTAGACAAGCAGTTTAGAAAATTAGTTTCTCATCAGGGACTCTGCCATTCCGCACCAAAACTTAACCACCACCCAGTGTCTGAAACCTTGTAGGAATAGACAGAAATCCAAGATGCTTTTAAGTTTTCGTAGAAGCATGAGGGTCAAGGGCTTGCTTTCATGTAAAGGAAGAGACATTAATTAATTTCTTTAGCAGTCTACTACAGGGTAGATGCTTTCTTTCCCTTTGATGTTAGATGATTTGAATGCAACCTCAAGTCCTAAACAGCCGAAGTGCAGTGGTTCTCAAAAGCATGGAACCTTTCCTCTTGGAAAACGTACTGACTGGGATGAAAAACATTTGAATGTAAAAGCAAGTTTTGTCATTTAGAGAAAAACAGAAGGAGGAAACACTACAATTTTGAGTTTCCAGCAAAGTTCACAACAGTAATCCTAACTATGTTTAAGCCCAGATTTAAATAAGGAAATAATCTTTCTAAATTCAAAAGGAAAGTTTTATTGTTCAGGACCATTTCCTGCTTGCTCTTCACACGAGGCACTGATTTTTTAGGTCAATCGGTGAAGAACACCTTACCCACCCCACCTGTAGAACTTGGTAGGTACTAGCTCAATTAAAAAACCTTTCCAGTCCCATCCATATTCAGTGCTGCTGGAAGGAATGCTGTAAAAATGGGTGCAGAAATTTGAAACACTAAAATGTACAGCCTACTTTATATAGTCGCAAACCTCAACTCCAGCTATGAATTTGTATCTTAAAACTACCTGTTTTGATACTTTGCATACATTTTATGCAACAACAGTTTCACATGAGAAAGAGGGATGATCTTTAGTTTTCAAGATGTGACTAGCAGCCGCATTAATGGGGCTGGTTAACGAGCAGCGTTCTCATGTCCCTTCATATCCACAAGCGACTCGGGACAGGAGAAAATTGGGAGAATATAGCACAAGTTTGTCCACTGAGCCCCAAGACTTGTCTCTCAGATGTGCATTTATAATGAATGGTTCTTGTAAAGAGGCAAGAAAAGTCAAGTACTCAGCTTACACAATGGCAGAACTTCGAAAAAAAAAAAAACCAATACGAAGAGCAAGATTTTTCTGTCCAATTGGTTTTGATCTTATTCTGCTGGACTACAAAGGTTTTGCCCTATTTGCTTTTAATCATATGAAGTTAAACCACCTTTTCATTTATCGTCTTTCTAATATTTGTCTAAAGCCCTTTCAATAACTTTTCTCCCAAAAGGCATTTTAGAGAAAAGAAGGAAGCTTGATCCACTCTCCCAAGACACATATGAAGGTAGCCTGTAACCCAATCACAGAATCTGCCTGTCTAACAAATAAGGTCAGCAGGATATTTTGAGAAGACACATTTTTAAGGTCACAAAGTTCTCCGAGCATTACAAAGCCTCAGCAGAATACATTGACTGGCTATTAACAAGTGAACGTTACTCTTCCCGCTACTCCAGATGATGCTTTAGAGATCGCTATACACAGGACAGGATCTTGGAAACAAAATAGGGGTTAAGTGAAGTCTACAACACCCCCCACAGCAAAACCCAAAATTCATATTGGTGAACTGTCCTTAAAAAGACAGCCCGAATACAGGAAGAACACAGAAGTAAGATGTAGGACAAACTGATCTTAGGTATGAGGCAATAGCTCATGATTTCCAAGTGTAATATTAAAGTCATAGGATTTCTACGAATGATTGGAGTTTCCCAGACACAATAACATTAGGTAGAAACATCTGGAAACTCGAGTGACTTATAAATTATTTTTAAGAATCCTTGCATTACAGCCAAGAGGAAGACAGGCACTGAAGCTAGAAGTTTGTTTTCAAACACATACCACTGTACACTATTGCAGCCTAGAAATATTAGACACTGAAGCCCCTGCCAAAATAAAAACCTGTATTTCCTCATAGTAACTGTATGTGCAAGGCAGTCATAACCAGTCTGTTATGATCCCAGAAGACTGATTCACAGAAGAATAAAGTAAAACCACCAAAGACTGCAACTGATGTGTCTACATACAGGCTCAGAAGTGGCACTTTGTTATGCTCTCTCAACGCTTTCCAACCACAGGTATCAGGCTGGAGTTCTCCCACCGCAGCACCCAATTAACACAGCTCACCCCCTGGCATCCAGGAAGGGCTCTGCAGCAGAATCAGCCCAGAACTGCCACCGTTCGGCCTCAATACTCTCACTTCTTATCACAAACTTGGTTCAAAAAGATGACCTTTTTCAAAAGAAACGTTATCTAGGAGTGCTTGTGATCTGGATGTAACTCAGATCTAGAGCTAAGCTACAGACTGAAGATACATAAAACCTCCCCTGAACAGGCCAGAAAACCAGTTTGTGGATCTGTGTGCCGTACTGTGACTCAAGCCAATTTTTCAGTATACTGTTTATTAGATGCATGTATTGAGATTAAAGGAGTCAGTGCAAATTCCCAGATTAAACACATCTTAAGTACTTGTTTTACGGTTATAACACATCTCCCTCTATCAGCATACAGTAGAGCAGCTACTCTAAAGACCATTTTCATACATGAAAAGGCTTACAAAGTTGTATCTCAATTAAGAGACCTCTCAACTACCCAATGTTTTATTAATAAATTTAAGTTAAAAAAAAAAAACCCAAACCTTAAAGGGAATGTTCTGATCCATTCAGAGGTCTTTAATTTAGTATGCTGCAAGTTTATTGTCAAACTACAATTAGCTATTAAAGAAGCATTTGGTGTGCAATGGAAAAAAGCTGAATAGCTTGTGTTCTACCAACCATTTAAAAAGTAAGCTGATGCACAAAAAATAAAATAAAAAAAAGAATTCACTGTTTTCCTACATCAGTTCAACATTAAAAGGTTTGTCTTTTTATTTTTTTTCCAGTTAAAAAACAGTTGGGACTATTATCTTGGTAATATAGCTTCCTAAAACAAGACACAGGACAGCAACTTCTCACCAGACTGCAGTTTATATTGTTATACTGGTACGGAATGTTTCTAGGCCTTGACTAAAACTGCTGCTTCTAGCCATCAGCATCGTTTCAAGATGTCTGGTGTGTAGTATCCTCTTCACAAGCTTATCACTTCTCTCAGTAAAAACATTTCGCATTTGTGCTCTTCACACACAAGATGGAAAAGTGATATTACCACCTATTTGTATGGAGTTTCAGATTATTTCACAATGAAGTCAAAGTATCTGACTACAAGTTCGGAAAGTTCAGTTGTGATACAAAGTAGAAACGACCCTCTGAGTGAAAACAACCTTCGGTTCTGTATATAACAGTTAAACAACACGTAGCTGTTCCTTAATGTCACCTTTCCACAGGTAGGAATTATTTGATGAGCAATACTTAACATATATAGCACTTTTCTTCTTGCACGTGCTATAGAATGCAACAGAACTACCAACACCTCTATGGAGGCAGCTATCAATATATTCTCCCCACTGCAGAGAGAGTGCATGTGCGCAAAAGGTAGGCACAAGTGATTTTCCAAAGATTATACCACAAATATGCAGAAAAACTTGAATAAGACTTAGTATTTTCCAGCTCCTAGTCTTATGCCGTTTGTTTTATACATTGCTGCCTTGATGAAAAGGAAAGTCCATAAAAAGGAAAGCTTCCCAGAAGAAGTCACAGCTATTAGAATGAAATCAGAAAAACAGAAGGAGGGTTTACATCTATTCAGGAAAAAAGAGAATCTATCACGGGGGAGAAAAAAACCCAAAACAAAAAACAACCTTATGAAATGTCACCCCATTACATTAAATTTGTTTAAGTCGTTGAAAACCAGTGTTCCAGGATACAATTTTTATAAACATGTTTTATTTGTCTTACTTATACCATTAGAACTGTAACTGCTGGCTGTCATTTCCCTTAAAAGGGGAAATCAATTCAAACACATACTGGTGCTTTTCAAAAGATAGCAATTAAAAGGGCAGCAGCAGCGGGCATTTGAGATTTCTTAAAACCTTCAAGGCTGCAGGAAAGACAAAAGGACATGTGACCAAAAGTGTTATGATTATCCATTAGAGATTTCCATCAGTACCGGCATCAGTTATTTAGGTGATAATACAGCAAGGTCAAGTATTAGTGACAGACAATGTGCAAGTCATAAGGAATGATAGAGAATACCAATCCTTACAAAAGTCATTGCTATCAAAGAAACTTAGAAGTGTTTCAAAGAGATATCTAAATACTTCACATCAAATATACCATGGCCATCCAGATCATATCTCACATTTGTTGCAAAATTTTGTTGAAGTGCCAAATCAAAGCTTTTTTTTCTTTCTTCTTTAAAAAAAAAAATAAAATAAAAATTACACAAGTACATTAGCAGTTATGCAAGCGATCTTAAATCCTTAGCCACAGTAAACAGGGCCCTGATGATGAGGAGTGCTGTAGCTAAGGGTGCTTCTTCTTTCTCAAAAACTGGCTAGAAGCCTATTTGTCTATTTAGGGAAATATGCATCACTACACATCTTTAACTGTTCAGTGCTTCAATTTAACAAGAAAAAGCTGAAATGCAGTTGCTCTACCAAGCCACACTTCACCTTTTCCATTCTTTCATGGGAACATTAAGTTTTGTCAACTGCCACCACAGTAAATCTTTATGAATTTGCAGATTTTATCCAAATTTGTTACGTCACTTTTAAATGTCAGAAGTGAGTCTTTGTTTTTTCCTGCCACTTCAGTTAACCATGGAGATTGGATCACCCTGAAAATTGCCTTTTTTGCTTTACTCTTAGCAAGGGTGTGGAATCTGAATCTCATGTGCAAGGCTCAAGATGATGCTTAGGACAGAACATGCAGAGTAAACGTTGTTTCGTTCCTTTCCATATCCAGGTAATATAAAGCTGGCAACTGTAGTCCTGTCATTATGGGTAATGAAAATAGTCCCTTTACAACAAACTTCCTGTAAGGGAGAACAAATAGATAATAACTCTTCTGGTAACATGTATAGTACACTGGCCAGTGTGTTTTTGGCGTTTAATGTAATCCTGTGAATTTCTTTAATTCACTTGCTGAGCATTCATTTGAGGCATCCCTCTGTTTGGTCTTGGGGGCCCTCCACGACCTAGAAAAGATATAAAAAGACACTTGAATTATGCATGAAGTCAGGTTATTTTTAAAAATTCCTAAAAGCTCTAGTCTAAACTGGGTAAGAATTCCCAGGTTTGTATCTAGACTGTGTATGGTTCTAAAAGCTCCTTCAAATCAAAACTCAGCAGCATTTTAACCTGTCTTTACAGTTTTCAGCTTTATCCCAATACTTTTTTTCTCAGAACTACTTAAAATCACTTCAAGTAAAAATGAAGAAAAAATATAATCCAGTCATGAAGATAGGAACATAAAACTAAAATTAAAAGTTCTGCAGTAATGTAAGGAATAATTGGTTTACAGTATTTTAAATAAGTCCTGCGAGCTAACTAATCATGTTTTAACTTCCATTCTTTTACTCCTTTGTTAAGAGACTGCCGGTAGCTCACGCTCTCAGTATGTAAGAATTGTAGGTCACTTGGGGAATCCCTCTCATGTTTGCCTGCACATCCCTGACAACGAACCTCAAGACTTTTCTTCATTATCATTGCGCTTCCTAAAATACGCTCCCAGTTTCACCACAGTCTAATTCTACGCTGAACTTCAGGCCACAGTTCCACACTACAGGGCTGTCAGTACCAAGACAGTCAAGGACAGAACTCTTCAAAACCAAACTACCACACAGAACTCTGGTTTCACGGACAGTACAATGTACAGCCTTGAGCTGTCCTCACTGACAAGGTGCTCTGCTGATAACTCAAGATTCTCATGGAAATGTCTGTATCGAGACAGAAGAGCCTCATCACCAAAAATCTATTAAAACCAAGAAAACTGTGGAAGAAGTGTTGAAAATACTATTTAGAAGTTTAACTACAGCCTCATTACGTATGTGGAGTTTTTTGTTTGGTTTTCTCAGATGAATATGTGGCAAACACTCTTATGAAGCTACAGGACAACACACTTCCATAAGCTAAAAGCGACAATTCTCTAAGATCAAGGAAGAGATAAGCATGGAGGGAAGTTATATGTCCTTAGATCAAGAGACCTCCACAACAGATGAAGCAGGACATCTTTTAGTGCAACAGAGTAAAATACAATTTTGAAGGCTGACAGCCAGTTGAAGCTCTATGTCTGCTTTATAAACATGTCTTACCTGCAAACTACTAATGCACCCAGTAAGCAGATCTTAAGTCATGGTAAACCTCACGAAAAAAACCCAAATAAATCACTTTCCTAAGGCTTTCATTAATAAAAGGGAACTAAATAGTTCTGTTAAAGTGTCAAAAGCAATTGTTGTTTTAAATTCTTTTCAAAGAATTCCTCATTCATCGGCCAGCTACACTTCCACTACAAGTTCCAACGATCACAGTATAATTCCAGTCAGCAGGGACCTCAAGAGGTCCTCCAAGTCCAACCTCTGTTCAAAAGCAGGGTCAACTACGAGGTCAGAGGAAAGTAAGCTTATTCTTTAATTGTGACCTGCTCAATAAAGAGTGAGGTGGCTTTTTAAATCCAAAACTATAGAAGGTGGATTAAAAAACCTCCATTCAGCCCAAATCAATTATTCACTACTTAGGAATTACCTCTAGGAGCTCCCCGAGGTCCACTTTGTCCAGAGCCACGTTTGAAATTCTGTTGATATCCATCCTGAAGCAAAGAAATGAAAAACGTTATGACATAAAACCTGGGCATTTTGTCATGTTTCAGGAAGCTATTAATTGCCAATAAAATACGCAGCTTTTAAAATGATGTGCACTGACAAAACACTTGTGACTTCAACATATAGTATTTTGTTAGTTTAAATTATCTTGGAAAAATAAATTTTGACTCCTACTGGTACCCAGCAGGAATAATAAAACATACAATGATAAATTCTCTCTCCAGTTACAGGCTATGTTGTTCAATGTAAGTAAGAAATGTAAATAGATGTATTTGGTGTTCAAATTTTTCCAAGTATACAGAGCTCAAACAGATGAATTTGCTGAAGGACCAGTCAATAAATGAAGCGACATTCTAACAGCAGGATGAAAATCTGTCATATCATTTACTTATAAATACTTGTTTAGGGATATGCAGAGTTCGACATTTTCCAGTCAGTCTAAGTTTTGCGCATACTTCCTTCAGAAGAAGGAAATTCTGAGCAAATTTCAGAATAACGTATCAGCATTGCAGAAGACAGGCAATCCCAAACAAGTTTGAAAAGTTAATTTCCAAGGATTTACATTCTTCAAGTTTCTTTCTCAAAGCTATGAAAACAATTATGTTTAAGGAAGAGTTCTTTAGTAATTCTTTTATAGATCAATCAGCCAAAACCAACACATTTCCCAATTATACTTGGCCATTTAATATTCTGCTATTTCCAAGTATCTGTTTAGTACCTGAAACTTTTGTCTTCATTAACAATAAAAAAAGTCCTCGGAAAAGTTTTGACTAGTAGATTTGAGTGCTTTTGTTGACAAGTACTTTTTTCTTCTACTTCTAGACTGTCACAAATAATGATAGCTTACCCGCTGGTAGTTTGAATAATCCCGAGGAGCATTAAATTGAGGCTGCGTGTAACCGCTGTTTGGAGTGTTGGAAAAGGAAGGACGGTAGCCATCATATCCTCCTAAGGAACAGGGTGCAAGTCTTTCACTTGGAAATGATAGCCTATTACTTTATGCTACCATATAAAGAAATGCAGTAACAGCATTTTACCTAAACCTGAGGGCAAAACCCCTTTTAGTAAGTACTGTTTACCTGCAAGTCAAGCAAATGTTTGCAACATCAGCGCTAATACCATTACCCAGAAATAAGAATGAAGACCTCGTAAGAACCGAGGAGACAGCAATTCAATGCATTGCTCTAGTAATTTAAAGTTTGATTTACATAATGTTTAAACTAGATCTAAATGTAACAGAGGTGACCTGCAAGGCCACAACAGCCAACTCGAGCAAGAAGCTGCTCCTGAGCAGACTCTCCTGAGTGCTGGGAACCATGTCCAAGGATAGCTCCAGTCCCAAGGGTCTAACACTTGGAATCCAGATCAACTTTAAGCAGACAAGTAGTGACCGCTGCGTTCCCTACCACAATCAGTTGTATTTTTGTTATACAGGTTTCTCCTCTATGCCCCAACCACACGAGAGGAAGAGAACACGGTGAAAGCACACAGTACTGTATCCATTAGTCTAATCCAGAACACCTGGAAAGGAAATGGTCTCTCCCTCCCATTCTAACATACATCTCTTCATTAAATATTGACAGCCACATATAATCATCTCCAGGAATCGTGAATGCTCTCTTGTTTATCCAAAACTATCATTCCTCTGCTCTTGTTAATTCTCTCAGAGTAATGGCTTTGGGACTTTTTTGTTCTTTTATTTCTACGTTATCCAGTAATATGGATACTCAAAAATCCTCAATATGATGAAACATGGAACTCTTTAAAAAATACTGCTTCTACCATAACTCAAAATAAAAAAACATTTTTGAAGTACCAATTGGCATCTGAATCCCTCCCTTGATGGTTGCGAAATTCTGTTGGGTATTTCTGGGTTTGCTTTTACTTACAGTAGAGGCCTAATCAAATTAACACTAAGGCTTCAGCACAGGACAGAAAATAAGTGTTTATTTGTTTACATCCTAGTAGGAAGCCTAACCAAATGCCTAAAATTTAAGCTGCTTAAGTTAGCTAAAGCAAACGGAATTTTTACAAGTTTAAATATCTTACAGAGATACCACTACAGTATAAAACCAACAGTTGGTCAGTTTAACACTTGGTACCTTGAGATGGTGTTTCCAGAAAGTAAGTAAAAGTCAAATGAGAGTGTTTAATAAAGCTGTTTACCTCTAAATCCATTTGCCGGTCCCCTGTAACCATTCATTAAGCCACGAGCCCCACGTGATCCACCACGAGACACTCCTCGACTGTTATAATAAGGCTGACTGTTACGTGGAAATCCAGTATTCTGTTGAGGAGGTTGCTGGTGGTTACCTGCAACTTGATGGGTCTGGTCCGGGGAACCATGGTAAGTACCAACCACTATATTGAAAGCAGGGAGAAAAAAACGAAGTATAAAAGTCTGCATTTCTTTATTTATGTTCCCATATATACTCTCTGCGAACTCAACATTCAAAGCTTTGAAATACCATTGAGCACATCAATAAATGCTCACCCATTCAAAGAAAAATAATCTGCAGAATTAAGTAAAAAGTACAGCAGTCAGATATATCACAATATCAGAACAACCCAGAAATGGTAGAAAGTTGATTTAAGTCAGTGTCAAGAAGTCTCTAGTGCAAGCTCAGCAACAAGTGTTCCTAATGTAGGTACAATTCTCCTCTGCTACTTCAAATCCTTTAAAAATCAGCAACACATACTCTGGAAAAAGCAGTATGAGTAAGTTAACCCACTTTTTTAACTTCCTCCCCTCTGAACTGGCAGAGAGAAACTTTGCTTTCACTAAATCCTCTGTTAGGTGTTGCTGTGCTCACTGAAGTGAGATTGATCGGAACATTTTAACAGAGCTGCTGTTTTGACTGTCAGGCTGGGGGAATCCTTTCTTTATACAGGACATGCAAATCAAAAGGCAAGAGCAGACTGGATAGCTTGAGACTATCTGCACCTTTGAAGTAAGGTATGCCACAACAGCTTCACAGGAATCATCAGGAATGAAGTGGATTACAAAAGCAATCCGAGGACCAAACGCTCAGTAAGAATAATAAAAGATGGAATTCTGTATGTAAGAGCAAAACAGCTTTAAAATTTAGCCTGATAACAAATGCTGAAGTAAGATCTCAAAGAAAATTTGTAAGTGATAAAGCCCCTCAGGAAGATTTCTCCATCATCCATCAGGGAGCACAACTTTATGTCTACTTCACCCAGCCACAGAGCACTATGGAACTTTTGTATATGTAGATACTCCCTTCTGCTCAACTTCCCATCGATTCTCCTGAAATGTATGAAGTGGTCATCCTTGTGATCGTTTAATTAGCATGCAGGTTTTTTTCTAAGGGCACTGCATTTTCTGCGTATCAACAGTTACATTTACTTAGCTGTATACTAAGCTAAGCATTTCATATTGCATGGTCCACCTTCAACACCAGCATTCCCCAGATTATCTTTCTGCCGTGTGCTGTATATGGCTCAAAAAACATCTAGATAGACAAGGAAAACTTGGTTCTCCCTCTTCTCATCTACCCACCCCAGTATCCCTGCTTGCAAGGAAGACAAAATTCAAGCTCATAGAAAAAGGATCAGGCTCTTTTTCCCTACTCCACCTCCAGGAGTTATTAGCACTTCACCCTTGTCATCTCTGTCCTGTGTCCTTCACTCAAAATCCCGCTCTGCATCTGCAAATTTTATCTCAGTGGAAAGTGAGGAGAGTGCTGGGAGAGCAACAGCTTTGTACAGACTTTTTTTTTTTTTTTTTTGAAGTTGCTAACTTGGAAAGCATTCTGCCTGCTGTATTCACGTCTAACTGATTTCAGCAAAAGGTCCTAGATTCTTATGCACCTTACACCATCTATGAGAAGCAGTCCGTATTTGCTCTCAATTCTAGCTTACTGTTTCCTTTTTAAAATGTCATCTCAAACAGTGTATTGTTGGGTTTTTTAAAAAGCAAATTTAAGGATCATCCAACCTTAACATCAGCAGAGCAATTACTCCACTATCCTGCTTTCATCTTTAGAATAATCCTTAATCCTGTCAAACCTGTATTGGGTGTGCATGGCAAGGTTTTGGTAGTGGGGAGTGGTGGGGCTACAGGGGTGGTTTCTGTGAGAAGCTGCAAGAAGCTTTCCCCATGTCCAATAGAGCCAATGCCAGCTGGCTCCAAGATGGACCCGCCACTGGCCAAGGCCATCAATGATGGTAGTAGCACCTCTGGGATAATATAACTAAGAAGGGGGTGGGAAAAACCTGCACAACTGCAGCTGAAGAGGAGTGAGAATATGTGAGAGAAACAGCCCTGCAGACACCAAGGTCAGTGAAGAAGAAGGGGAAAAAGGTGCTCCAGCACCAGAGCAGAGATTCCCCTGCAGCCCATGGGGAGGCAGGGTGTCCCCCTGCAGCCTATGGAGGTCCACAGTGGAGCCAGTATCCACCTGCAGCCTCCGGAGGTCCCATATCAGAGCAGGTGGATGCCCAAAGAAGAATGTGGCCCCGTGGGAAGCCCATGCTGGAGCAGGCTCCTGGTGGGACCTGTAGCCCCATGGGGTACCCACACTGGAGCAGTTCATGAAGATCCCACGCTGGAGCAGGGGAAGAGTATGAGGAGGAAGCAGAGACAACGTGTGCTGAACTGACTGCAACTCCCATTCCCCGTTGCCCTACGCTGCTCAGGGGAAGGAGGCTGAGAAAATCAGGAATAAAGTTAAGCCCAGGAAGAAGGGAGGGGTGGGGGGAAGGTGTTTTAAAGATTTGGTTTTATTTCTCATCATCCTACTCTGATTTGATTGGTAATAGATTAAACTGATTTCCCCAACTCAAGTCTGTTTTGCCTGTGACTGTAATTGGTGAGTGATCTCTCTCTGTCCTTATCTCAACCCATGAGCCTTTCACTGTTTTCTCTTCCCTGTCCAGCTGAGGACGGGAGTGACAGATGGGCTTTCATGGGCATCTGGCATCCAGCCAGGGTCAACCCACCATACCCATATAACACTGAATCAAGTCGTAAAATTCTTTTAACAGCTGGAGATATATATACTGAATTTCACCCCCTGATGGATATTCCAACCGAGACAGAGTAACAAAAACCAGGTACTGTTGAGGGGGGAAAGCTTGGCAAGACTAGGAACATTTCAGAATGTGTGACATGCTTTGCTGCATCATCTAGGACTTCACAGCCTGATGATCTGCTCTACTCAAGCTACTGCCATTTTTGTTTTTGCTCAAATAAGTTTACCTGTCTGGAGTTGTTCTTGCTGAAGATCTGATTGTTCTACTTGGTGAGGCTGATTGGAGAAACTCTGGTTGTAACTGGCCTGGTACTGATTTGGCTGCTTAAGGGTTTCTGGCTCATTAACAGGAGGAACAGGTGCATTCATGTTGAATACCTATAATGTTAGAAAAATAGCTCTCTGGTCCAATTTATTTTTTACAATTCCTCATCGCATCATGTAAAGTAGTATGCAAGTCTGAGAATGTGAATAACCAAAGACTATTTTTATGTAATCCCATGACTGATTCCAGTGTTTGCATAAAAACACAAGGAATGACTCCCAAAATAAAGAGATTCAATATTAATTTACTACTTACTGTTTGCATGGATTGGAATGGAGCTGCATTAACATTGATTCCGCTGCTATGCAAAGGTTTGCTAGATCCAGCCTGGAACACCTGCGGCTGGGATGCAGTGGGAAGTGATGACGATGATGGGGTCTGGTCTGCATTCAGTGACATTGAAGCCTAATAATTAAAACAAAGACCATTTTAGCAGCTTTTGAGTAATACAAAAAATTAACTTAAAAACTTCACTTTTTTTTTTTTTTAAAAAGTGACTGCCTCAGGTTCACCTCAACAAATGAGTATTTTCTACTTCAGCTGAACAGCCTCATTCACAGCAGCATAATGGGAGACGAAAAACCTAGCAGTCTTCTGCCTCATTAACTTGAAACACAACTAGAAAAAACTACAAGGGGAAATGAGCAAGTTTCTGGGCTAACTGCCAGCCAATGGAAAAAACCAGATCACATTTCCTAAGCCAACACCACTGATGCTCAGCTGCCCTTGTTGGCATGTTACTTCTAACTAAACAATCAATCTTTTAAGTTAAAAAGTCTTACTATGAAGGACTTACTGGTCACAGACAGGGTCAAAGTTTTGAAATTAAACACAACTGAAGCGGCCCTACCAGTAGGTAACTAAAAATTACAAAACTTTGTACAAAGAAACATGGACTAACATTAGATCACACCTGCAAGCAGAGTCCTTCCCACCCCTGTGAAATCTGACTTGCCTGAATCTGGTCAATTGATTCTTTCTGTGGCCGTTGCTCTGTTGTGTGAGAAGGCTGATACATGGGTTGGGAGGCTGTATATCCCTCACTTGTAGAAGAAACCAAGGGAACCTGACAAAATAAACCCCAAAGCGCCCCAAAAGTCAGCTGATGCTCACACACAGTTTTAGGAAAAGTATCACAGAACTCTGGAATGAATGTTACTCTCTAGTAAAAGTATGTATTTCCTGCAAATCTTTACAAACCTTAAAAATTAGGTACTTTAATGCACCTCATCTTGTCATATACTCTTAATGTGCCACACCAACCACCCCCCGCCAGATTATAGTCTGGATATTTCTCAATCAGTTGGACATGTATTTGCTTGTACTGCAGAACATCCACATCCTCCTCCTCATTTCCTTATGCAACCACAACTACCATTACAATAAAGCTGGGGAAAGACAGACCGAGACAGAGATATATACAGAAGTTTAAATGAGAGAACTCCAAGCTCATACAGAAATAGAGAGTGTTTCCAATGGACTAAATTTGCTCATTTTACAGCCTCTGCTCCCCTACACAGAGTCCAGTGAAAACCGGCCAACAAAGCAGAGGACTTTGCATTTAAGGCTATTGGAGACGTTAAGAGGCAACCAATAACAACTGAAGGGTGTGTTCACGTTGCTTTGTTGAACTTTCAAACGGAAGCTTAGCTACTGCTTGCAAGATCCCCAAGGGAAACATTGGCAGGAGTGGCGGAGGTAAGGAAAATAAGAAAAAAAAAATAATCCATTGGGGTAAGTCACAGACATCATTTAACCATAAAGTAAAAGCTAGTGCAGAGAGAACTCTGACAAAAAAATTACACCTACAAAACAACAGAACTGCTGAGAGTACACTAGCACTTCAGCAGTTTCATTAAGAGGAAACTCGGGAAAAGACCCACATTCCTGTTATAAAGAAATAAGTAACTTAAATCTTGCAGATCTAATCTGGACAAGATAAAGCAAGCAATTTATACTACCATCAGTCTGAGATACACAATCTATCCAGGCTTTTCTTTTTGTTTTCAAACACCTACAGGGATCAGATTCATAACTTGAGACCAGCAGATTCCTTCAGAGATGCCACAAGTGCTTAATAAAAATTCAGGAAGTTCTTTAATCACTAGACTATTCAGTGAGAAACCAGCACATCTTACTGAAAAGGTGAATAGATCATTTATACATTGCAGAAGCACGCGTAAGAAATCCTACTTAAACGGGAATTTCAGGAAAGCTGAATAGCTGAAAACAGCATTCAAACTCATTCTGACTGCTCTAAAACTCGCAGTATTAAAATATTACCCAAGCAAGCAACTGGGACTCGTCCGTAACAGAACAAGTCAAAAACACCACCACAAACTATATAGTTAATCCATTAAATCTGTTTGTGGTCTGATGCCCACTTCAACAGATACAGACTGCCCTTTAACCAAGTCCTTTTGAGTTTGGCATTTCTGTCACAAATAAAGGACAACTTGCTTCTACCTAAATTAGAAGTATTAACTACATATGGCTTAAGATGAAAGAGAACAGTACTAGGCAAAAGACTGACATTTAGTGGGAGGCGTCCCTGCTCAGGGCAGGACAGTTGGAACTAGATGATATTTAAGGTCTCTTCCAACCCAAACCAGTCTGCGATTCTGTGTGATTCTGTGACATGTCAATTTATTAGTCCATCTTGAACAGAATGCACAGAGAAACCTCAAGTTAAACCACTATATTAGAGTGGCACTACACAGGCAGCACTCCAAAGAAAGTCCTTCCTCTGAATCATGAAAAAACCCCACTTAAAATTCACCACTGTCACACGGGATACAGATTTTAAGTGATGGCAGCCTAACACACACACACCTGGAACTCAATTTGTGAAATGAAAGATCACATCCACACACCGAATTTGAAGACTGAGGTGAGCTCCACAGATTGAAAGAACTGGGAGAAGTCCGTACTGGGCCATTACAACGAGCATTGCAAACTGCAACTGCTTCCGGGCTTCTGCCTTCAGTTGGGCCTCTCGTTAGAAATGCAGTTTCCTCAATAAACTCCTACTTCAACCTTGAACCCAACAGTTTTCCGAACAGGGTAATACCTGATAAGATTCTATTACAGAAAACATGCAATGTCTGAATAGCATAAAAGCTGTATGTAGTAATGCTTCTAAGTGACAATGCAGAAGAGATAATGGACAAAACACATTTCCCAGAATGAGAGCTTCAGCTTTTTCTTTAAGTTCGTCACATAGTTAGGAATGAAGTCATCTTATAACATCAAAACTAAAATAATTTAAAATCCCAAATACAATTTACTAAATACGTTACCTGTGTAGCTTCTGGTTGCACAGGAACTTGATTAGGCTGGGCAAGTCTTGACTCAGCATGAACTGAAGTAAAATAATTTCAGTTACTACATTGTGCAATCAAACCTTTCACAGAACAGCATCACCATCTTATCCAATTCAGTTATTTGAGAGCTCATCATCGTAAAGATGATTATGCCCTTGGCATGGCAAAGCTGTACTCAAAATACCAATTACTATTTCCATGCAAAGTGCATTTTTTTTCTAGTGGTCCAAAATAATCCAACAATTTCCGAAAAGCTAAGCAAAACTGTATTTTGTTAATTTAAAAAAGTTTAAAATGTTCCACACTTGCAAGCAAAATGTAGAAGCAAGTGAGAATCTGAAATCTACAGATAGGATGCTTCAAAAGTACAATCCCAGTTCTGAGAAAAACACCCTTTAACAGCACGGTATTATTACTTGTGATGATCTCTTTACTATGTAGCAGTAACTAAAGCATTTCTAATAGATGACTTGCAGACTTTCCCAATATTTATGTTTAGGATTTACCATTACAAACCTGGAGGGCAAACCATTTGTGGCATGTCCAAATTCTGTGCTGGATTCATGGGCTGCGCAGACACAATGGCAGGATCGAGTGTTTGGTTCTCAAACTCCAGCATAGAGTCCTGGGAAAAAAATAAAAGTAAGAGGAAATCCAATTTACTGCATGTTAAAAATGACCAGAATGTGCAGAAATGACCAGGCTGAAATAAAGAAAGCTTAGTCCAGTTACACAATTTCTGGTTTTACCATACATTTTAAGTCAATGAAGATACTAAAAATTCCAAAATGTATTTATCACAATAAAAATTCAGTCCATGTACACAAATTACAGCTTATCTGACAAAAAGATAACTGGAAGGAGATTTCAACAGCCTGATAGAAGAGGTGGTGATCTAATCTTTATTCTTTATCCTAAATTAGCACCTTGTAAGGAGAAACGAAAAAAGGAAAGTAAGAAGTGTATGCCTCATTTGTTACCAAGGTGTGTAACTCTTTCTTTGCAGAGGAAGAGGAGAGGCTTTTTCTGATGCATTCCATTATCTCCCAATGCATTTCTAGTTGGATCTAACTTTAGAGATTAAAGAGAACCTTCAAGAAGCAACTCAAAAAATATTCTCTTCACATGTTGTAGAATTTTTTCACAACAAAAAATTTAGAACTAGCTTACAGAAGGGATATTTTACATCTGGTCTCACTTAAGCAGAATACACACTACGGCACCCTGTGATGCCCACCTTTCTGCCTTCTCTGTGGATTTAGTACAAACAAGGACTGAAAAGCTAAATAACATTCTCATTGTACTTTGACTTTGGATCAGATCTTGCCACACAGCACTATACTGTTTGCAAGACCACTGTATTTTTTCAAATAAATTACAGCAGACTCTTTAAATCCTGACTAACATCCAAAAAGTGTTATTTTGTGTTTCTATGATTCTAGCTTCACAGTACCATGGTGGGTTCCATCATACCTGCATGAAGTTATACGGGCCCTGCATCTGCGCCATAAGGTCCTGTACTCGCTGTCTTCTAACAAGAGGATCTGCTTGAGCCACGGTAGTAAGTGTGTGAGGTTCAGGAACCGGAGGAGATGTAGCTTGTGTCTGTTGCTGCAGCGAGTTTACAACCTAACAAGAAACAAGCAACCGACTGAAACTGCAGCTCAAGATAGCACCGCACAGAAGTGACTCAGTACTTCCTGAAATTTATGGCTATTGCCTAATTCATTATGGTCATAATTACTATAATGTTCTTGAAGAAAAATACTACATCCTCCCAGTCAGGCCAGTACTGGTGGCCAGCTACTGACCTGAGCACTTCACAGGATGAGAAAGTTTAGAGACTGTGCTCTATTTTGTTTCTATCTACTCTATTCCCCATCAAGAACAGCGCTAACAAAATTTGTTCAATATTATCGGGATTTTTTTAGAGCAGGATTTGAGACAGCAATTTATCAACATTTGCAAATCTAAAGAAACTTAGGGAAAAGTAAGTTTCAGAAATAAGCACACATGGAGAACAACTCTTCTCTCATACCTTTTCAGTAACGTAAGTAGAGTCAGAATTTTTTTGTCTTCCGTAAGGCTTCTAAAGTCTAAATTTTCATAGCCATGTCTAGACCCAAGTTCTCAAGTGTTATCCTAGCTAGCTGATTTATGGTCTCAGAGAACAGCAGGCAGCATTGCGTGATGGGAAGATTGCAGAGAGCACTGTGGGGGGACACCAGAAGCCCAGAAGCAGAAGCGCAACTTACAGCGGGCAACAAAGCTCAGACTTACTAGACGTATTCCAATATGGTGCACATGAACAAAGGTACAGACAGCAACATGCTTTCAAATACCACCTTATCAAAGACAGCAGAGCAACCAGGAAAGCTGAACATGAGCACCTAAGAACAACCATCAACAAGCAGCTTGAAAACACATAGTTACAAGGACACCTGACCTGCACAAAGTAGCACTCACATTCCTAACCGGTTTTGCTCTTTAGGCCACTCCCATGGAGTGCCATTTTCAATTTGCATTCATGTCAACAACTGTCCTTTAACGAAAAAATAACTGTCAATAACTTGTCTATCGCTTCTCTATTCCCAGGAGCTTTTCATCATTAATAATCTTCCAGATAAACGCGTAAGCCTTAAACTTACAGTTGAACAGGATATAAATCTTATTAATTATTATTATAAATTAATGCACCTGAAAGTTCAAAATATTTATGTAAAATATCTGGTTTCTTATTAAAACTGTGGAACACATTTTTGTACAGCTGTCATCACAGGTACCAAACCAGTCTATTTTGGACCAGTTCTGTAATCACATGTCTGAATTTCAAACTTGAACTCCCCCTATCCACCCTCAAAGCCTTTAAATTTTTTTTTAAACTTCTTAAAGAAACGAACAGCACCTCCCAGGATGCCTACTCTTTCCTCAGATATACAAACGTTGTCTGTATGTGACATTCTGCACATGCAATTGCTCACAAACTCCAATGACTCTTTCCTTGACCAAATCCCTAGCCATCTCTAATAGAAAATTAAACAATATTTTAAAAAATTAAAATCTCTAGACAAAACTAAAAACCGATCACAACCTACATTCCTCTTCAAGATTCCCTTCAGATCCAAATCTCCACTATGAGCAATCCAAGGGGAAGTAATGTGACAACTCCCACGGAAGTACACTCTAAGGCTGTCCACACTGGCAAACAACCACAACTGCTCTGCTGTATTACACAGTCCACAAACTCCAAATTATGGACTGTTTCCAAATTAAGAGTGAATTCCCTGTGAGTGGAAAAAAACACCTTTTTGAAAATGTCATCAGGAGCACATATACAGAGCTCTCGCACATTACAAAGCTGGAAAATGAAAGTAAAGAAAAAAAGCAAGCCAGATGACTAGGTGAAACTTGAGAGGTAAAACCAGCAGCTACTCATCTGCTGCATAATCATTATCAAAAATGTTCTCAATTATTTGAGTACTATTGCTCAACTTAGGAAGTCCAAGCCATTCTTAACAATTCAGTATCTTCAAGAAAAAACAACCTGATAGAATAAGCAAGAACACAGAACAGGGACAAATTTTTATCAGATGTTTTCCTTTTTCACCAATAGTACAGTACTAACTTCAGACAGTGCTTCGCATTTTACATTGTCTTTTTCAAACCTCTTTTTTTTTAGTGCCAAAAGGAACTGTTTGGGGCCTATTCCTTTCGTCTTATTATCACTACAAGGTACTTAGACCTATTCTAATCATAGCAGGATGAAACTACTAAAAAAATAAAATATATTCAAGTTCTACATATTAAGTTTCCAATGAACAGGCTCTAGTTCTAAAGTTAACAGCTTTCTAACAGCCTGCTGCATCAAAAAGGTACAGAGACTACTTAAATATAAGAATCATTATTGAAAAAGCAAATTACCTGACTACATCTCCATTCATCTTGGGGGCATAGCAGCAAGGTGAAATTTTTTATTTTTCTGCAGAATAGCAGAAATTGCATGCTCCCCTTCTGCCACCCTGTCTCCTGCCACTCGACCTCCAGAGGAGAACAACGGGGTTGAGAAGGCCAGGGGGCAAAGGAGGAGGGAAGAAGGAGAAGTGTGACCACAAACCAACCAGAATGTTGGCAGTCTGGCAGTCACAGGACAGAGTTTCCAGTTCTACAAAAAAATACACACACATCCATCCAACCAAAGTTCCATAATCTAAGACAGAGAACTGTCTATACAAGCAGGTTCAGTTTCAGGCACTTATTACAAAGGAAGCAGTTAAAAAAAAAAAATAAAATCAAACAAACCAACCTCAACGACAACAAGCAGCCCCCAAAACCCAGAACAACAACAAAAAAACCCCCACAAAATCTCCACTATTACCAATAAAAGACATCGTCACCAAAATTAAAACATCATATAATCGAAATGCAAATACACTTCTGAGAATTCACAAGCAAATTTTTCAGTTTAAAGAAATGTCATTGTGAGACACCATCACTTCTCAAACTATAAACATCCCACACCACAGAAATATCTTGAATGTATCACATCTACTCAACCGCTGGTGAAGAAGAGAGGAGTTTGTGATAGCCTTCCTCTTCATAAAACAATTAGGGAAATTCTTCTGCATAAATGTTCTCTTTCAGAATACTACCAGCTTCCAAAACGAACAGCTGCCATTCGCAGCTCTCACTATACTAATGCCACAACTACCTTGAGCTGTATAGAGCCTTTGTGCTAATGTGTATCATCACATTCCCTAAGGATAACTCAGTTGCGTTCCCATGAGAAATGGGCTTTAGGTGCCAGCAAGAACAGCAAGAGTAATTTCAAAGACAGTTATTCTCTATTTCCCCTTTTTGTGCTAAATCTGAGAAAGTAAGGTTCTCAATTACAAAGACGCAGTCTTCAAATTGCTTATTTGTACATAGTCCAAAAAATTGAGACAGAAAGGAGAACCAAAGTATACATTATTTGTATTGTTTTACAAAAACAAAGCTGATATAATGCAGATTTAGCTGACTAGTAAAGATGTGTGGAAAATCAGGAGTTTCTGAAATTGGTCTGATACAAAACTACAACCTGAATTCTTTTACCATACTAGTACAGTTACTGCATATTATTATTATTATTCCAATGAAGAAGCATCTGAGTTTTCAACTGTGCAATACAGTCTTACAGTTTAAGAGCAGAGGGAAGCACAACAGGCTTCAATCATTAAGGCCGTTTCCTATGCTCTCATGTCTTCATCCACACTACTTACATTAAAAACTGCAGAGAACTGAACCTCTAGGCTACTCTGGACTCTTGGTATAAACACAGATTTCATTTGGGTAAATTTCAAGATGCCAATCAAGAATTAAATTTAAAATACTGTGCCTTGTAAGAATATTCCAATCAAGCATGACTTTAATCTGTGTGGTTTCGGAGGGTTTCTTAGATTGCATTTAATAGCTATGATATTTTAAGGTTTTTTAAATGAGGCAATGGAATACTATGACAAGGTACTACCAAAATCATTCCTGTACATGGGAAAGTTGTCTAGTGAGTTATAGGAGCCTCACATCCACCCTAAGTATTATTATATCTCTTAGTGGTATTCAACACTGTAAGATACAAATTTCAGCCAGACTGTAAAAATTGGGCAAATTAGATAAATCACATCAAAATGGCTCCTTTTTCACCACTTGAATACACAATGAACACTTACTGCACTCCCACACTTAAAAGAGCCTGAAGACATCAAGCAAGAGAGTCTAAAAGATTGACCATCTGTAATTTTCTGCTACAGAAGGCTAAAGCAAATCAAAAATGAAGCTGCTAGAAGATGCTGCTCATACCTGTTCCTAACAGATGGGATAGAACCCAAGTTCCAACATATCAAACATTTGAATGACTCCATGCAACTTGTCCTTTCCCATACGTGCAGAACACAAATTAAAGTATAATAAAATGGACTTGTACATGTAGTTAAGCCTAGAGTCTAAACTGCTAAACTGGGAACGGATCCCAACAGCAATGTACCACAAACATCACAAGCGAACAGCCACTCAACTGCAAAGTAGTAACAAGTTAAACACTTGAAGAACTATAGCTCTTGAAAGCAGAGACGTACAGGCAGGCATATTTTAACATCAGCTCATGTGCATGTGCAACTTGGAGTAGATACTAGTTGAGATACTAATTTTCAGCTCCCTCTCCATGGAACCACACAATGAAATGCAGAACTATGCCATGCTGTCAGCAGCTGTGTAGATAAACTTAAGTTCTACATTTGCAGCAAAGCCCTCTTAAAAAAAAAAAAAAAAAAAAGCCTTCACAAAGAAGCCTCTTTCAGCCTAAGACTTAAGTCCCATTTTCCCAAGCAAGCCACTACTGAACAAAGCAAGTTCTCCACAAACTTCGCCAGACTGTGCAGTTTCTATTTCAGATACTCCTGAGCTAAATATATAATTGAAGACTGAGTAGTGAGTCCAAACCTACTTAAATATACGTATTTTTGTATATATTGGGGGAGAAGGGTTGCAATACTAAAACCTATGAGCTGTGAGTCAGCGGAAACAGGGATTGCAATTTTACCTGCAGTACACAAGATCTTACCTCAACCGTTTCAACTGTCCACTCATCTACCTGTTCCTTCTCACTACTGCTGAACTGAGTCTCTGCCATGAATTGTCTGTTTACATACTAAAATAAAAATAAGAAAGGGTATGAAAGTAAAAGTAAGTGGCATTAAAGCTATACAAAATGACAGTCTTTCCAGTGAATAATACCTCAGTTGATTCAACTTCAGTTGGTTCAGTAAATTCTTCCGCTGGATCGGGTTCTGTGAGAAAAATATATCATTTATGTGAAAAAAAACAAAGCAAACCAAACATCATGTTACACACCCAGAAGACAGAAAGTTAGATGAAAAAATCCCCTCCAAAAAACATGGAATTTTCAAGAAGTGTGATGCACGTTTGTAGCCGTTATTTATCAAAAACGTTTACTTTAAAAATATGTTATAGACTACTACTACACAAGAAGTACAGCTAGGTATAAGAATGAACAGACACGCTTTTACTCCTGAGTGACATTAATACCTAATATTAGAAGATTGCTACTTGTTAAGGCATGTGTCGCCTTCTCAGACATCTTCAAGGGGACGGGATTTTGATTAGATCTGAAATTACAGCCTCAATATTGCTGACTTGTACAGTTAAGCATCTGCTGGGTGCAGAAACAAACCTAATGCCACAAGGTAGATAAAGAAGAAACTTGTGTCTCAGAATTAAGAAAATAATAACAATGGGACATTACAGCAAGTTAAGGAATAATAAGGATTTTCGGAGTTTTGAAAAAAAATTTAAAAAAAATTTCATATTAAATTCTTGCTATGAAGAGTTACGTTTAATTACCCTAAATTTCAGTTTTCTCCACAACATATTCAAAAGGGGAAAAAAGGTCATCTTTTCTTCAAGGTTGGTACCATATTCTGAGTTTCTTAAGTATATAAGCACACTCTTTACTTCAAAAACTCTTCCCTTATAACAAAGGATTAAACTGGTGGAATGACTGAAAAATGGAAAAGCCTCAGGCAACCAGAACTTTAATCTTTTATCATTTTAATACTACAGACAAACAAGATTTTGCTTATAAATCATAATGAGAAGTTCTACAGGAAAAACAAAATAGGAAAAAGACGATTTTCATTTGCATAAACCTGCTCCTAAATAATTTCATTGTTAGCCTGGGTTCTTATTTCAGCAAGTGACACACCAGACAAACAAATGCTGGAAGATGCGTTCAAAACCAGGTACTACCAAGCGACTTTGTTCCTTCATTCAGCTGACGCTCCGCAGTTAGAACAGTAAGCCTCTCCTTGCACATGACGGAAGACATTTATGATGTGATGTTTAGAAAGGATTACAGTCCCTCCAAAGTAGCTGGCAAGAGTCAACCTTACAGAACTCTTCCTGCAAAACAGCTCTGCTTCTCCTTCCCCATGGCTCAGAGCAGGGCTGAATGAATGTTTGACTGCCCCTATGTATGTTGCCTGGCCAGATGTATAACCAATTATCAAGAAATTACATTTCTACTCAAAACACCAGCACACCTAAAGAATTCAGAGATAAGTGGGTTTTGCGCTTAAAACTGCATTTGTAATTTAATCATTCTGATGAATCCAAAGAGACAGGACAGTACAACACTAACAAATATGCCAGTCACAGGGGATCTTCATATTCTTACCAGCTTCTGCTACAGTGTCTTCTACTGCAGGTGCGGGTGCTGCCTCTTCTTCCTCACATAATCCATTCTGATGGTTATGGGTGCTATCAAAGTAACTAGTTTGAAGAATACGTTCAACAATCTCCTTTAGCGCTTTATCTAGGAAAATGGAAGAAGTTAAAGATTAACAGTAATTCAATCCTAATAATCTTTTCCTTCCTTCCCAAAGATCCCGCATAAATTTTATTACTCTTTTGCTAGGAAGATGCTGCTGGCCCAAGCTAGTCCACGGACGCTACTGTTACAGGATTTCTTCTGTCTTACTAGGTAATATTAAATAAATCAATAAATAATCCACTTACATTCAGAAAAATCTGAAGGGTAAGGAGAATCTTAAGAGTATGTAATACTCTTCAGAAGATTTGTGAAACTTCAAAGTGAGGTAAAGTTTATTAATTTAATTACCATACTTTTATTCCTGTTATTTCAAAAATATCGGATTGCTTAATTTTCAGTTTGGAAAGTTTTAGACACTCACTGAAGTTTTAACTGTAACTGATTTATTTGTAATTTCCTAGTTAAAAAAATACTCACTGTAAGTCAATTTCTTATGAAACAACTGTCAGTACAAACACATTTATACAGGTAATTCAAGAAGGTTCTCTCCCCCAGGTGAAGTGGCTCAGAGCAGCCTTTGTAAGCGAAACAAGCACAAGCCTGCACTCAGTGCCTCAGATGAATGCTGCAGTGTCTTAACCCAAAACAAATCAGCCACATTGGCAAGGCAGCATTTCTGACTGTCTTGGCCAACAAAAACCAAAACAGAGTCAAAATGGAAGATTCACAACTCGGGTCTGGCAAGCGTGATCACTGTATGAATCAATACGCACACACAAGCACAGAAAGACACTAACATTCATCCCTATTATAAGACAAAGCAAACCAGCAATGACTGCCAGTGACATCATTAAAAGCTCATCCTGAGATCCAGATACAATATCCAGCACGACTTCATACAGAAAGAGAATGACTAGGTCTCTCCCTCCCAAAAACTATCCCCATACCTTCTCCTTCCTTCACCTCTTCAAAAAAGTACATGGTCCATTCTTTGAGCTCTCACAAAGATCTAACATCACAATCACTTCAGACTTGAGTTCTTGCAGAACAAATATTAATTTAAAAAAAAACCAACCTGGTACATCCTCACAAGATTTCATTTCAACAACATAAACAATTTGAAGTTTCTGATTCTACCACTAACAAGCAAAATTGTACAATTAAGGCCACAGTATCTTACAACCTCCTGTGTATCACTCCTTAATAAAGCAGGTTAGATAACTATTGCAATACTATCATTTCACTTTCTATGAATAGAACAAAAAAGTCTTTCAACAGCTCAGTACTACTCTAATATAATAAGGATAATTGAAAATTTTTTACAGAGGGGGAAGTTGTTAGCCGTTTCACCTACAAAAAGGTATACTATTCCCTAAAACTTTCCTATTAATTTCCTATTAAGAGACTTCAAAAATTCCACAAATTACAAAACACAACTGCCTAGCAGAGCCATTTTCTTAAGGTGTAATCTTAGAAGGTATGTGTTTGTGAAAATTCACATTTCTGCAAGAAAGCAGTCCATCTGCATGATCACACCCTGATTTACAGAGTTTATCAATCAAAATGAGGCAAAACCAGAATGCTTTTTGCAGGAGACAAGGGGGAACAGAACATCACACTAAATATGACCTGGTATATAAACCAGCATGGCCTTATCATTGACAAAGCTCCTTGTTCACACACACATTTCCAGAAAACAAAGCATTGCTACTAAGCACCACCAGCAGCAGAATACTGCTGAAACAGCAGGAACAGACCAAGCTAAAATACTGAGTAATGCTGCATCAGGGAAAAAAAAAATACACCACGCGGTAAGCTCACGCTTCAGTAAGGTACTCTGTTACAGTACAGCTAAGGTCTGGAAAAAAGTACCTGCTCTAAAAACTCAGAAAGATAATTAACTGCCAAAGTTCTCTCATATCAGACACTGTATTTTAGCTCAAGCAAATTCAGTGCACTATCTCTTAATACAGAGACTATACTTACAGGTTGTTCCACAAACTGGTTTTTCCTTCCCTTCCAGTAAGTCCCACAGGTGAACAGATGCTTGCTCATACTGCTCATTCAACCTTAAAAAAAATCATTAGTAAGGGTTAATTTCTTACCAAGTCTTTAAATTACCACAGTACAAATATGTCCTTAACTGACTGACAATTATCAAGAAAAGTACTTTACTGCAAGCCTACCTCATGTTCATGTCTCGTTCAGGGTAAACTAGCTTGTAAAACTCATCCAGCATTGTCAGTTCCTCCTCTGTCAGTACTGGCACTCCATTTGATCCTTGTTTCAAGTCGTTGCGCACTTCATCATCACCCAACTTGTCCAAAATAAACTGTAGCTCTAGTACAGTCTTTAAACGCTTCTGCTCAGCTTCTTCTCTCATCAGTTGCTCCCTGCGAGCTGTCTTTTTAATTGTTTTCTGGATCTGTTTAAAATGAAAAGAAATTTTAAATTGCTTAGATTCTGTAGTGAACTCAGGGGAAAAAAGATAGATTTCAAATGTCTTTTATTGATGAGATGGATGTTGGTGTTGAACTGTCACTTATCAATCTAATATTACAGCAGAATAACCCGTGAAATTTGAAGAATACGCAGAGTCAAAACCCTGCAAAGTAAGACAAACTTTAAATCAATGCCACAAACCTTAGATCAAATTGAATCTTGATCACGTTCTTACTTGAAGCCTGTACTTCGTGACTTACAAGCAGTTAAGTAGCTACAGTTACCATGTCTAAAGCTTCAGACACAAATGTGCTATTTCAAATAAGGTCAGCTTGCTATTATCTGCTTCCTTTATGACTTATTGTGTAAACTCTAAGTGATTTTGATCTAGGTGAAAGTGCAAAAACGTAAAAAATTAACTACCTTTTAAACATTGTGGCTCTTTACAACTTCTGGCTTCCATAACTCAAGGGGGACTTACAGCAATTAGAAAAGGTCTACAGAGAAGGGCAAATCATATGATTAAGGGGACAGAACTGTTGCCTTCTGAGCACATCCTAAGACTTGGGTTCTTCAGTTTGAAGGAGTAAGGGTGATCTAGGAAGGGTGGCCTTTCATAAAGGCCACAAAGACCAGCAGGTAACATGAACAGAGCGGTTATTCACCATATCCTGTGATAGCAAGAGGCATTCATTGAAACTAGTAGGAAATCAGATTAAAACTGATAACCAAAACAAAAGTAACTCTTGTTTCTTACACACCCTGGCAGGGAACTCACACAATATTTTGCAATGAAAGGCTGGGGAGACAGACAGTATGTTTGAGGGGGAATGGATGACAGATAATCATCAGCCTTGTACTCTACATAGTGCCTTCTACAACTGCTGTCACAATGCTGGTGTAAACCTACAGGATGTTTCTTCCGTTCTTACATTTAAGCCAAGCATCTAGCATCCAAAATTCAGCTTGCTCACTTTCTAACTATACAAATCTTTAATCTTCTTTTTCAAAAACTTTAACTCGTTACAGCAACTTTCTCCATCTGAAGCATCTAAACTTTAATGTTTTTTTAAAATCAAAGACATATCTTAACATCAACTGTGTGATTACTAACTCCAGTCAGGAAAAATTGCTACCAAGTTTGAAAGCAGAGCACCAATTTATCACTCCTGGATTCACTCGATTCTTTTAGCAGTCAGCTGACTGGGGAAATATTTCAGGACAAACTCGTTCAAAGAAAAGTTCTTCATTACTAATATTCCATAAACATACATGGAATCCTGAAGCAAGAAAAGCAAAGGAACACCTTGGCTTAGAAGCCTAGGAACTTACAGCCACACAGAATGTGGAAAGCCGTTTATAATGTGAGGATGCTGATGCCCTTCAAATTATCACATAGTCTGTTCACAAACTTAATACAATATTTAGACCAGTCTGCTGCACTAACATCAACTACACAATGAATTCTATCAATGTTGCTACTCTTTCCAAACTCATTAACTCTAACTTTATTACTGCATTTAGAATCTTCCGGTCCTGTAGAATGGGTTACGCTTATCAGTTTGCCCCAGAATTAATTCTTCCTTGCAATGATACTGCAGAGGTCTAAAGTGCAGCTTTTTGTTTGCAGCTCTTGGCACAAGAAACAAAGCAAAGCTGCTTATATAAGCAGAACTGTCTATTAGAGTTTTAGAACTTATTCTTGATTCCACTGTTATTTTTCATCCTTGATAAAAACCAACCCAAAAGATGACCCGGTATTACCAGTATTTAGTTAACACATCCTTTATGAAAATAGTATTAACCTTGTCCCATACTGCAGTTTCAGACCGTATTTGCAATTAAAAAGACAGAAAGAACCCTGAAAAACGAACCACAATGTTTTCAGTTGCTGAGACTTCATATCCTATGGCAATATTAAGAATTGAAAACCCTCAGCCACTTGCCAAAGAAAGAAGCAGGACTGTGAAATCTCCATTTTCTTCTAAGAAAATTTTACTATTGGCAGTAAGTGGCTAATTATAATGTTGCGTGACAGGCCTGTTTTGCCATCACACTGTTTTCAACAGTTGTATTTTGTCAGAAAGTCACATTATTTTTGTTCCCATACGTTTATGCAGTTCATCAGAAAAATATTTTTGATGTAGTCTTCAGAAAGCCTGACACAAACTAGTACATAGAGCGAAAGAAGAGAGACAAACATACAAGACATCATGAGCATTTCATCTCTGTAAATAGAGGCGACCACTGCATCTAGTATTAGCTAAAGACAGTTCAAAGCCTAAGTGTTTGGTATTGCAGTCAATAGCCCACATTGCACCACTTGCTCTTTACTTACATCTTGGCTCAGAGCCATAAAACTCCTCTGCAGTTCTTTAGCAAATTCCAGATTATTTGTCACTTCCTGGTATTTTGACACCGCATCCTTAAAAAAAGAAAACACAAAAGTAAACCATCACAAATAGAACAAAATACATACTTCCAACAAAAAAGTTCTCACATTTTCAGTTCCTAAGCGAGACACAGCATCCCTGAACGGGACTGCCTGCAACAATGTTAAGTCAAATTTTGATTTTCACTGGCCAAAATATTGAAAAGACTTGTGTATGTCTTTAGGACCTCTAATTTCTTAGATAAATATGCTAAAGCATATGCCTATATATGCTCACATGCATGACATACTAGTTTAGTGTTTGGCTTTAGGCAGTTTCTGACAAAAACTAACTGGCAGGCCGGGGGAATGGGGGAGAAGAGTGATCTAGCAACTCAGAACTGCTCAAGAGATAAATGTGTGAGAATTGATGCATTGTTACCTTGAGTCACAGCCAAAAATCAAAACGCTATACAAACCATAATGTTCCCTTCTCCAGAAATCTGTATCATTTGCTATTTTCTTAACTCTAATATTCTGATTTGCACCAAAGCAATCCAAACTCCCTAACCCAACTTTTCAGTACTGAAAAATTACAGTCAGCACAGGGGAAAAAAAAAAAACCAACAGCTGAGACATTTACACTCCTGCTGTGACAAAATTAATAATGGATATGTTCTTGGTAAGAACAATTGAGCCAAAGATAAGGTAAGGTCCTACTTTTCTTTGAAAAGCAAGGAACATGAACTGTATGTGGTTTTTTTTCCCCTTAAGGATTTCTGTTTGTAATATAGCTAAGATACACATATACACTAGATGATCTACAAAATTCATCATTCTTAGCTGATTTGTAGAAGCAGAAGACAGAAGTGATAATAACAAATACTTCTGGTATTTCTCCAACCAAAAAAGATTTTGTCTTTATGAATTGTGGTAGCCAAGCTGTGGTCTTCATAAAACTGAATTCCTAAGTTCCCTCCTCAATATGAGATTTCAGTTCTCTTTCTTGCTCAAATAGAAAACTTCTCATGGTTTATTTTCAAAATATGCAATTAAAAAATAAAAACCTATAGATCAGTGATATTTCAGTTTTTGGCTGTCACAGAAGAACCAAAGAGAAGCCTAGACAGATGTAAAGACCACATGGACCAAGGGAAGCAGCTAATTCTGTTAATTGTCAACAGCTGCAATAGTTGCCGGGTACATTTTCTTTTCCTTCACTCTTTTCAATGTTAAAAATCATCATCAAAATGTTGTTGATTACTGAGCATCTGGTAATCTCTCTAAGTATCAATATGCATGTTTGCACCATACAACTGCATTTAATTTGATACTTGCTTTACATTTACTACAACTGGAAAACTGCTGTTGAGTCAGGCTCTACAATAACCTACTTGAAGTACCAGCCCAAACAAGGAGAGAGGTAGCATCCATCCAGTAAGCCCAGCTTATCTAGAGCGTCACATCTGCTGCCCTGACAGCTGTGCCATACACATGGATGCAGCTTATTTTCAGAGCCCTTCCAAACTTGGTCCAAGCTACATCTCTAACTAGACTGCACGGTATTTACAAGCTACCAAGTGACTAAGCTCCTGAAGATCTCCCTGGGCACATTTTCTGCAAAGAGAAGGATGATGCCCAGAGAACCTCTAAGGTATCATTTAGCTCTTTCAACGGTCCTAGGTTATAACACGTGCCAGTTTTCACCACAGCTTATTTACAACCTAACCTCAACAAACATAAAGCATTACAAGACATTCGTCTACCCACTCCTTCAGTTTCTGATTAACAGAAAAATTGAGATGTTCTAGGTAACAAAAAACTGAGGCCAAGCCAGAGCTCAGAAAAATCTAGCTTTTAACAAGGGGAAAGAGGAAATGAAATTCATCCCTTCCTTCCCCACAAAGATCACAAAACAATTTAACAGAGATCTGGTTAGTTTTTGGGGTTTTTTTTACCAGTTGATCTTGATTCAGACGTTCTCCTTTGTTCATTCGTTCCTGGTAATCATCAAGTTTGCTCTGAAAAGAAAGAAAAATGTTGTTATGAGGAGCCAAAATCAGGTTACTGCTTTTTTCTACTTGTGCTAACAAAATTAGGTACTGTAATATTACAGTCAACACAGACTGTAAAACATTACACAAGCATGCAACTGTTATGTAGAAATAGCACCCAAGAAGATTTGTCTTCTGGGTTAAAAAAATGTACATATTTCCCTAAGAGACAAATATTTTAATGTTATTTGGCTACTACAATACATCTTCACAACTAGTCTTAATTTCAGAGGAAATATACATTCCTCTTAATGGGGAGAGTGCTCTCAATGCACATTTCCTTCAGTCCAAACAATAGAGCTGAACTCAGTTCTGAGTCAGAGCTTATTTCTACTGTACCACTACAATACCAAAAACATGACTGCAAAAAACCACTGTCAATGCTAATAACATTCAGAACTGTAATTCTTTGTACTTGCATCAGTTGAGATAGTTTTAAAGAATTTAAAACAGTTTCTAATCCTTTGTGCAAGAATGCCCACCAACACAATACATATTAATAGCTCTAAAATATTTTTGTTCAAGAGCATTAAGATTTCTTTTTCATGGAAAGATCCCAAAAAAGGAATCATTAGGTTAATTTTCAGCAGGAACGGTTCTCTAATCTGCTTAAATGCAAAACCACGCAAAACACTGACATCAGCCAAAAGCAAACAAAACTTATGCATGCCAGAAGCGACAAAGAACCTACAGGTTAAGTAGAAAGTTTTTAAGAATAACATAACTAACTATTAAGCTCTAAGCTTTCACCATTTCTGTATTATCACATATGCTTGTATTTTTTATGAAATCTACCTTGGTCTTATTAAAAAGCCATTAAAACGAATCCTTAACAATTATCTTCCCCATCTCAATCTAGCATAACATGAAAAGGAAAGCAAACAGAACGATCGAATTAATTTTGAACATAAAATAAAGTCCTGATGCAACCACTGTTTCAGAGTTTATAGTTGCCACAGAACGACAGGGGGGTTTGCTGGTGGTGGGTTTTGGGGTTTTTTTACTACTTCTGTTTCAGGACATTTCATTTAAAATATTTTACTGATATTTTTCTAGCTAATTCAACTTCTATGCTCAATTTCAGGCCTTCTGGAAAGATCAAAGTCTGTAAGACAGTTTAACAAGAAAGCTTCTCTTACGAAGTATTTGATGCCCAGTATCACTTACTGCAACACGTAACCACCCTTATGAGACTTGGTCCTTTTGATGTCACATAGCACCAATGCTATTTCTTTCACAATCCTACAGGTTAGATTTATTTAACTACTTCATACTTCCGTGTACCAGAGCCAGCAATGGCCTAGGAGAAGTCAAAGAAGAACTTCCTGAGCTCCAAAAATATATTACTGGGAATTTCATGCTGGGGAAGGACACCAGCAGAGTAACAGCTGTCAAATGCAGCAGCCACAGTTGGCACTATATAAAAAAAAAAAAAATACACCTGAAAAGCATTTGGCATATAGGAAACCTACCACAACAGGAAACAAGGTCATTTTACTCCTATACATATGTATTTTAGAATAGATGAGGACATGGTTGGACAATCACAAAAGTAGTTTTTGTGATTTAAGAGATCACAGCTGAGCTGTGAAGTCTAAAAGGGAGGGTAAAGAGCTCAAACACTGCAGTGCCCCAGTGCGAAGCCAGCCAGGTTAACTGGAGCCTCCGCTGCTAGGTAGTTTAAATCCTACAATGAACTGGCTTTGCAGACAAAGAAATTTTTAAAAGTTCCTGCTTGCTCAAGCCACTTACTCCCATGCTGCAGATTACAATTCCCTTGGTGACACTGATGCAATTGTTTGTGAGGCCGCACAGTAATGCTAATATGAGACAGTTTAAACAGTGCCTACAAAAATGCATTTTAAAAAAAACACCAATTTCTGTGATGCCATTTACAACACAAACCCATAAACAATAACATCAGTAAGCCAAACAGCACAGAACATCAAATTCTAGAACATTACTTAGATCAACTTTGTTGAAGAAACATATATTGCAAAATTATGCTGCAAAACACATAATCCATTTTGGTGGCTAAGGGCATAAGGGAGGGAAGAGACAAAAATATCCTAAATAACCACAACTATTTCTGCATAATTTTTCCATGCAGCCTTACTTCACCATGGTTGTTATCTTCAGATTAAGCATATTGCAGTAATATATTCAAACAGTGAATAAGTTTTTCTTAAATGGTCAAATATTCTCAGGTCTAATGTAAATGCTTTGCTCATTTTTATTCAGCAATTTATCAACTAAAAACCAAAGGGTAATATGTCTATTTCTAACTGTTAGGAATAGAAGTTACTTCTCACTTTTTCTTCCTTAATAACATTCATATCAGAAAGGTGAAAGCAAAAAAAAAACCAACCCCTTTCAGCTGCAATGCAGAGGACAAGCAGATGTGTATTTAGTTACATGCTATCACAAAGATTCCAGATGCCAAGCAAGCATTTTTCTATCATCCCAAAGACACTGTAAAATCCAAATCCTGCATTAGACAAAAATATTAAGGAAGCAAAATGCTTTCTTTTCTATCTGTACCATCAACTAGCAGCAACCTAACAGCAGCATTAGTGCTGTAAAATAACTGCAGTAAAATTCCTGCTTAGCAACCTACTGCAGTGTCTGCAAGAAGTAAAGATCTTCTTAATTTTACCCGCCCTTACACAACTTCATCCTCACTCATCATGGATATACATCTTGAAGTATAAAAGCCAGGCCTGCAGAAAAAAACTTGCAATAATCAAGTGGCAAAGCAAGCACACAAATTGTCTATTAAACAGCTCATGAGTCAGCAGACCCCAGCTCTGCAGACAGCAAGCCACTATGCTTCTGCTCTTTTTCCACCAAGATCCCTGAAGCATTTGAGAGTTCCCTAGGAGAAAAGCACTATACACAGGGTACTGGGGAGAGACAGGGAGAAGGTGGCATTGTTCATTGCTTAAATACGCCCTAGATTTTATTTTGATAGGAATCCGAAGTTGAGTTACTTTATGGTAACAGATACCTTCCCCTCGCACTCAAGTTCTCATTACCATCTCTGAATTGCCTCAAAAACGCCATCCCAAAGTGAAAAAAAACCCACAGTTACATGACATTAGCTTCAAAAACAATATCGGTTTTAAAATGCCTGACCACTCAGCTGTGCTGTTACAGTCATTTACAGTGCTGTGCTATAAACTGGATCACTGGAATGATCTGATTAAAAATAACCCTTAAAAAAGGGGGCCAGGAGCAGGAGGGAGGTGCTATATTTAACCAGATAATTTCAATGGTATGTTTTATACCAGTTGCAGAGGCACAAGTGTATATGACAAGCCGCAAGGTGGAAGGGGAGAGGGTAACCTCTTCAATCAGCTGAAGTAAACATTTTGTACTGCACACTTCACTACAGGCAAAAAAAAGATGGAGGAGACTACTGCAAGTCTGTTTTCTGAGATCTTTCAAAACACACGTGTATTTTTTTAACAGCATTAAGCAACTAAGATAATCCAAAATTTAAAATAGCTGCATTATACACTTCCCGCTAAAGCAAAAGAAAAGCCAAGCTAGAAAACAGACGTTTATTAACCCATTTTACATTTGTACGTTGTAATCTATTCACCCTCCATCATCTCCACGCTCATTCATCAGTTTAATTTCTCAGCAAAGACTGCCCAGAAATTACTAAAAAAGTAAAAATAAAAAAAAATCAGAAAACAAAACCCACCAGTCTTCCCATTTCCTCAGAAAAATAGGCAGAAAAAAAATATCAAAAAGGTAAAACACTTAAACTGTATCAGGAATGAAACATGGATGTTCAGAACATCTCAAAAAAACCCTCACAGTTCTCATGTTCACTGCCAGGGTTCACTTCCTCTCATATCTACATACCTAAAAGAAGTCCCAAGAAGCTGTTTCAGTCCTGAGTTACAACCAAGAACATGTAACGAAGGATTTACATCAATGCTCTAGAACACAAAACACTTACAGGTCTTCTGTTTAAGCTACTAATTTTTAAAATAACAACTGTAAATATACTTGCGCGTTTTTCCCCAAAAGTCTCTAAGTTTGACAGTTTAGAAAAAAAAAAATCTTTATTAGTTTTTAAGCAAGTGATAAAGACATACTGATTCTGAGACTGCAGTCTCACGACCATCTTACCCCAGAGGACACTGATCACAAAGGAGTATTCTGCTCCCCACATGCCAGCAGGGACAGCCATATGGCCAGGCTGACAGCTGGGGCAGGAGCCTGATCCCACCCAACACTCAGCCACAGAGATACGTGACCCACTCCTTCCCAAAGAAACACAGAACCCACGGGTGTGTGCAGTCTTCACAGTGTACACCTTTTAAACTCAGATGCATCGACTAGAGAGAAAAAAACTGCTTCTTCCGTAACCTGGACTAAGTTAAGCCACAGACGAGTGTAACTCCTAAAAGTTTTGGTGGCTACATATATATGTTCTCTTTCCAAATCACCATACAGTATTTCCTAAAGAAACACTATGAATCTACAGGGAAGTTGACTACACTGAGAGAGACCTAGATTTTGTTCTACACATCATTAACGTTCAAAGTGAGTTACTTTCCCAACAGCAAGTGAATTCTAGAACATAAACTGGGTTCTCCCAACACATTCTGCAAATCTTTCTCTTCTGAAAGAACAGGAAAAGCATCAACCAAACATCAAAACAGCATCTGAAAAAAACTTAAATAACCAGAAGATCTTTCACAGCTTGTAGGAGTCATCACGTATCTAGTTAACAGAAATTCCTATGGGAAATAATCCCTATGCTACATAAAAGTTAAAAACAAAACAGAGCAAGATGAAACCAGAATCACAGAATCACAGGGTGTGAAGGGACCTCTGGAGATCATCCCAGTCCAACCCCCTGCCAGAGCAGGGTCACCCAGAGCAGGTGGCACAGGAACGCCTCCAGGCGGGTTGGAATGTCTCCAGAGACGGAGACTCCACCACCTCTCTGGGCAGCCTGTGCCAGGGCTCTGCCACCCTCAAAGGAAAGAAGTTCTTCCTCATGTTTAGGTGGAACTTCTTATGCTCAAGTTTGTGCCCATTACCCCTTGTCCTGTCCCCAGGCACCACTGAAAAGAGCCTGGCCCCATCCTCCTGACACCCCCCCTTTAAGTATTTATAAGTGTTGATAAGGTCCCCCCTCAGTCGTCTTTTTTCCAGACTGAAGACACCCAAATCCCTCAGCCTTTCCTCATAAGAGAGGTGTTCTAGTCCCCTAATCATCTTGGTAGCCCTCTGCTGCACCCTTTCCAGCAGTTCCCTGTCCTTCTGGAACCGGCGAGCCCAGAACTGGACATAGTACTCCAGGTGTGGCCTCACCAATGCAGAGTAGAGGGGGAGGATGACCTCCCTTGACCTGCTGGCCACACTCTTCTTGATGCACCCCAGGATGCCATTGGCCTTCTGGGCCACAAGGGCACATTGCTGACTCATGGTCATCCTGTTGTCCCCCAGGACTCTCAGGTCTCTTTCCACAGAGCTGCTCTCCAGCAGGTCACCCCCAACCTGTGCTGGTGCGGGGGGTTATTCCTCCCCAGGTGCAGCACCCTATACTTGCCCTTGTTGAATTTCATCAGGTTCCTCTCTGCCCAAATCTCCAACCTGTCCAGGTCTCTCTGTATGGCGGCACAGCCTTCTGGTGTGTCAGCCACCCCCCCAGCTTTGTGTCATCGTCAAACTTGCTGAGGGTGCACTCTATCCAGCCATTGATGAATATACTGAAAGTACCAAACACAAATAATGTCACAGATAAACCTGCTTGGTTTTTAAGATATGAAGCTTGGTTATCCAAAACTGCTATCAAAAGAGGTTTTAAAGAAAGATTTGGGCTTTCAATACACAGTTTCAAATGAATTCTACAATTTCTTGGTTTCAAAATCACGTTTTATCTCCAAAGATAAATTTGAAACTAAGCTTCATACGGAAGGTTTCTGGAGAGACACTCACAAGCCTTGAACATCCAAGTGGCCCAAATAATGGTGCAAAAGCACTTAAGAGCGCTGCTATTGATGGGCAACTAGAAGTGTGGCGCTTCCCTGCTATCATTAGCTGCACCTACCAGAATAGAAATCTGATCTCGGCTCTTACTATAGGTTTGTAACTGTCTCCCCTATGGGAAATCCAACACAATATTCAACCAACTCAGATTAATTTTGACACATCCATCTACTATTCCAGTGAAAATTCTTGTGCAATAATGACAGAGGCACTTTTTAAGTATTCCTTTTTCAACCCCGTCAGGATTACACTTATTTGAAAATTCAGAGATGGGCTGATAAAGCCACAGCATCTAAGCTACCAGTTATAGCTAAAACACGCCATCTTTTTAACCCTGTAACACCAAGCTCAAGTTATGTCAAGTAGTTTAAGCTAACGTTTACTTCATCTTTGCAGTTGCCCAAGAATAATAAGCTTTGTGACCACCTGCCCATACTTTAAACCATGTTGGCAAATGAGAGATTTTGTCCCTCTTACAGAACATTAGGTTTTAAAACCTGTTTTTACATAGCTCATGCTATATTACACAAGTTGAAAGCAAAAATAGCTTTGCTTTTTTCAGTCATTGTATCAAGACATGAGTTCGATCTAGATTCAATTGGCTTAATTTGGAGAAGTTTTTCCCTCTAAAAAACAAAAAGTAGAAGAGGTAGGGAGAAGGAAATGCAGGTTTTACTGAAGTATTTTCTCCCTGAACCTGGAGGCCTAGTAAGATTCTAACCTCAGGTGCCCAACAAAAACCTAGAGGAGTTCATGCAACTTTTAAATTAAGTAATCTTGTCGACATATACTCAAGTCTCTCTGCAGGTCTTGTAGAGAAAATACCCCTTCAGTCACCCCCTCCCATGCACAAATATCTGGTCATCTAAGAACAGAGAAAGAAAACAAGATAGCATTCCTATAATTTCCAAATATAAAGAGATGAAGAGAACACAGACATTTTCAGGCCATGTTTTCACACGCATTTATAAACAGCAATTCAAATCATCCTAGTCCCTTTTAATACAATACATTGTTCTTTCAAATAATGAGGTCACTTTCAGTAACAGAAAATGAAAGTATAACCAAGAATCTAATAACTCTAGTTTATACAAAAACATTTAAAATAGTGTAGTACTAAACTCTAAATATTTTGATTTGAAATTGTGTGCTGTATTTTGATGGCCACATCGTTTTATCCTCAGAGATTAGAAGGAAACATGACACTAAATAATTAACTTCAAAAAATCTAAGTTCGTCATAAAAAATGACCTTTCCTCAACTAAAAGCTGCACATACCATTTAAAACCTAAGATGGTACCTCTTTATGAAGCAGTTACTTTTCCTCCTTCAAAAAGCATGTGTCTAAGTCAAGAATATTTTTGTATTTGTTCTCAAATACAAAGCTCTCAAAATCGTCTCTACTGGCCCTCATTATCAGTTGCTGACAAAGAAAGGATTAAATGTTCATTTCAGTGAAATTTACTGGATTTTTCACCCAATCCTGCCTGTGCAGTATCCAGTACAATTTTACTTTCTGGATAATTAAAAAAAAAAATCTTGTCAAAAGATTCAAAATACAGGAAAAATCCATGCATTTGTGTACTTAAGTAAATTTATCAAGTAATAAAATAAAAATACCAATGTCCAAGTGTACAATAAGTTTTGTTTTCAGGACCCTAATGTTCTCTTTATTAAAGAATGTAGATTAACTAAAGAACTGTTGATTCCCCCAAGGTAGAGGCTTGAGACCACAAATTCTGCTTTCATACACCAACAACAATATGGCATGACTTCTATAAGATTTACATGAGTCCTACTTTAGTAAGTTTCACAACCTACTGAAACCTTCAGTAGGTTTCACAACCTTCAAACAAAAAGTCTGAACTTTTAATTCATCTGTGTGAGAACCCACCTAGCTTTTCTTCTTCAAGAGTTAGCCTTTGCCTTTTCTTTTTTAAGCCCGTGCTGCCTAGCACTGAATACCTCAAAAAGAGATGCCCTAAGTAACTTTAATGGAAGATCTTTCAATAGAAGCCATTTCCAGAAAAAAAGGCACTTTGTCCCGTTTTCACTTGCCATGACACCAACTACAAAAAGTCGTGACAGCAGCCACAGATATACACACAAAAAAAACCCCAAACCCCAAAACCTAGGGCCTTCTTGAGAGCAGCACCACCAATTTTCACTCTCTTCTGTCCCACATATCCTTCTAACTTAATATTCTATGAAAGTTGACCAAAAGTCCAAATAGAATGGAACGGCTAAGATAAGTGTAAATTAGGCATAAATTATTTATTTTAAAAGGTAAATAAAAACGCTACTAGAAAGGAAAGCTGACCTGCACACCAACAGGAGTCTGCTTATCCTCTTTATTACTTCAAAGTACAGAACACGTCAGAAGAACGTTCACCTGCTAATTCTAGTTTTTATAATATGCATTTTGGACATCATACAAAAATATTTTTAGAGTATTTTTGTGTATGCTAGATACAACAATCATTTCAAACCATTCTGTTTTACTGAAACAACTAGAGACGAACACAAAGATCTGCATTCTACTCAAGTTAGACCAGTGCTCTTGTGTGTGTGCACATTTGTACATATTGATGAGAAGTTTCAGACATTTTGTCCCATTTATACACAACAGCATTCAGACAAGGATCAATAAAAGACCCTCCTGTTTTAAAACTTATTTAAGAAGCTCCTGGCTTGCTGCTTTTTGTCGTTTCATTTTTAAAAAACAGAAAAATCCAACGCTCATTTTTTAAGTGGGAAACTACACTTTGCGCATATTCTCAGGTAATGCACAGCGTGCTTCACCTGCAACTCACCTGTACAGACTAATTTACTGCTAATAGATCCACCTCCTGCAAATACAGAATACTAGACTACTACGATCTGAAGTGGTAGTTAAAAACATGAGTAATTGTGCTTACTGACTTCCAAGAGCAAGAAGAGATTTAGAGCTTCAACACAGGCATAAAATTATTTTTTAGTATTCCCTAATTTAATTTAGTAGTCTAGGGTTTTAAAGCAAGTCTTTAGGCTATATGTATGTTAGTATTTTTCTGAGGGACACCTCATACTCTGTAGGTTGGAAAGCCCTCTGAGGCTCATTTAATCTAGCAACACAGAGCACTGACTGGGTGCCACATAAACCGTAAGCAACCACAACACCCTTTTTTCCCCTCTTCCGTCACAACTCGAACAGTCCAAGGACCACGGGATTTAGCAGCTTGCTATTTCTAAAAATAACTCCTTAAAGGCCGCTTCCAGCTGACCTAAGACTCCCAAAGAGGGGGGGAGGTGAGCTTAAAGCCATGAAAAAGGAGAGATGAGAAAGCCCTGGGTGGGGTGGCCGGCGGCCCCCGGCTTTGTGCGGGCTGCTGGCACAATGCAGTTCCGCCGGAGAGGCTGGGGCTGCCTCCGCCGCCGCCATGTTAGCTCCAGCCTCCATGTGCACGGGCTCTGAGGAGACCTCGCTGCCCCTCAGCCTCTCCCCCCGCCTTAGCTCATCCCTCCGGGGCGATGAAGGGGGAACGCTCCCGCGGTGGGGTTTGGTGGGGGGGCGGAAGGAGGGAAATGAGGGAGCCGTTCCCCGCGGCGAGACGAGAGCGGGGCTGGGCAAGGCCCCGCCGAGGGAAACAAAAGGCGGAAGGGGGGGGGGGCGGGGGGGGGGAGAGGGAGCCGCGCCGCCGAGGGGGTCTCGCCGAGCCTGGAGGGGACCGTGGGCTGCGGGGCTGGAGGGGGGCGGCAGCCACGACCCCTCCGGCCTCTGCTCTCCGCCGGTGCTGCAGCGGCGGGGGGGGGAGGGGGACGCGCCCGGCTGGCTCCCGGGGCGGCGGGACAGGGCGACCGACAGAAGGGGCCAGGGGACCCCCGAAAGGGGAAGGGGAAAGGCCGGTAGAGAGCCGTTCGCCCTTCTGGAACCTTCCAACGGGCGGCCCCTGGGGGCGATGGGGGGAACAACCCGCGCAAGGCCGCAGGCTCCCTCGCCCAGGGAACAGGAGAGCACGGCCGAGGAGACCGGCCGCCGCCTGGCCGGCACAAGGAAGAGGAAAGAAATTAAGATGGGGGCGGTTCAACGTCCCCTCAGGCAGCCTGACGCCGGGGGCAAGGCTGGCCAGAAAGCGGGGGTCTCCCGGGGTGGGAGTGGGCGACCGAGGGGTCCGGGGCCGACCCTCGGGGCCGGGGAGGGGGGGACCGGTCATCCCGCGTCAGCTGGGGAGAGGAGAGCGCACCTTTTTCTTTTCCAGGTTGCGCAGCTTTTTGTCGATCACGCCCAGGATCTGCTTCATGGCCTCGGTCTGCACCGAGGTGATGCTGCCGCCCGATGCCTGCGGGGCGGCTGCCGCTGCCGCCGGGGCTGCCTCACCGCCCGGGCCCGCTTTCCCGCTGCTGCTGCTCGCCATAGTGCTGTTGGTAGCCGAGGGCATCTCTGTGCGAGACGGGAGAGAGAGAGAGAGACGCAGGGAGGAGAGAGCGAGGGCGCGTTACGGGGGAACGGGCCGCCGGAGGGGACACGCGGGAGGGCGGGCGGGCGCGCGCGCACACACACACACACACGGCCGCTCCCCCACGCCCAGGCCCCGCGCGCGCGCGCCAACGCGCGCCCCCGCGCGTGCCGCACCTGCCGGCGCGCGCCTGCCCGCCCACCCACCCAATTAGACCGCGGGGCGGTCACGTGAGCGGGCAACCTCGCGCCGCGCTCCGCCAACGGTCATTCCCCTCAGCTCGGACCCGCCGGTGTCCGGAGGGACCGCGCCACCCTCCTCACCGTGAGTGGCCCGGGGGAACCGGGAGGAGGGGCGGGGGGGGAGGAACTTAGCGCGCCGCGCTGCCGCTGTAGGAATGGCCGCCTCAGCCGACTACCGGCCCCGCCGCCCGCGCTGCGACCGCTACCGCCGCGCTGCTGAGGGGAGAGAGCGGCGGCGCGCACGCCCAGCGCGTAAGGCGAGGCGGGCGCGGGAGCGAGCGGCGCGGGGTCCTGATCGCTGGCGGGTGCCCGGGGAGAATGCCTGAGCCCACCTTGCCGGCGCGCTTTGGGCTCCTCTCGGGCGGGTCTTTCAGGCGGCGCGGCGGGCGCCTAAGCTCCAGACACAATAGGCGGGCGGGGCAGCTCGCCTCCGGACTCCGCCCGCAGGTGGCGAGGCGGGTCCTTCGGGTTCGTTGGCCCGCACCGGGCTGGGACCTACTGTGGGGCTGGCCCTGCCTTCCTTACTACCCCCCCGCTGGGTTGTGCCTCCCGTGAGACCGACCGGCGGCGTCGGACTGGTGGTGGGCGCCCCTGAGGAGCAGGGTGCTGCTGGGCTTTGCCTCGCTGAGGCGATGGGACGTGGGGGGGAGTCGCCCCGGAGCCGGGCCCGTCGTACCACTCCCGGCAGAAGCAGGACTTCAAAACATGTTTTCTGTCTATTCATGCCTTTAGGGCACGTCCCTAAAACTGTGGGAGGGTTCCGGAGAGGTGGCATGCCACGGGTGTAATTGGGCCTTAATAACTGCGTTTCAGTCACTGGAAACAGTTGCCTCATTTGTCTTTCATAGTGTGATTTGCGTTAGAGGTACCTGCATCTGTCTCCGAACACAACCCCTGAAGACTACACAACATCGCTTAGTTTAGTTTTACACGTTTTTGTGACCCAAAGCTGCACTGCGTCTAGCTAGCACTTGCTGAATGTTTACTTCTATGCTGACAACAAGTAATATTCTTTGTTAACTTAAAGACATTGTACTGAAATAGCATCAGGTTTTCTGTGAAGTAAAGGAAATTTTTGAGTGAATGCTATGCCTTTTTAGTGAAGTACAGCTTGGAAATGAAATGTCGCTGCCTTCAACAGCCTAGGGAGCTAGCATTGGAAAGGGTTTGGTATTTATTCAGTTGTCTTTCTGGAATTAATGGATGGAAGAGTTTCGGAAGATAAGGCCCTGGAACTGCAAATTGGAGATGGAATTTTTGGTTGTAATACCAGTTTAAGATTATATTTGTACCATTGTTTTTTAAAGCTGAAGTTTTCTTGGATTTGTTTAATCACGGATCCACACAATCAATTACAGTAACACAAGGAAAAGTGCAGTTTCTTGAATAACTGGGCCAACCTAATGATTCTCCATCACCAAAATAGAGGTGTCTCATCAGCCTTCCTCACCAAACCACTGCACACAATTGCACAGTCCTTGCCCTTGGTTCCATTCTGATTCTTGCTTCCCAGGAGTTAATTCCAGTTGGTAATCCAGCAAGAAACTGTGTTCTTTGACCTCGTGCTGTAGAAGTTAACTTTGGTCAGATTTTTTTTTTTTCTTCATTCCATCAATACATATTGCTTCCTATACTTTTCTTGTATGCCTTCATTTTCCGTAGCAGCTCAATGTGTTATCACTTTGTATTAGATTATTTGCTTTCCAAATCACCTCTTTTTGCATAAGAGATTATAAAACAAGTGTAATAAATCACCCAACCCAATTATTTCAGTTGAATAAATGAAGTATAAAAGAAATATCTTCAAATATTGAGTCCGTTTTGTTTCACTATTCCCCAAGAATTTTTTTTTAAATATATTTACAATATTTAATTTTTATGCATTTACTTCTCTAAGCCCCTCACACAGGCGTTGAAATCTCCTTTTTCCCAAGCCCAATGCGGTTTCTTCGTGAACATGTGAAGCAGATTGAGGCTTTGTGACCACAATATATGATACTTTAAAATAATATGAAATTGTTTCATCCATTCCTGTTCATTTCTCCTTTTTCTTACATTGCCATTGCAATTCTGCGTAAGCTCTGGGCACTCAACAGTTTAGGCAAGTGTTTCAGCTAAGATGTAGGATCTTAATGTAGTTTGTACTCAAAACCGGTATTGCTGAGAAACTAAAAAAAAAAAAAGTGGAATAAAAGGGAAATCAGAGCTGATAGGAGAAGTTGTGGCAATAAATTAAGAATCCATTTTGGACCAGAATAAAGCCCTGATCTTGACACTTATTCTTCATGGGACAGCATAACACAAAATAGCAAATGTTCATGGTCTCAAAAAAAAAAAAAACAAACCTGCTCCTGAGAGCAGTTATTACTTGAGATTACATGAGCAATGATTACATGACAATTACTGCATCAAAGCTCTTCATAATTACACTGGATGCTGGTTTGGTTAGCCAAAGATGGGATTGAGACTACTGCTAAATTTACATGCTAAAGCATAAGTAACTATAAGCAAAGCATTAAGTACTTACCTTACACAGGGGCTGCAAAAGGAGGACTTTCAAATTGTACTTTAAAAAGAGACTTGTTAATTTAGCCTTACTAAATTCATGTAACAGATTCTTACCATAACACAGCAAATTTATACCAAAAATACCTGTCACTGTTGTATTACAGCATAATTCACTGTCAGTACTATGCTGCAATCGCTCTGCGTCGGCTCCGTACCAGATCTCCGGACTGTTCCGCAGTCTCATGGAGCAGCCCGGGAACAGCTGAAGTACCTGTGGTTCCCTAGTCTGCACTGACTTTAGAAGTAAAACTTCCATACTTCCAAAATTCACTCAAAAATAACTTTCCCACCAACAAACTGTACTGCATAGTCAATCTCAACTCTTAAAACATCTCTTAATACTTAACATGCTCATAATTTTATGCAGATCATGCTGTCATATGTTCATCTACTTCTTTCATACCTTTCCTCAAAAAACAGTGACCACAAATGTGTCGTACTTCTATGCCAACAATACCGATTATCAATGCCTGACAGTGAAAACCCTACATAAGAATTCCCCACCCTCAAAGAAGAGTTGAGACCTCATCCTCTTTACTTTAAGGAAGTGTTGCACCACTTCTGATATGTGAGTAAGCTTTATCCTGGCAACCTCTAGCATGACAAACTTGTAATTAGCATGTAGGTCCCAACTTCTACATTTCTGAGAGGTAAGTACCCCCTTAGTTGGTATGTGTGGTATGATCTCCCTGTAAATCTGGATTCAGGTCTCTCCGCCTTTGACTCCTTTGATGTTAGCTAGCTGGTTGAAATCACACTTCTGCGTAATTATGGTGCAGATCAAATCTTATTTGTAGGGAGCTGGCTTTGTATTTCATGTTTGTGAGCTGTGTAAATGAAGGTCAGCTCTGGAGTTGCTGATTTTGGACTCACATTTGTTTAGTCACTATGGAAGGGCAAAAGAGGAGAGAAAGTCCCCCCAGCAAAAGCTTATGTAGCACTTCCAGAAATGTCAACCTTTAGACCACAAAACTGCTCAAGATGCGGGAGGCCTCCACCTCCCTGATAGCAGTGTGGGATCCAGATTTAGGAGACACTTAGCTTTGCTCTTCACGTTCCAGGGAAACATCTCCCATGCTGGGTTTTCATTCATCATTATTTTTATCAGCTGTAACTGGAAAGTCTGAATACACCTTTTCCGTTGTTTCTTGGTTTCCAGCCCTCAGAAGGGCAAAGCCCGAGATATATGTATTTAAAACGTGCATAACCAGCCAGTTACACAAAAAAGAAGATGGAGGGGAGGAAAGTCTTAAGTTTATTGGCGTAATCGGGGCTCAACTATTGTATAAGTATTTTGTGGGGACATAAAGCCTGCTCACTGAAGTATTGTCTCAGGCAGGGTTTTTCTGATCCTCCTTTAGATAACTTTTTTTACCCGTGACGCACCTTCCCAGCCCTTCCCATTTCAGATTTCCTCCCTTTGCCCACTTGCTCGGGGACTTTCGACCAAGACAAGCCTTGCCGCTCGTTCCGGGGAAAATCCTACCGGGAAGTACTATCAGTCCCCCTGCTCCGTTGTTCTTTCTCCAGGTAAAAAAGAAGAAAGAAAGAAAAAAAGAAAGAAAGCAAGAAAAAAGATTGCTACTTCCAAGCAAGAGTGAGGTCTCATGTTAGTTCTTTGTCAGCTCCAAGGACGAGCTGTGTCTCCCTGCAGCTCTGTCTTGCTCTGACCATTCCTATGCAGGCAATGAAAACAGACAAATGTAGACATGTTCCTGTATCCCCAAACCTGTGATGAGGAGTATTAGTTGTTTAGCATAAATAAGTAAGTTTTAATTAGAATAAATCACTTAGGATTATAATAGGATTATAATATGGTGTGATTTGTGCTGTTTGCTTAGCTTTACTTAGCATGAGTAGCTAGATTTGCTGAAGCCTAGGCTGCGATAGAGTTATTTTTCATCATAATTTTTCTAGCAGCTGGTACAGGGCTGTGTTTAGTCTTTTAGTATGGGAAAGTGTTTTGATACCGCAGTGATGTTTTGGGAGTGTTTTTCCTGAGTCTGGGACTCTTCAGTTCTCCATGTTCTGCCAGTGAGCGCAGGTGCACAAGCAGTATAAACCAGAAGATAAGGAGGCTCCAATTCTTGGCTGGAACTGCAAATCAGCAAGGTAAGAGCCTGCCTGTCTGGACACAGAAAAAGAATCCAATTAGATCTTAGAAGACCCCACACCAAAAATCACCATTGGACTAAAAGACACGTGGACAGCACGTGAGGGGTGGGTGTATGGATCACAGAGTTCCTTCTCTTTGGAGACACCCAGCCTGGGTGGTTCTTGCTGCTGTACCTTCCAATTAATTTAATTATTTTATAAAATCTGATGCCTGAGACTCTGCTGTGGGAGACCTAGAGTTGAGCCTGAAGAAGGAGGAAGTGCGCCTGAGAGTAAGTGTGTGTGTGTGTGTGTGTGTGTGTGTGTGTGTGTGTGCTTGCATGCGACACCACGAATGGTGTGTGAATACTCGGGCAACAACTTCTCCATTAACACCTGGTACCCCAGCCCTGGGTCCTTCCAACTTCTTGTTACCCACTTCTCCAAAACAGCAACCGGTCCTACATCTCACCAGCTTTCCCACCCTGTTGATATGTTCTCTCCTTCCCCAAAGCAGGAACTCTGACCCGTGATGCATAGTGTTGTCGCCTTAATTGCCACATCTGCTCCCCGAGTTATTCTGAGTAGTGTAATTAAATGATATAATGAATAACTTCTATTTATTCTGTGGGGTTGTTTGTTTTTTTTTTCAGTAGGATCCATAAGGCTAAAACGAAATTTCCCTTCTTGCACATTATCACAGATCTATTAATCAACCAGTTTCTTGCCTGATCTCATTGAATGTTATGAGACTTCAAACGCCACTGAGAGCATGACAGTAAGAACAGGGATAGAGGTAACCACAGCTTAATTTGAAAAGCAGATCCTTTTCCACTCGTGGTGCACAGAAAATAAGAAGTACCAACCTCCTGTTTCCAGTTTCGAGATTTAATAACCAAAATACTTTAACTTATAAAATATCAACATTTAAACTGGAGTAATGAACAGCAGTCAACAATATTTTTATTTGCCTTTGAGATTACAAACTTACTTTGGAAACTAGAAATCTACCGACAGCAACACCAGCCCCGAGCAGGAGTTCTGTTTGGGAACAGGAGCCTGGGAGAATCTGAACTTTCGCTCAGTTTTACTGTCTTAAGAGGGGCCCACTCTGCAAATTCCAAAACCTGTGGTTCCTCCTGCTTATCAGGCAGTTTTAGAAAGTTACCGCTTTGTTTTTATTTAGGTTTCCTTTTCCTAAAGGAATTCGCTTAGAGGAGAAAAATTCCTATTCTATCTGAGCCCACAGGCTGGCTAACTTTCGTAACAAAATTAAACCCAGACAAAATAAACCTCTTTTTGAATAAGGATTGAAAGCTCGGTATATGCTTTTGTCTGCATAAAATTAAATTACAGGGTTTTTTATCACAAATGTTAAACATTGATGTATTAGCAGGAAGATCAATAAAAAATTCAAAAGATATTTGGGTTCAAAAGAGATTAAATGATGTCTAATGGCACGTTTAGTCAAAACTAGCATAATTCCAATCCAATACAGCAAAAATAGATTAAATGCCACTAAATGATAGATTTCCCTACATAGCTATTGATGGGAAATGGCTACAAAGTGTGTTTCTGTTTCTACTGATGTCACAAAGTGCTTTGGCCCTTGCATGAAGCAATTGTTTACAAATGTCTTCAGTTTACAGGAGTAAATAAGCAGGCTGGGAGACTACTTTGCTACATAAACTATATGCAAAGTAGATCAAGCATTCAATTTAATGTACAAAGTTCCGACATAGGAAGGGAGTAGGTTGCTCATGCATACCAAAGAAGAAAACTCAATGCTGAAAAGCAGCTTAGGGCTTTATGGTTGCCTGAATGAGCTAATTTGAATGGGCCTAGCTTACAACGCTATCCAGTCTGTTCTACGCCTGTCCTCCCTCTAATTTACTTTTTCACTCATCTTTTTGTATTTGTAAATTATATCAAGTAATTTTGTGTTTATTTCCATACTGTTAAGGAAAATATTGGGTAGTGTTATGACAAATGCTGCAGCTCCAACCAAAACATCTTCCTAACCAGCAATTTTCTATCAATTTTGGGGGGTTTTTTTGCAACTGTCAGCCACTTTACTGTATCACAACAGTTTAAATGCAAGGATCACAAGGCTTTAAGTCAAATTTAGGCTTATCACAGCATCTTAGACCTCTACTTCTGAAGAACACCTAGAGTGATTGTCATCCAAAACTTGTAATTGCATCAAAAAAAATTCCTTTTTCTTTCAAAATGCTATTCTCTATAACTGCAGAGATAAAATGGCACTTACTGAGAGGATATTCAACCCAGTCCTGAAAGGTATCATAAAAATCAATAGTTGGAGGTCAAAGATAGTGTCAGGGAGGCCAAATTTTAGTCTAGATGGAAAGAGTAATGTGGGGCTTGTGATATGCCTAGTACCAACTTTTTCTCTTAATTCCTGTGAATCTATGAAAAGAGGAGTCCAAATAGTTCTTTACAATGAAAGGGCTGGATACAGCGCATGCCTGCCCACTTAGTCCCCAGTAAATTTGTGCCTAAGCTCTTCATCACTTCAGCTGATTTGGTCATGCATAGTCATTGGAAAAACAATGTTTTTTTCTAATGATATTCATAGTTTATTCATGGTCACGACACCTAGTTTCCAAGTGAACCTGAGGATTGCTAATCAAACCTCATGCACTCCAACTGGCACATCAAAATCTTCCTGCATATCATATACTTAAGAAAGGTAAGGGAGGAGTAAATTTGAAAGTAACTTGAAGATGAAGGATGACTGGCCATTTGAAGGAATCCATAATGCTGATATAGGACAGGCTGGACTTAGGGTGCAGTTTAGTCCCAGGATGGACTGCTAATGTCAGCCTCCCAGGCAGGTTATTTTAGTGCTTCATGATTCTTACTGATAGAAATTTGTCTTTGCATGTAACCTGAATCTCAGTTGCTCTGGTGTTTGATGCTGCTACTTCTCATCCTAAATATCCTGGACACAGATACTAGGTTTTTCTTTGTGAAGCTTTCTTTCTGACACAATATGGTAACACAGCTGTATTTCTTCACAGTGTTCTTCGCCAGGCCAAGCAACCCCAGTTCTTTCAACATTTAGGTGGAGCTTATTAGACCTCTGACTATTCTTGATGTTTTCCTCAATGGTCTATATATACCTTCCAACGAAGTGCTTAAACCAGGGTACATTCGTTCATCTGAGTCCTCATTAATAAGTCGTCCCTGCTTATTGAAGGGGGATCGGACTAGATGACCTTTAAAGGTCCCTTCCAACCCAAACTATTCTATGGCTTTATGATGGTATCATGGTATGGTTACGTTATGTGTCTCACAGGATACATGCACTCAGATACGATGTTTGCTTTTTCTGCAACAAAATCACACTGTACACTGACTTTCAGCTGGTAATTCATTATCGCCTCCACATCTTTTTCTGCAGGAATACTGGCTAACACATTATCCCTCAGCATGAGTTTATGAAGCTCCTTATTGCTGCCTAAGTGGACTTGTCCGCATTGGGTTTAATCTCTTTTTTTGACATTTTCACTTTTGATTCCAGAGTATTTGACGTTTTTTTTAACAGCTTTCATGCCTTCTGTTCTACCATCCAGGTCATGATGAAAATATTAACTAGCATGGACACATGAACAAATTCCAGTGATACCTCGCTTCATACCTCTTTTCATTTTGACGGGGAATTGCTGGACATTATTCTTTAAGTAGACCAAGTTTGCACCCACTTTACAGTAGTTTCATTTAGGTCATGTTTTCTTAGCTTGCTTATGAATTGTGTGAGAAAGTATTAGAAGCCTTATTAAAGACATACATCTGCTTCTCCTCTGACCATGTGATATTCTTTGTGGAAGGAAATTAAATAATTTTACACAGTTTGGTTGTGACAAGTTTATGTTGGCTTACTCATCTCCTTTCTTTCCCAATCACTTAGGATGTTTCAGGAAAAAAAGGTAGAGCATCTCTAACTTAATTTAGAAAGACCTGGAATACAGCTCGATTTGCAAGTGGCTGGGTCAACTTCTTGCTTTCATTGTGTTTCCCAACTGAAAAACTCTCATTACGAGCTTTCAAATAAGAAAGTTTCTCCCAATGTGAAAAGAGAAAATAGTGCTGATGTGTAAATCCCTGTGCACTGAGATAAGAAAATGCCTCTCTGCAGTCTGGCTCTTGTGTACTTGTTTATACTGACTTGCTTATCTCAGGCTTTATCATATCATTTACACTTCTTAACCTAATGTCTGTTTTCCAGTACAGTATAGTCAGAAAGGAACAGGAAATACTTAAAACCTCTGATACAAAATATTCTTCTATGGAAAATAAAAGTGTGCTTAGTAAGCATGACTAAAAGAACTGGAAGCTGCTGTAAACAACAGCATTTGAAACCTCTGCAGTTAACCAAGGACAGGTTGTACATGACAATTCCACTGTACAATCTTTAAATCCTATCAATGTAACCATGAAGTAAAAGAAAACAAAATCACAGGATGTTTTATGGTTCTTTTTATAGCACATTTAAGCACAATTGTCCTATCTTTCAAAGATTTTGAGGAACTACAGTTCTCATGCAAGTCAGGTATATTTTAAGATTCACAATATATTGACCGTACCTGAATGCTTTTTCTGTCTCTCTATCTATGTATCTGTCTACTGTTGTAGTGTCTATCTATCTGTCTGTTTAGGTAATGTTATAGATGACGTTTCTTCACAGTGGACAGAATTGCGTCTCACAATAAATACTTGCAAGAAAAGAATGCAGAAAGCATTTATCCATGTAGGTATAAAATACCTCCAGTCCAGAAGAGAGCAAGGATGGGCTGATAATTCTCACACTACAGTCAGTATTTGAGGCTCAGCTGGGCTATTTTGAGGAAGGCTAATCATAGACCTTACGCTAAAGGTCTACTCTGAAGAAAAACTATGTCTTTTGCAGTCATGACTATAAGTTCAAGGACTCTTCAAGTCCAAACTCTTCAAGTTCACTTAGCAATTCTATTCCCCAACACCCCAGTGATGAATGGGTTATACATGTCTTTGAAGAACAGTAGATCTATTCACCAGACAGCTCTCCAAGTCACAAACACACAGAGTAAAACCCTACTGAAGCTGAGGAAATAAGAAATTTGGGACCAGCTTTCTTTAAGGAGCCTGTAGCACATCTAGTTTATCTGAGACCAACACAAGATTTAAGGTTTTAAAAAAAATATTTGTGATTCACTGACATTAGTAACTAACATATTGCAGTAATAACATGTTACGCTCTGAGAATTGCAATGACAGAACAATTATCTAATTAGACAGTAAAATTAATTACATCATGTTTTAATTACTTAATAACCGAGAAATTGTCATCAAGATGAAGGCTGGGAAATGTCATGAAAAATTATCGAGGAGTACAATTTGCTGGTTAACAGAAAGTTTTCCTTGCAAACGTGGAAGCAGGCTTACATCAGCTCCTCACAGGCCCACCACCGAGTTTCACTCTGCGTCACCACATCTGTATCAGACTCCATTTGGGGACAGGAGGCCTTGTTGGACCTGAAGAGCTGAAGGTAAGAGCCAAGACCTGTGCTTGGCAGCAGTAAGTAGGACGGCTGCTAGAGAGGGAGAAAACCCCAGTCCAACAGCGAGCTGGAGGAAGCTGGAAGTGGAAGATGAGACTGGAGAAAGAGGAGCACTGAATTCCAGTTATTTTGGGACTACAAATTGCTGCCAGGAAGTCAGCAAAGGCTGATGTGAATTCGAGTAATGCCGGGTGTGCGTGATGCTGTGGCAGGAGCTAGTTTGGTCCAGAACTCAAGAGCCTGCAAAAGTGCCATTATTTGGCAGATGATGGCTCACGCCATAAGAGATGTGTTGCATCGGTTGCAAAGAAGGAATACTGCATCAAAATCTAAATCTGCCAAGTGTGCAATTTGGAATAAGTCTTGGGGATACAATACTTACCAAGGACCTTATATGATCCAGGATTTTTGTGTAGGGTTGTTACTGGAGCAGCTTTCCACATTGCTTCAGACTACCTGGAAAACAGTCTGATGTTTAAACCGATGATGATGATGATTAAAGTAGTAACTGTGACGAGAAAGGCAGACAAACAAGAAGACGCAGTCTTTAAATAAACAGAGAGTAGACAAGAAAAAATGAAAACATTTAAATAACGTGTGTCTGTGAACCAGTGTGTTTGTTTTTGCAAGACAGGTTGCAGTTAACATTTGAAAAGGTATGCAAATAATGTTTCATGCAAATATTCCCTTGGACACAGGCTTGTGATCTATTAATTATTCAAAAACAGCGCAAGCATTTTGTCATTACTGTCTGTGGCGTGTTCTTTGCTTTAATCTGTCCTTTGGTCTTGGAGCTGCCAGATTTCCATAACTGGGTCACCTAGTTCTTTCTCAACTTTGCTTTCTGCTGTGAAATGAAAAATTAGCATTTTCTGTGACATACATTCAGGGCTTCTATGAGGAGCTTGAATGGCTACTCTAGAAAGTATGGAATCCTGAAATATGTGGGAAAATATGCAGGAAAGAATGAATTCATATTTGTGGATAACATGAATTTTCAGTGACCTTTGCAAACACAGTCTAGGATGAAAATTGTTAGTGGGCTAAAGAAAAATGTGACTTCATGCACAGGAATGATGTTATTACGTTTACTCTTTGTACTTTACATAGTGAAAAATGCAACCCTAGTGCCCAATAATAAATTAGAATAAAATATTACAATAATTATAACAATAAGTATAACCGCAATTTAAAAATCTTTTAAACTCGGAGATACATGAGTCATTGTGATTTATTAATTAAAATCGGGTTGAAAAGGTGATGGAGAGTGACATTAAAAGTATTTGCTATTTTCACCACTAGAGAGCGTTCAAGAGCTGCTTTAAAAATCCATTTTTAACTCGTCCCCAACCAAAGCAAGGTTGCTCTGAGGTGCACGGGATAGTCACTGGGGTTTGAAGGAGGACTAGGGGGAGATCTCAGAGAGGGGCTCAGTTCTGACTCCTGCTGGCCTACACATGCCAGGGAAGAAGAGTACGATGAAGGAATGGAGGCGATCCTCCGCTTTTTGACCTTCTGTCACAATTATCCTCAGAACAAGTGGGCATGGGGCTGGAGCAAGCAGTCTCCTTGAGGAAAAGGGGAAGGCTATGAGAGGAAAGAGGAAAGGGAGTGGGACAAGCAGACTGTCTTGGAAAACAGCTCTGCTGCCCCATTTCTTACTGGCCCCAGAGATTTCACAATCTCCCACCAAATCTATGCTCCATCAGAGTGCTGCAGACTCTCTTTTTAAGGTCTTGTCCTCTTAAAATGCTTGTTAGATACCTGATTTCTTTCAGTTTTTAAAGTCCACTAGAAAGATTTGTAAGTGATATACTGCAGAGGGGAAGAAGGCAGGAGATTGTTAACCTTCTCCTGGTGCTGCAGTTTTAATGGACTTAAGATGTAATAAGAGGTGAGGTTTGGCCACAGACCTGCAATGCCTGAGCCCAAGCCAAGGCTGAGTTCCACCACAGCCCTCAAAAGACAAGCCAAAGTGGCAGAGTGAGGTTTTGAGCTGAAGGACAAAACTTTGTCACCATTTAAAGTCAAGTCAAAACTTTCATTGACTGCAAAAAAGAGATGTTTCCTCGTGAGGCCTTTGGAGTTGATAGGTGAGGATCAGAAAGGTCTTTGTTCTAACAGGACATCTCAAAACCCTGTGACTATGGCTAGTTCTTTTGCTCAGGAAAACCTGAAATCAGAAAATGAGAGAATCACAGAATAGTTATGGTTGGAAAGGACCTCAAGAAATCTCTAGTCTTGTCTCCCAAACTTCCAAGGTTGGACACTGCACAACCTCTTGGGCAACCTGTGCTCCTATTCCTAGAGCTCAGGATGTTGTTGGTCGCCTTTGCTGCCAGGAACACTGTGAGTCCATGTTCAGCTCCCTGACCACCAAGTGATTCAGGTCCTCTTCAGCAGAGCTGTTCCCCAGCCAGTCTCCAGCCTGTGTGATTTCCAGGGGCTCTTGCTTCCCAGAAAGAGAAGAAACATCTAACTACACAAGTGGTTCCATTGCTTTTTTTATTCTCCTACATGAAAAAATGCGTAGGTGTATCAGAAAAAAATAATGAAAGCCTTCCATTTGAAAATAATTCCAGCAAGCCTTAACTAGCTTTCCCCTTGCATCGCTCATCCAGGAACCGGTGGGTTAATTTGTAATTTCTAGTGTACAGAAACGTATTTGGGGATTTGGGGACCAGTTTATTAAGTTTATGTCAAGTCTTCACAATTGGCACTCATCGATTTTGAGACTAATATATCATTAGCCTAATTTTTGGACTTCTAGAACATCAGCATTAGTTATAGATACTGAGCTCGTTTGGAAAACAAACTGAGCAACGATTGCTTATATAAAGAAAAATTGTGTGACAATCTGCATTTCCTAAGCACTGCTGCTTCTGCTGCTCTGAAAACCACCTTCTGACAAGGTCTTCTGGCAGGAAAGGATGGATTTTTTTTTTCCTGTCCTCTATATTAGTGTCAGAGTGGATGCAGCAGGACCAGTTGTAGTCAAAATCAGCCCAGTATTGAACACTTCAGAATCCATGATCTTACGCATAGCTTTGGGTACGTACTAGAAGAGAGGAGTTGGGCTTTGTATCATTACAATCAATGGAAATCATTGATTGTGAGAAGTGTGAGAAGTGAATGCAACAGTCATCGGTATGAGTAAAAATTACAAGATTTTTGCTTGAGTCTTCAGGGCTTATTAATAATGATATTGAGGAATCCAAAGCTGATTTCCCTTTCAGTAGTTCTCTCTTCTTTTCCTGCTGCAATGCTTGCCCATCTTTTCTCCGCTAGAAGGCAGAAGTGAGGTTTTATGAGGACATCTACCAGAAATAGTGCACAGCAGGAAGATTTATAGCAAAGTGACTGCCGCTGTTTTTCGATGGTTTCATCATCTTCGTTCTACCAAGCACTTCTCATTTTCAAGGGTCCCAAGGCCTTCACAAACCTGACCTGACATAAGCATTGCACGCAGAAATCACTCTATCTGCAAACGGTAGCTCAGCGGTGGGCTGCGACACTGCTCAGCCCCACGGGACATGCATGGAAGGATATATTATCTAGCTGAAACTTCAGGGGGAATTTTAAAAGGCAGATTGTAATTAACTGAGTTGGAATTTGGCCAAGGCAGGGACTTTAATATATCTTTCCTGGCTCTTTTTTTTTTTTTTTTCCCCCAGACTCAGGAGTCGTATAACACCCTTGTCTAGAGCTTATGCCTTTGTGAAATCCATTTCAGTGCCCTTCCCATCGGAACCCCACATTCCAGCTGTGGGGCTGGGGGTCATTTTAGCCCTTAGCCATGTGCATGCATGAATGTCTTCGGCATTCTCTCATCCGGGTCCCTTCTCCAGGATCCCTCCTCATCATCATGTTTTTCCACCATAGCCGGTCCCAAACCTTGATTTGGCATCCTTGCCTGCTCCTGATTTCTCCATCGTTCTTATGCTGCGTAATGCCTGCTGTCTTTGGAGGAACTCTTGCATCAGCAGCGGTCAGATCTCTCATATTTAATGCAGCTGCTTCTGGCCTATGGACTGTTAGTGCTCTCTTTCAGTACATATCTGCTTGCATGTTTTCAGCTTTTGGCTAAGCACATCTTTTTACTTTTTCCTCAGCACCAATTAAACTCCCTAAGCACAGATAAAAAAACGCCTATTCATTCCAAGACAGAAACACTTTCTCTTATCGATACATTTTAAAACCCAAGATGACTGCAGCAATTTTGTCAATTAGCAGAGAGAATCAACTTTACCTCATTTATCTGACAATTATGCAATGTCATTTGCATAATGTGAAATTTAGATCTTCCATTGTCACATGCTTCAACTCATTTACTATCCTAATGTCCATTTGAAGTACATGATGAAAGCGCCGGCACATTCCTAGTCCTTTGTTTCATACCAGACTTGGTTTGAACCAGGTGCTTAATTTTCTGCCAGTTCCTATGGTACTGCAGGAGTTCCCAGCATTTATACTACCAATGTGCTTATCTGAATGTTGTATCGTTTTTGCTGCGTGCTATAATGGCTCCTTCCAAATAAAATTCTTCATAGCATCAAGGAAAATAATAAGCACTTTTAAACCCCATTCGTTTTCTTTTCTGTCCACTGTAAAAATCTGCATATCTGATTGATGCAACTTCATCCTCATCTGCAGCCACACTGGTTTTCTCTCACTACTCCCTCTAAAACCAGCTTTGATCTGTTGACTATTACTTTCATCCGAATTTTTTTCTGTACCGACAATAAGCTTTCACCTCCATAATTATTTTGATCGGCAGGATCTCCTATTGCCAGGACAGTGACAACTATTGCCTTTAGCTAGTCACCTGGTAGTCTCTCTCCTTCCCACAACTGTTTGTATTTTTGTACATGCTCCACAACCTTTCTCATTTTTAACAGATTCACTGCTCTGGTTGTTCTCCTGATCCCAGCTGAATACTGATTCAGCACAGCCATACAAGTTAATAAGTCTCTTCTTGCAAAGTGTCATTAAATCATTCACACACGAAGATGTTCACCGTGCCAATGCTGTGTTTGATCCTTCATGCTTAATACACACCCATTTCTACCAACTCACAGTAACCACAGCGCTGCCATTAACAGGTGTTTCCGGGGGGTCTTCAGCAAGTACTGATCTTCTTTAACGCGTGAGATATAATGAGACCACTGTACAAGAAAGTGGGGCTTAATGCTTGAAGCGATGTGTATTACACTTACTTTTTTAAAAATGGAAGGATCATGCTATGTTAGCTTTTCAGATTTCATCCCCATGGCCCTTCCCTGAAAACCATCAATAACAACAGTCTGGGTGGAAAGAATAAACTTAACAATTTAGGGGGCAACTATAGAATGAAAAAACCCGCCACCAGGACACTCCCCTTGCAGTCTCTTAGTAGTCATGCAGTTAAAAAACCAGGACTTTTTTTTTGCCTGGTGCGTATGGTAATGCATTCATTATATGTACAAATATTGTCAGATCCAGTCTGAAATCTTTGTGTATACCAGGTTTTAAACATCACGGCAACAAGTTACATAGATCAGCTGGTCATTGGGTAAAAAATAAAATCTTTTGCCATTAAAAAAATGTACTTTCTTTTAATGTCATGAAATGTCTCCTTACTTTTGTACTACAGAGACGGCAGATGGAACTGCAACTGACTTACTGTGACTTCTCCTGTTGTTCATTATTATTCACATCTCTGTTATGGGCAAAAAAAATTAGCACTAAGTATTTCTCATTTGAGTTTTAAAGTCCTTCTGTGTACTGTTCCTATAAACACGGTTGATTATAAAAACAGATGCACTCAATTACTTCTGTGACAGTAAACCACGTGGTTTCTTTTCATTGTGTTCCAGCTACATTTTTGACCTTAATCATATCTAACATCTCATTCCTTAACTTTTCTCTCTATTCTCTCTACTGTGTCCCTTCACCTCCCTTCTTTTTTATTTTCCCCTCCTCTCTCTCCTTCTCTTCCCCTGTCCATAATATTTCCACTTTCAGAGCTCCAAGAACCCCTTCCCTCTTGTGAACCCTTATTTTAATATGTCTGTGTGTGCCTTTAGTGGAGATACTGAGCCCCTGCAGCTCCCACTGCAACAGAGGTGAAGACGGTCAGCAACTTGCAGAGCAAGTATTTGGGTTTCTCAGAGCTTAGTACATTTTGTAGACTTCCCTTTTTCACTGTCAGTGTGAAATATATATGTGACACATACTGTGACATTTGATGGAAAAGTGTACAGGGGTGTCCTTTCCCAAAAATAAGAGAAAAGGACTCTCAGAGGTGACTTGCTTAACATGGACGTTTAATTATGCAGGGTCATGGGCTGCCGATTCTGCCTTCAGGATGGGTTTAGAGAAAAAAACCTCAAGTTTTTGTTTTTAATTCTTTTTAGAGGCCATTTCTCGGTTGGTTCCGTTGCTATCGCTTTGAAGCCTATTTTACACACCCTTGTGAAAGGAGTGTTTGTGTCTCTGTGGAGGCCGATAAGGACACGTGAGAGGTGGTGGTCTCACCCCACCCGCTGACCACACAGCCTTTCCCTTTCCTCCTCCTTTGCTGGCTCTTTTTGAGATGCCAGGACATATGGGAGGAGGGATAGCTGTCTCCTCGTTATCATGACGCTGCAGAGAAAGCACTCGGCAACATCTGCCTGAGCTTCACTAGCTGGGTTTATACCTTGTGTTTCCAGCTCTGTTGTTAAGTAACTTTATCAGCTCCTTCAGCTGCTCTTCATTGACATACGGGGCGTCTGCTCAGGGGACAATTTTGCAGCATGTTTGGGAAGCTCTACAGCCCTGTGCACGCAGAATTTTGGGACAGGATGGCCTCAGGTGGGGATGGTAGGTTTGGGCCAGCAGTACTGCATATTTCTAGTGATTGCTGTCACTACATTGTCGGGAGATCAGGTTGCCTTCTAGCAGTTTCCTACATCAGTCAGGGATGTACCAGAAATATCTTTTAATCCTCCCATCATCCCTCTTCAAAAGCTTTTACCCTCTAAGGAAGGACCTCAAGGGAATACCATACATAGAGCTGATTTCTTCTCAGCTTCCCGCAGCTAGGACCTGGTGGGAACATCAACCAACTGTCTTCTGGGAGCTCACACCCTCATGGGCACCCACCGCCCTTGAGGGAAGCCACTTTGGACAGGCGATAGGCAGGCAGGCCATCCCATATTCCCAGCAACATGGCTCTTAGGCCTCCTGTGCTAATCTAGAACATCACCACAAGCCCCTTCTCTTCCCATAGCATTTTTTTTCCGTGGGTGACAGGTTTGTAACCCTTCTTTGTAACCCCACAATGAGGGTGGTGACACAGTGGAACATCTTGCCCAGAGAGGTGGTGGAGGCCCCATCCCTGGAGACATTCAAGGCCAGGTTGGATGAGGCTCTGAGCAACCTGATCTAGTTACAGATGTCCCTGCTCACTGCAGGGGGGTTGGACTAGATGGCCTTTAATGGTCCCTTCCAACCCAACACATTCTATGGTTCTGTGATTCCTTCTGAATATTTCTCACTCCATGTAGTTGTCACTGCACTTCTATTGCATGGGTGATTTTATTTCAGTTGTATCTATTTTACCTTTCTTAGATATTCCACCCTGGTAGTTCTTTTAAATACTAGTTTTGGTTAGAGAAAACTGATGTTCTGCTTACTGATATCGATACCACATATGCTTCTGATCTGGAACCACTTAGGCACATCCTTAAAAAAGAGATTTTATGCAGCCCTATTGAGTTCTGCTTGAATATTTGCACGTTATGAGAATCATTGTAGGACTAGGCTTTCATCTGCAGATGTTTTAGGCCAGCGGCTGCTTTTTATGGCATGGCTGGTTTAATAGGTGTACACCTGACAGCTGAAGCCTGTACAGGCTGCTGTGGTGATATATAAAGAAACTCAGGAAACAAGGGAGAGGTTGAAAGACAGTCCAAGTGATGTGTTTCCTCAGGTAGAGAAAGCTCCCTCCTTTTTGCTTAGAACAGACATTATTGTCTGTCTCAAATAGGAGCTTTCTTAAATTAACGTTGGCTGCATGACTTAAGCATAGACAAATATCACCCGAGTGTCTTTCCTGCTGTCTTATAAGACCATCAGAAGGGGATCTATTTTACTAGATGTGTATACACGTTATCAACCTGCATTAGAAAACCTTTTATTTTATTCTAAGTTTTATCACCAAGTAATCTTTCATGTATTTCTACAATTGAGCAGATGTTTAATAGCTAGGGACAAGTTTAGCATTGAAGAAAAGGTATTTTCAAAGTAATTTGGGGGAACCTGACAAGAATCTGTTACTACTGGCTGCTAACTGTGTTTTCTTCCTCTTTTGATAGATCTGGTTCTGTCAAGAAAAGTCTCTATGGACTTGGTTTAACAAAGGCATGATGGATCTGACCCTTTGTATTCTTTGCCATTAAAGCTAGAAAAATGTTAGCTTTTTACTCTGTTGCTATCTTGCCAAACATCATTTTACTCCCAGGAAAGACTGGCATTGAATCATGTTAGGTGCAATAGTTACCCACCTGGGCTTGGATCTTTTGTCCAAGCATGCCAACTTTTTTTCCCCTTTGTATTGCCAAAGATTTTGATTTATTGTGCCGCTGCTCTTTTGGAGTTAACATTATTATCTTGAAAGAAGATTTTCCTGATCAGTTGCCATAATAAACAAAGGTTTCATTTGGAAATCTGCCTTGGGTGATTATAGACATTAAGCACATTTGGATCCCTATTGCTCATGATTTATTATGAAAGACAGTGTATCTATGGGATTCATGGCTAGCAAATTTAGAGGGGAAAAAGAGCTCCTATCCCAATTAGGCAGGTGAAACTAAGTAGAGGGGAGTGGTGAGAGACACAGAAATAGGACTGTTATTTCTGATATTAAAATAAAGAAGGACAATCTCTTCAAATAGCCCCCCAAAAATTTCACTGTTCATTTAAAATGTGCCTGCTTGTTAGAAACAGCCTCCCAGGCTTGCTGGTACTGCTATTGTTAATCACTGACTCATCTCACAGAAAGCTGTTTGAAGGAGGTTAAGGATTTTGATTCTTTGGATAATATGTGGCAGCAACAGCAAATGGGAAGCCTTTTGGGATTCTGCTATTGAATCAAGCCCTGGAGATGACAAATATAATGCTACTGACAAGATGGAGTGTGAGCTTGTTCCTATCAAATGTACAGGATGGAGGGAGGTGCCAGACTCATCCTTGGGATACCTCGGTAGAAAGGAGAAGTCAAAACCTGCTGCCTTTTCATTCCAAACCAGGAGGGCTTGTTCTGTGGTGGGGTCTTGTGCTGCTCACCACCGCTCCGGTGCTGGTATGAAGTAGCTGAATGGAGCTTTACCGCCGTCATGACAACTTTGAAGCAGGGACAGTATGTTAGATACCTGAGTCTAGTTAGGTTGAAAATCACCCCCACATTCACCTTCCCAAAAGCCTGAGCTAGTTTCAAGAGATGCTGGCTACAATCCAGGCCAGGGAGAGTTGAGAGGGAATAGCTGGTGGATTTATGATTTTGGATATACCTACTTTTTTGAATGGCTCTCAGCTATATGATTGCAGTATGGACAAAGAATGTAACGTATCTAGGATTTTCTGTGGTGTTTTGTTTGCACAATTTCATATAAACACCACAGTAAATTCTGGAAAGCCCTGCTGATATTCCTGATGCTCTTGTTTTGTTGCTGTTTCATTGAGTATATAATGAATTTTCTCTCTGACTAAACCTTGACCCTGTTTTATCTTGGAGTTGCAGCCATAACGTTTTCTGGTTTTAGAAGTATCACTTGTATTTATAGTAGTGGATTCAGGAGAAGAGTCTAGTCTTGTATCTTCAAAAACTGCATGTTTCAGGTTCACACCAAAATATGAAATCCCAGTCTTCTTTTTCACCTCCAAGATGGTAATGTAAGACATGGATAATTGTTTGTAATGGATCATTAAAAAAGCATTTGTGTGATCACAACTAAGCCAAAAGTTCAAATTTGCTAATCCTCCTCCAGTGGAACATTTCTAACTTGGTGAAATCTTAAGAAAAAATTCATTAAAAATATTTTCTTGTTGATATGTCTCTTGGTTTTCAACTCCAGCACAGACAGTGAGACCAATGTGACTCAAGGATTTAAGATGAAGAGTACTAGTGCAGTACAAAATATTTTAACAATTGCTAGTTGAACTGCTGATTTTTAAAATAATATTTCATAATTAATGGTCTTCCCACCAAATCACTTATTCCATTCATTCCAATGTCCTTCTTTCTAATTTACCTCAGCTGGGATCTCAGTGTGACAGATGCTGTACAACACAAGTCTGAGATGGATCCTACACAAATAGTTTCCAAGGACAGGCAAAAGGTGGTAGGAAAGCAGCAGTATCATTTGATTACACAAATGGAAAACTTCCAGAGGCGGATGAGGCAATCTTCCCAAGATCACCCTGGGAACCTCTGGCAAAGCCAAGAGCTGAATTAACATCTCCCGAGTCCTTCAAAGATGATCCTTCCTCACCCCATCAGTTTATTTTCTAATCCAAAGTCAGTGGAAAGAACCCTTTGATTTCAGTGGTGTTTGAACAGAGTCCCAAATGCCCCCCAAAATTCCATTGTCGTTTTCCCAAGGAACATAAAGATAAGGCTTTATCCAAGAGAAGAGAAGAATTTTAACTTCTACTTTTGTCAACTTATGCCCAGAAGTTTTCTTAAAGTGTGGTAGATCAGCAGGAGCTCCACGCCCTTGCTGGCAGTCAGTGTACTAAGAAAATGATTTATTTTTTGTCACTTCTTCTTGTTAGCCATGTCTCACCAGGGTTACATGGATACCATCATTCTCTTTTTTGAACTTTGCAATTTGAATTCAGACATGGGGGGTTTTTTTGCTTAGCTCAAATCTTACTTGTATGCAGAGTACTTAAAGGGAAGTCTTTTTCTGACAAATTCCGTGATGCTATTCTTGCTAATCCAATATACAGACTTGAGCATCAAATGCGCAACTTCACTATTACCACACTTATCCCCTCTGGATTGTTATACAGTGGAAAGTTTTGAGCCATTTTGGAGTTGAAACAAGACATCACAGCTGTCACAGTATCATCAACATCATTCAACTTTATCGTGTATAAAGAAGCCCAAACATGTGGTTAGACTCTGTAGTGTAAATCTACTGACTTCGGTGAAATTACCTCAGCCATAAATTTAAGCCACTAGTTTCATCTCTTGCAATAAGAAGATCCACTGTACTGATTTTGCATTTTTATCATTCCCATCGAGGCAGTACCCGGAAACCAGCTGAGGCAGAAGCTAAAGTTTGCAGCCCGTATTTCCAAGAAAAGCGAAGACCTGTGTTCTCTCTCTGTTCTATTCCTATTCTAATCCTTGCGCAGTTGCAACATCTAATTCCTACGTTTGGCAAAAAAACCCAACCCTAGAACCAAACCCAAACCCAAAGGTTGGCTCCATGTTTTTGTTCTGAAACCTCCCAGCCGAAGCTCTGACCTGGCAGTCAGTCTTCTCTGAGCCCATGCAGCCTGCACAGAAGGGCTTCACAGCAAACGTTTACAAAGCGTATTGAAATGCCCCTACTCAGTCTGTTTGGTTATCAGCTAATTTATTCTCAGGAGTAAAACCCACACTGGTGAAGTCATCCTCGGTAACTGGGCATCCTGGATGATTTTTTGGACAAAGATTCAAATTTTTTTTTGGCATCTGCAAAGACAAAAAAGCTTTCAAGTTTCACTAGGCAGGTTTTTCATGTGTCATTTGAGATTCCTTTGCATATTTGAAAACTTCTACGTGAAAATTAACTTATGCAAGAATGCTTTTCATCCAGTATGTGTTTCATATGGTTGTTACCCTAATCTAGCTATCCGCTATCATTATTGAGCATTTTCTCAGCCTTGTTTTCTGTATTCATCTGTTGCATCCTTTCTGATACTGTTATAAAAGCTTTCGAACTCTGTCTGCTCACCGGATGGTTAAACCATAGGGCTACCATGAAGTAGTTCCCACATCAGACCTGAGATGCTACTACAACTACAAATGCAGCAGCAAGAGTCTTGATGGCAGCAACAGAAATTTTCATTTCATCCCGGGTATGATTTTACTGCCAGACACGTACAAAAGTCAACCTGCAAACCCTCCGTGCTCAGCCACGGAGGTAACTGACAGGCAGCGCTAAAAGGGCAATGATGGGGGGAGAGCAAGTTACAAGTGGCATTTTCTTGTCACGTTATGAGCTTCTCTCCTACCAAATGAAAGAAAAACAAATGGTCCATTTGTTGCTGAGGTGCTGCCCATCTGTGGCTGTGTCTAATCAGAGTTAATTATGGCGAGCTGAGCCTCTGTAATACTCCTGGTCCCCGAGCTCTGAAGGACCCACTGCTTTATTCTGTAGCTTCCCCTGCCAACTTCTGGAGCTGCCTATTATCAAGCACCAAAAGGTAGAGATTGTACAGGATCCCTGGCAAGCAACACAAAGTATCCCAGCGTAATACTAAAGCAATGACTAATCAGGGTATCCCAGGAGGAAGCTTTGCAACAGCTCTTGCAAGGGTAATGAGGACAATTTTCGTAGCTATGACACTTTAAGCCAAGCAAAAAGCAAGCAATCTTGTTTATTCTTGTTTACTCTCTCCTGGAGCAGCAGGTAGCACAGATCCAAAGGAAAAGGACTCTTCCTGGGAGAAGGATTGTGCCAAGATGGGTTGCAGGATGAACAGCCACGGTTGTTGTTTTATCATAGCAGGACTAATAGGTAAATTCTATTAATTGCTGAATGCTGTTTTGTTTGGCAAATACAGGAAGCAGTTTACATGGCTACGCCGTGCTCTGGTTCACAGTCCTTCTGAAATAGTATTATTGTAACGGGATAATACTGATTAAGGACAGTTCCCTGAGGAAGGAGGGCCTTTTGATGATTGAGTCATTTCCTTTCCCTGCTCGACTTCAGTAAGATAGCGCTTCTCTCACCACAGACACACACCCTTTGTAGCCAGAGACTTCTCCAGCGAGGAGGTCAAAAGCACATGCCTGAGGCTTAGGTGGAAATGCCTGAGTGCGTGAGTCCTAAAGAAAGCACTGAATCACCAGAAACGTGCCAGAAGTCCAAGCAGAGACTATTTTTTCCCCCAGCTATTCTGTTTGCCCGTCCCCTTCCAAAACTACAGGACAATGCTGTCTTTGGCTACACCACTCTGCTGGAATAACCTTTCAACCCTTTAATCTTTGATTTTTGTTCCCGTACAGGTTTAGCAAATTCATTTGAAAATAGTGATGGGTTTACCATCTAAGAAAAGGCAACAACACCTCTGCAAACCACTGAAGTACAGCCTTCTGCTTCTGGATGTGGTCATCTGCCATCAGTGAAAGGCTGACCAAGGCCACTATCTCAGTTAACACAGATCAGAAATCAGAAATAGCAAATGCTGTTCACTCCTAAACTAGAGCAAATTCAGATTAGGGACCTAGAGGGAAAAGATTCCGTGTTCCCTTTCAACTGATGGGCACCAACAAAATCCCAGCTCCCAAACCATGCAAGCAGCAGGGGATCCTAGTCGTATAGGAATATGGTAGACAAGAACAACCCTCAGCCTCTCCTCTCTCTTTGATTTTTGCCATGGGATACGCTTGAATGAGCTCAAGTCTAACCGCGGCTTAGCAAGAAAATATCCCTGTTATCACTTCTGAGCTAAAACTGGGTTCTTCTAAATGTTTTCCCTTTTGAGGTACAGTAATTGCTCTCCGATTAGGCAGGAAACTGTACCAGCATTATTGCTCTAAAGGAGCCAGCGTTATCAAAAAACAACACATCAGGGCCTGTCCTCACAGGAAGGGAATCATAAGTAATCAGCAGTGCTATAATGCAATTGGCTGCTGGTCCCTCCGCGCCGAGGGGACAGAGCACAGAAAAAAGCATTTTAGGACTTTTGTTTGTGGCCAAAGTATTTTAAAAGAGCCCTGGTTCCTCTTTGCCTCCCTGCTTGGCTTCTCCAAACATTGCTGTGTTTCCTCAACAGAACATAAAAAAACTTTGGTGTGTGCAAGAACGCAGCGTGAGGTCCTTCCACCCAAAGGGTTATTTTGCAAACGGGTGCCATCCCTTCCCAGAATGCTCCACCAGTTTGTACTGGGAAAGCTCCCCTCATCGGGCAATGTTAGTCAAGGGGAGGAACTGCCCTGGCATAGCAAGATCATGAAGATCCTTGGGTGATGGAGTTCCTACACTTTATTCCCTTTCAGGCTTCCTCCCTTGGAAGCTGTTGATAAGAGATAGGTGTGCCACAACGTCTGTGAATATGGTACAGGGGCAATGGTGGAGGTAAGGTTGGTTTTCTGGTAAAACTAGTTGACATAATGGCCTCTTAACACTGTCCAAGTGGTGAGATGGCTTAATTTCATCTTCTCTCCATCCTGAGGTACATCAATATCATTTGACTGTTAGACTGACCAGAATCTACACATCCATCCATCCATCCATCCATCCATCCATCCATCCATCCGTCCATCCACACATAAACACACCTACCCGCCCCTACGTACACACTATGAGAACTGTGCAGAGTACTTCTATTTGGATTATATAGCAAGAGCCAGCCTGCTCTCACCCTGTTCTACAAAAGGAAACAGAAACATTTAATTTGGTTAATAAAACAGAATCTGACTGGAAAACTCACCTCTTCTTCTAAGCTAAATTCTATTGCAGTGCTGTTTGCTCTCTCTTTGCTAGCAATGTATTTTGGGATTAGTAGGGATGTGAAGAGATGACATCTACTGTTGATCTGTCCAAGTTCCTCACTGTATCTTCAGATCAGATTTTTTTTTTTTAAACAATATCTACTAGTCCAGCAGTGAGAATCAGAGATATCAGGAATCTGGGAAAACCGCTGCATCTGCCGATGTTCGGTTTGATGGCCGTTGTGGAATGTGTTCCCATCCCAACACAGATGAAGAGGGATGGTCGCTCATCACTCATTACAGTCTCAGAGTGACACCGAGGTCGGTAACAAAGGGAGCTCTTCGTAACACTACACTGAAGCCTCAACACCACGACTGTCTAGAATAGATAGACTTTTACAGAAGGGGAAAAAAAAGTCAGTCCTCAGGGCTGGTTGTGTGAGAAAATGTCAGGATTTTAATTGAAGTAGACAAAGCAGTGACAAAGACAAAGCAGTGACAAAGACAAAGCGATGAAGAACCCCCCCCCCCAATAAAATGCCACACTGTCCCCCTAGAAGTATCAGTTAGAAAAAAGAACACAGCAGGTAACAATTTCAAACTCACCGAGGGCTTCCACATCTGCTAAAAGTGACATCTGAGATTTCCAAAGAAGAGATTCTTAGATGTTTTTGTAATTTTTCTCTACCATGATTAGTGTCAGTGGGTGGGCTTCAAAGAGTTGGTTGTCCTGCTAGAGTAGTTTCCCAGGATGGGAATACTGCTTGAGCCTCTCAGACCTGCAAAATGCTGCTCGCAGGAGTCCCCAGATTCTCAACACTGGACGCAGAACTCTACTGCTGTTCATCTTGGGTAATCTGGTCCCCAGACACCAGTTGGTTCTGGAGAGATGGCCAGGGAGCATAGGATGGAGTCAAGGGAAGACAGGTCAGAAAGGGTTTCCCATCTCGGTGGAACACAGGTGGGGACTTCTAGGTCCCACCCTGGTCAGGTGGGTCTGGGGACATGGGGTGATGGTGAAGGAGAAGCTGTGAAATTTGTGAAAACAAATGCAGGAGAGTCTCCTGGAGGAGAATTTTAATAGCTGTTTCTACTCAACTGAGTCTGTCATCAGCACAGACCTTCTGATGATCTCTGATGGATCAGAAAAGGAAGTAATAAAAGAAAAAACAAAAAAATCTGTCAATGAACCATTTTGGAATGTTCCAATATTTTGCTGTTTGGCGAGTTTAACTGTGGGTAGCAAAAAGGAAAATATGAGAGCCTTGAGCTGTCAGAGAAGAGGCTGGAAAATCAGATGGTGTCAGGGAGAAAGCTCACAACATTTTGTGCTTATCATCTGTCCACAGAAATAGAAATATTTGCCCTTCTATCTCTACTTTTCCTGTCTGTTTTTTCCCATCTATTGTACATGGAAGTGCTCACGGCTTAATTGAGCCTCCGTACTAGCATGGTGGCAATATGCAAAGGGGTGTGATCACATCCCCCAGTCCCGCATCCCCCACGCAACCTCTTAACCTCCATCTCAGGAGCCTAGACTGCTAAGAGTTCACAGATACAGAGTCTGAATAGCCAGAGGAAGAACATCCTCTTTGCCAGGGAGTCACGATTTCCCCATTTGGTCTGATCTAGGGGTCATCATCCTTCAACCTTGGCAGAAGGCTTTTACCTCAAGGGGTATTGCGAGTACCGAGTTGCTTTTACATCTGAGTTGCTCTCCCTCAGCTGACTTTTGTCAGTTTGGTTGTTTGTTTTAGTGGTGATGTTTTTAAATTGAAGCCTGTGTGCCCAGAAGGCACATAAAACAAGAGGCTTTTAAAAGCCAGAGGATAAATAAAACACAACCTTGAATAAACAACAGGCTTTTGTCCTAATTTCCTTCCATTCCTTAATGGATACTGATAAACTATCTGAATTTCTCAGTGTATTAATGCCACAATGACAGTAATACGAAACCCACAACCTCACAATAGCAATTATTTGACCAAATCGTTAGCTTTTAGACAAGCAATTGTTTCATTCAAAGTGTTTTGTAGGCTATCGTGGCCTTACCAAGCTGCTCCTTTCTCTACCCCATCATAGACTATTTCAGCAAGACGCATTTATCAAAGAAAACTGCTAGACCCACTTGGGACTAATGCATTTCATAGAAAAAAATATCTTGTTTAATCAGGTAAGAGCATGCACATCATGTTTCGTTACTGATTTTATACTGTTACTAAATAGTACTGCTTGATTTCTGGATCAAAATTGTTCTTGGTATGTAAGACACTGGCTAACAGAAGTATTAATACTTTATGTTGCTTTTTTTTTTCCTATGCAGAGCAGCAACAAAGTAAAGATGTATTATTTTCAGGACCTAGGAACATGTTTCTGAGTAAAGTAAGAGAACTGGAGGAAGATGCCAAGGAGACTTCTTTGGGAAGTGGATTCACACCAGGTTAAGTGTAGTCCATGTCGCTGCTTTTGTCAGCCACCACTTCAGGTCTGGTTATTCCAGAGGAACCAACTGGTCCCAGTTTTGCAAACTGAGGTGTGAAGAGGAGCTCTCAACATGGGCTGAGCTGAGACCCTCACCCAGCAGCAGAGATCGTAACTACCATATGAACCACAGGCGAGTTATAACAATGACATTAAATTCCACATTTTCCTAGAGCTTCTTGGTGACTGTCCCAACACAGCACACACTTTGGCAAGTACCCCTGTCCCCGTATGACTGCCAGCAACCCCTATTTCACCCTCCTCGTCCCACACTGGTGTATCTGCAAAAGTATCACCACAGCTCCATCTGTGCCTGTTGTCCTCTACGGTTACTGCCACCATGACAACCTTTTCTTTATTGTTTCTGGCCATTCAATCATAGAATCATAGAATCTTCATGGTTGGAAGGGACCTTTGAGATCACCGAGTCCAACCATACACACACAAAAAAACCCCTACAATCTCTGTCGCTAGACCATGCCCTGAAGTGCCAAATCTACACATTTCTTAAATACCTCTAATGCCCTGGCCCATTCTGGAAGACTATGGTTAATTCCTCCCTTCACCCAGGTTTGTGTATGTGTGTATTTTTTTAAGGTGAGGGTGTTGAAACTCTGGCCCAGGTTGCCCAGAGAGGTGGTGGAGGCCCCATCCCTGGAGACATTCAAGACCAGGCTGGATGAGGCTCTGAGTGACCTGATCTAGTTGAAGATGTCCCTGCTCACTGCAGGGGGGCTGGACGAGATGGCCTTTAAAGGTCCCTTCCCACCCAAACTGTTCTAGGATTGCCAATCTGTGAGTGCTAATACATAAGTGCTAGTGCTAAATAAATGCCCAAACCTGTATTTAAGTGCAAGGACTGCTCCTACACAAGCTTCTCCCAGCATTTCACTGGCACTGTAAGTAACAAGGCACCTTTTTAGCACTTCAGTTCAGTGGGAATTAGAGCCTGAGACCCGGATTTCTGCTTCCAGCAGCTGCAATCCCTGAGTCCACTCGCCCCATTTGTGCTCTAGACTCTGTACCAAGGGCAAGTCAAAACAGACCAAACACCCACCCAACGTTTTGTTTTGAGAACATTCCCAGGGCAAGTCACACCCAATTCATTTTTCTTTCTGAAAGTCTCAAAACAAAACAAGGCTATGCTCGATAACATACACACACACGCACTGAATGCAGCCAGAAATAGGCAGCAAGCAAAACACATTTACAGAAAAATACAACTTTGGGCAAGTCTAGACAGGGACCGCGTTCATTTTGCGTGTGTATGCACTTAATGTTTATTGCCTGGCAATGGGCTGCATGGTAGAAAAAGCGTTTCTTGTCTGTATTGATCCATTCACTTTTGTTTATTTCAGGACAGGTATAACTTTTACCAAAGGGCGGTGATAATTTTCACAGCCAGATTTAACTTTGCTTCAGAAACAAGCAAAGCATCAAAACAGGGCAATTCTTAAAACTACATTAAAATATTGCACGTAAAATAAATACACATCCAGGAACGAAAGCTGAGAATTCAGAGACAAATGGAAAGCACAATAATTTCCTACGAGAGAAGCAGACGAGCTTCATACTAAATAGCAGTAATATTTGTCCACCTATTGGTTTTCCCTGAAGGCTTATTTTCTCATATAGCAAGAAGCCAGACCTTACATCATCAGAAACTCAATCTCTGAGCACCCACGTGAGAATCAAGCAGGGTATGGATTCAAGTACCGGAGACAGTGTGGGTTTCTTTAACCCTGAGTTTAGAGAATAAAAAGGAGAGGATCTCAGCTTCTGCACTGTAAGATAGGCTGAAAAAAAAAAAGATTTGTAATCTAAAATTAATAAACATTTCAATCGTGAAGGCCAGTTAAAGCTCTTGTATGCTCAGGATGGACCCAGAATAAAAAGAAATGGGAGTCGAGCCTTCCTCTTCCAGCCACGAGCGTTTTCTCCCGCATCCCTGCAAGCATCTTGGACGCTGCAGGGTGCCTTCAGTTCATCCTCGGGAGCTGACGGCAGACAGCGCGGCACAGGATCAGGTCTGTGAGCGGCAAGCCTGGCTGTGTTATGACGAATTCTCACAGTTATAATGATTTGGAGAAAAATATTGTTCAGGGGCTACATAAACAATTTTAATTGGCTCAGGCGCCCAAAATGTGCTTTTTTTGTTTGGCTGCCAAGGTTGCTTTCTCGCTTGCTAATTATGTTTCACTTTAGCTTTCAGCAAAAACAGGAAATAAAGCATCCATTACTCGAATGACAACTTTTCAACAGGCCAACATTTCAACATCTATTGTGTAATTTCCGACCTAGAGCCAGCTGGGAGCTAAGTGCCTTTAGAACCATATATCCCCTCTTACAAGGGCCTTATCAGCCCCCCGTGCTCCTAAATAACAGGGCACAATGTTTATGAGGCTGAAACATGGGCCAGAGATGTTTGCCGCTGCTACCCCATGCCCCAAGAAACCCCCTCTGTAACACAAGATTTCATGAATCCTGCAGAAGAACATCTCAAGAGGTTTTCGCTTTCTCCCGGGGGCTGGCTGGCAGCCACCCCCTCCGTTGCTCTCTGGCTGATCCCCATTTTCATGGCGTTTATTTTCCTCTCTGCCATAGGCAGTAACAGGTTTCTTCTGCTAAAAGAGATACAGGACAAAAAAGAGGGACAGGAAAATATGAGGGACACTGTTGTGGGTGTTTATTACAGGCCACCTGATCAGGATGGGGAAACTGATGAGGCTTTTTACAGACAACTGAAGGTAGCCTCGCAGTCGCAGGCCCTGGTTCTCATGGGGGACTTCAATCACCCTGATATCTGCCGGGAAGACCACACAGCCAGGCATGGGCAGTCCAGGAGGCTCCTCCAGTGCATTGATGACAACTTTTTGACACAGGTGGTACAGGAGCCAACAAGGAGAGGAGCACTTCTAGACCTGGTACTGACAAACACAGAGGGATTGGTGGAGGACATTAAGGTTGGGGGCACCCTAGGTTGTAGTGATCATGAAATGATTGAGTTCAGGATCATGGGCACTATCCACAAAACAACAAGAAGTAAAATTACAGCCTTGGATTTCAGGAGGGCTAACTTTGGCCTCTTCAAGAAACTGCTTGGAGAGATCCCGTGGGCTAGGGCTATGGAAGGCAAAGGGGCTCAAGAAAGCTGGTTGGTATTCAAAGACCACTTCCTCCAAGCTCAGGATCGGTGCATCCCTAAGAGAAAGAAATCGGCCAAGGGACGCAGGAGACCTGCATGGTTAAGCAGGGAGCTTCAGAAAAAGCTCAAGTGGAAGAAGGAAGTTTATAATAAGTGGAAGAAGGGACTGACCCCTTGGGAGGATTACAAGAATGCCACCAGAGCGTGCAGGGATGAAACAAGGAAAGCCAAGGCCGCCTTGGAATTAGACCTGGCTAGGGACGTCAAGCACAACAAAAAGAGCTTCTACAAGTATATTGGAAGCAAAAGGAAGACCAGAGAAGTTGTGGGCCCACTGTTGAATGAGGCAGGAGTCATGGTGATGGAGGATGCGGAGAAGGCAGAGTTACTGAATGCCTTCTTTGCTTCAGTCTTTTCTGCTCGGCCCAGCCCTCAGGAGTCCCAGGCATTGAATAAAGTAACAGGGAAAGAAGAAGACTTCCCTTGGGTCGAGGAGGAGCGAGTGAGGGATCAATTAGATCATTTAGATATTCACAAGTCCATGGGCCCCGATGGGATGCACCCGAGAGTGCTGAGGGAGCTGGCAGAAGTCATTGCTGGGCCGCTCTCCATCATCTTTGAAAGGTCCTGGAGAACAGGCGAGGTGCCTGAGGACTGGAGGAAAGCTAATGTCACTCCAGTCTTCAAAAAAGGCAAGAAGGAGGAGCCAGGGAACTACAGGCCGGTCAGCCTCACCTCCATCCCTGGAAAGATGATGGAACAGCTCGTTCTGGGCGTCATCTCAAGGCACGTGGAGGAAAAGAAAGCTATCAGAAGTACTCAGCATGGATTCACCAAGGGGAAATCATGTCTGACTAATCTGATAGCCTTCTATGATGGCATGACTGGATGGATAGATGAGGGGAGGGCGGTAGATGTGGTCTATCTTGACTTAAGCAAGGCGTTTGACACGGTCTCCCACAGCATCCTCATAGGGAAGCTTAGGAAGTGTGGGTTAGATGAACAGACAGTAAGGTGGATAGAAAGCTGGTTGAAAGATAGAACTCAGAGGGTCGTGATTAGGGGCACAGAATCTAGTTGGAGACCAGTGACGAGTGGTGTTCCCCAGGGCTCAGTACTGGGTCCAGTCCTCTTCAATATATTCATCAATGACCTGGATGAGGGGACGGAGCGCACCCTCAGCAAGTTTGACAATGACACAAAGCTGGGGGGGGTGGCTGACACACCGGAAGGCCGTGCTGCCATACAGAGAGACCTGGACAGGTTGGAGATTTGGGCAGAGAGAAACCTGATGAAATTCAACAAGGGCAAGTGTAGGGTGCTGCACCTGGGGAGGAACAACCCCATGCACCAGGACAGGCTGGGGGTGACCTGCTGGAGAGCAGCTCTGTGGAAAGAGATCTGGGAGTCCTGGTGGACAACAGGGTGACCATGAGCCAGCAATGTGCCCTTGTGGCCAAGAAGGCCAATGGCATCCTGGGGTGCATCAAGAAGAGTGTGGCCAGCAGGTCAAGGGAGGTCATCCTCCCCCTCTACTCTGCATTGGTGAGGCCACACCTGGAGTACTATGTCCAGTTCTGGGCTCGCCGGTTCCAGAAGGACAGGGAACTGCTGGAAAGGGTGCAGCAGAGGGCTACCAAGATGATTAGGGGACTGGAACACCTCTCCTATGAGGAAAGGCTGAGGGATTTGGGTCTCTTCAGTCTGGAAAAAAGACGGCTGAGGGGGGATCTTATCAACACTTATAAATACTTAAAGGGTGGGTGTCAGGAGGGTGGGACCAGGCTCTTTTCAGTAGTGCCCGGGGACAGGACAAGAGGCAATGGGCACAAACTTGAGCACAAGAAGTTCCACCTAAACATGAGGAGGAACTTCTTTACCCTGAGGGTGGCAGAGCCCTGGCACAGGCTGCCCAGAGAGGTGGTGGAGTCTCCAACTCTGGAGACATTCAAAACCCGCCTGGACGCGTTCCTGTGTAACCTGCTCTAGGTGACCCTGCTCTGGCAGGGGGTTGGACTAGATGATCTCCAGAGGTCCCTTCCAACCCTATGGTTCTATGGTTCTATGGTAGCTCAAGTCAATGCGGCAGGGGTTCAATATTCACCTGCTGCTGGTACAGAAGATAAAAGACGGAGGGAAGAACCGTCACCCTTGTGTCAAGCAGCCATTGGCTTTATTGAGCCATCAGTCCAACTCAATGGTTCATTTTCTTCATTATTGTGTTCAAACCAACTCTTCGTGTCCTTTAGGAAAGTTCCATATAAAGGTATTTGCAATTTTAAATTATCATCATGCAGGTCCGTGGACACGCAACTTGGTACAAACAAAGCATCCTCAAAACTGTGCTTACAGATGTAGTTTTTGTCTTATGTAAACTCTCTGACATAAACATTGTGGATTTACTTACTGTGTCTGAAATCAAACTGGCAAGATCCTAGAAAGAGATAAAAATACAGTCTCTCCTCCCTTACACGAAAATATGGTGGTCCCAAGCCACAGCACCAGCAGAAGAGGGCTGGACTGAGGAGTGCATGAATTTTCCTTTTACATCTCTGTTTCTTGAGTGCTGATATTGATTCTAAGCTCTGGGGGGTTTTTTAACAAGTCTTGTGAGTTAGATATCCTCCCCCCCCCGCCAGAGACACCCTGCCTTTTGTCGTTTCAAAAGACACTATCAAAACCACCTGGAATAGTTGCTGTGTGCCATTTCCCAGCTCAGGTGGGGAGAAAAAGCTGTTACTCCTCTTGTTCAGCCAACTGAGCTGTAATTGGCAAAGCAAGCAATAGGTATATACCACATTGTGGGGGTGAATGAGGGTGCCCTTTAAATTACCTATAAAACCCTTTGATTCAAACTGCTGATGTTGCCATAGGCAATTTGCTAAGCTTATTGATCATCTTCTGTTTAAATTAAAGTTTGATGTCCTGGAACAGGCTATTCAGCACAGCGAGCTAATGGGATGGGATGAGATACAGGGAGCGAGCGAAACACACGCACACGGGGGAAATGGATTGTGGTCAAAAAGAAAAAAAAAAAAAGAGCGTTATATGCTGAATAGATTCCACGGGTCAGTTAGCAATAAATATCGTGGTGATAAAAGAGTCCAGCATGGATATTGAAGGTAGGGGGTTTGCTGCGTGATTAAAGGAAAATGGGCAGCTTGTTAGAAAACGAAAATTTCAGAGAAAGGAGGTGGAAAAGAGAGTGTTAAGATTTACTATAAATGTGTGCGTACAAGCTTAGTGATTTCTGCCAGAAATTCAAGCTCCCCCAAGTTTTTGGTGAGTTGGGTTAGATGGGAGCCACTATATGCAGGAGCTGATGGGCTTCAGGTAAATGTTGGCCAAGGCAGCTTGGAAGAGGTTGTCCCTAATAGCAACCCTCTGGCTGCGTGTCTGTCTTTCCATCTGTCAATCAATCATACAATCATTCAATCTCAAGCAAAATAAAAGCTTTAGAAGGAACTAAAATCAGGCTTTCATAAAGAATGAAATGTGCCTTGCTGAGCTCTACCCAGCGGGGCTGAAGCTTTTTCTTCCCCCCTGAAAATCTAGCTTGATTTCATGGTCTTAGACTAATTTTCAAACTTTTAAATATTTTCATTTCACAGCACCGCACTTGGCCTAGCATTAATGAAGCATACAGGCTTGCAGAAGGACTATCAAGATAAATTCTGTATTTGAGTTACCAAAGGTGTAACTGAGAGCGCAATTAAACTCACTTTAAACTGGGAAATTGTGAAATCAGTCTTCCCATAGAAGAATTGAATCCTGCAGAGCCGTTAAGCAGGGGCCACCGGCAGAATGGTTTGGGAAGTCTTTCTAAACCAGGATTTCTCTCTAAGCTATAGAAAAAGCATTGCAGCAGTGCTGAGGTTGTACAATGTGTTTCCGTGGATGAAGAGGTTTTATTACTTACCCAAGAGGTGGGAGGGCAGCAGCTACTCCTAAGCTTGTAAGTACAAGCAAGGACTGCATGAAGATAGAGTAAATTTTGCCCATGCTGACTAGGAAGTCATTTGATAACCCGCAAAGCTTATTAAAGCTGAAATAGTCTTGGTAAATAGTGGTCCTGCGACATGTTCGCTAGCCAAATCTCCTCAAGATAAAGTGAGTGCTGCTGTTGATTTTAGTAGGAAATTGTCAGATGCTCTCCTTTTTCTCCAATATTGCTGTAAATACGTGTAAATACGTAAGCCAGTGATTCCTTGAAAAAGGAAAGGCCTGCAAGAGATGGACCTACTTATGAGCCATCTAAGAATCCAGAATTTTTGCCTGTGACTGGGCCCATCCACTCGGCAGCAATTACAGGTCACGTCAGCAGCTTTAACTTGCTGTTTGGGGTGGGGATCTTGTTCCTCCATGCTGAAAGCCACTGAAGGGACCTGTAGACTTGGTCTTGCCTCACGTGTGCACTCTAAATGAAGAAGCTGCCAAGCTGCACCTCTACATTCAGTTCTTATCTATTTCTGCTCTCATCTGGGGGTAGTCATGTCTACTGAAATCATTCCTCTTTGTGACTTGCTCCCTGGGCTGAATCCTCTATGTGCTGAATGGTTTGGGTTGGAAGGGAACTTTAAGGTCATCTAGTCCAACTCCCCTGCAATGAGCGGGGACATCTTCAACTAGATCAAGCTGCTCAGAGCCCCGTCCAACATGACCTTGAAAGTTTTTAGGGATGGGGCATCTACAATCACTCCCACTTCACTGCAGCTGAGGGGAAAAGTGGCCTTGGAATCTTAAACCTGGTCAGGTCACAGATGCTGGGAAGAAAACATTTAAGCTCTCATCCAGAGCAGAAAAAGACTGTCTCCTCTAAATTTACATATTATTTCAGCAAATAAAATCTTTGTGGGAAAACTAATCATGTAAAAATGCAACGGGAGCAAAAGACTTGTAGCCCTAAACATCTATGGTCAGATATTAAGCAACTTTCCACACCCAACCAATGTGTTTCCCCCTGTTCACCCTCTTTTGGCCACAGCAGGAAGCCTGTACCTTCTCTGAATCTGCAGGAAATCAAGCCCAGGTATTGCTTGTGGCATTTGGAAACCTGATTTCCCCAGCCCGGAGAGCAGTGGGTGAAGCTGGAGTCCTGGGAAGAGCGCGTGGAAGAAACGGGAGAAGCACTGCCAAGAAAGCCCAAATATCTAGATCTTCTGAGAATCACAGCGCGGACGGTGTGGCGTGGAAAGGCGGTTTTACAATCTCTGCTGCGTTTTGTGTTGCTGTGGGGTCCAAGCTTGTCCTCATTGTAATTTTAGTCTTCTCTCCTGCTTCCAGTCAGTCCCAGCAATAGCTCGCGTTGTTGCGAAGAGAGGGCTTTTGCTGTTAGGCGATGATGGCCTTACGTCTGACCCTGATGCTTATGTTCCAGCAGCAAACGAAGTGGTCCCACGCTGCTTTTCATTTGTCTTGGAAAGCAACAGGAACAGGAGGGAAGAAACTCCGGGAGTAAAGAAACAAAGACTTGTGACAACAGCAATATGTCCTACTTTCCTTCACCTAAAATAGTGAAGGTGAGAGGCAGAGGTTTACCGGGAAAGCATGGTGGAAATAAGAAATACATAGCCCCCCTCTGCTCATACGGCCCCCAGAAAAAAGTAGTCAATTGCTCCATACCTCACTTTGCTGCTTTGTGTCTGTTCTGTATAAATACAGAAAATGGTGAGGTTTAAATCATTAACCCTTCTTTGCTGTGAGAAATTGGAGAAACTCATGGGCAAATATTTCATCCTTTTTCTGATACAGGCCCAAGAAGCCCAAATGACCCAACCGCAGCCTAAGCCCTGGCCCGCAGATGTTTTACAGCCATCAAACCTTCACCCCTGATATACATGAGCCGGTACCCAGCAAGTTGTGGTGCCCGGGAAGAGCTATCGCAGGAAGCCATCTGTACAAAGGCAGCCTTTGCAGGAAACCCAGCCAGGCCAGCAACCATTTATTATTATTATTATTTCTCTCCCTGACAGTTTTCTCCTTGACACTTTCCCTAAACGACGCGGGGGAGGAAGTAAGTTGTCAATTGAAAACCATCACTTATTATTAGCCGCGGAATGTGAAGTACTTTAGTTAAGAAACTGATGCATAACAGATTTGCATTTATTTCCTGTAGGCGTAGTTAACAGGAAATCTATTTGTAATAGAAATAATTAGAAAACTACAGTGGGCGCTTTTAGAATCATGGGATCATTTAGGTTGGAAAAAGACCTTTAAGATCATCGAGTCCAACTGTCCGACTTTTCCTGAGAAGAGTAATTTTTGCCTGGCCAGAAATTCATGCTCAGTGTTTTGGTGGATTCTTGAAAACACAGAAGGGTTAGAAAGAGGGCTGAAGAGAACAGGAAAAAAAATCAACTAGTGGACAAAGTCCGATAAAAGCTTTAAACAAGTCACAGAAAAGCAATAGTGCAGAATGCACCTGCAGGATCTCAGTGGACACTCTCCTAAGAAAACAAAGCTAATCCCACCTTCCAAATTAAAATGATATCTTTTCCATGGCTAAATAGTGACTGAAATGGCCGTTAATTCCACAACAGCCACAGGGTGGTGGGTAGAAAATACAGAAAATGACGCCGAGATTGCAAACTATCATATTGTTCATAACTGCCATTGAAATATTAGGGGAGTCATCCCACCTTGGAAATATTTTTCCTCTGCCCAGGCCACTGGCTATATAATTATTATCTTTCCTATTATGTAAAATAACCAAAATATCTTTAGAATGTTCCCTGAGCAATTGCTATTCATAAAAATCTTCCTAGGTGGAAACTGTCAATCTATAAAATAAATCTAAAATTTAAAAAATGCTAAATCTATAAAACAAGGTTTATCAATTCAATGTAGACAATGTTATTTTAACGTTCCGGTGGTTCTATTTGTGTTACCTTTCAAAAAAAGATCATAATTCAGCCTTTCCCCAAACATAAACTTTAAGTAAGCTTGAAATATGTCGTTTCTGCCATACTCTGCTGTGGGGAAGACCAGTAGATTTTGGAGTCGGCCTTGTGTTCACCCTACTACGAATGGCCTCAGGTTGGTCACAAACTCTAAACTTGGGCTGGCTCAGAGGGAGAGGGAGAAATGATGCCTGATCAACATTGGCAAAAGCTCCTAGCACAGAATAATTCATCCTAGCAAAATCACACGTGTGCCAACAGAGCGCGTTTCACCCAAGTAAAGCTGGAAGAAGCTCCTCCAGAGGACGCTTAAGGTTTAAGCTGTGGCTACAAAATCAGTGTTTTGCTGACCGGGTAGGCAAATATTCCCCATTTAGATCTGTCCCAAGTTTCCCGCTCAGCAGGTAGTAAATAGAAAATCAGACGTCAGGAAAGCGGTGAAGAAATCTCTGAGTCTAAAGGGGAATCTCCCAAAGCAGAGATCCCTCCAGCAAACAGGAACCCTGGGGATGTTCCCACCCTGCAACAGCACCCACAGCCCTCGCAGAATAACCCAGCTGCAGGGCAGGGGGGGAGAAATTGTGCAATAAGTTCAATCGGCGCTGAAATGAGGAAGGAAATAATGTGTTAAATGATTTAATTCTCTAAGTTCGCTTTGTTCCTTGCAGATAGACCTAGAATCGGAGCTGATTATAGTGCCTTGTTTTGATTAACGGAGAGAGATCTAAGACAGAGACATTTCTATCAGTTTCAAAGAGTTGCCACATCTTGTATTTCATTTTCATAGTGGGGTCAGGAATTCAAAGGACATTTATCTGTCATTCTTTATAGCTAAAAAATGATTCTTAACGATGCTAGTTTAATGCTAGTCAACTCCACTGACCTTACATTTCCTATACTTCAGTGCAATTACTCCAGATTTACACCAGTGGAAGTAGGTACACTGTAGCCAACACTAAGTGAATTTACAAGCTCTAAGTAGCCTGTACGTGCTTGTTCAACTTCTTGGGGAGTTAGATGGAATTTATAGGTAATCAATTATTTCAGTTGGCTTTCAGCTCTGCATGTTCCATCAGTCAGGTTTGCGGTGTAACGCAGCCAGAATTTGGAGGTTAATGGGCCAAGTGCAGTCTCAGATGCACCCGGGGATGCTGTTGAGATCTGGTCCTCCCCCAGACCATCACTCCTTCTGCCACTGCCTGACAAATCCCGGCACCTCTGTACTGCCGCAGGAGATTAAAGCAACATTTCTTTTGTACTACCCCGTAATCTTTATGCTTGGTGGTAAAGTTAATGTACGGGATTGTCATTCAACTCATTTCACACCGGCTGCCAAAGAGCCTTCAGAGCACAATGAGGTTCTGTTGCTACCAGCCTAGAGCAGATCTGAGCCAGCAATCCGGAGGTAAAAGCATCGCACACCCACCCGTTCCTCGGTTTCAGTGCAGAAAGCGACCGCTGGAGAGCAAACACAATCACCATCGCCTCTAAATGAATCATTAAAAAGCATCTAGGATTCCTGATGCTCTGCCCTGTCCTAACTACTAGAAAGCACCTCCACCCCCCGAAGTCTCTAATTCTCGGGAACTGCAACTCTCTTGAGGCTTAGTGAAAGGGGAAAGGGGGGAGAAATGTGTATTAGACAGCTCTGTTCTTTAGTGAGTGTGTTCCTTTTAATAAGGAATGAAGACAGGCTCACAGAGCCTATTAGCTGTTCCACATACACATTCATCGGGAAGGGGAATTAGTTTCTGGTGAGCACGCAGCCGCTGGGTAATACAAAAGCAAGACTCCTTTAATCTTCTGCAGCAGTATAGCGGTGTCCGGGCTTGTCAGAAGCTGCAGGAGGAGTGATGGCCTTGTCACTGACAGCCTTCTAATTGGGTAGTAGAAAGCAGCTCTAAAGGATGTGTTTGTGCCAACAAGTGTGGCTTGACATCAAGAAGGATTTGCTGGAGAATGGAGAGGGGGAGGACAACGGTACCGCAGTGCTGGATGCTGTCCGAGCCCAGCAGGGTTTGGGCTTTACAGCCAGCAGAGCTCGAGCGTGCTGAGGTTACCCGTAGCTGGTGGAAAGCTACGGCAGAGAATTTGTTGTTTGACTGGAACCAGAAACAATCGGAAGCGGATGGCCTGGCTGCTCTGCCAAAAAGGGGTCTCTGTGTCCTGGCGATGAGACTCAAGCTCACAAATTGCCAAAAGGGAAGACACTAGAGCTGCAAACACTTGAAAGCGTACGACCACCATGGGTTTGTCCACTGGTCATCCAGTTCTCTCGCTCTGTACCACATAACCACCCACTTAGCATTCCCATGCTACCTGCTGCATTGCTGGGATCCAGCAACCTAGATCCACCAGGACCTCCTGTGTCGGCCCCTGCTTCTCCAAAGGTACTACAAAGCAGCAGCAGAGCTGACAGAAACTTCCCACTGGAAAACACAGGCAACTTTCTAACCTGCCTTCACTTAAATATTAACAGGAGATGCTGAATAATTCCACCTTGAGACCTTGATGGCACTCGTCTGAGAGAACAAGTCAGTGGAGGCTGGCTGATACGTATGTGATGTGAGTTGCTGCCCTGACGTGTCCCTGGGCTTAGTTGACTCTAGAACTAAGTCAGTGGGGAACTGAAACCACAGTTTAATCCAAAAACGCTCAAGCCTTCTCTAAATATAAATAAAGGCTGAAGAACTCACTGCCTGAAATATCTGGAGAGCTGTAGCAGAGGCAGGATGGGAGAGGCACCCGGCCTCAGTGGGGCTCCGGCCGGAGCAGAAAATGCAGGCAAGAACACCCAGGCTTCTTCAGGCTTTGCTGTTGTTCCTGTTGACCAGGAAGAGAAGCTGCAGCTTCGTGGTGATGATTTGAGTAGATGACAACAGTGAAGGAGTCTGAAGGTCCCAAAAGGGGCTGAGAAATTAGAAAGGAAATCTCCAGGGAAAGGTCCACTCCAGAGCTGTCTGTTGTTCTCCCTCTGGTGTATTTCCAAACGGAGAGTGGTCCCAGCTGTGCTTCCAGTGGCACCAAGTCCATACAGAGCTTCTGTCGGTAACAGCAGAGAAGCAAAAATCAGCAACGGGTGGTGGGGACCAGATGGGGTGGGAAAGGACCAGATGCTCTGCCAGCACACCTCTCAGCATCCCAGCTCTCCCCCTTTGGCATGCCCTTGACTTCTCCATGTCTTGCCAGAGCAAGGAGGTGGCACTGCTAATAGCTGTGGAGGTGCTCCAGGGATGAGCCAGCTGCTTCAGAGCCATAGCGGGTGCAGAGAGCAAGGAGGCAGGACAACGGGCAGCTGCCAGCAGCAGAGTCCCCCATGGGTCGCACGCTGCAACCCAGCAAAGGCAAAAGGATCGCAGCGGGATGGATACCTTCAACCCTCGTAGACAAGATTATCTAAAAAAATGTGTCAGGATTGATGAACACTCCAACAAACAGAAGAGTTTGATAGGGCCACTGTAAAGAGGAGATGTCGTGACAGCGTGGAAAGATACCAGTTGTGCTGGAACCAACACCGTTTTCTCATTTTAATGATGCTTACCCGCCGACTGGTGTGCGTGGAGAGGAAGCCAGACAATTCATACCCAGAGCGTTTAGACGTAGCTAATAATTTGGTGAATGGTGGAGTGCAGCATGTTTTTCTAACATCTGTGGTAACTGGGAATTTACCCATCTAATTTTCTCCTCTACCCCAGTCACAAAGGGAGATCACTCCAATTATTTTTCAGACAGAATTAGGGCTGATGTTTACCATTATCTCCCTGGTAACCCTCTTCTCATGACTACATTATGCAACGTAATTGTAAAGCCGCCTCAGCTCACTGGGGTTATTATTAAATGCACTCTGCTCCTTTTTTCTTGCCAAGGTCAAGGTTAATAATTAGGTGGCAGGTATGCCTGTGGCAGAGCCTTGTTATGTAGAAAAAAAAGAAGCAATTTAAAGGATGCATCAGACATTCCCAAGTGAGGAAGTTCCTGTGGAGCGTTAGAAGATCTGCTGAAGGTGGACCAGCAAAGTAGGGTGAGTTAGTGAACATGACGTGGTCCAGCACGCTGGTCTATGGATGAGGCTTGGACAGACTCGCGGCATGAAGCACATTAGATGAATGTCGATGGGGAACGTGGGAAAGTGAGTGATGAGATTCAAAGCTGAGCTCCAGCGTCTGAAACGAAGAGCTGAACGCGACTCCCCTGTGCTGCAGTTTTTATTTGAGCTGGTGGAACAATAGTGAATTGAGCTGTTTGTTTTTCTTCTGGATGCTTTTTTTCCAAAGGTGCGTGGTTCTCGCCCACCATGTGTAAGCACATTATACAGTTCCCAGGCCATGTATTTTTGAGGGCATGCGTGTGCGTTGGGATGGGACAGCCACTCAGCAGGAGGTCTCACTGTTTCCACGGCCCGTCAATGGCACCTCCAGCAACGCCAGACATCCCAGCGATTTGCCTGGTTGAAGTTCAGAGGCTGGAAAAGGAGGATGCGGCCAGGAACTGAGAAACTGAGGCACAAAGTCTTGCCCAAGTGAGTTCTCTACTTGGAGGCAGAGCAGGAAGCAAACCTCATCTCTCCTATCTGCTGCCTGCTGCCCGTTAGACCACTCTGCCTCCTTGGTGGCACCAGGAAGGTCGTGTGAACTAGGTGACGCCAGACCTACTCGTTAGGACTATCTCCTATTACGTTTCATTTGGGAAGATGGCTTTATCGCGTGTTAAAGCCCCAGAGGGAATTAAAAGCAGAAATAACAACATTACACAGGGGAAGAAGAGGACTGATGTATTCCTGGAATGATGTTAGACTTTCTGGTGTGTTGCCAGCTAGTGCCAAGGTTACTCCCGCTACCGGGTGACTCTCCCAGATGATAACATGAAATGTGCGTTGGCTCGAGCCAGCGGTAATCTTAAAAAGCTACTTTGCTTTGGGAAACAGCTTGGAAAGCAGCAAAAGATGAAACTACGTGACAGGCAAGTCTGTATGTGCCTCTGTGGGTTTACAAATATGTGCATACAGGCAAAAATGTATAATTATACACACATTACGTATACACGCACGTACAAATGTGTGTATATATAAAAATAAATAAACAAATAAATTGATCTATACACATGTGTGCGTGTATATATAAACAGGGGAGACAGCTGCAGTTTCTGGTTGGCCTATGACTCCCTCTGAAATTTTCCCTGGGGGAATTGCTTTCCCAGTCACCAGTTATTTTCTAAACCGAAAGTATTTGCGGGTCCAACTCAAAGCCCGTTTCGGTTCAGATACATCTCTCCTCTGACGCATGTTTGTTGGGATGAGATATTTAATACCAAAGTAATAACTGTCCCCAGTGCCCTATTGGGGTGATTCCCATGCATAAGCATCGGAGAGAGTCCTTACCGTGGAAAAAGGCAAACTTAAATGAAAGGACTATACTGTAGAGCAGTAGCCTTATGCAAGCAGTAGCCGTATGAAAACCATGGCAGGGTAATTGGATCTGGCTTGTGTGCCAGGCAGCAAGGGCTCGATGGGAGCAAGAGAAATCAATAAAAGCAGAGAGAGGAAATGGGGAGGGGGAACCTTTCACATTTTTTGCAGTGAAATATCCCTTCATCTGACTGCCTGTGACTTACTTTTCATCATCTGTGGTGTGACCTGCAGTCGAAGATATCTCTCAGCTACAAACACGGACGTGGTGGTTTGGGTTTGTTTTTTTTTCCTTCATCTTTGTTGCTTGTTGAAGAAAATAAGGCAAAACAAAACTTTGTAACTGCTCAAACTTCTTTATGCACCAGACTTCTTATCTAACATCTGGACCTCACAGTCCCAGGGCAAACCTCACCCTGAGTGTGGTTTTTATTGTTCTGGTTTGTTTTCTTCCAGTTCAAAGGAAAGGTTAACCCCCAAAAAGAGAAGTGTGTCCTTGGTCAGGAGTCTTTAAGTTCTCTGAATCACACTTTACCAAAAGGCTCTAAAGTACATTCATGTTCGTGCATGTGGTCATCACTGAAGGAGGACTCTTTATCCTCGCTGTCCCCAGGAAAGTTAGAAAATACACCAGCCAGGAGAATGATGTGGGGTCTTTGATATGAAAAAAACGCACCCAAACCAGCACTTGTGGAGCCTGCTCAGGCCACAACAGAAATGACTGGCTAAAAAAGAAATTTCCAGATTCATGAAAAGGCAATAAATATGTTTGGGTTTTTTTTCGTTGAATTATGTGGTGCCTTTGATGTCATTAGTATTACATAGTGGTGATATGAGTAACTATTGCTATGGCATTGATTCTCCAGTGGCATAGTCAAATGTCCTCAGCAGCAGCTGGTTTATATTCCTCCTCAAGTGTTCTGTGTTAACAGAGACCAAGGTCTCAACTCGTTCTACAGCGTCAAAGCTGTGTTCAAAAAACCCAAACCAACCCAAACTTTGCATTTCTTTAGAGCATCATCCAAAGGACTGGAAGTATCCAAAGCTTCAGTCCAGCGTGTGGAGGGAAGGAGGTGGATTATTCTGTTTTGCAAATGGGTAAACTGAGGAATGGAGTGGAGCAGTGATAATTCTAACACCAAACAGTGGGTCAGTGGGAGAATGCAGCCCAAATCACAGGAATCCTTATTCCTCTTTGCCACCTTTCGTGTTAATCATTCACTTTTAGCCACGGTCTTGACTTTTCTGTCCCACAGAAAACGTTAACAGAAAATCTAGTCCACCGTCACTGAGATTTAATTCTTGCATCTATGCAGAGATTTCAGTCTTCATAAACTGTATTTTAGGCAACCAGCATTACCGACTACTAAGGGCAGCAAATTTAATCTTACTGAACACAGGCTTCTCCAAATGGGGGTAACTGGAAATAGTTCAACAGTATCCATAAGCTCTAGGGGGAATAAAGCTAGGATATACTAGAGAAATCAAGGTAGGAGCACTGAGACTGAGTGGTGGTGGCGATGGTGATGATCCTGTGGCCTTCCAAAACCGTCCTGAAAATACTCACTGAGCAAGAGGGGGTGTTTCTTTGGAAACGGGCACGTTGAGCTATTTCTTTAGATGGCTCCACTCGTAGAAATGGTGCAGTTTTATGTCAAATGTTCTTGTTGAGAAATACCTAGAAAAGTCCGGCCAACTTATTCACGGCATGTTATTCCAAGCCCTGAATCCTAACTAACAGCAGATTTGATCTCAGCCGTGCTCCAAGAGCTGGTCTATGGCGTGATCTATATTAATAAAAGTTAATTGCAACCCAAACTCATCCCACGGGATTTTCAATCAATGCACATGCAAAAAAAAAAAGCTGCACTAAAAAGCCCTGGAAAATACAGCTTCAGAGAGAAAGGGACAATGGAAAGAAAAGCCCTCACTAAAAATAGTGCTAGTCTTTTTGTCCCTGTGCAGGAAATGTCGGCACCACCAATTCTAGCGCTGAATAACGCTTTGTCTTTGGGAACATTATTCAGCGGGAGGCAAAAGTAAATCAACAGCCAGTTCTGCTGAGGGAAGTAAACATTTGCAGATTGAGGCAAAAAGGTATTAAGGGACTTGCCCAAGATCAAAAAAAGGAGTCGCTTTTGATTCCTGGTCATCTGTTCTGGTGGGACACAAGAGTCCTCAGCTGGAAATGCCAAATTTCACTGTCCAGAGCAAGAGTTTATTATATGTAAACCCAATAAAGGAAAATGGAATTGTCCCAGAAAAGTCTATGTCTTTGTTCCTCAAAGATGTTGGAAGATGCAGCTCTTGGTGAGTGTTGCTGAGGACCTTCTTGCTGGGCTTTCTGCTGCGAATCCAGTGGGAACTGCCACTAAATGCCAGCGCAGAAACGGGAAGAAGAGGTGCTTCCAGAAATGCCACTGGGGCAAACCACCCCCCCAGCAGTTTGGTAGACACCCACCAGGCCAGGACAGTGCTTCTTGGCACCTTCTGTCCATCTTCTGCCACACTAGTGCCTGCAAAGCCCCGCTTTGGTTCAGCTTGAAACCCCACCTGATGCCTGGTGTCTTTGCTCTGTGCTTTGTTGGAGATACCCTGACAGCTTTAATCCTCACGCCGCATTTTCTCATTACTGTTTGTCTAAACAAATCGAGTTTGAGCACTGTCCCATCACGCACGGTGGAGCAACACATTTTACTGTGTTATGTACCAGCAAATTGACTGGGATTTTTCTCCCTTTTCTCAGCTCCCGGTTTTGCCTAGCGTCTCTCCTTCATAGGAAAGAGAGACAGCAAGGAATAATCTTGTGGGTTGGATTATAATTCTTTTTAGGCAAGGAGACCATGGAGTGGTCCCAGCACTATCACAAGCACTGTGCTTAAAGACCTGACTTTTTCCTAGGAAAGTTTGTTCTGGATCTGCCTGAAAAGGATGACAGTAAAAGGCACACAAATTGTCCTCTTCAGCTGCTTTATCGCACGCTGTTCCACTGGCTTTCCACGGAGAAGCTTTCTGCAGGTTGAGGGATTGATCTTGCAAAGCAGGGAGTGTTCTTGGTCTGTCCAACTATGGATATGAGGAATATCTCGTTAGCTTCAGGGAGGTTATCTGCTAGACCTGAGGCAGGTTGACCGAAGGAAGGAATACAAGTGCTGCAAAAGCTTAAAAAATTATGTTTTGCCGTAATCACTGGTCACCGTGTATTATAAGTCCTCATTTTCAGTTGTTTTCCAAAGGAAGTAAGTAGTTCCTTATGTGCCAATGTTGATGTTTTTGTCCTTCACCAAAACTTTTGAACCAGTTGATCTCTTTTAGATACACAAAGGGACAGAGGTCTTAAAGATATTAATTTCCTGTGAATTTTGGAAAAATAAATAGAAGGGAGGCAGCATGCCAGTATGTCTTGGTGTACGCACAACTGTGTCATCTGAAACCAGAAAAATTACCTGGCGTTATGGAATTGTTCACATTATTCCATCAGGAGCTATTCAGAATATGAATACTCCAATCATCAGGGAAATTCTGACTCAGAGTTTATATTTTTATTAAACTCGAGACACAGAGCCAGGAGAAGCCAAGCTCATAGGAATGTCTTTTTTTATTATTATTAACGTTTGAAATCCTTTTAAATTCAATTTCTGATTGTTTTTAAACCAACATAATAAAGTCCCTAGCCGAATTAGTATTATTTGTGGAGGGGGGGTGTGGGGGGGTGTCCTGCAATGGTTTCATTATTCAGTCTTCTGGAAAGGTTTACATTTTACTTTTCTGATCCCGGTGTAAATACATCAGAAATTAAATAGTCATGTTCTAATTCAGTCCTGTCTGCGAAAACCCAACAAAAGAGCCTTTTCCTTTAACAGAAATAAGAGCGACTGGCACACTGTAATAGCTTAAAATACATCGGAGATAATGTTTTTATAAGAAAGATTATTCTTTTATAATAAGAAAGATGTGTTCTAATGACCGGGGATGGCTCTACAGTATTGCGAGAGCTTGGTTCAAAGCCCCTTGAAATGAATAACAGCCCTTCTGCTGACATTACTAATCTTTGAATCGGGCTCATTAATGTATTGCAGATATTATATCCCTAGCTGCCAAAAAGCTGAAAAAATTAGAATGTAGTCATAAAAATAGACATCAAATACATTCCTCTTCTGGGAATTAATATAGAAGTGAAGTATTTCTACTGCCACTCAGTAGTGCTTTATTACAGATATTTTCTTGCTGTTTTTAAAGTAATTAACAGGGCAAGCAGTTGATCTCATCCAGAACTCTGCCTCCAGCAACGGCCAGTAGCTAATGCCACAGAGACTGGGAAATGCTCGAATTTGCTGTAACAGTTTTCACTCCGGCTCCGTAAATCAGTCCTTTCCGGGATGTGCCGTGCTGATGGAGAGGAGGAAGGGTGGGAGGGGAAACAGAGATATTCAGGCAAGACTTTCCCACCTTTAGCTTCTCCGTGATTAATTACAGATCGATACTTCGTACTCTCCGGCTTTTATAGCTCATTAACATCGAACGGTGTCAAGATATAAATTTGTTGTGCTGCTTGCCAAGAACTAGGGGATGTCTAGAAGCAGACACCCGCAGATGTTCACCGGGGGATATAAATGAGACACAACTGAGTTGGCCGATTTGAATCCTAGGTAGAAAAATAACACCTAGGTTCTTTGCCCGTGGATCTCAAGGTACCGTACAAAACTGTGTGTGCGTGTGGGCATGTGCATCTATGTGTAAGAGAAGGAGAGGGAGAGGAGAGAGACGGTGACCGTCGCTTTAGTCCTGCCTGCAGCCGAGAAGAAGCCCGTAACAGGGAACCAGGCACTGATTTTTTTCCAGCCCTTGGGGGCGATTTTCAGGTTGCCCACCTACCTGAGCACCGAGAAAGTGATATTAAATGCCCTTGTTCATGTGAAAATGCAACGTCAGCTCGCGGGGAGCCCCAGCTCTGTCCCTTTAAGAAACCCAGCGAGTCGTGATGCTGCTGTTTGTATTGCTAAACCCCCAGGAGTCCAGTTAAGAAACGGGCAGCTGTCTCTTTAAGTGTGATTTCCTTCTATTGTATTTGAATCGTGATCAGGAAAAAGGAAATGAAACCAGAGACCCGGGGCTGAGCCACGGAGTTAATCACAATAATAGCGATGCTCGGCTCCCCTTTTCCAGCATCCCCACCCGGCTCCGGAGCGTGGTCAGAGCTGCCCGGGCAGAAAGCCTGAGCGGAGCCCGGGGAGCTCCGGGCTGGGGCAGCGGTGGCAGCCGAAGCAGCCGCTTCCCACCCTCCGCCAGCAGCGGAGCCGGCGGAGCGGCGGCGGGGGCTGCCCCGGCGGGCGGCGCGGCGGGGGAGCGCGGCGGGGATGGGAGGTGAGCGCCGTGCGGGGCCGGGGCCGGCGGGGGAGCGGCGGCGGCGGCAGCCCCAGCCCATATTTCTCCTCTCTCTCTCTCTCTCTCTTTGGTGTTGCAGGAGGAAATCCTGTGAATGTCATTGGGGGGCGGAGGGGGAACTCGGCTGGTGACAAGGCTTCGAGAGCAGACAGCCTTTGCGGGGGCAGCGGGGGCAGATCCCACCACCGGCACGCTACAAAGGAACAATCCCTGCCAATGTCATCGGCCATCGAGAGGAAAAGCCTCGATCCTTCCGAGTAAGTGGCCTTCTTTTCCTTCCCCCCCTTCCCCCAACCACATCACCCCTCTCTCCCCGGGAGCCCTTCCATGGCCACTCACCCTCCCCACCGCAGCCACTTGGCCACCGGCATTGTGTGCCCGGCAGCCCCCTTCCCGGTGGCGGGGAGCGCCGCTGCTCCTTCCCCCCTCCTCCCCCGGCGCCGCCAGCCCCGCCGCAGCGGGGACAGCGGGCACCGAGCACCGGCGGCCGCGCTGCCCCGGCTCCCGCCTCTCCCCGGCCCCCGGGGGGCTGGCGGTGGGGCGCAGGTTGGTGAGAGCCCCCCAGGTTGTGGGAAAGAGCCGCCTCCGGGGGCAGAGAGGCAGCAAACCACCACCACCACCACCACCACCCCCCAGGCGGGGGATTTTCCAGCCGCGCATCCCACCCCGGGGTGCTGGGAAGGGAAAGGCAGAGCATCACCCTGTCCACATCTGAAGGTGGGGGAAATTTTTTGCATTTGGAGGGACCATCTCTGCCCCATCTTTGATCTGCCCAACTCGCCGGAGCCGATTATAGTGAAAGGTCAGAGCTGTTATCTGCGGGTGCCCAACTTCCACATTTTCATAATGCAACTTTCTGGTATAAACTGCTTTGGTGGGGGGCAGGGTGTCCTGCAAAGGGCACGGAGAAAAACTCGATTGCCGGGATGGAGAAGACGAGAATTTCCCTCCCTGGGTTTCCCATTTGGGGAAGGGACCGGCTCTGGTGTCCTGATCCAGGGACTGTGCTCCACAGCCATCCCTGCGGGCATCCCGCCGGGCAGAGGCACCCTAACTCAGCCTAAAGTCAGTCATTTCAGCCCTCTGCGTGCTAATACTGCACTTATGCTTCTCTGGAATCATGATAAGAGAGAAGAAAAAAAAAAATTATAAAATCTCCGTTTTCAGATAACGCTTAAAACATTGCTTTTAGCAAACTTGAGTCATTCGTGGTTTGTTTCCTGTGAGATACTAAAAATGCCATCGCGTGAAGCCCCGAGTGAACGCATGGGAACTGTTTCTTTTGTGGATTAAATCAATCCATTCCATGTCACATCTGATGTTTTCTGTGTTACGTTTTCTCTTATTTTATACTGTTTTTTAAGAAGCAATAACCCAAGCTCCTTGGTATGCGATGTCCAGGTTTCAACTACAAGGTTTTACTAATCTTTATTTATTTACCTACCTTGTGTTCTAGTGGCTGAAGTGCTGGCTTAGAAATCTAGGGACATCAAAAAGCTAATGCATAAACCAGCAATTCTGTTCTGTGTAAACATCCGCCGGGCTGTTCCGGAGTTCAGGGCTTTCGGAGAGACCTGGCTTGTGACTCCTGAACACCCGTAAGATGAAATATTTTGGGGTGCATCTGAAGTTTCAAATAATGGGTAATAAAGGATAATAATGCGCGTTTCCTTCTATTGGAAGGCTCTCCGAACTTGTCAGAGTAGAGGCCACGTGTTAGGGAGTGTTGGGCCCAAAAGAATAAACTTGGAAAAACGAGGGCCTAATCGCGTGTAGAGTTCCCCACGATTTTAAGGAAAACTCACCGAGCTGGTAGGAGAGGGATGTTATGACACAACTTGCAGAGCACAGCAGTGTAAACCTAGCAGAGTGAAAACCAGAACAGAATATAATCAGATACTATCTCAGGGCTCAGCTTGCCTAAATAAAAAACTGCAGGATCAGTTTCTCAGCACAGAAGTTCTTGACCAGTGGTCGTTTCTCCCTGCTGAAGAAAGTAATTTTTGCCCAGAAAACCGCTGACCCAGTAAATAAGTGGTAGTAATACGATTTTTTCCTGTTGCCTGCTGGAAATTGGGAGCAGCCTGATCCTTCTCCATCAGTGTCGGTCTCCTCTACCCCCAGCAGCCCGAGAGAGGGCAGGCAGTGACAGAAACAAAGCATTTGAGGGGCTCTGTGCTAGACGGAGAACCCAGTAACATATGGAAAACTCTGGGGCTCTGCTCTACCAGATGTTGGGCACCTTGGTCATATCCAGCAAAGCATAAATGTATCTACGCGCCTTCCTTGCCGCTAGCCATGGGTTTAAAATTAAGCAAAGTGCTTAAAGGATTGATCCAATAGTTTTTGTATTAACTTGCCTGGGGTTTGGATGCAGCCCTCAGTGGCAGCCCCAGGTCCCTGCAAACCCTGCAGAACTGAGCTCAGGTGCGTTTCTTTTAATTTTTTGCCGATTGGTTTGGGTTTTTTTTTTGGCAGAACTTGTAAAATTTCACAAAAAAAAAAAAGAAGATAATTCCTTAAGGAAGTAGCTTTGAAGAAAATTCTTGCTTTATCCCCAGGTCTTACCAGAACCATCCTAGATTTCAGAGCTTTTTAACAAGGGTAATACCATGCCTGAATTGTCAATGCTAGTATCTCTTTTCACGCAGGGATGTGTAAATCCCAAATAATTATTTGAGCTTTTAGCGTAGACCCATCCTGCGGGATTCATGTCCTTAGCTGAAGGGGAAATAAGAAGTCCTGCGGTAACATCAGGTGAAATTCTGGCTCTGTTAAAACCAGCAGCAAAACTTAAACCAGTTGGGCAACAGTCTCATCGGTTGTATTCATTCATTTCACGCTGTTCGGAGAAACGACATCCTCAGACTTAGTCTGCAAATTTACGTTTCCCAACGGAACGTTGACCGCGTGTAAAATCCCTCGGGTGCCTTTTCCAGCCCTTTAGCCCTTGGCGAGGCAGAAATTCCCTTTGCTTCCCGCGGCACTAACAGTCAAAGCTTGCAAGCTCAGATTTACAATACGTTCATGTATTTTTGGGTTCACGCACCGATGCTTTGTGGTACTGCTGGGGTTCTTCCGTAAATTTTAGGTCCATTCAGAGGTTGTCGGTGCTGATCAGGTCACTTACAGTTGTTTCTAGGTAAATCTTAAAACATCTTGTCGAAAGAAAGCATTTTTTTAAAATGGAAGTGAAAGCGTTGCTACATGCTGTGGACAAAAGAGAATTGTTGGAAAATGTGAAGAACATAGTAAGAACTCCCAGGATTTTGTGGGTGTTGGCATCTGTGGGTCTGCGCAGGCGTAACCAGCGTTGCTACGACATGGTGAATCCAGGCAGCTTTTTGATTGCGCTTTTGAAAAAAGTGCAATCTTTCATTATGGAAGAATTGGGTTATGGGAAAGGTCTTTCTTTTATGAGAACTGCACGGATTGAGACACCGAGCAATTCATGTTCTGTCCGGCAGAAGAAAAATGCTGTATCTACACGAATGCCAATGTCCTAGTGAAGTAGTAGATACCTTCACAGTAATTAATACACACGGGTGATACAGAGATTCTCACGTTTATGCATTATTCTTTGAAGAAAAATGAAAAAATTAGTTAGCAACTTTTTGGATGGTCTTATTAACTCGTTAAATTTTAAGCTCTTCTCTTTTTTTAAAGCAAAAGAAGAGTGAAGTCCTGCTCCTCTTGTGTCCGAAGTGGACAAATCGCTCACTCCACTGGCAGAAAAACCAAGGACGTAATCCCTGTTCTAACTTGACCGCTCTTGTGTTTCGTTTTTCCTTCTCCTCCTTCTCACGTGGATGCTTTGGGAGTACATTTTCCGTCTCCAAACGGTTCTTTCCTTCCCTCAGGGAGCCGGTGGATGAAGTCCTCCAGATTCCCCCTTCGCTGCTGACATGCGGCGGTTGCCAGCAGAACATCGGGGACCGCTATTTCCTGAAAGCCATCGACCAGTACTGGCACGAAGACTGCCTCAGCTGCGACCTGTGCGGGTGCAGGCTGGGAGAAGTGGGGAGACGGTTGTATTACAAACTGGGCAGAAAGCTCTGCCGAAGGGACTATCTCAGGTACGCCACCCACTCCTTCCACCCACCCTCCCCTTCCTTCCATCGCTTCGGCTGTGCTTAGTCATTTAATTGGTGTAGCTAGTCAGCAAAGATCCATTAAAAAAATCATTTTTGACTACTTTTAAACATAACGCCTGACACACAGCACCTCAGGTTTGCAATCGCAGGTTTACAATATGGGCTCGTGTATTTTAGGGGGTTGATGCACAGATGCTTGGTGGTACTGCTGGGGTTCTTCAGTAAGTTAGAGATAAATCCAGAGGTTGTCTGTGTTGATTCGGTCACGTAAAATTGTTTATAGGTTAAATCTTAAAAATCTTGTTGGGGAAAAAAAAAAAAAAGGCATTTTTCACTGAAAATGAAAGCGTTTGCTACCTGTTGTGGGCAAAAGAGAATAATTTAAAAATGTGAAGAATATAGTAAGAACTCCCAGGACTTCGGGGTTGTCGGCATCTGTTGGTCTGCACAGACATCACCCGATAGCTCCAGGGGAACCGTGCAGTGTCAGCGTGGGATTCCGGCAGGTGGAAATTGCAAAAAGGTGATGAATTTCAGCAGGCTCCCCCTGAGATCACAACGAACTGGTTCACCCGGATGGTTTTCAATAGTTCTGTGCTTCTCCGAGCATTGCCTTGGAGCTGGAAGGTCCATAAAACCAGGTGCCAAGATGGGCAACTGATGAGAGATCATTTACTTCTCTCATTTAAGCACACGGTATCCAAGGTAACTGAATTAAATTCGTTTTCCTGACGCAGTGATATGAGCTATATGAGAGATGCTTGCTTCCACTAGCCAGCAGGGCTACTGGAGTCAAGGTACCTGCTTGGTGTCTGAAGGCGCTGCCTTTTACACACGGATCGATCCCCGTCTTTTTCTGCATCGCTGGCAAAGTTATCGGGGACACTTCGGGCTGAAGGATGCCATGTGCTGTGTGTTTATTGCAAAGCTACAACCAGCACAGGAAGGTTTGATTGCGCTAATTTTTGGATCCAGCGGATTTTTGGGATTCTTAATCCTGGTCCTAAATAGACAAGAATTTACCCATTTTGCTGAATCAGGTCCTACAAATACACTTGTTGTAGGTATTTTCATTAACATCTCTCTGCCTGTCTGTTTTGCCAAAATTTGTAAGTAGAAGGATTAAATTGAGATGAAGATATTTCACAAAAATTTATAATAAAGGATCTTTATATTCTTGATTACAATTAAAGTATTGATCTTTGCTGTGCTGGTTGCGTACCGTTCCCTCTGGCGGATCCCTAATGTCACAGGAGGTCGCTGGAACAGAATAGCGATACTTGATGTTTTTTCAGCTCCCTTCCTGAAGTCTGATTTACCTGCCAATAAAAACTAACCCAAAATCTCTGTGGAATTCCTAATTGTGGTGTTCCGATGGGAATTTTGCTAAGCAGAAACGAAGAGCTGAGTTCTGCTAATGGGGCCGCTTGTAAATACTGGGCGTAAAGAACAGTCCGGCAGTGATCCGCTGTTAGTTACACTTTCCAAATGCTTTTCATCTTAAAATGGAAGCAACAGAAAGAATGGCAATACAATGAATGTATTTTCTTGCTCTGAAGTTCAACATTTTTATTTATTTAATAATGCAACATATAATCTCTTTCCTTTAATATTAATGAAAAATTTGGCAACCTTTTTATAACCTGAGTATGACTTGCGTTGGGCAGAAGTAAACACTGACATCTCCTGGTAGATGAAAGAAATTATGTCTTTTCCCCTTAAAGATCTCTTAATTTAGTGGGCATCCTTTTTTCCAGTTCAGAGGATGATACGAAGCAGGCACAACATACGTAAAAGAAGTGTAGGAGGTGGAAAAACTCTTTCCAGTATTCGTACGGAAACTTAGAAGTCAAACTCAATAGGTGTATACTCTGAACAAGTAATACGTAGTATTTCTTCCCCCTTTTAAGAAAAAAATAATAATGTATTTCTGCTCATTTATTAATTATTTGACTTAGAAACTCTGTAGCCAGCAGACTGCATGAAAGGCTGGTGTTCACCCATAGCTGAGTCTCTCCCTGCTCCAGCTCACAGCAGTGCGTGCTGTGAGGGGAATACATACCTAGAACGTTCATTAGAGGCTCCTCTTAATAGACAATACCATAATGAGCTCAGCAGGGTTTTTTGATGCGGAATAAAGAGCAGTCCACATCATAAAATTGCTTGGGCTAGCGTAGGAATCTAGAAGGTCTTAGCACATAGCCTTCCGAAACCCAGCAGGAGTGACTTCATGGATGTTTGAGCTGGAAAGAATCTCCAGTGTGGAGGCAGCGACAAGAGAGGGGGGAGTCTTAGATCATGGCTTGTGTCAACTCCTTGCTGTAAACTACAGTAGCAACAGCTGAAGATAGGGAAAATCTATCAACAGAAAGGTATTCTCTACTGAGCGCTGAAGTGGAAGTATTAGCATGGCACGACTTTATGCTACGATCTAGGGAACCTTTACTCCTCCTGAAGCTGCTCAGCAATTCAGGGTAAGGTTATTGATCAGAGAAGTCAATTCTCTTGAAAACAGGGGAGGACCTTGGCCTTTCTACTTCCATTTTTGGTATTGCAAAGTTCAGAGTTTTGCTCGGCAGCTTTCCACGTGACCTCTATCTAACTTGGCAATACTATGACTAATGGATCAAGGCACTGATGTCGTGTTCTTGTTTTCATTTGTTTTTTTCCCATCGCCCCAGCAAAGGAGCTCTGCTTACTTCTCTGCTGTTCTTGTTTTAGGCTCTTTGGCCAAGATGGCCTCTGCGCCTCCTGTGACAAGCGAATCCGGGCTTACGAGATGACCATGCGGGTGAAGGACAAAGTGTATCACCTTGAATGCTTCAAATGTGCTGCCTGCCAGAAACATTTCTGTGTTGGGGACAGATACCTCCTCATCAACTCGGACATAGTATGTGAACAGGACATCTACGAGTGGACTAAGATAAATGGAATGATCTAGCGAGGACACGCCTCCGTAGTCTATAAAAGACATCTCACGGGCGACACCGATGCATAGCTGCAGTGAGGAGATCATCACTTGAGCTATGGGCTTTGTCTAAAATGGGGGGAAAATACCACGGAGTCGGCCCTTTGCAGGCAGTGCTGCGTAGAATCTGAACTACATATGGGTGAAGAAGGGAGAGCGAAGCAATAGTAGATAGACTGACTTCTGTTAACAAAGGCGTATGGACAATAACTGACATCAGCCACGTAGGTGAGAGCTCGGGAGCAAACACAACACCGTAACGAATCCTCCTAACGGGAAAAAAAAGAGTAGGGACCTCTGTAAAGAGATGTTGTGACTTTGTCACCTGCAGACTAGGATTGTGCAATTGAATTTTCTTCTCGTCTTGTTTTAGTTACTGAGTTTAGACGACAGCTCCTAATGTAGACACGAGGAAGAACACTGGCAGAAAAGGGCCATCGCTTCGGTGGTCATTCTATACGGCCTTACACTTCGGGTAGGAGAGAAAGCGGGAAGAGGGTGGGGGTTATTTTTGCATGATTTTTTTTTTTTTTTACTTTGAGAATGAACAGTTCATCCTCTTGTCCCAAACTCTTCTTTAAAAAAAAAAAATCCTGCTGAATAGTTGTTTTCGGGCACTGCTGTTTCAAGATGAGATGTTCCACAGATCATTTCTATACAAATATAAATCTAAAGAGTTGCTCAACTATTTTATTAACTTAGATTATATCGATAAAATATTTGTTGTGTGTAGTATGACTCTGCAGCTTTAATAAAAATAATAGAAGATTTGAGTGTTGTTATTTCTTTTTTTTTTTTTTTAAATTGGGCTGGGTATTTTGTTTGTATTTTTTATTTTATTTTTTGTAGTGAGGCTTCTACACTGTGTCTAGGGCTGATGCCTGCTGGTTGTGTTTCAAAGCAGTAATGTGAGAACCCTGAGGTCTCAGTAAGCCTTGTAGCATTCACGCTAAGGAGAAATTAGGTAGTGTTGTGTGACACTGAAGCTCTTTGGTGTTTACGAGGAGGTTTTGAGGCTGGTGGCCCACAGAGAAATACATTTGGGTGTTACTTCACAGCAAAGACGGAGCCTATCTGATCTCAGACAAGATCATGTAGGATCAGGGTCTCCTAGAAAGGTAGCTCATCCTGATTTTGCTCTGGATAATTGAATCCAGCTTAATATCACTAGAGCAAATCAATAGTTGCTTATATTTAGAAAGAATTAAGTTCAGAGCCTTTCCTGCAAAGACTGTTGTCACTTGTTTCTTAAGCAAAAGGAAGTTTCTTAGCATTGCAGAATTACTAAGAACATGAGAAGCGCACCTGGTCAGGGAAAAGTGGACATTTGGTATCTTACTCGCCCAGAGATAAGTAGTGGGGGCCCAGGCAAGCAGGGAATGACCTCCGCATGAAGCCTTTCCAGCTTGCAGGAATCATAGGGTTGGAAGGGACCTCTGGAGATCACCCACTCCAACCCCCTGCCAGAGCAGGGTCACCCAGAGCAGGTGGCACAGGAACGCGTCCAGGCGGGGTTGGAATGTCTCCAGAGATGGAGACTCCACCACCTCTCTGGGCAGCCTGTGCCAGGGCTCTGCCACCCTCACAGGAAAGAAGTTCCTCCTCATGTTGACATGGAACTTCCTATGGTCAAGTTTGTGCCCGTTACCTCTTGTCCTGTCACTGGGCACCACTGAGAAGAGCCTGGTCCCATCCCCCTGACACCCCCCCTTTCAGTATTTATAAGTGTTGATAAGGTCCCCCCTCAGTCGTCTTTTTTCCAGACTGAAGACACCCAAATCCCTCAGCCTTTCTTCATCAGAGAGATGTTCCAGTCCCCTCAGCATCTTGGTAGCCCTTTGCTGTCCCCTCTCCAGCAGTTCCCTGCCCTTCTGGAACCGGGGAGCCCAGAACTGGACCCAGCGCTCCAGACGCGGCCTCCCCAGGGCAGAGCAGAGGGGGAGGATGACCTCCCTCCACCTGCTGGCCACACTCTTCTTGATGCCCCCCAGGATGCCCTTGGCCTTCTTGGCCACAAGGGCCCATTGCCGGCTCATGGTCATCCTGTTGTCCACCAGGACTCCCAGGTCTCTTTCCAACTTCCAGCTTCAAATGAGCTTTGTGTGAACTTGCCTTCAGACCCCTCTGCCTAACACCGACCCAAGGACCCATTCTCCATGAGTTTGCCTCGTCCCTTTTTTTGGCTCTTTGGCCTCCATAAAGTCCCAAAGCAAGGATTTTTACAGTTTAATTCTGTGCTGTGTTTATTTCAAAACCTGTTGCCTGATAACTTCGTTGGTTGACCACCATATTGTGTGAGATAATGAACAGTCATTTCCAATCACATTTTTTTCACTGTTCTTGACTTTAAAGACTTATATCATATTCCCTCCAACTTATTTTTTTCTGAGATGAATAGTCTAAGATCCTTCTTACATGAAAGCTGTTTCACGCCTCTGATAATCTCTGCTTCTCATCTCTGTATGTTTTCTGGTTCTACGTTATCATTTTCCAGGCTGTCACTAGACCTGCACGTTGCGTTCAAACGTACTAAAAAATAAAGTTTATAACAGAGCTGAACAAGCCTGCCAGTCCACTCAGAAGACAGTTGGCATGTCCACTCACCCCAGCAGCACTAGCGTGTAAGGAATAGACCTAAGCATATGGATATCTATTTGTCTGATCATTTGCAATAAACTTGGCCACCTAAGGGATCTCTCATCCAAGTGGCAGGACTGACCAAGGACAACATTTTGCATTTTACAATGGATATTCTGAGAGCTCTTTTTTCTTTTCTTGCTTTTGTTGTCACAGCTAGTGTTGGGGACAAAACCTTTAAATCTTACTACCAGTGAAATTGGAAACTATGCATAATGAGATCATGCTTGAAAAGACTAGTTTGAGGGCTCTGTGATTTAGCTCTTCTCAAGTGATACGCTGACCTCTGGAGGCCATAGGCAGCTGGTATAATTTTAATTCTTAGCCTAAAATGTATCCCTGCCAGCACAGGCAAGAAAGCTATGGAACCAAGGAAACTACCTATCATCTCTCTTCACCCTCAGTGGCTCCTGGCAAATATTCTGTCCAGCTAGAAATGAAGTCTCATTATCCCTGTGACACAGCTTGGTGGACGTAACCAGGACGCTAACGCAAGGTGGAGGTGGACAATTGTTCTTCAGGTCGGTGCCTGGGGAGCACACACACACAGTGAGCACCATCAGGCAAGGTAGTACCAACAGCTTCGTGGCAGATGCCTTTAAAGCTTCCCAGGTCACCATGCACTGCTGAGGCCCCACCTCGAGGGCTGTGTCCAGTTTTGGGCCCCTCACCACAAAAAAGACATTGAGGGGCTGGAGCGTGTCCAGAGAAGGGCAACGGAGCTGGTGAGGGGTCTGGAGCACGAGCCTTGTGAGGAGCGGCTGAGGGAGCTGGGGGTGTTCAGCCTGGAGAAAAGGGGGCTGAGGGGAGACCTTCTCGCTCTCTACAGCTCCCTGAAAGGAGGGGGTAGCCGGGGGGGGTGGGCTCTTCTCCCAAGGAACAGGCGATGGGACAAGAGGAAACAGCCTCAAGTTGTGCCAGAGCAAGTTTAGACTGGATATTAGGAAATTTTTTTACACTGAAAGAGTTATCAAGCATTGGAACAGGCTGCCCAGGGAAGTGGTTGAGGCACCATCGCTGGAGGTGTTTAAAAGATGGGCAGACACAGTGCTTAGAGATATGGTTTAGTGGTGGTTTGTCAGAGTTAGGTTGATGGTTGGACTAGATGATCTCAAAGGTCCCTTCCAACCTGGGTGATTCTACGATTCTATGTCATTGCCATGTCCCTCTCAGAGCCTCCCTTCTTTCCTCCTCTCTCCTTTCCCCGAAAAAATATACCTCGATAGCACTATTGTACGAGCAGGGCAGAGGAGCACTTACAGTTTCGTGAGTACCAACTACTTCGTGGCAAGAAATTTTTGCAGACGGTGGCAATCAGCTGTAAAAGTGTGGCTCTCTGTAGTCACACACTGATGATGGAGACAAACAGGTATCAAAGGGAGCGTCGTACACTGGGGAGACTGGGACTCCGCTCCATCCCACGGCGCTGCCAGCCAAAGGGTGTCTGAACGTGTTTCAGATGACAGGTAGCCATCTGCTGAGAGTCCCGGCCCCGCGAGGGGAAGGGGGAGGTAAAATGAGCTTCCCTTTGACAAAGTAAGCCGCGATTTTGACTTTTCAGAATTGCTATGAAGAGGTCGTGAGCTGCAGCCTGATCTCCCGCAGCGTGATGGTGTAACTGCCTGTAAAATAGCCGCAATCACAGAGTTACACCAGCATAACGATAGCATCGATGCGGTCAGGATCAACGGGTGTCATGACAGGTAAGAGCTTGGACACTTGTTCCCTGAACTCTTTCCAGTGTAATTTTTAAGCTTACTCAGGCGTGCTGCAGAGCTGATTTCCACGATTCCACCTCACAAAGAGGTTTGGCTGAAGATTTAGAGTAAGGGGCCTTGTTAGCATCTGGGTTGAGATTAGGTAAGAGTGGCAATGGTTCAGAGAGGCTTTGTGGTTTTGCACTCATAAAAGTAGGATCCGTGTTTTGTTCCCATCCCAGAAAGTATTTCCTGCGTGACTTTCGGCAAGGTGCTTAAATACTCTGCTTCTCAGTTGCCTGCCTGTCAAATGGAGATATTATCACTTACTCTGTAAAATATCACTTGTTCTGTAAATTTTTTTAGAATTCCTAAAGGAAATACACTAATTATTTTGGGTAAGTTACCATTTCCACAGGGAAATGCATTTTAAAACGTAAATGAATAGATTTGTAAAGGAAGGATGCTGCAGGGTCCACAGTGGATATTCTTATTTTGTTATAAGACCATCGGTTTTATCTAGTTTATGTAACTTCAGAAAGCGTTTAAGCTGAACTGGAAAATGACAGCTTGTGCCAGAAGAAGAGTCTCTACCTGTGTAATTATACCGGTCTGTCGGTGGACTTTTCCCCGCCAGATTCCGAACTCTTGCTCTCCGGATCCAGGAGGAGAGAGAGCAGATTTCTCTTGGAATTAGCGTAACCAACGCTTCCCCTCCATCCTCACCTCAAGCATGTTCCTTACAGTAAGGACTCTCTCCTGAAATAACAAGAAAATAAAGTGTTCCAAAACCAACGGCGAAAATAAAAGCAAAGACGATTTAAAGGCGTAGGCGAAAAGCACAATAATCCGAATACGACTTCATCAGCCCATATTCAAATGCATTGTCCTTTATGTGTTTTCAATATCAGCAGTATTTTAAAAGGCATATCATCCTTCAAGATTTCCCTTCTTTGTCCCCATTATTCAATGTCATGGTAGGAAGATGAGAGCATTACCATCGATATCGCTTTTTTAATTCCATGCCCCCGCATAATAGAGTTTTCAGCGGAGAGAGTAAATGGGAATCGGTTGTTAATTCAATACAGGATACAGAAGCTGCCTCTCCCATCTCTTTTTCTCAAGGTAATACTGTGCCTCCAATTGTCATTATACCCAAGAATCAAATTATTTGAATTCTGGACACATCAGCACAAAACCGAAGACTCCCTGCCAATTCCGTAGCCTGCCTGGAAGAGAACATCCGAGAGCATCACTCATTTATACGACTGCCAGCCCGAGACTGTAAATGCAGAAAACAAGAAGGCCTCAGGTGCTGCACTTTAACACGTCTTTCTGCTCCTGCATCGCCCCCCCTCACCCCCCCATCACACACGAGGTAACATTTTGTCTCTGAAAGGCAAAGCCTTCAAGCATCTGCCGGGGTGAGCATAGACTCCGTATGGCCTGAATGCGAGTGGAAAATGAGACTATTAAGTATATTAATTGATAACAGCGACTTGCGACTTTGAAGGAGATTCACGACACTTGCAAAAATAATCTATAAAGATCGTTGTTGCTCTAAAAAGACAGTGCAGCATCAGCTTATTTGACTTGCAGCAGGTTCATCTCTTTTATAGAGCGTACTGCACTGCAGGCAAAGGGAATTTTAATGGACACCGGAAAAAAATGATCTACTCCTCTGTCCCACGACAAAAAAGAAACCATAAAAAGACATAGAACAGAGAGACTGAGATACCATATCAGACAACATTTAAGGAGCTATAATTAAATTAAGATTCAGAAGTCTGTCAATGAGATGAAGATTAAACGGGCAGAAAGTTGAACCTTGTTTGAAGCAACTTGTTCCCTCCTGCTGGGGGTTGTTTCATACCAGGCTGATGAGAAGGCACATCTCTAAGAGGTTCCTAATAAACCAGCACATCCCTGATGGTTAATTAATACACATCCTTTGCAGGAGTATACCGTGTTCCGTTTAACGCTTTTCAAGTGCCTTGCAAGCATTAATGCAGTAACGCGTTACTCTTTCCTTTTCTAAGCCCCGCTCCATAGGTGGGGAAACTGAGGCACAAAACGAACATGACCGGCTTAAAAATCACCCAGTAACTCGGCCCGAACTTCCGCGGGAGCAGAAGTTAGATCTCTTGGCTTGAGTGTGACCTTTCAACCACCCGCTGTTTGGCAACTGCTGAGGAAGCCGGTATGGTCCCCCATGGCCTGACCTACCCGACAGTGGGGATCTCAAATACACTGGGAGAGCAGTCTCAAATAGCGTTTTATATGGATACTTTCTATGAATTATGCCTGACGGTGATATACATCCCCTCCTGCATGACAGGCAATCCGGGATATAAAGCTCAGCTGTGTTTGCGGAGTCAGGAGTTAAGAGCCTGTGGGGACATTTGGGTATGGGTGGTAAAAACCCATGAACTTGGGCTAAAATAAATGCATCTGGTGACAACTATGGCTTATTCTTCAAATACAGAGGGTGACCCACCATTTCACTCTCTGTAGCAATATGCAAGCAATGCCTGAAGCCCCCTTAAGCCCCCTTATCTTTTGGGTTGGCCAACAGCAAAGGGATCATAGAACCATAGAATGGTTTGGGTTGGAAGGGACCTTAAAGATCATCCAGTTCCACCCCCTGCCCTGAAATTAAAAAGGTCACGGTGTGTATAGATGGGAAAATTAACTTATTGAGATCAATATCATTAAAACAAAGTGTTGCATCTTAAGTGTGCATGCAAATACCAGATTTTTTTTAAACTTTCTTCCACATTTTATTGAAAAGTAATAGGTCTTCAGGGAAAGAGTATTTTCATTTTGTTTTAATTCATTTCAGAGAAATTCTTTTTCCAGAACACTGTCCCTAGAACTGATTTCCTCTAAGACCTTCAAGGAGGATTCTGGGTCCTGGCTTTGCAATAGGAATCTGGAAATTTTTGCAAACCTGAGGTCATAGAATCATAGAATTATTAGGGTTGGAAGGGACCTTAAAGATCATCTAGTTCCAACCCCCCTGCCCTGGGCAGGGACACCTCCCACCAGACCAGGTTGCTCCAAGCCCCGTCCAACCTGGCCTTGAACCCCTCCAGGGACAGGATGGTGTAACAGTAGTGGTTGGAATGGTGAAAAGTAGCTGTTGACAGAGGAATAACCTTTTAAAGCCATGACCCAAGAGAACTAACTCCTTTTGTGCTCCTGTAGCTCTGTGCCAGCTACCTTTCACGTGATTGCTGAGATGTTTCCTCTTCAGGGCTGTATCTTCTTGTGTTGGTCGGTAAAAGCTGGCACTAAGAAGGCTGTGAAAGAAGCCTGGAAAGCAAGGCAGGCTTTTGTTTTCTTCCTTCAGTTAATCATTGCAGACCTCTGCCTAAAAGACAAAAAAAGCAAAAGCATTTCTTTTGCATGAAAGCTACCACAAATGCTTGCCAGGCTAAAAATGGCAAATAAAGATCTGGGAGCAGGGGTGCAGCACACCAGCAAACCAGCATCGGAGACAGAAGTAACGAGGCAAAAGCCCCCGGATAAAACAGCTGAGAGTTTAGAAGAGTTTATTCGTAACCAACTGATGATATTAGCGGAATACTCTGTAACGACTCCTGTTGTCTCTGTGTAGCTCCCACAACACATCAGTGACAAGATGCATTTTCCCTTTCTATGGCAGGTTTGGATGCTTGTTAGGACAGGGAGCGGCTTTTCAACCATCGCAGCTGAGCCCTTGACTTCAGGCTCCAGCCTTCTGACTTTTGTAGACCCCTGCTTCTGGCCTGGGATTAGTTTTGGTTTTCTTCTCTCCTCAGATATGCACCTTGCATCTTGTATCAGACAACTTTACCAATGTATTTCACAACAGCTGCGAACTGTTTTAGAGATGCAGATGGTTTACTTATTTACATCTATTTTAAAGAGATCATCAGAATAAAGCTGAAATTCTTCTACAATAAGACACATAGTCTTCAGTCTGACAATATCCCGAAGCATCCTGGCAGCTACCCAAAGCAGTGCTTTGATATCATATTGATATCTCGTGAAAAAGATCTAAGACCCGCAGTCATCAACCTAAGGACGCTTTGCAATGCTGGGAAATTCTCAGTCGGCTTGTAAGATGACGAGGTGGTTATTATGGGGTTTTTTGCAGTCGGTAGGTGCAAGCGAGCGCTGAGCGAGCTGTAGTACAGTCGCCCTGGAGTTCTTGGAGCTGGACCAGCAGTGAGTTTGACCCAACAGGCACGAGAGGCGTGCTGTTCAGCTGATAAGGAAACTGAGAATGTGCATCAGCAAATACAGTTTGTTTATCCCGTAATAACTGTTTTTGAGTAGTACAAGCAAAAAGAGGCTGGGTCTGCACTAGACAGATAAGAGCTAGGACCAAAAGGACAACCAAAGGTCGCGCCAGGCCTCCTGGAAACTTCAAAAGAGGAGCCTTCGGTGGGAATGGATGACTAAGGGAATTGCAAAGGGCTGCTGGAGTCTTTTATCTTTGCACTACCTCTTCAAATCCAGCTCAACACTTCAGTCGTTTATTGTTGCCATCGTCTGATGGATGTACACGGGGCTCAGTCTTGTTCCTACTGCACGTGTGTTTATGGCCAAAAAAAACCCCACCGCTATGGCCACGGCTAACTGGCTGCCTCGTTAACAATCTCAGCTAATAACCTAATGAAGGTGTGTGTGGAGCTGAAAAGTGAGCTGCTATCTGGTTCTTACAGATGTTTTCTTCAGGTCAGGAAAGGCTCAATAGCAGCAGAATCTTCTCTAGGGGTGCCTTAATGTTCTCTGTGTTCCTTGGGTGAAGAAAGACCTTCTGAGCTCCCACAGGGTCCCGGCACTTTTCACAAGATCATGAAACATTCTTCCAACCCTGGCTTTCAGTGGGGTCTTTCACACATCCGTTAGGCCGTGAATCACGTCATCGCATCAGGAATCACACACAGTGGAAATGTTGTAAGCGCAGGAAATTATAAGTATTCCTGGGGCTTTATCACCGCCTTTTTTTTGACCATGTTAAATTTGAAATTAGCTGTCTTGGTCTCCTGCGAACTTTGTCAGGGCTCTTGTCTGTCAGCATTAATTAATGTTGATTGTGCAAAATGTATGTGCAAAAACTGAAAGCAGGTATTAGCGTTGCTGGCCTGTGATGAAGGCACCTACCTACTAATTACCCACTGCACTGAGTTTCTCTTCTACACTGTCTGCTTCATTTCATGTGTTAGCTCTTGGACGCAAGAATCGTGCCTTTTGATGCTATTCATGCACTGTAAAGGAAATAAACTTTATTTTGGATTCTTTCACAGGCTAATGTTTACACTTGCAGCAGTATCTTATGTTTGATTTATGTGAAAGGGGATGATATGAAAGGACAACCAACTCGGAGCTAAGCGACCCTGGGAAAGAATAACGCCAGTTTGTGTCAACACGGAATCTTTCATCTGAAGAAAATAGTCCACTCTATCAAAATGACTCTCTAAGTGGGATTTCAAACTCGGCAAACATACATAAATATTTTAGACCCATTTTGGAGCTAAGAATAGGAGGCAAAAGAAGTTGCTAATAAAAAAAGACAAGCCTGAAGTCACAGAGCACCTTGACTCAGAGCTGTGCCGTGCAAGACAGGGAAGGACCTGTTCGTGGACTATTCCAACATAGACCTGTTGGAGCGGGGCCAGAGGAGGCCACGAAGATGATCCGAGGGCTGGAGCCCCTCTGCTGTGAGGACAGGCTGAGAGAGGTGGGGGGGTTCAGCCTGGAGAAGAGAAGGCTCTGGGGAGACCTTCCAGCCCCTGCCAGTCCCTAAGGGGGCCTACAGGAGAGATGGGGAGGAACTCTTTATCAGGGAGTGGAGCGACAGGACGAGGGGGAACGGTTTAAACTGAAAGATGGGAGATTTAGATAGATATTAGGAAGAAATTCTTGACTATGAGGGTGGTGAGACACTGGAACAGCAAGCTGTGGATGCCCCATCCCTGGAGGGGTTCAAGGCCAGGCTGGATGGGGCTTGGAGCAACCTGGTCTGGTGGGAGGTGTCCCTGCTCAGGGCAGGGGGGTGGAACTAGATGGTCTTTAAGGTCTCTTCCAACCCAAACCATTCTATGATTCTATGATTCTCTGAAGGACCAGCGTCAGCTTTTTGACCACCTTGGCAACCGATGGAGACAAGACCATCCATGTAGGGCCCTCAGACAATTCCAGGTAGACCAACCTCAGCCATCTTGCCACAGTGTTCCTTCCCCAGCTCATCCCCACATCAGGAGGTGAGAGGCACAAGGCCATGAAGCTCAAACCGAACTTGCAGCCTTCTGCACTAAGGGACCAGCCTGGATTACTGCCCCCGGCATACCTTGTAAGGGCCAGAAGTACAAAAGCCGGGAGTAGAATCCAGCCATGGTTACTTCAAGCCTTTCACTGCAACCACTAGATAAAGTCCATGGGTTGAATTCTTGGTGATTCCTTTGATTTCATTTGCCCTTGGAGCTGTCAAGGCTAAGTCACCATCGTGTGAGGGAGATCCAGGAGGGCTGTCGTGTCGTTGTTGGCTGTGTCTATGTGGCAGTAACGAGGAAGGGTTGATTTTTTTTAAACTGTTGTTTCATTCTGTCAGAAGGCAGCCTGACGCTGTATTCTGACAGATATTCCATTTGTTACTGAAATGTCCGACAAGCTCCTGTGTAATATTTAGTTCATTCAGGTACACATTTCACTGAAGTTCTGGCTCTGATCCCTTTCGCTGCCTCTCCGTCATCTTCCCCATCTCGTCTGAGATTCACTCCCGCAAAGCCTGAAAAAGTGATTGGGTTATCGGTTCGTTTGTAAATCCCTCACCTTTCCAAGGATGGCCCAACTGTCTTTACATTTCTGGGATTCACTGGAGTCGCTGCAGGCTCACACAGCTGCTGTTTTTAATTTTCTTACCTTGCTCTTTCCGTGCTCTTTATTACAGCCGCTCGTTGTGTTCTGGTTAATTTTAGATGATCAGATTTCCAAGCAAAGGTCATCGCCTTTTCGTTCCTATGAAGCCCTGACCTTATTGCATCTTTGCTACAGTAAAGAACAAAGCCAATAATAATAGTGTAATAACAACACAAATTTTCGGCACCTCAGCTTCTTTCTTACTACCAATTCCCCAAGCTGTCTACTCCCCTCAAAGTCTCAGTTTTGCCCATTTATTATTGTCCATTTAGAGCACTAAGGAGCTGATCTTGTGAAATATAGACCATCCCCTGACCAAAAATCTTAGCGCATTAGGTGAATTTCTCAGCACCCGGTGGTGAAGATCCCTAGTGTGTCGTTTCATTAGATTTTCAGTAAGTAAAAATAAATGAAGGATGCTAAAAGCCTCATCGCCGTTCAAAGATTAAGCACGGGGTGCGTGAAGCAATCTGAGAAATTTTTAGTGAGGAATACCTCTGATATATTTAGCCATTTGGGCTCTAAGACTGGTGATAATGGAAGAAAAACTGGGCTCCATTATTAAAGCGGAAAGGAACCTTTATGTCTAGACTGAGCTGAAAAAGTGCCACAATAACATCACGTGTCCAGTTTGTGCAACTCTTGGGTTTTTTAAATGGAGAACGCAAAGCCTGCTGTGGGTAAAGCACTTAAATGCTACAATTTTAAGGGTTTTTTTTGCTTTTGTTTGTGGTTTTTGGTTTTTTTTTGCGGGGTGTGTGTGTTTAATTTGCATTTTGCAAAATTTTTGTTCAGCTTCAGGAACAGATATTTCTCTTTTACTTTCTTTGCACTTGTTAGGATATCCATCAGGAAAGTAAAATGCCAGCTCTTCGACGCACACCTGAGGAGCCTCCAGCCTAACCAGTGGGGATAATTAATTTTTACAGCTAATTCCCGCATTCTAGACCACTTCATCTCCATCCTCACGGCGGCCTGAGCCCCGGTGTAACGCTGGTCCCGGCTACATTTACCCCTGCCGCAGTCACACCTCTGCCCGTCAACTCTCAGAAAAGAAACAAAGATCTAGAAACCTTAAGAGCTGCAGATTGCGGACCTGTCCTCAAATATTCCAGAATTGTTTTAATTGTTCAAGGTAATACATGCTTTATGTTATGCATGAAGGATGACACACACCAGAAGCATATGACATAGGAATACTTTTTAGTCTGTCTCCTCCTGGTTTTCTAATTCTTTTTTCAGTCTCTATGATGTCTCATACCGCTCCGACAGGCAAATGTTCTTTAACGCTGTGGGCTGTCACTCTGAATCCAAAGGAAAATTCAGACCACGACGTGGCACTATGCCAATAATAGAGGGATTTAAACACTAAAAATGAGCAGCAAATGTAGAAACAAAGGTAAAGAAGGAATTTGAGAAAGAAAGAAATACAGAGTGTAGTTTGTACAATTTTATGAAATATCGAACCTGGCTGCTTGAAGGATGAAATCCTCCCCCAAATATTCATGCTTTACATGGAAGGTAATGTCTCATGCCAATTTACATGGAATTACATCCAGTGAAATGGAGCACAATAGGAGCGGAGGAAGATGGATTCAGCCATTGAAACAATACATAAGGGTTTGAATAGATTTTCAGCATGAAAATAGAAAGTGCCACAAAGGAAAAGAAGTCCCCTCCAGCAATATTAGAAAACTAAAGAGTAGATTTTAATTATTTACCAGAAAAAAAGGCTACAATTGATAACCAATGCAAGCCTTAGAACTATGGAAGTACTAGAAGCAACACTATCCAGGCTTTGGATCAATCTTTTGGTACAACCTGACAGAAATAAAGAATTATGTAGCTTCTCTTAGCTCTGCATTGTTAGATTTTCATGGACCACAAAGCCAAGAACAAACACAAATACAAGTAACAGCATTTTAGTAACATTTTAAACATACTTTTACCATTGTATTTTCTTCTCTACAGGGAACTTCACAATTATACAAATCGTAAAGGACAAAACTCTCCCCCACAGCTAGTAAAAACGCAGTCATATAACCACTAGCTTGTTCCTTTTCAGTTCTTATTTGAGTGATGTTGCTAGGACAATCAACTATTTCAATAACATACTACTGGTGTCTGAAAAAGAAGAGAGAAAAAAGGATTACTAGTGTAAAATCACGCAGTAGAAACCATTCTTGCTTTCACATAAGAATATTTAACTCACTAAATGTGAGGGACATAAAAAGAGTAGTTTCTGGTTTTTCCTGCAACTGTCACATACTGTCTGATTTTTTCCATATAAAATGTGATTTATTTAATATTTATCTGTCTCAGAGAATGCTTGTGAAGCTTAATTCACCGTTTGCGTAATGCTTTGGGATTCCTGGTTTTACAGGACTACTGCGTTATAAATTATTTTTGTGACTATATTATCTAATAGCTACTTTTGATGAGCAAACAGATCTTGCTTGTTGAGCCCGAAATGTTTCACCTGCAACATCTCGGGTTTGACACGCTTTCACACAACTCAAAATTTCTGCGTATTAGCTGATGGCTGGAAGTTGGTGGGTCTGTGGCTTGTGGCTCAGGAGAGGACGTGGCCATGGGTTTGGGTTCCAGAGGTTCCAGCAGCACCAACGCTTGGTGACGCAGCCATGTCGGAGACAATGGGCTTCTCCACACAGATGTGGGAGCTTGGCAGCGCAAGTGCAAGGTCCTCCATCTGGGTCGGGGCAATCCCAAGCGCCGATATAGGCTGGGCAGTGACTGGCTTGAGAGCAGCCCTGAAGAAAAGGACTTGGGGGCGCTGGTGGACGAGAGGCTCAACATGAGCCACCAGTGTGCATTTGCAGCCCAGAAAGCCAATTGTATCCTGAGCTGCATCAGGAGAAGCGTGGCCAGCAGGGCGAGGGAGGTGATTCTCCCCCTCTGCTCCACTCTCATGAGACCCCACCTGGAGTACTGCGTCCAATTCTGGAGCCCCTACTACAAGAGAGATATGGATGTGCTGGAGTGTGTCCAGAGAAGGGCCACGAGGATGATCAGAGGGCTGGAGCACCTCTCCTATGAGGACAGACTGAGACAGTCGGGGTTCTTCAGTCTGGAGAAAAGAAAGCTCCCAGGAGACCTTATAGAGGCCTACCAGTATCTTAAGGGGGCCTACAAGAAAGCTGGTGAGGGACTTTTTAGGATGTCGGGTAATGGTAGGACTCGAGGGAATGGATTAAAACTAGAGATGGGTTGATTCAGACTGGACGTTAGGAAGAAGTTCTTCACCATGAGGGTGGTGAGACACTGGAACAGGTTGCCCAGAGAGGTGGTGGAAGCCCCATCCCTGGAAGATTTTAAGGCCAGGTTGGACGGGGCTCTGAGCAACCTGGTCTGGTGGGAGATGTCCCTGCCCATGGCAGGGGGGTTGGAACTAGATGATCTTTAAGGTCCCTTCCAACCCTAACAATTCTATGATTCTATGACCTCAGGTTTGCAAAAATTTCCAGATTCCTATTGCAAAGCCAGGACCCAGAATCCTCCTTGAAGGTCTTAGAGGAAATCAGTTCTAGGGACAGTGTTCTGGAAAAAAGGTTTATCTGAAATGAATTAAAATGAAATGAAAATACTCTTTCCCTGAAGACCTATTACTTTTCAATAAAATGTGGAAGAAAGTTTAAAAAAAATCTGGTATTTGCATACACACTTAAGATGCAACACTTTGTTTTAATGATATTGATCTCAATAAGTTAATTTTCCCATCTATATGCACCATGACCTTTTTAATTTCAGTCCTAGTGGATTCTAGCCATCTGTTAGAATCAGCCAATAGGGGCTGATTATTTAAGCAGGTTTGTATTTGTCTCTTCAGTGCTATTCTAACATTAATTCTTATCCTTTTGGTAAACAAAAACTACAAAGCAATTGCAAGCGATCTGATGTTGGAAGTAGTCAGTACCCCCATCTCCCAGGTCTGATTCTACCAGACTATTCGGTGGTCCAAGTACTCCAGCTGAACACAACGTATTTTTCTCTTTCAGGAAAGCAAATTAAGAAGCTTGATCTCTTAATATTCTTTAAAAGCAAAGCCTGGTTAGTCCCAGACAACCTGAAATGGTGACAAGATGGTCTCCAGCCAGTTGCCTAACCACAGGAGCGAGACGCCATCTGTGATGCTTGAGGGTAACGGGGACACCAGTCCAGGGCTCGCAGATGGCCACAGGCCACCAAGGCCAGTGCTGTACTGGCGCAGAGGCTGAAGGCCCAGTGGCTCCCCAAGGCGGGGGGCACCTCTCCGAAAGCAGGGTCCTCCATCTCATGGCTGCCGTCTGAGCCATGCCCCTGTAGGACATGTTTAACCGCCGAGATCATAGAATCATAGAATGGTTTACGTTGGAAGGGACCTTAAAGCCCACCCAGTGCCACCCCCCTGCCCTGGGCAGGGACACCTCCCACCACACCAGGTTGCTCCAAGCCCCGTCCAACCTGGCCTTGAATCCCTCCAGGGATGGGGCAGCCACAGCTTCTCTGGGCAACCTGGGCCAGGGGCTCACCGCCCTCACAGCAAAGAATTTCTTCCTGATACCTCATCTAAATCTACTCTCTTCCAGTGTAAAACCCTTCCCCCTCGTCCCATGGCTCCCCTCCCTGATCCAGAGTCCCTCCCCAGCTTTCCTGGAGGCCCCCTTTAGGTACTGGAAGGGGCTGGAAGGTCTCCCCGGAGCCTTCTCTTCTCCAGGCTGAACCCCCCCAGCTCTCTCAGCCTGTCCTCACAGCAGAGGGGCTCCAGCCCTCCCAGCATCTCCGGGGCCTCCTCTGGCCCCGCTCCAACAGCTCCGTGTCCTTCTGCTGTTGGTGCCCCAGGGCTGGAGGCAGCGCTGCAGGGGGGTCTCACAGAGCGGAGCAGAGGGGCAGAATCCCCCCCTCGCTCTGCTGCCCACACTGCTGCGGATGCAGCCCAGGACGCGGGGGGGTTTCTGAGCTGGGAGCGCACATCGCCGGCTCACGTTGAGCTTGTGCTCAACCAACATCCCCAAGCCCCTCTCCTCAGGGCTGCTCTCCATCCATTCTCAGGTGGCACTGGCGGCTGCAGATGGCCCCGTCTGTCCCTGCTCCCTGAGGGGAGCCCCGGCGGCGGGCTGAGGGGCCGCCGGCGGCGGGAGGCGGCGGGCGGGCGCGGCCGGCAGGGGGCGCTGCCGACCGCTCCTCCCCGCCCCGCCCCGCCCCGGCGGCTGACAACGGAGCGGCGCGAGGGGCGGGCGCGTCCCCGGCGGCGGCGGAAGCCGGGGGACGTCTCGCAAGATGGCGGCGCCCCTGGACATGGAGCCGTCCGCCCTCAGCCTTGGAGCTGCTGCCCACCGATCCGCTGCTCCTTATCCTCAGCTTCCTCGACTATCGGGATCTGATGAGGTACGGGGCCGGGGCTCCGACGCGATCCGCGCTGCCGGGGGTGCGGGAGAGGGAGGGCCAAGCCGGGCCGGGCCGCGGCGGGGAGTGGGGGAGGCAGCGCCGGACCGCGGGGCGGGGGAGCGGGGCTGAGGGGCGGGAGGCCCGGCCCGCGCTTGGCGGGTGAGCCGGGCCATGCTGCGGGTATCGGGGGGGAGCTGAGGGGTGAAGCCCGGAGGAGGCGGGGTGAAGCCCGCGGGGGAGGTGGGGGCTGCCGGCGGCTGCGGGTCTCACAACTTCTCGGTGGGCGGGTCGCTGGGCCGGGAAACCGGATCGGGGGGGAGCGGGCTGGGGGTGGGGGGGGGTGGTGCTGGACGGTCACAGCGCTCCCAAAGCGCTGGGCAGTGGGTGGGAAAAGGGGTTGGCTCCTTCTGGAGGAGCAGCTGTGTGGAGGACATGTCCTAAAGCACCCTTCCCTTCCAGAAACAGTTCGGGGTGGTTGGGGTTTTTTGGGGTGTTTTTTTGTTTTTTTGTTTTTTTTTTTTAAAGCAAAAGGGCACGTTCCTTGTTTTTCTCTCTCCCATCCTGTGTTGTTTTTGTTTGTACCTAAATTACAACTTAGAGATCATTAAATGGTTTGGGTTGGAAGGGACCTTAAAGCTCCCCTAGTTCCAGCCCCCTGCCCTGGGTAGGGACACCTCCCACTAGACCAGGTTGCTCCAAGCCCCGTCCAACCTGGCACTGAGGTGAACCAATAACTGAATTTGTGAAGTCAATAATTCGCTGAAACTGTTGCAAACAAAGGGCGGTCTTGTTGCCGGTAAATACATTTGATTATTTGAACGAGCTGTTTGAGGAAAGCCAAATGAAATAGGACGATTTTTTTTTCAGGCAGAAAAGCGTGAATGAAAGTTGCAAGCTCCTCTTGGACACTTTACTAGATGGCTGAAGAGTTATGAGTCATACAGTGAAGATGAGAGTATATTTTCAGCTAAAACCTTACCAATGAAGTACAAGCACTGTCAGTGATTGAAATCACCGTATTTAATCAAAGAGGGAGGAATATGTATGAATAAAATAGAATATTATCAAAATGGTTTTTTTGTTTGGGTTCCCCCCCTGAATATTAGTCAAGAAAGTCATGGGGGAGAATTCTGTTAGGACAACAGCAAAAAAGAAATTAAGCCTAAGCAAAAATGGTAACAATTGTTACAAGGCCAGCATGGATGATTTAGTAGTAATTGCTAATGGTGTAGTAAAGGCACTGCCTTTTTTTGTTATGTATTTAACAAAATGAGATGGATTTTGCTGTGCAAGGACAATTAAATACTGTGTAGGTTTCTTATTTATAAGGTCAGTAATGGTAGTTTTGCATAACTGGCTGTTTGTAGTACTCAAAGCCTTAACTGGGGAAATCTCTAGGTTGTTTACGTTTGTTTTAGTGACATGTATATACTCTGACCATCACAACCATTACATTTTCCCTAGTATTCCATAGCTTGGTTAGTCTGGTGGTGGCCCTTAAATAACAGAAAAGCTGACAGGTGACCAAATATTTATGTAATTAATGAGAATGACTTTAATTGCATCTTTATCATGTTTTAAGCCACATGTACCTGTGATGCCACAGTGACTTCTTTCCTACCAGAAATTACAGGCTTGATTGATAAACACCAATATAATGGATTTCTGCAAGGGCTTTGACTTTGGAATATTTCCCCACCTCACTCGTCAAAAAATAATGAAAATTCCCCATGTCATGAATGAAGCTTTTACATGGGCAAATGTCAAAGTTTGAAGTAAATGCATTTTATGTCTTTGTATCATTGCAGAGGGGAAAGGTAATAGCAGGGCCTACAGCAGAATCACTTTACTTTGTTGAGGTTGATTTGGAAATACTAATACAATTCTAGTTTAAACAGCTTATAATGGATATTGAGGAGGAAAAAAAAAAGATTGGATTGGTCAGGTAAACGGGAATAATTCTGTAGTCTCAGTGCAACACGTTTTCACCAGCCCTGGACTTTGGCTGATTTTACTTATCAAAGAAAAGATGGAGAGGCATCTTTATTTCAGTGTGTAACTATGTCCATTTACACTGTTGGTTTTTCTTACTTACTGATTTCTGAACTACACTGAAAAAAAAACCCAAAAATCAGTAACTGGAAGCTTAAGTTTGGTAACCTCATTTGTGGTATTTAGATGTTAATCACAGACATTAAAACACACATATTAACTGTTAGAACAGGCTACCAGAGGAAGTGAGGTTGCCACATCTAAACTGATGGTATCTTTTGAGGAGTTTCTTTAAAGCATAACTGATAATTCATCTCAAACACAGAAGAAAAAAGGTTTATTGTCTGGAGTTCAGGTTAGAGGCAATGATTTCTTTTAAATTCTGTGAGTCTTTGAGTAACACAATCATTCCCTGTATTACTGCTTTGCACATTGCCGATGCTGTACCGAACATTCTTATTCATATAAATACACTGAAATGTCTTACTGTCGATACAGTTGTACGTCCCTGAAAGGCCTTATAACTGTAAAAGTAAATATGGAACAGCCTGTATTTGATGGCACCTCCATTGCTGCTTTTAAAGAGCAAGTTAGCAGGCATCGGGAATACAGGTTAGCTTTTGCTATCTCCTTGCATCAAACCAGGATCAACTTAAGTGATTTCTGAGGACAGTTTTAGACCTATATCCTACAGGTTTTTTAATAACTGCATTTGCAATAGTGCTGCATAGTGAAGGATGTGACTCTTTTAACTACCTGAAGTAGTAATGTTACCTGTCTGTCACCCTGTGTATTTTAACCGTGTCTGTCTTTGTTTCTGGTCATGAAGTTCGTTATTTAAACAACTTAAAAGTGGAAAGTAACTTTATAATGCTGAAAGTGTATAGTTTCTATAGCTTATTGATTGAGCTTTCTGTAGTATGGAAACTGGAAAATACAAGATAAAGACTGACAATCCAGATAAGAAAGCAATTCAAATCATAACAACTAGTCTGCGCTTCTGGAATGCTTACTGCTGATGGAGTGGAGTCAGACAATGTTTACGATGGCATAGGTCTACAGGATGACCTGCTTTACAAAATTACTTAATTGCTGACAGTTCTCAAAGTGTGTAGAAAAGTAGTTCATGACTTACAAAGCTGTAGTGAAGACTTTTAACCATTTTAAGTACAACTCTAAAATGGAACAGCTAACTAACTTTCAAACTCTGCATTTATTTCATGAGAACGAATGTGTAATATACTGCTCAGTATTTAGCCCTGTTTATTTTGCTACTCGTCTACAATCAAATTTAATGATTTTATTTTTATAGTTGCTGCTATTTAAGTCGAAGATTAAATCAGCTATCAAGCCATGATCCATTGTGGAAAAGACACTGCAAGAAATACTGGCTTATTTCAGAGTAAGTATGATTGTTCTAAGCCTTTTTTTCTGTGAAAATAAGACTTATGTTATTGTGCTGTCTGTTTATGTCCACGTTACTTCTAGCGACTCCAAGATTGAATTGGTATTCACCAGCTTCTCAACAGCTTCAAACTGATGAAAGGTTAGAGGTATCAAAAATGTTGATTTCCTAAAAAAGCTTTATGAATGTACAAGTGTTAAAAAGTTTTATGGATGGGTGGAGAAGAGGTGCCCTGTTAATGCCTAGACTGAAGGAGAAGCTGCAGCATGACCTTATCGGACACCAGATATTCTGTGGAGGAAAGCAACATTCTGAATGCTGTAATTATGAGGGGTACAACTGGATGGTTCTGTCGAGGGTAGCCATGACTGTAATCGCAGAGTAGTTGTGGTTGGAAGGGACCTTTTGAGATCCTCTAGGCCAACTCCCCTTCTCACACAAGGTCACCTAGAGCAGGTTGTCCAGGACTGTGTCTAGTGTCCTGTCAGTGGGCACTGCTGAGAAGAGCCTGGCTCCATCTTTACTCCTCCCCGTCAGGTAATTGTACGCATTGATAAGATCCCCCTAAGCCTTCCCCAGGCAGAAGACTTCCAGCTCTCTCAGCCTCTCCTCGTGTGAAAGATGCTCCGGTCCCATAATCATCTTTGAGGCCTTGCACTGGACTTGTTCCAGTACGCCCATATCTTTCATGTAATAGGGAGCCCAGAACTGGAAAGAGTACTCCAGATGTGAGTTCACCAGTGCTGACTGGAGAGGAGGGATCACCTCCCTTGACCTGCTGGCAACACTCTTCCTATTGCAGCCTAGGATACTCTTGGCCTTTTGTACTGCGAGGGTGCATTGCTGGCTCATGGTCAGCTTGGTGTCTGCCAAGACCCCCAGGTTCTCAGCTGGCCAGCCCCCAGCGTGTACTGGTGTCGGGTTATTCGTCCCCAGGTGCAGGATGTTGCATTTCCCCTTGCTGAATAGGAGATTCTTCTCTACCTGTCGAGGTCTCTCTGGCTGTGCAACCATCTGCTGTATCAAACACTCCTCACAGGTTTTAGCTAGAGGGATCTTAAAATTGATGTGAAGACTTCTCAATTGTTACATTTTTATTTAGGTGTATGAAGCTGTACTAAATCTTTTAGGTTCTGTGTTCTGATTGGAGTTGAGGAGTTTGAATATGTGCTACAATTTGGAGGCAAGCATCCTGTGTCGGATGTTAGTCAGCACTTTTTTTGGCAGCCTGTATCCCTATAGCCTGCTGTTGTGCCTGTGAGGAGTACTGAACATGCAGCAATTCCTTAAGAAACTGACTTTCCAGATCAGTGCACAGAGTTCCCATTTAACTCTCTGATTTACTCCTTAATATTTATTGGGTAAATAAAGGAGTTTGTGACTAATGCAGTAGATCAAAAAATGTGATTTTTTTGAAGGCCTTCTCTGTGTATGTGTGAAATGCGATGTAAATTAGGTATTCATCAGTTTTAAGATTTAATAGTAGACAGTGCTCTGTTTAATGGACTACTGTTTCTAAATTTTCCCCTGATACTAAGTACCCCAAATAGATACTGGAATTAATTGAGTTTCTGTATCTTCACGTGGCTCAAAGTGTTCCTGGTTTAATATTATGCATACTGTTTCTGCCACATAACAAAAAATAACTTAGTGGGTTTAGAAGTCAAGCTTTTTAGGCTGGTATTTAAACTTACTTTCTTCGTGTCCACTTAGAGAGGAAAAAAGTCAACGAAATCAGACCTGGAAAGCCATCTTCATCAGTACCTACTCTGACCTAGGAAGATACATTCGGTACTATGCTACATTGAAAAAAGCCTGGGATGACCTAGAGAAATACTTAGGGCAGCGGTGTCCTCGGATGATTGGTTCTTTGAAAGGTAGGGTGTAATACCTCTCTAGTAGCTTGGCTGACGCGACGTTGTCTGTGATTAAATTTCATACTGCTTTCATCCTAGGTGTGTGCCTCAATTACCGGAGCCCTGAAAGTCAAATAGATGTGTTTTCCCTTCCTCTCCAGTAAATAAGTAAATCAGACTATGTGTATAGTCCTTGCCCAGTTACCAGTGATCCATGGATTCTCTGAAGATTTCTTTTCAGAGAAGAAATCAAGATTTTTTTTTTTTTTTTTCTAGTGACCAGTCTATCTTCTTTATCTCTGGATAATCAGGAAATGAATACACTTTTACCGCTTTTGTCTTTGGTTGCTGACTGATTTTTTTTGTTTGTTTGTTTATTATTTCTTTTCAGTTTAATAATGCCATTGCTTCAAGGACCTGGGACCTGCTGGTGTGATTTTATTTGTGAGACTTAAGACTTAACTAAAACACTTTCGCATGAATGCAGGCATTTTAAACTAAAGCCAATCAGAAAGGAAGTATTTTTTTCGCTTCTGTAGGTCTTACTGTGTTCCTCTAATGAAGGTAAATTAGTGGTTGAACAAGAATTTTTACTTTTTTTTTTTTTTCAAGATTATGTTTCAAATGAAGTTTGTGTTTTAATACTTGAAGTACTTCCAGTGTTCCAGTTCATAAATCTTACGCAGCAAGATGTACAGCAAGTTTGGGCTTTTATGGTATAGGGACAAAACGACTCTTATATTTGCAACTGTACTTCAGTCTTCTGTATGAAATTGACTGTTAGATGAAGACGTTTGATTTAACATAATCTGTGAAATTAAGAGAAATGTATAGACAGTGATCTCTTTCCTATGTAAATCTTGTGTTCTTCTTGGCTTCCTGAATAGTGCTGGATTTTTAAGTTCTGCTAAGTATTTATGAATGACAGCACACAGTTAGAAATTAACACTTATTGTTTTCTGTAAAAAATTTTTTGTTTTGTTACTCCTGAGTGTTAGTGAAGGACTGCCTTTTTAAGAAAAGGACAAAACGGTTATATGTAGCCTGAACTCTTGTGTAACACAGGTCATAGGGCTTGAGGTAGATACCCTGCCTTGATTTCCGTAACTTTCATGCTGCTTTATCAAAAACGTGGACTTCACTCAGGTATACAGAACCACTGAATTGTCAGTCAAGTATTTTTTTTAATAAAATGAAAGTGTCTGTGTTGGAGATGTTTGAAATGAACAGATTTTATCACAGTTTACTTTCAAAATCCTCCTAAAGAATTTGGTGCAATGAAGCTTCTCTTTGTCTACAGAAAGACAAAAATAAATTTTAAATTATCAATTTCCACACTTGCATAGTGATGGCAGGTTTTAGCAGAAGCTCTTCCATAACTTATAACTTTTTAATACCATTTGTACAGGATCTTGTTTAATGAATTGTTAAATTATGCCGTATAAGCGAAACTGATTACAAATATGGAAAGGGTTTCCAAAAAAAAAAAAAAAAACCACCCAAAAAACCTTGACTGGAACAAACCACACAGGCCACCCAGCTGATCTTTGGTAGAAGTGAGGGTGCAGAACCCCCTAAAGTGTTTGTGGAGGGGTAAGAGTAGTTGTTCCCCACCCCCTTCTCTTGATGATGATACAAAAATCCCCTTGTTACAGCCCACTTATTGCTTCGAGTTCCAGGTGAATGGTAGCTGCAGACAACATTTCTTTGTTGCTGATTGGACTGGAAACTGAAAGAAGCAACCCTTAGAATGATGAAAGAGTGAAATCAATATTGCCGGAAAGTTTTAACTGGGAATTAGTCAGCTAATGACAGTGTTGTGGGGAAAGGGTTCGTTTCGCTTTATAAATACTTTCTGCTTAAGTCAGGCTTGTTGAGATTTTGTTGGATGGAGACTGGTGCTGTATTAAGTAATCAGTTAATGTAATCAGCTTCCTTTCAAATTTATGTAGTACTCATTTTGTGCCACCTAGCATACAATAAAGTCACCAAATATTGACTTGAGTCCACGTTCGTTTGATCAAAGCACTCACAGATTCTGTGCTTTGTATCTGAAATACTTGATTTTTAGTGATTCTGGCCACTAGCGTGAATTTAATCAGTGGAAGATTCTTGAGACCATGCTAGTAGACAGCTGCGTCCTAAAGTTGAACTGAATTTATCTTGCTTTTATATGTCTGTTGGTTCACTTTCTCTGGATTATAAGTGGCAAAACACTTCAAAATATATATTCCTTTTGTGATAACACAAAAAAAAAAAAAAAAATCCATAATGCTAAGGTTTCTGGGGCTGCTTAAAATTCTCTTTGGCAGTTGAAAACGTGTGGTTATGTCTGGAATGTAGCTGGTTTTTGCCTTATTTCTAGCCATGCAGCTCTCATGAAATGATGTGAAATAAAATTTTAAAGGAGAGGTCTTAACACAAATTCTTGTATTCATCGCTGTCAGGAGCAGCATACTGGGCACTCGGGGGCAGAGTAGCGAAGCAACACTAAATTTGAGAGTTTTGGAGGAGCATCAGTTCTTGATTCTCCCTCCAAAGCTGCTACTTAATCCTTTCTTTCTTTTTGTACACAGAGAGTGTGCGGGAAGAAGATCTAGATGCTGTGGAAGCACAAATAGGTTGCAAACTCCCTGATGACTATCGATGTTCATTTCGTATTCATAATGGACAGAAGCTAGTGGTTCCTGGGTAAGGAGTGAAAACTACATACCAAGTTACTAATTCCTTTTGTATTTCTTGAATACTTTATTTCCTAAAAAGATAAAACGTCTGCTGAACAAGACAGATGAAGCATTAAACGTGTTGTAACTGAGTGACCACTTGAAGTGACGCTTCTAGAATTTACTATCTTTTAGTCTCAGAAGCAATTAAAAACACAGTGTAGATTTCTAATTGCTCAAATTATTCTTACACTTCAGTCCTTTTTCCTAGTGAAAACCTTTCTCTTTTTTTTTATAATAACTAAATCTTACAATTGTTAGATTTTTTGTCATACCACTGCAAGTTGCTCCCCTGAAGTTTTGCTTTGTATTGCATAAGTAAATTAGCTTCTTGCACTTTTCAGGTTTCATTACTTAAAACTTTTTTCTTTCAAGTAGCTAGGGAATAACTTTCAAACCAGGCAGTGATTTAAAGTAGAATCAAAATGTCAGTTCTGCAAATTAGGTTTTCTCAGTAGAAGATTTCACAATTTTTTGCAGTTTCGACAATTAAAAAATCCTTTTACATCAAGGTTAGAAGACAAATGACCATAGTTTCCTATTTTCCAGCTATAGAAAAAGTTTGAGGTCAGCACTTCATCAAGTGCCGCAAACACCAGAGTTGGAAAGCGAGGGCAAATCACTGCAGTGGCTGTAGGGGGCAATGCCTTCGCTAGTAAGGAAGGTGCAGCTTGCTCCAATCCTAGTGCTGTATGTGCAGAAGGGATATGGGAAACGGTTTTATGCAACCATAAGGATGACTTCTCATTCTGTTTCTTTTCCAGGAGAGACTTTTTTTAGAGAGGAGATAGGTGCCCTAGTTCTGTAGACTTCAAATGGAGCTCTGCAGCTTGTGTGCTTCCTGCTCTTCCTACTGTTTCATTCCCACGAAGCCTCTACTGTGGTGATGTGCTTGTGGAAGGGCTGGGGGAGCTTGTACAACTGCCAGTGGGCTGTGGTCCATTGTTGTGTCCTCAAAGCAAGGGCCTGAGCCTTACACACACGTTGACAAACCTTGTTGGTGGAGCACTGACTGGGGGACTAGTTAGGTGGGACCCTGGAGCAAGAAAGGCTGCCACGCTGCAAATAGAAGGTGTGGTCTCACTGTTGGGGACAGTCTTGCTTTCTTGAAAGAATACTGGAAAGATCAGGTGTAGGTAGTAGAAGTCTATGCAGCAAGTTGTTGGCATGTTAGGTCAGAAATGGAGGAGACTTGGGACTCTTTGTCGTTGTTAGATTCTTCAAGTTTCTGTGTCTGGATGTTAGCATTGCTTTTTAAACTGTAGAAGGTGCTAATTCCAGGCAAGACTACGTAAGGAAAAAGAGGAATGGAACCTGTTGCCCAGGATGGGAGCAGTTTATATCATCCTGACATGTGGCAGCTTGCGCCTGACTCAGTGCTTTCATAACACCAGTAAAAGCTCAGCGTCTGCAAGAGTTTACACCTGAGAACATCAGTGAAAGGCAAATTAGAAGGGAGTGTGGGTGGGGAGGTGCACATTACAGGTTTGTGTACTTATTGCTAAGCGCATTGCTGTAGTGTGTGCCCTAGGAAGGCACACACTTTGATTACTTTGATCATATTACCCCTTTTTGTCATTCTTCCATTGTATGCCCCTTTATTACATTGAGTATGTTTTGCTTTTTTTTTTTTACCCTAGCTGTCATCTAGCCAAACATATCATATCAGTGTTAACTTTAGCTTCTGATGTTCACCTCCATTCCTAATCTATTACATATTTCAGATCAGTACTACTTTTTTCCAAATTTATATCTTCTGTTCTTATGTATAGAGAGGCTCCTTTTACTGTCTTCAACGTCACTTCCTTATTGTTGAAAACAAACAAATAAAAAATGCTGTTCTTTGCTGTAATGCTTACAAAAAGCTAGAGGAAAAAAATTGAAACACAGTTGATAGCCTACCATGTCATGGTGATGAATATTGTCTCATTCTTTCCTTGTATGTCTGTTTACCTGTGCCTGTATGCCTTAGTGTTTATACTGGGATTATAATCTCTCTGACTCAATAGTTATTTTCCTTGTTTACTTCTCAACCTTCTCTCCAAAGCATATGGAGCACCTTGGTCACCATAGTTTTGATCAGTCACCGTTTCTATAGCAGCTTGGTATTCTAATTGAAAAATCATGGATGCTTTGATAGTATTGAAATGAACTTGCACAAAACTTGAGATACCAAGCCCTGGTTATTATTACATTATGCTACTATAGGAAGCTGCATCAGCTGTCAACAGCTTCTTTGAAGTAGTTGCAGACCTGCTGGGAATCACAAACGCAGTTTAAAATGGTGCTTTGGGATGCACAAAACATACAAGGAAGTGTTTATTTTAGAGCCATCAAGCCTCCCTTTGTGAAGGTTGACATTGTGAACTAGTAACCTAGTCCAGCATCTGGATATTAGACTTCATCTAAGCCTAATAGGCATCTAGAGCATTTGTAGAACCAATGCTTAGAAACAATTTAAAACTATCTTTGCATTGTGAGTGGTATCTTCTGTTTATCTTTCCTTTTTTTGTTGTTAAGTTTGATGGGAAGCATGGCACTGTCAAACCACTACCGCTCTGAAGACTTGTTGGATATCGACACAGCGGCTGGAGGTTTTCAGCAGAGGCCAGGTCTGAAACAATGCCTTCCTCTTACTTTTTGCATTCATACTGGCCTGAGTCAATACATGGCCCTGGAGAGTGTGGAGGGACGAAATAAATACGAGATCTTCTATCAATGTCCAGTAAGGAAGATATGTTTATACTTGTGAATGTACTTTTCTAATGATTGATGGTGTCCCTTTGCATGTTATCAGATACCTGAAATATTTTACATAGCATAAAGTGAATACTGAAGAGATCATATTTTTTTGTTACTTGTCCCTGAGTTGCCATCTGGTTTTCATAAAAGCCCACAAGTGAAATGGTTAGTAAGTGAGAGAAACTTACATGAAGTTATTAATGACTAATGCAACTTCTATAGGTTCGTGATAGTGGACAACATTCATCCTTATTGGAAAATACTATTTTAATTTGTTCAAACTATGGCAGGTATATATTCTTGTCTCTGTTTTCATAAGGAAGAAAAGCTTCTCCATAATGGAGATCATCAGCATCTGTGTATATCTCCTCCCTCAGATATGTTAAATGTAAACTTACTACAATAAATGATACCCTCTGGATTGTAAGCAAAACTTACTCTCCGGTGAAAGAACAAGTTGCTCTTGAACAGCTCATTTGTATAACATAATTAAGTATGTAGATAGGCATATATATTACATATGTAATATACATATTAAGTATGTAGAACATAATTACAGCTGTAGTATTTTAAGATAGGTGTAGTGTTGCTAGTGAAGTTTAAGGATATTATACCTAACAAGATTTTAGCCCTTTCTCTCCTTAGCCATGCCCTGACAACCTCCTCACCCCAAAAAGAAAGGAGGGTGAGTAAAGGGTGTTTCTTGTAAAAAAAGATGGGGATCTTCATGCTGCTATGGAGTTCCTGGATGTTTGTTTTCAAAGCATGTAGCCATGAGATTTCTAGGGAATGCCTTGATAATGGATCACTTGAAGAATGTTAAGATACCCCTTTGTATTGTGCAGAGTAGTTAAACTTTCTGGATAACGCGTGGGAACTTGGAAGGTTACTTACATTTATATATGTATTAAGCAGCCATATTTTAGGCTTAGTGAATATAGGGAAAGTGTTCCCTGTGTTATATTTCTGGAGCTGAATTTTAACCTTGGACGTCTAATGCTCTCCTCCTAATACATCCATAACCTTCCTTCCCTTGTAGGACCAAATGGCTCGCAATCCATCAGCTATTGATATGTTCATTACAGGTAACACTTTAGATAAAATATTCTGCAAAATGTTTTAATTGCACTGTTTAGAAAATGCACGTCAGTATGACCTGAACAAAGCAAGCATTCTAAACTTTCTGTGCTACTTGCAAGACTCTAACCCGCTTTAAAACATCAGCGGTTACTTGAAAAGAGACGCAAGTTTTCTGTATTAAAGGTTGTCCTGTGTGTCTTGTAGACAAATCATTCCATGTACTAACCTGTCTAACGAGATGAGCAAAACCTTTAACTTAACTATCATGGGGGTGATGTAAGCAGTTATTAATACAACACCCAAGTGGACGGAGAGATATTTTTTCCCCCCCTCCAGAAGTTTTTGCAGCTATGTTAGAAGTTGAAAATATTTTGTGTCCTGTAATGAAATCTAATTAACTATAAAAATAGCTGCAGAAAAAAACCCTGTCTGGATTTTTGATCTGCCTCATTGCTTTGTTCAAAGGATAAAGGAGGGGAGGGGTAAACTATGTAATTGTTGTTTGGTTATGTAGTAATCTATTGTGATCATCTGTCAGACACGTACATCGACTGGAATAGTGTTTTGATTATTTCTTTTTGTTAATCCACTGGAATCTAGTAATTGTGGCTATATGTAACTTAATTCCTTTCACTCAGTGGGAAAGCAGATGTGTAGTAAATGGCACCAAAATTAATGTTAAAATTTAGCCTTGCACATTTCTTAGGAACTATGCATTAGTATTACAGTGAGAAACCACATTAGGGAATGCTATACCATTACTGGTTTGGGTTGAAGGCAGTCAAACTCTTAGCCACGCTGATTTTAGGAAACATTTCTATGTACTGATTAATTGTATGAGCTGATTTCAGTGTGAAGTAGTCAGCCTGTTGTCTGTTTTGCAAAGGTCATTGCGGAATGCGTTGCATGCTTTAGAACCATCATAAGAAAGATATAGCAAAAGCTCGAGAGTTTGGTTACTTGCTTGTCTCCACCTGAGGATGATGTAATACTTCAGAGCTGCTTTATGGTGAATTGGTATTGCTGCCCAAGATTGCTGCTTTTATGGAATTGAGACAATGGTGAGGTGATCTGACATCGTATTTAAATCTATTCCACTTGGCTGAAAGGGTTAATCTGGACTTATCTCAGAGAGGAGACAAGGTTTTATATACAGCATTTATCTCTTGTCATTTTGAACGTGGCGGGGCAAATTGTTCTGCTTCCTCCATTCGGAGTTACTTTATACAAGGTTTGCATTTTGTGGGTTAGTGGTAGAAAGGAGGAAAATAAACGTGGAGTTCCTTAGGCTTCCAAAAGATCAAAGGACAGTACATGTAACTTTCTTGCTCTAAGGAAGAAGTGGTAAGTACACTTAATCTAACAGGAGTGGTAGCACTTGATAACACATCGGTGAAGGTGATGATAATGATTTCTTAGTATTTCAGCTTAAATCCAGTTTTGTATCAGTAATACTGACAAATAATTGAAGAACGCTCTACTTTTCTATTGAACTCTATATTGCAATGCTTGGAAGATTATGGCTGACAAGCTCTTTTATGGAGAGACAGTATCTCTTGTATGAAACACTCTCCTTTGAGAGTTGAATGTGACAGCTTGACTGTCTGCCTAGAAATCAAGCTGTTCCTAATTAATGGCTGTAGGTGTATGAAAAGCTGTTCTCAGACAATGGCTGTAAAGGTATGAAAATCCCAGGTTCTTTGGAATGTCATATGGCCTTAGTCTTCTGGGTTTGTAGCAGGAGGGCGGAGTATGTCTATGAATTACACCTTTTTTTTTTTTTTAAGGAGAGCGGAATTCTGCAACTTACTAGCATGTAACTCCATTTGTATGCAAACCTAAGCCCATAAATCCACCAGTGGGCTTGCATGCTTCTTGTAGGTAGAATAGAAATAGCTATACAAGTAGTACAGGCCACTATACTTGTCGTCTTTCCCAGTCATAGCAGAAGAGTCAGGAGCAGGAAACCAGATGATGAGAGACACCAGCATTTGAAGACCATGATTGTAAGGTGAAATACTTAGCGAAGAGATTCTTTCTTTGCTGTGTCATTTCTGGAGCGTGCACCCTTCGCTCTCAGTTCTTGGTTGGTTTCTCCAAATCATCTTTGTTGATAGAATAGACTGGAATATAGACTGACTCATCTAAGTCATTCTGAGAGTTTATTATAACAATATTCAAAGGTTTAAACTGTTTCCTTGAAGTATTTATTGTAATGGGCTTAGTGGTAAATTTGCCTGTTTTTATAAATGCTTTTCTTCTTTGGCATCTAGGTACATCTTACTTGGAGTGGTTTACATCCTATGTAAACAAAGTTGTAACTGGTGGTTATCCTATCATCAGAGACCAGATTTTCAGGTATTGCGGCTGGTATTTATAACCTCACTGCAAGGTTTTGGTACTTCTTTTAGAATGCTGACCTCTTTCCAAGTACTTACGGGTATCCGATGATAAAGCTGATGGTGGAGAAAGGAGAAATGATGTTAAACTCAGTGCAGATGAAGCTGCTAAACAGAATGCTTAAAGAAACTTTTTTTTTTTTTACCAGAAGCTTCAGTGTTTGTAACTTTGTGTTAACGGGACCGGATTTTTGCATTATAACTGATCTGAAGCTTAGCTAACAGCATAGTATTTATTCTGCTTGCCATGAGTGTGTTGCAGCTGCAGGACTGTCCTGAGTTATTAAAAAAGGAATTGTTCTAGTGAACTGGTCGCTAAATAGCACTGTTGAATATGTAAATTAACAGGACCTTTCTGGTGTTTGAATCTCTATGCACTTTTTATTTCTTCCAAGCAAGAACCTTAATTCTGTCAAACCGAGATGCTATAGAGCTGATCAAATATATACACCCAGCTGTACACAAGTGTATCTATACACTAAGCGTATAGATCAAATTATACACTCAGCTTAATACAAGCATTAATGGAGGTACAAAGAGATTATTGACAGCTGTATGAGTTTAGGTGATGGGGATGTATACGTCATGAAGACACTGCATATGTCCTTTATTTAAAAGCCAAATGAGAATTTCAGAATTACTTCTAACCTAGCACCACAGTGCTCTTATTAGTAAATAACTAATCACTTGTTTAGATTTTTGTATTGAATGTACAGAGCTATTTGCAGAGTTAATGCTTTCCTTTGCGTAGGTATGTGCACGATAAAGAATGTGTTGCTACCACTGGAGATATTACTGTTTCTGTGTCCACATCTTTTCTACCTGAACTCAGTTCTGTACATCCACCGCATTATTTCTTCACTTACAGAATCAGGTAAAAATAACTCAATTAACTCTTGTAACCCAGGAAAGACCTATGTACTATTCAAAGGATCGGTTGTTGCAAATCTATGGACAGCATTCATGAACGTACTAAAATGAATAGGATGTGCTCAACATGCTGTACTTTTAAATAGAAAAAAGTACTAAATCATTACCTGGTCAGGGATGCAAAGTACCAGTACCAACTACCTTACCAGGTAATTGGTAAAGTACAGTGATAGGTGGGGGAAAGAAGCTATGAGTAACTCTCGTGATTTAGAAAGGGGTAAATAACGATAGTGAAGCGGAGGCGTGGAGATGGATCCTGACAACTTATTCAGTCTACTTTACCTTAGAGTGGGGGGGTTTTGCCCAGTCTAATTGGAGAGAGACCCCAAGGATACTAAAGCATTTCTTAATATGTATGACAGTAGTTACATACCCATTGAATATGCTGTTTGGCTTCCAGAATTGAAATGTCCAAAGATGCTCTTCCTGAGAAGACTTGTCAGCTGGACAGTCGATACTGGAGAATAACAAATGCCAAAGGTGATGTAGAAGAAGTTCAGGGGCCTGGAGTAGTTGGTAAGTAAAAGATTGCTTTTGCAAATGCAGTAGAGTGTTTTTGTATTTAATGTGCATGTTATCAAAGTTACATCATTAGTTGTTCATCATGGTGACAGAGGGTAGTAGTTGTATGGTTTGTATCAAAATAATTTTGTAGCTTGAAAGAAAGAGATATATTTCCATCTGTTTTGTCTTTAAAGTTGTTTTGCAAAGGATGTCTGAACATCCTGATAGTTAACCCCTCTTCAGACCGTTTTTTAACATCAGTAATTGCTGAGAATCATTTATGCATCCACTGGAATATAAAATGATCTGCCTGAATATGCTGTGTAGTGCAAGTGCTTTAGTAAACCGCAAAATTGTAGTTCTGCTTCAGTCCTTCCTATTGTGATCTAATATTTTACCTACAGGGGAGTTTCCAATTATCAGTCCAGGGAGAGTCTACGAATATACCAGCTGTACTACGTTTTCCACGACATCTGGGTACATGGAGGGGTATTACACCTTCCATTGCCTCTACTACAAGGACAAGTTCTTTAACGTCACAATTCCCAGATTTCATATGGTGTGTCCAACATTCAAGGTGTCTACAGCACGAATGGTAAGTGGAGATGCAGTTGTGCTTATCCTAGATTTTTTTTTAATGATGTTCATTAGTTCTCACTGAAAGTGCATTTCATAAAGTCATTTAAGGACTTAGCAAATCAGTAAGATACTTACCTTACTGTTAATATAATGGAGATTGCAGGTGAACTACATAATTTCTCCCTTTGCTTTGGCCCATTTAAAGAAGAACGCTTTATTTATTTTATTGCGAGCATAGCGCTCTTTTAGTGACTGATTCAGAAAGAACTTGGAAGTTTTTGTGTGAGCATCGAGTCTTTCCTTGGGGGTAGACACTTAGACACTTTCTGACATTTTTCCAGGGATTTGAGACACTCTCATTACCAGTAGCTCTAACAGTAAATGCCAGCAGATGTCGTGCTTCTAACAGAAAATGGCATCTCTTAACTCGTGCTCACATTTGTGGGAGTTGTAACCTCCTTCCATTCACTTGACTGTAGAAATAATTTGCTTTTCTCTTTTGACCTACCTGTGCTTTAAAGGTAGTAATGACCCTTTTTTTTAAAGAAAAAAAACCACTATTTTTTATTAAAAGACAACATAAGTCACCAAGAAAATTGGTAGAGCAGAGATACTGAATTGTGGCTTTACGGAGTTGTACGTATGAAATAATGAAGGCTAATGGATATTTACTGGGTTAAAGGTCAAGTAGTTTGGCAAAATGATCTCTATTGCAAATTAAACTTTGTAATGAGCTGGTTTTAGAGCCTGGAGTACAGTGTCTCCTCCACCTAATTGACATGATAATACAGACTTCAGATTTTTCTAGGGAATTGTTAGTGCTTTCTCAGAGCTACCGGGAAGATTTTAATTAAGTATGCATGTGTTTTGTGTTAGGAACCAAATCATAATGAATATGCAGTGGATGAAGATGAAGATTCCACAGACACTGACGAATATGAAGATCGACGTAGAGTGTTGGACATTCCTGCGCCTTCTGGACGCTGCCCACGTCATACCTGATGGGATTTTTTTTCCAAACAAACTGTTTTCAGAAGCTGAACTCTTTGGGGCTAGTGCATAAGAATATTTCTGACTCCTGTAAATGAACTTTCTGTTGCACATCAGGGCAACTAGCATGAATGTTGGTGCCAGTTCTAATATTCATCAGAGTTATAACTTCTTTTTTCCCTGGTTTGGAAGTGGGGAGGGGGCTTGGGTTGGGGGTTGGAGGGAGGGAGGGAGGGAGAGAAAGACAAAGGTGTTTGGGCTTTGTTCACTTTTTTCCAAAGTGCAAAACAGCGTGATAGTCCGAGGTAATCATATCTTACATTTTTAAACTATTGCCTATTTATGACCATATTGCAAATAGGGTGTGGGGATTTGTTTTTATACAAGCATTTAAAATTAGCAATAGACAAGACAGCAAAAAAGGTGCATACTATTGTCCTTTCTCATGAGTTTCTACTCTTGATAACTCCTGCTAAGAATGAAACTTGCAGTTTGGTCTGTGTGTCCTATTTGGGTGAGATCAGGTGCTCTTAACACTTTTTTTTTTTTTTTTTCTATTAACATAGAAGTACCAGAAAATTTTGGTCATCAAATGCATAAATTAGGAATGAAACTGGCCTTATTTTTAGACAATCTGTCTTTGAGCTTAATTTTATGCTAAGTGACTCTGATTGGATACTGCCTTTTGGAATGTAGTGTACGTGCATAATCTGCCAGTCGGTAACCAAGAAATTTCTCAATGACTACAAAGTATGAATTTGTAAATACGTTTTGAGGTTTGGTTTGTTTTTTTTCTTTATATGATGTTTGCTATTCAAACTTTGTCATAGGTGACAAATTTCTGTCAAAGTACGTTCCCCTAAATCCTCTGTGGATTTTTGTAACTACACCTGAATAAGAAAAAAAGAAAAGGAAAAAAAAAACGGGGGGGGGGGGAGCCTGACAGAACACCAGATGACTAGAAACTTTATATTTAAAGAAGTATCTGTTTGCTTTATCACTTTTATTTTGTTTCCATTGCCATTAATAAACAACTTAACTGCCTCCTTTGCTCTGAAGTGCTCCATGGGACTCTTCTTGCCAAGACGTGAGCGATAATTGTGTGACTTCCATGGCTGTAGTCAGTTCCGCTTTCGGACATCCAGGATTAGTAGCTCCTGTGAGGAAAAACCAGTATATTGTGGTTCCAGCTTTGTGGTTTCTGATGTTGACTGGTTAGTGCTCATACAGAAAGCCTGGGTGTTTTACAAGCCATAGTTTTAGATTCTCTGTTCACCTTTCTCTAGTGCCACGCAGCATTTGGATCTCCCACAATGGTACAAGGTAGAAAGAGAAATATTCAGTGTGGCCCCTACAACAGTCCTTCAGGTTAAACATCTAGAGAGGCAAAAAAACCTGGTGGTGTCTGTTGCAGAAGTCTGAACAGCAGCGTGAATGTCTGGAGTGGTTTAAAAACTTCCAATTTAAGGATTACTCAGTATTAACTGTGAGGGGGAAACGTGTTTGTGGCATAATGCTTTTTCTTAGAAAAATTTCATCATCTCTTAAAAGGGTGAGTGAAAAGGGGATTTAGTGGAACTAGAACTTACTGCAGTGCTGTAAGTCTGCTTTAAGGACCGATAACTCTTGGGGTCAGAGGTTTGCTTTGTGCTTTGCCAGGATCCGTGTGTTCTAGTTGAGCAATAGCAGCACAAGGTCAGAAGGCTCTACAGAAACACTTCCCAACTCGCCGCGATCTTGCTCCTCTCAGGGAGTGGCTCTCCCTTGGGTTGTTAAAGAGGAACTATAATTATTGCCTACCACAGAAGAAGCCAAGATGTGGGGCAGCTGATGCTCTGTCAGCTTCTGAGCACTGGAATGTGAGGGCTTGAGGCCTCTGGCCCAAGCAGAACTGGTGGTCGCAGGAGTCCTGTAACTGGTGGTCGCAGGAGTCCTGTATGAAGTGAGAAGATCACCAGGCAGGGGGAGTGACAGGTCGCTGTTATTGTAGCCAGCGCATATGTATTTGTAACAGGAAAAGGGTTATTCCATTGCTTCAGGCAGCTATTTTAGCACATGGCTACCAGATGCAGCATCTTGTGAGTCTTCATTATGTGCATCTCAAGTAGGGTTTATGCCAGCGGTTCTCCTCACCCCACCCAAAACTCTGAAGCTTATGCCAGATTGGGATGAAAAGTGAAGTGGCTGAGACCGTTGAAGAAAACAAGGGATCGCTTGTGGTGCCAGCGCTGCTGGACTGTAGAAGTCTTCTCTGAGGAAGTGGGGGAGAAGTGACTGTCGAGATCCCGCTTCAGAAGACAGCACTTCGCCAGGGCTCCGGCTGATTCAGCAGGCGGGTGTTGGGTAGGTGTGCTGGTAGCTGCCGATGTCGCACACCCAACCGCTAAATGCTTCCTATGGTTGCTAGAATTGTGCAATACGCACGCACGCATTGTAATGTGTGTACGTCTTTCCCTTTGGCTGCCATCCTTCAGGTTCAGCCCGAAGTTCTACCAGCCTCTCCTGCCTCAGATCCCGCCTGTTTGATGCTTGGCTGGGGCTTTTCCCGTTGTCACGGTTTGGGCCGGACTGGCCACTGAGGTGAAGGTAAAATAAGCCTCGTTGAACATCTATGAATACGGTTAAAAACCCAGCACACCCAACGCAAAAGAATGGTTTGGGTTGGAAGGGACCTTAAAACCCACCCAGTGCCACCCCCTGCCCTGGGCAGGGACACCTCCCACCAGCCCAGGTTGCTCCAAGCCCCGTCCAACCTGGCCTTGAACCCCTCCAGGGATGGGGCAGCCACAGCTTCTCTGGGCAACCTGGGCCAGGGGCTCACCCCCCTCACAGCCAAGAATTTCTTCCTCAGATCCCATCTCAATCTCCCCTCTTGCAGTGGAAAACCCTTCCCCCTCGTCCCGTGGCTCCCCTCCCTGATCGAGTCCCTCCCCATCTCTCCTGCAGGTCCCCTTTGTTGTCCCAAATCTGGGTTCCTCACCCGCTGTGCAAAGAGCCGATCCCCACACGGAGCACAGATGTTTATTTCATGGGTGCTAGGTGGGAACCCCACAAAGCTAGCACACCGCAGCTTGTACATTGTAAGCTTTTATATTTTTACAAAAATTGACGGATTAGCATACTATAATTATCATTGGTGGCTCATGATTCCACAATAACGGCCACTAGAAGTCTTGCTTTGAACTAAAGGTATAATATGTTCCTAAATTACTGCGCATGCTCAGTGAGTAGGGGTCTCATCTAGGAGGCCTCTAGCTCAGATTTGGAGGTGTGGTTTCCACGTTACAATGAGCTACCTTTACCTGAGGGACACCTACTTTTTATTTTCAACACTTTGTAACAACCAGACAACCCTGCAGTTATAACTGAATGCCCCGGTTTTCCCAAGCTGGGCTCCTTTTGTCTTCTTGCTATCTACAGGCTGATACCCACTCTTGTTTTCTTTGATTGCTCAAGGTCTTTCCTTCCTTGGCACCATCTTATCTGCTTTGCCTTCAGCGCCTTTAGGGACTGGCAGGGGCTGGAAGGTCCCCCCGGAGCCTTCTCTTCTCCAGGCTGAACCCCCCCAGCTCTCTCAGCCTGTCCCCACAGCAGAGGGGCTCCAGCCCTCCCAGCATCTCCGGGGCCTCCTCTGGCCCCGCTCCAACAGCTCCGCGTCCTTCCTGCGCTGGGGACACCAGAGCTGGAAGCCGTTCTCCAGGTGGGGCCCGAACCTCTCCTTCCATCCGTCGCCCCCCTTGAAAAACCAGTAGAGCGTTAAAGTTTCGGCCGCCTGTTCAAGCATTGCGCAGGGAACGATCGCTCCCCCCCCCCCCCCCCCCCGGCACCACCGCTCCCCCGGCCCCGGCTCCTGGTGGTGGGGGGAGAAGGTGGGGGAAGCGGCTCTTCGCTCCCCCTCCCGGGGCCGGGCCAACGCCGCCGCTCCGCCCTGAGGAAGGCGGGGGGGACGCAGAGCCCGTCGAGGCAACGCCGCCTCCACAGCCCACCCCCCCCCCCGCAACAGACGGTGCGGGGCCGATCGGCAGCGGGTGCTCGGGGGGCAGGTAAGGGGCGAACGGGCCGCTTCAGCGCTGCGGCCGGACCCCCGGGGGTGGGGATGGGGGAGCGGAGGAAGCCCGGTGTCCCCCGGGTTTTTATTTTTGGGGGGGGGTGGGGGGGGCAGCCCCTCGTCTCCCCTGGCTCTGCCTACCGGGGCTGGAGAACGGCAGGTCCTCACTGCGGCTGAGGGGGGGGGGGGGGGGATGAGTGTTTTTGCTAGGAATTTTTTTTTTTTGGGGGGGGGGGGTGGGGGGGGGGGAGATGTTTTGGGTGGCAATCTGTATGAATGGCGTTTTAGTGGAGGAGCTTTTTGGGAGGTTTTGGCGGGTTGCGCCTTCCCCCCCCCCCCCCCCCACCTCCTCCCCGGGTCTGAATCATGCCGGCACCGCACTGCGCTAAGCGGGGCGGGCTGCGGAGCCCCCGGGGTGGGGGGTCCGGACGACCCCCCCGCAGGGACGCGGGGAGCCGGGGCCCCGGCTCCCCGCGTCCCTGCGGGGGGGTCGTCCGGACCCCCCACCCCGGGGGCTCCGCATCCCGGCGACCAAGGGCTGGGGGGGGGGGGGGGGGATGCTCAGAGACTACCCGGGGTGTGCTGCGGGCAACTTAAAAACAGATGGGAGGGAGCCAGGTCGCATCTGCCAGGCGGTCGCTGACAAACTTGGATGGGGGGGGGGGGGGGGGGGGGATGTGCAACCATAAGCGGCTGCTGAAATGTCGTGGTCCCCCGTCCCCCCCCCCCCCCCCCGCCGAGGAATGGGGCTCCCAGTCCGAATTCCCCTTTAATCTTGCTTCTTTCGGCTCTGAGGTTGTGAGCGGGGGCGGCAGCTTCGGCTCGTTCCCTGCGCTCTCTCCCAGGTGGGACTGCGGAGAAATTCTCCCGTTTCACGACCAAGGCAAAAAAAAAAAAAAAAAAAAAAAAAAAAATTGCTATTTCCAAGTGCTGTTTTTTCGTGACGGAGGTCGGTCGGATGCTTCACTTAAAACAGCAGTTTAGCACATTCAGTTTGGGAAGTGTTTTCTGCTTCATTTCTTCCAAGCCCTGTTGTGAATTGCTGTCTGTAACTTCTTATTTTTTCTTTTTTCTTTTTTTTTAAAGCTCAGATTTTCCTGTTGTCTCACCCCTTCGTCATTCAGGAGTACAGAGAAACATAAATTACTCATTTTCACCAAAATAGCTGTGTTGAATGACTACTGTCAAAGCTAGGATGACTTTTCTTAATCTGCCTTATATTTATTCTGGTCATGACTTGACTTTGCTAAAAGGGAAAACTGTTCTGCTCTGCTGACACCCTTGTGCGAGCGAGGGCTCCTGGAAGATGGAGAGGTTGCCAGGGAGGTTCTTGTTGCCGTCCAGAATAGCTCTCGCTTTAACCACCAGACTAACGGCGCTCCTGCGGCTTCGCGCCACTGTGGGATGAGCCTCTGGTCTTGAAAGGCTTCTCACAAACTTGTTTACCTCAGAAAATCCCCTCGTCCTGCACATTATTGAGTTTGTTTTTCTAGTTTCCCTGCTCAACAGTAGCTCATACAGTCAGGAAAAAAAATAGTGGATTTTTTGTTGAGCTTTTTTGGTGGGTTTTTTTTTTTTTTTTCAGTAGAAAAATTAACTAGACTTAAGGTCGAGAAGGATTTCGGTATTGGTTTACTGTGAAACTGTCTTTTCAAGTCCACAATCAGTCTTCTGGGAGGAAAAAAAAAAACCCATGCCAACGCGGTTATGGTCTGCCACGCTAGACTCTGCTGCGTATAGAAATGGCTTCAAACAGTATTAACAGGGTCAAGAGCGGCCATGTGAATGTTTCACTGCAGCCTTATCGTAAGCGAAACTTGTTATCTGAATGCCTTTAATTCTTTGGGGCTTCCAATCCCACTTGGGCTTTGAAGACAAACATGAAATCCTGCCCTCCCGGCGCAAATATGGGCCCTGTCTCCCTCTTTCCCCCTGTATCTGCACAATACCTTGTCTGAATAGCCCGCTCTCTGCAATAGCAGAGATTTTTTAGTAGTAGCTGTTATTATTTGTAGCTCAGACTCTTGTGTGCAGAAGTCTATCTAATCACTCCTGCTTTGGAGTTGCCTACATCAAAAAAATCCTGACTTTCCTAACTCACTGCTACCTGTGGGTTGCAGTAACTGCGGAGGATTCGAGCCATCACTGCCGTTGCTTGGAGGGGGAGAGGGGGTGTGTGGTATTGTATGTGTCGGTCCCTCAGTGAGAGGGAGAAATTTGGGTAGAAAAAAGAGGCAAAAGCCCCCCGTAGTGCAGCCAAATCTCTTGCAAGCCCGTGAGAGAGAAGAAGAAAGGAGCACGGTGTGGCTCCAGGGTTGTCGGCGAGCTGCTGTAAAAGAAAAAGCATCCCAGACCTAAATGGCTTCTCTTTTTTGTTAGGTGCATTTGTAGCTGTGGGAAATAGAGAGACCTGTTGAATGGTGTAATCAGAGGGGAGAAAGGAGACCCATCCACAGCCTGTCGGGGCTCAAATCTCACTCCTGAGAATAAAACCCCTGTTCTCGGAACAAAAATCCTCTCTCGCAAAGTGCTACGTTACTTTTCTCTCTTCTCTTTCACTGTTTTTCCTGGCCAGTGCCTTCAGTTCCATACTGAAGCAAGTCTTGAAGCCGTGATTCCTTGCGGTAGGTTTTGCCGGTTCCACGTAGCTTTTAAATAAAATAAATGTGTAACCTCTGTTTGTGCCTTCAAATTAGGGAAGAAGCGTGATCAAGATGAACTGCATCCTGTTAACCGCCTGCCTTGTTCTGGTTGCTTTTTGTAGTTCTGGTGAGTATAAAAGAGATACTTTCCTCATGGCATGTTATGACAGGGGCTGAGGAAATCGCGGAAAAAAATTGTCGGAGAGGGGAAAAAAATAACAAGAAAGGCCTGGATTATTTAAGACCACTTTGGGGGGAATGACAGTAACCGTCGAAGTAGGGCTTGGTTCCTGTTGGTGGTCGTCTTTGGGCAGAGGAGAGAATTGGGCGCAGAATAGGATGGTGGTGGATATGGGACCCCACTGTTCTGGTTTGCTGCTGGAAGGTCGGATTCCTGTCGTGTCAATCGGCAGCCAGGTGTATAGCACGAGAGAGAAACGAGATGAAATAAAAAAGGGATAGAATAAAATTCTGCTGAAAGCGTCTCTTGTTGGCCACCCTTTTGGAAAAGGCAGTCTTTAAGATGAAAGCAGCAAGCATTTAATGCGTTGTTCTGCAGGGACATAAAGGGAAGCGGTTTTAAAAATGACCTTAAGTACGTGCTTCAAAATCTTCCTTTCAAAATTGCCAGTTTCCATTTGTACACCGACAAAAGCTTGTAAATCGTAGCTTGAGTCTAACAACCAGGCATGTGTTTTGTGACAGCGAGGGGCAGAGAGTGAGTCGTTGTTTTCTCCTTTTCAATGCTGCTACAGTGTCAGTCCTTTATTATTCAGTAAAGATAAACCCCTGCCTTCTTAGGCTATACCCTGAGGTGTTACCACTGCGACAACAGCCCTTCCTTGTGCAAGAGCAATAGTACCTGCCTAGCGACCGAAGATACTTGCTTGCAGATGAAATTTGGTACGTATGCTGTCCTGCAGACCTAAAATAAACGCGGTTGTATCAGTTCTCATTGCCCGTACGCTTCTGATCTGGCCTTAGCATGCATTTCGTAGCCTCACTCAAAAGAAGGTTGTGGATACTTTTGAAGGTCGTGCTTGGAGTAAATTGATGTATTTTGCCTTCCAAGCAGCTGATAACGGTGATTTAGATAGCTGATTTACACTTGTACAAGCATATACACAGATATTTGTGTATCCAGACTTAAAAAAAACCAACCACAAACCAACAAACCCCCCCCACCTAAGGGAGCTGGAAACCAATAGGAGACAGCAATGACTTTAACATACAAAACCTTTGCCCTGAGTTTCTTAAAATTTTGAACAGATAAAGCATGTGCAACACACAAACCTGCAGATGAAGACTCAGTAGTTTATGAATTGACACTATTAAAATAAACTTTTCCTGAGGGTGAAGCCACCTGCATCCCAGGAATATGGTCAAGGATGTTCAGGGCACAGAGTTACTGTTCGAGTTGTTAATTAACATTTAAGTTACTCTTTTACTAACGGTGAGAGGAGTTTCATTGGAAAAACAGAAATACTGAGTCAACTGGAATAATCTCCTGCTCTCCCAGCTGGTTCCTTCAGCCTTAGAAAGACTCTTGGGCCGGCTTTGGACAGCGGGAACCAGGATGGGACGGGGCTGCTCTGTTCCCCGAGATGGTCCCTGCTAAAGCTCATGAATTTTGTGGGGAGGAAGGAGAGCTTCTAACGCTGCTGGAGCAGGATGCTGCTTGCATCCTAAGGAATTTTCCCTTTTGCTATTTCCCTTGAGCCTGAACCTTCCTGAGCGCAAACTGTAGCGTGCAGCCTACGGCGGTGGTCCATTGTCAGAGTCGGGAGTTGAGTTCTTGAGGTGTCAAGCTTGGGAAGATGGAAGACAAGGTGTTTGATATCTGGTGGCCAGGGGAACGAGTGAGAAAAAGGGAGGACTGTTCTTCTCTTCGAGCTCTGTCTTCTGCGTCTTGCTTCTGGAGATGAGGCCGGTCAGGTCTGACGGGACTTGTCTTCAGCACAAAAACTAGCTGGAGTTACTGGACTTGCTCTGAGCTTTGTGGAAGGAGGGCAGCCATGCTGTAGGACAATGCGAGAGCAATGCAAGTTGAGCTAGATGGTGGCACATTGCCCTTCTGTGTCGGGAGCCCCAGAGCAGGTATCACTCAAGCTTCACCCTGTATCTCCCAGTGGGTCTTTTGGACTGAATTGGAAGCACTGGTTAGCTTGAGCTAGAAATCTTAACCTACGGCTAAGAAGTACAAGAGAGTCTTGTGGAGGCAGGACCATGGCTTGCTATCGCTATTCACACTTCTAAATTCCTAGGGAAGGCAAATTTAGAAACTTCTAAACACTTGAAAAGAAGCTAAAACAGCAAGTACGCGGCAGCCTAGGCAGTGATTCTCGCTCCGAACCAGAAATGGTATTACTTTCAATATTCTCTTAATCTGTTTAATTTTATTTTTTTGTAGGTAAATTGAGAACTTCCTCCTGCTGGAAGGCATCCCAGTGCAGCATGAATGATATTGCTGAATTCTTCCAGTTGGATAATTTTGAATTCTTTTGCTGCCAACACGACTTGTGCAACGAGAGCGCAATTACTGGGGTTAACAAAGCAGCCTTCAGTATTGCCTCCGTAATGACCGTGTTATGGATGCTTCTGTAATAATCCCGATTTGTATGCCGTACTGTCAAACTGAGATCATACAAAATCATTAACTCTTTTCTGAATTGTACTTCTCGCATTTTCAGTTCCTAACTGTGGGCTGAAACATTTACCTTTTAATTTTAAATTCTGTTTGCTAAGGTTCCATCTGTTAAATCACCGTCTCCAGCCATGGGAAGGAGACGTATATTGTTACCAGTTATAGGGAGGTCAGGTATTTCGGTCTACCGTATTCATGGGGAAAATAACTTGTTAAGAAATGGTGTTATCTTGTGCAGAACCTCGGCAAACTGCCGTGGGTGATGTGAAAGGGAAGGAATACTCTAGGTTTTATGCTGGAAAACTATAATTTCTTACCATCCCATAAATTGTGATTGGTTTTGGTTGGGATTTCTGTGGGGTTTTTTGGTGAGTTTGGAAATATTGTTTTGATGAGTATGGAAATACTTAGTTCCAAGTGATGTAGACTCTTTGTTCCCATCACTGTAATTATATATTTTTTTTCTTTTTACAAGCCAGTGATATAACCTTGTAAGTACTGTTATTTTGGGAGAAAACATCTACATTTCTTAAACCAAAATCAAAATAACGCTATATAAGTGAGGAGCACTTTTGCCTCTTTTTCTATCTCTGTGAGCATGCAGACAACACATGCTGGCTTCTTTTGCAAGCTTTTTTCCCCCCCTTATCCTTTATCCATGTCTAGGATTTTAACTAAGCATGTGCTTCGCACTGAGTATTTATTGGAATACTGGAAATAGTTTATAAAATGCTAAGGAATTGAAATGGCACATCTAGTTCATTTTCCCACGTAGTAAGCGTTTGGGTTTTGTTGGGAAACGGTGCCACGTAAACTTAACCCTTCAAGCTTCCACCTAAGAGTATTAAACAAAACCTTGCAGAACTTTATATTTTTACTTTTACGCAACTCTATAAATGCCAGTACAAAATATACGTGTATTATATAGCATGAATAAAAACCGCTTGGTTTGTATGTGTAAGAGGTCTGGAGCAGAAATGGTCTGTACGTTGCTCTGCCTCAGCGGTGGAGACAGACCTTTGATACTTCTCCGGGACTTGGGGACCCTCTCAGTCAGGTACAATGTCAAATTCTCCTTTTTCTCTTCTGGAGCACTTGGCACATCCCTGCAAGAGTCGTGGTCCATTGCCAATGGCATATTCCCTTTCTGAGGATCCTCGCTTGTTCTATGCAGGGTGCCAGTGACACTAGTTCACCCGGTCATAACAAGGGTGTTATGCCAAATCCATGACGTATTCTGCAATGTATCTTTTGGTTAAGCTTACCTTAGCTGTCAAAGCGTCCTGGGATCTCTCTGATCACACAAAATACGGAAGTCGTGCTGTCTTTGATTAATAAAAATGTCAAAAAAGAAAACGTGGCGAGTGTTGTTATTTATCGATGTGCTGTTTACAGCTGGGTATAACTCCTCGTCTCCGTGGGAGATGCATCCGCGCATCCCATCCAGAGACTCTCAACAAGTTCAAGGAGACTTCTCTCGCTTCTCCTCTGGAGATGGGTGCCAAGTGTAGTCGGTGAGTTTTGGCGGAGCGGCGATTTGCTGTAGGGAGCTGTTTAACAGGACAAGGGGTAATCGTTTTAAACTAAAAGAGGGTAGATTCAGACTAGATAGAAGAAGAAATTTTTTATGCTGAGGGTGGTGAGACACTGGCCCAGGTTGCCCAGAGAGGTGGTAGGTGCCCCATCCCTGGAAACATCCAAGGTCAGGTTGGACGGGGCTTTGAACAATGTGATCTAGTTGAAGATGTCCCTGCTCCTTGCAGGGGGGTTGGACTAGATGGCCTTTAAAGGTCCCTTCCAACCCAAATCGTTCTGTGCTTGGAAATGAGGAGAGTTAGTGATCTTTCCCTAGGTGAACTAACAACTCTGTGGCCCTGGGGGGAAGTAGTAGAATATGTGGTCCCTCAGTCTCTTCTACTTGAGAACTGCCTCATTGGAGATATGAATATGCCATGATTTGGGGGAAAAAAAAAGAGTCGTCCCTGTGTGACTGGTTTAACGGCTGAAGCACAGCGTGGAACGTGCTCACTGTGGTGGCTCTCAAAGCATTCCTGTGCAGTTTTCCACTATCACATGTTTTTATTCTCCTATGTACTGATTTGATTTCTTTGTGGAAGTATCGGTGGTTTCTTCTCTTCTCCTCTCCCCTCAGTCCTTAGCTTTAGCTAACTTCTAATACCTGTTTCGGGAGGGAAAACAGTTATATGTGATACTCCTCAGGTTGTGAATGATCTTATTCGAAAGACTTTGCTTGAAGTGTGTGGCCAAGTTGAGTAGAAAGCAGTTTAGTTCATATTTGTGAAGTCAGACAACTGGAAAACAATATTTTTTTCCCCTCTCTCACAAGCTAATTATACTTTTTGCCTTTCGATGTCCATTCTTGATCTAACAGGTACTAGAAATGGTGATTTGATGTTGTGCTAGAAAGAAGAAAACAGTCCTTGATTTCCCCCTTTCTTGACTCTTTGTATTTCCCATCTGATTAACAAAAGCAGACACTTAAAAGACAGTAATTTCTGCACAGTGACTTTTTCCACTGCTGCACCACCATTTGGCAAGCTCTTGCTCCTTTTAGAGGAAAAAGTGGTCTTAAAGCACTGACTTAATATACACTCGGTGGAAGGTTTGTAGCAGAGAAGGTATCTTGTGTTAGACAAGCTGATAGTTACCTTATCTTTAAACCATCTTGGTTGCAGCGTTTTTGTTCTGCTATATTGTCAGTGTCTCTCTTGTGATGGCTGACACTTCTAAACCCGCTTGATTGCCGTATGGTCTGCATATGTAAAATATTCTTTTGTTGTTGTTGTTTTAATAAGCACAAAAAGAAGCTCTGTGTTTTGTCTGTCTGAAAATAGTTCGAACAATAATTTTTAGTATTTGTTTTTTGATAGCCTTGAGCACTTTCTTGTGTAATCTATCATATTTCTCCTTCCCTTGTCTTCTAGAAGCAGCCTGAGCAACAAGTCCTTGTGTTTTGCACTCTAGAAGGCCACTTCTTTTGTAAAGATCAACAGGAGCATTAATTCTTGTGGTGAAAATGCATGTACGAAAGTCAGAGAATTTGCAAAGGCAACCGCTATGATAGCAAACAACTTTTAAAAAAAATTACTGGATTTCAAGTGGAAAGCATCCCTTTTGTCCCTCTCCTGGGTAAGGTAGATTAGTTACGGGGGCTGATTCACATCTCGTGCCATTTACAAGCTAAATGGTGATGCAAGGTTTCATGTTTCGAGATATATTTGCGTCTTTAAGCCTGCGTGGTCCGACTGGTGAGCTCTCTCCTGCGTAAAAGGGTTGTTGAACACCGCCTGCTGCTGTATGACGTCCAGATTTGATGGCCAGCCCTCAAAGGTGGGTAACTAGAGCCATCAACGCCTTAGATCAAATGCAATTCCATTTAGCGGTAGTAAGACAAGCTCGTACAGGGTGCCAGGGATCAATTCTGCATACAAGTATCACATGAGTGCAAATAGTTGGTTTAGCCTTAGGTTTGCATGCCCTTTAAAGACAGCTCCGTCTTTGCTCCTAGTTACAGAGGAAACAACCCTCATTGGGTTGTTACAAGATTTTCTGTAGAGGTAATTGGTCATTTGTGTGTATAGCCCTGATACGGTCTTGTGACTGTTCACTTCTATGTATGTCCCAATTTTTAAGACAATGATTTTTCACTCTATGTAACAGTAGGCTTAATGAGTATGGTAGTTTATCAACTCTTATTTATCTCTAATTATGGCACAGTTATTGGATGGACAGGAGTTTTCCAGTGGTAACAGCTCATTACAAGGAACTGAAGGGCTGGTGGGAAGTCACAGAATCACAGAATGGCTGGGACTGGAAGGGACCTCTGGAGGTATCTGGTCCAGCTCCCTGCTCAAGCAGGGCCACCTACAGCCAGTTGCCCAGAACTGTGTCCAGACAGCTTTTGAATACCTCCAAGGGTGGAGACTCCACCTCCTCTTTGGGCAACCTGTGCCAGGGCTCAGTCACCCTCACAGTGAAAGAAGGTTTCCTGATGTTCAGAGGGAATCTCCTGTGTTTGAGTTGTTGCCCTTTGCCTCTGGTCCTGCCACTGGGCACCATTGAAATGAGACTGGCTCCATCCTCTTTGCATCCTCCCTTCAGGTATTTATATACATTCATGAAGTCCTTCCTGAACCTTCTCTAGGATGAGCAGTTCTCTCAGCCTTTCCTCACAGGAGAGATGCTCCAGTCCCTTCATCATCTTGGTAGCCCTTTGCAGGACTCTCTCCAGTATGTCCATGCCTGTCTTGCATTGGGGAGCCCAGAACTGGACACAGTACTCCAGGTGTGGCCTCACCAGTGCAGGGCTAATGGGAAGGATCACCTCCCTTGACCTGCTGCCAATACTTTGCCTAACGCAGCCCAGGATGCCATTGCCACCTTTGCAGTGAGGGCACATCACTGGCTCATGTTCAACTTGGTGTCCACCAAGACCCTCAAGTTCTCTGCTGCAAAGCTACTTTCCAACTGGTCAGACCCCACCATGTACTAGTGCCTGGGGTTATTCCTGGTCTTTGGGGTGGGTGTCACAAAACTGGGCTTGAACCCCAGGGACTCCTAAGTTTAGGCCATCCTCCCTGGGAAGTGCAGATGCCAAGTATTTTGTGTGGTTTAGCTGTGTCCTGTAAGATACAGGATAGTGAAAAATATATTCAGGGTGAACGGCAGTACTGCTGTGCAAATGTGCCTATTGCTGTCTGCAGTGAGCGCTGGGTAACTTGCCACTATTGTCTGGGTTTCGTTTGGTTTGGTTTTGTAACTATCTAAAGGGTTTGCTCTGTTCTTAATTAGTGGCATGACTAAAACCTCATCCTTACTGTTTACCGTTCAGCGTGCTTTTTTTTGCCAATACATACAGTTTATATACTAGTGGCCACCTAATCATCAGAGAGTATTCTTCCCTGCATCTAATTCTCAATATTCGTTGCTCTCATAACCATTATTCCCTTTTTTGGTGGGGGCACAAGTTCACAAAGGAGTTATTTTTCCCTACAGGAACAAGAAGGATGAGCTAACAAATGGAAACTGCAGTAGCAGCAAGCAGCATGTGCAGAAATTCATTCTTGTGATCTATCTTTGCCATGAATTCCTCCTTCAAGCCCTCATCCTGCTTTCTGCCTTCTGTGTGGTGGTGACAACCTGTCCTTTGACTTGAACTTGGCCATGGAGAGCTCGGAAGCCCGGCGGTACTGGTGAGGTGGTGGGAAGGTGAGGCTGACATACCTGGTTAGTATGGATTTCATTTTATCCTTCTCTAGTTTTACCGTCACTCATCAAAGACAAGGTGGGATGTCTCCCTGCTATTTCAGGGTGCAGGAAACTGTGAAAAGAAGCAGATGCCTGGGAAAAAAACAGATAGGCAGAGCAAGTAGTTTCCTCCCACTGCTTGGTGGAGTGAGAGGAATGAGGAGGCTGACCAGAGACAAGCTTTTATTTTGTAAAAAGGAGGAGGAATTGCTAAGATAATAAACTAGTCCTAAGAGAGATCTCCACATTAAGTAACTGGATATTGCGCTAACTGGGGCATCTGGATACTGCTGTTATATAAATGTTAAATGCCTTTAATAACGGCGGTGTTCCTCCAGCTGGAAGAGAGTTTAATGTGTCTGAATCTCTGCGTGTTTCCGAGGGGCTGGCATCTCGCTGGTCAATACAGCTCGTCCTAGGGCTGGCATCGCAGCAGGGAAGTTAGGCTGCAAGATAAGCCTAAACATCCCAACCAGTGGTATCTGTAAGATACCCACGTGTGTTCGGGCAGAAACTAGTGCACCGCGCTTTCTGGCTCGATAACGCGGTGTTAATATTGCACTAACAGAATGATAATAACAGCATTCTGCATTTCAGAGAGGGAGAAGAGAGCAGCTAATTTGGCTGTGGGATCCCCGAAAGAAGTAGGTTATCATTTCCACTCCCATCTTTCCAAGAATAATTTATACATTGGGATAAAATAAAGACCTGCAGATGATATTATCTCTATGGGTTTATACGCTGCATTCATTATTACAGTATGACAACTTACAGCATAGGAAAAACTGTTCTGGAGCCTGGCAAACTGAAAGTTTAAAAATGCTTTTGGTTTCTTGCGCTTAAGTGGAATGAATAAAAACATGTTTGGAGCAGAGTTTCAGAAAAAAACTCTTTATGAAATGAGAAACTAATTCTGAAGAGTCAATTAAGATGACGATATGGGTGTAAATATACAGGGTATATTTATATGATACGGGGACCTAAATACAGAGTGCTCCCCCAGGCAACACTGATATGCACATCCCCGTATACAAGAGCTGAAAATTCTGTAATTCTTCCTTCCCAAAGGGACTGCAGGGCAGGCTCTACTCACAGGCCAATCTTTCTTTACGTGTGAGCTGTCTATATTGACGTCTCTCTGCATACACCTTCTGCTGCTCTTGGTTTTACCTCCAAGCCCCAGGTGTTTATTTACCTATGGATGAGGATGGCCATGCTATAACAACGGCTGTTAGAATCTCAGTATTGCAGATACAATGCAGAAAAATCTCTCCTCAGGAATGGAGGAGGAGGAAAAATGACCTGAATATAGATGGACTTAATGTTTTGGACTGTTGTATCTGAACCCACGCTCCTGCATGTAAAAATCTCTACATATGATCTGATGTTGGTTCTGTTTAAGCAGTTATGAGTCTTGTATTGACTGAGATTCTCCCAGGATTCAGATCCCAGCACGGTTCTGAGTCTAGCTGAGTTATTCATGGCACGCTACTGCTGTTCAGGAATAACAACTACACCGTTCTTCACTGCACAGGGTTGGTTTGACGCTTGATACAATTTAAAACGCCCACTTAGAGCACTTTGGAGGCTAAGGATGAGTGCGAAGCGCATCCATTCCACTCCTCCTTTCTGACAGCTCTTCAGAGACGCTACTTTGGGGTGGGTTTTGAGAAAGACAAACAAGGCCGTGGAGATACTGCAGGAAGGGGCTAAAATCATGAAGGCTACAGGCTGAGTAGAAGGAGGTTGTGGTCAGAGGCACTGTGGTATTTGTTTTGGTGGCTGCTGCAAACCCAAATTGATGGAAACAAGAAATAGCGCAAACATGACTGTCCACCTTGTGCTCTGCTGGATGCATAAAGAGGACTAATTGGTGAGTGTAGTAATGAGAATCCTGGCTTAAAAGCTTCCCTTGCTTTTTAAGGATCCAAGTTTCCTTTTGGTTTCATTAAAATGCACAATATTTTTGAATCATGAGCTAGCCAAACAGTGCCTCGAGGGTGCAACGCAGTGCTTTTTTCCCCCCATTTGTATGATTCCCAAAGAAGCCTTTATTTTCCTGAGTGCTCTGCTGTAGTTCACTTCATGCTCGGGTTTGTATTTCCAGAGATGCTAATGTCTTCCAGAGAACTTGAGGCACCCCTCATCGTCAGCTGCCGTATTACTAAGGCATGGACGAGAACACACACAAGGCAGTATAATCATTTCTCTCGCATCCAAAGCGAACGGAGGTAGAGTCTGCAGTGTTGCAGCGGGAAAAAGTTAAAAAAAGTGATGAAAATGACAAGCACATCTTGAAATCTAATCACTGCTAAAGTCTGATGGCTTTCTTCCTTCGTCTTCCCAGCCATTTTAATGTTGTAGTCTCCTGTAAATGAAGGTTTATTCTCTGTTCCAGGCACTATATGATGAACCGATGCTTATCTGGGAAATGCTGGGGCTGGGGCTGGGCCACACCAGAACGAACGCAGAAGTGCCAGACGCTGGTAGAGAGCTGCAGTTCGCACAGAGGAAAAATGACTATATCTGGATTATTACAGAAGGCAGAATACGAAAGCTGCTGCTGTCACGACACACAATGTACAGCTTGCTTTTGTACTTATGAGTATGTTCTACCCCACAGAAAGCTGGAGGTGGTTTTCTTTTTTCCGCTTAGAAAAAGGACTTTCAACCCATTCCTCTCCTTGAAAGCAAGATCAATATAACTATTGTTATGAAAATTTCCTTCCCTAACTGTATAGCAACCAATCTTTGTAGTATGAAAGTGTTTTAACTTTGTTGATATATATATATACATATGTTAGTTGACATTATGCACTGTCATGCACTGAGGTAGTGGAATTTTACTGGAGACTTTGGCAATGTTCATGCGTAAGCATAACAAACTATAGGACTGCCTGGCTCTGGAAATAAAGACTTTGCTCCTTGGAAGCTTAGAGCTGTCCATGAAGGATAAAGGATACCCCTGAACAACCAAGATAATGCCAGCATCGGGTTGTACCTGAACATTTGAAGGGTGTAAGGACCCTGTGTAAAACCACATCTGGGGTGCCCCACTTTGGCTGGGACTGTTCCTCTTGGATTTCTCTGCGTTGTGTCCAAGCTTCTCCCCTCGGCCGGCATGGGCCAGTTGCGAATTTTCTTGATGCTGTGTGCACCTATACCCTTACTGACCTCTGCTGAATGAAATTCCTTCTCTCCACAAGAAGTTTATTACAGGGCTTCACTTTTTCCTGATGTTTAACTTCATCTTCCTTGCTGAAATTTAAAAGTCGTAGAATCATAGAATGTGTTGGGTTGGAAGGGACCTTTAAAGGTCATCTAGTCCAACCCCCCAAGTCCACTGCGATCACATCCCACACAGGCAGAAGATATTGTGGTCACCTTTCTCCCCCATACGAATTCTTCATCAGGTTGGGGAGGTACCCCCAGCTCCTTCAACTCAATCGTTCTGTTCCCTTCCACTGAATAATTACCTTTCTCTCTCTTTTTTTTTTTTTTTTTTAAATTGTCTTGGGGTATCATTTTTTTTCCTCGGGTAACATTTTTTGCCCTGGTTTTATTTGCTTTGCCAAGATGACATTTTAAACAGTTTGCAGCCCGTTGTACTTTAAAGCAGCTGTAGGCTTTTGCAGGGAGGAGCACAGAATCACAAAATCGTGGAACTTTAGGGGTTGGAAGGGACCTCTGGAGATCATCTAATCCAACCCCCTGCCAGAGCAGGGTCGCCTAGAGCAGGTGAAATAACCCAACAGGATTATTTCATACCATGAACGTCACATTCAATAGAAATTAGAAAGTTTGCTGAGGTTTCCTCTGGCTCGCTCTCTCTCCCTTGCTGGCTGCCATCCTGAGAACTCCTCGCCCCGCTGCCGGAGCCCTGAGCCCTTCCCTTCCTCCCGAAGCCACAGCACTCTCAGGGTCCCACATTGGCTGTCCCCTGTGGGGAGAGCACAGCTTCCTGCTGAGCGAATGGGCTGAGTATAATCAATATTGGTTCATTAGTATTATTAATTATCTAGTCTTGTTCTATTAAATCTGTCGATATTTCAACCCTCCAGTTTCCTTGGTGTTTCGCGATTCCCCTTCCCGGGTGGGGATGGGGTCCTGGGGTGAGGGAATAATTGTTTTTGTGGGATCCTCAAACCACTTTTTGGCCCCAGGGGCCCCTTGTAGGCGGGCGCCAGGTACGACACCTCCTTCATCCCCTCTATCACCTCACAGGGGCGGGGGCCGGTACCCGGAGCGGGGGTCCCGGTCCTCCGCGCCGCCAGGGGGCGCTGTCGCCGCAGCCAGGGAGTGCCGTCGCCGCCGCCTGGCGCCTCCCGCCGGGGCGTGGCGGATGCTGTGGGGGCCGCGCTGAGGAGGAGGAGGAGGCGGCGGCGGCGGTGACCGGCTGCGCAGGGCCCGGCCGCCCCACCGTCCACCCCGCAGGTGAGAGGGGCTGCAGAGGTTCGTCCCGCTGGGCTTTATCCCCTTCCCGCCGCCTGGCAGGTCCTGCTGGGCTTCCCCGGGGGGGCGGCCGGAGCCCCTTGGGCCGCTGGCGGAGCAGGCCGTGCCCAGGGAGGGGAGGGCCGGGCCCAGCCGGGGCTCTGCCGGTGTGTGTGGGGGGGTTCCCCTGCCTTGTGCCGGCCTCTGAACCGGGCTGAAAGGCGCTCCCCGCTGTGGGGCTTGCTGTGAAGGCCTAGAGCGAGGGGAGCCCCGCCGAAAACGGGGGGGAAGGCGGGGTGTCGTGTACCTCCAGTCGCAGGGTGCTGGTAGCACTGCGCTGCAGGAGGAACTGCGGCCCGCAGCTCTGGTGGAAGCAGCTAATTCTCTGCACCGCACATGCACCTGCACTACCGTCCCCTGTAGCCCCTTCCAGTCCCTAAAGGGGCTTCAGGAAAGCTGGGGAGGGAGTCTTGATCGGGGAGTGGAGCGATAGGATGAGGGGTAATGACTTCAAATTGAAAGAGGGGAGATTTAGATGAGGTATCAGGAAGAAATTCTTGGCTGTGAGGGGGGTGAGCCCCTGGCCCAGGTTGCCCAGAGAAGCTGTGGCTGCCCCATCCCTGGAGGGGTTCAAGGCCAGGTTGGACGGGGCTTGGAGCAGCCTGGGCTGGTGGGAGGTGTCCCTGCCCAGGGCAGGGGGTGGCACTGGATGAGCTCTAAGGTTCCTTCCAACCCAAACCATTCTGTGATTCAGTGGGGGCTCTACACTAATATTTTATTTCTCCAGTGGTGTACTGTTACAAAATGTTACTTCCCCTGTGTATAATTTTTAAGACAAAAATGTAGTCAGTGTTATTAAGAAATAGTGTTTAAAATAAACACAAGTAATAAATATATAAATGTACTGGTATATTAACTTTACAGGGTACTTGTGGTTTGATTAACACAGCTTCAGTGTTTGTCCTTCTTTGCTGTATGTCATATCTTTGTGCAGTTTTTATCCAAGAACTTTTAGGTCATAGATGGTACAGGCCATTTGAAAACAAGTTTAACTTATTCAGCAGAAGAACCAACATCTTGGCAAGGCATCAAACAAGGATGCAAACAAAAATGTGCAGATAAGAAATATCTTGTATTTCTTAAATACATGTATTCTTAAATACAGTAAGAAAATAATTGCATTCAGATGCTTCTCTTCCAGTGTGCGTGTTTAAAGCACAAAATTGTTCTAGGAAATAGCTTTTAAATAATAAACCACCTGCGTTTTTATACACTTCTGCTATTGTCTCTTTTTCTGCTGTAGTCTTGTGGAAGAGAGAAGAAAGGGGACTAGCCTTGCCTGCCTTGGTAGTAAGAGGAGCGGAGTTCTGCCTCTGTTTTCTTCCACTGTCTATTTTTGCAAGAGAAGGGTAAAGGTCCTTCCTTAATAGCTTCCCAGTGAGAACTCAAATGAGTGCTCTTTGAAGCTGTTTTTTGTATCAGAATGATTTTGGAATAGATGTGGGGAAAGTTAGACAAACAAGAGGAGTTCTATGGGAATCAGTGGGCTGTTGCTCTGCCTGGGTAGTCATCCAAATAGGTGTTTGTTACAATGCAGTTCAATATTTTACCGTGTGCCTTGGTCATCTTCAGGCTGTGACTGCTTCAGCTGCTGAAATCTGTCCTGTCCGCTGTTGTGTGCTCCTGAGTGCCCCTTGTGCAGGGCCATGTGATATCTGACTCAGGGGAGTTAAGTAGGCTGGAAACTACTGAGATGAATAATACATGGTTAGGGTTTTGGTTTTTTTTTAGCCGGATTTGGCTGCAGCTAGTGCTGGGACAACAGAACGGATGAGTACGAAGGCAAAACTGCCAATGGCAATTTTCTTTTTGGCAGCATCCCGTTACGATAGGAGCTGAAACCTCGGTTGTACTTTGAGGGTCAGAAGAAACTTGTGTCATAAAATTAAGTGGGCCTCTGTTGTATCTTGTGGAATTTGTGAAAGGTGTGACTGCTGCCCGTGGTTCTTCAGTGAAGAAGAGATTAACAGAAATGAGTGCATAGTGGATGGCAAAGAATGGTTGTCCACACCGTAGACTGGGACAGAATATAATTGTAGAATAGAATCATTTAGGTTGGAAAAGACCTTTAAGTCGTCGAGTCCAACTGAATATGCAAGATGAAGAGCAGATGAGGTACTGGCAGTGATGAATCAATGTGAAACCTTGAAAGTGAGGGTGAGCGGTTTGAACTTACAGGGGAAAGACAAATTAGCTGTCACTGCAAAAACTTCAGAGACGGTAGCTGCAGATAATTTGAATTCACCGCTTCTCTTATGCTTGATGCTTGATAGTGCTGTGCCCAGGCTGCCAAAGGAAGGGAAACGGTGATAGAAAACTTAATTGAATTGTGTTTAGCTGTACTGCGAGGAGAAGGGATTGAGTTGAACTGTCTGGCATTCAGATTGCAGCTTCACCAGCTTCAGGGCTTTAACTTGCTGTCTGTACCCTAGAAGAAAAGCAAAAAAACATTATTGGTTGACTTCATGCTGGGTAAGGAAAATCTGTTCAGTTTTGTTTCCCAGCTTGATTTGGAAAACTCATCAATATTTAGTGTCTCTGATGTAAATAAAAATACATCAGAAAGTAGCAGTTAAGGTATTCAGGTAGGAACGCCATCACATGAAGTGAGCAAAAGTGATTGCATCAGTCAGAGCTGGAAATGAGCTAAAATATTCATAAATTAAATACAAATGCACCACCGCGTTACATCTAGTGAGTCATTTTGTCCTCTTTGTACCTGAGTAACCCTTTTATATATCTGGAAATGAGCCTTTCACTGAGAACAGATTTGGTAGCGTGGCTCTGGAGAAGTTATGAGAGGAGGTTTTTACTTACAAGTTCTGTACTTCTCATCCCCAAGCCCGTGGCTCATTTGTTGATTTTAATGTTGGAAAGGATCCTTAGCAGAATCCAGTTTGGCCCTGTAGATAATGTAGGCCATAGATTGCAGCCTGTGATTCCTGGTTTTAGCTTTGAAATGATAAGCGGCTTTAAGAGCAGCGTCTGCTATCATTCTGCATACTTTTTAAGATAAGCTATATGCTAATGTTGATTATAAACTGTTTTCCAAATTTGGTACTGTTCTCTGTATGCATATTTCAAAAGTCTGTAATAAACAAGAAAGGACACATTATTACTAGTTGAGAGTGAAAATTACTGAACAGGTACAGCCTCTCTTCTCACTGCATGCTGCTATTGGGAACATCGTCCAGAGGCCGAGCAAGATATGTTAGTCAGCTTTTAAGATTATATCTCCAAGACACAATTTGGAATTTACTGCATGGGCTATTTTATAGCCTTTACCCGTGTTTTTTCTCAACCCAGTTTGTCACTATTATTCAGTAAAGGTCTTAACCTTTGAGCTGCCTTATACCTACTTGATCTTTAGGCTTTTGCTTTTTGAAACTTTGTTGTGGCCTATATTGTGTTTATTAGAAAGCTACAGCTTTCCACCATCAGAAACTGTGATTATGTGTATGTCTGGTACTTTGGTGCCGTTTAGGAATTTGTTGTACCTGATTGGGAGCAAATGAAGCAAGGAACACTCGCTGTTCCTGAGATTTGAGACGTGGGTGTGTTATATGCTGACCAGTGACCTCAACGGTTGCAACGTTCATTTTTCAGATGTGCAGCGTTTCCACAGCAATTAATGCAGTTTGGTGTTCTTTCATGTTTTTAGTCTTATCCATGCATATTTCTACAAAATCATAAATATAATCCCTGTCATATTGCAGTGGCAGGAAGTGTTTAAGGTCAGGTTAAATATTAGCAAACTATACATGGTTTGTATCTTCTATTTATATGTGGGACAAGTGACTATGTTGAGTAGTACTTTATGGCATTTAATCTTTAAAGACTCTTATGATTATTTTTGCTAGTATTGACGTTTTACTGACTAAAGTTTTTTAGAAAAGGCATATTATGCATATTTTATACATAATTTCATTGTTTCTCAACTAGTAATGTGGTAGAGATCAGAGGTGGTGTCAGAATTTAACAAACAAATTAGTTTCAAGCATTTTACAGTGGAATATGTAGCGAGAAGCACGATTTAATTACAGTTATCTGGCAGTCACTGATACTTACTGTGGTGTTATTTCATTTATGTTTTTGTAGCCATCGTGAAACTATGTGGAAATGGGGTAGTGGAGATGATTCTCCTTCCAAAACAGTAAGTATCGAATTATTATTAAAATAAAATTTTCGTAAGAATTTCTGATGTAGGGAGTCTTTAATTGATGATAGACAAATAGTGCGTTTTTGCTCTTTCGTAAATAAATTGCTTAACTAGTTTTACTGTGACTCAGTTTTAGGACTCTAAAACATCAGGTTGGGTTCTTGCTTTTTGTCTGCTTGGTATTTAATCTCTTGTGCGTAACACAGCTGCTTTATTTCTCTTCACTAGGCTTATCTTGATTTAAGAAAACATCTGGAGGAATTACATAAGCTTTATCCTGAGTGTATTTTTTGTATATAGGATGCTCTAGATCAATATTTTGTTTCCACTACTGTAACACTGCTACTGGTTGTTACAGTGCAAATCCAGTAAATGAGGCAATTCAGTTTTAGATTCCTAGTGGCTTTGATGGTTTTGCTGTATTTAAAACTATAAATCGTAGAAACTGGTTTAGGAATGTTAATTTCATGTGTCTATCAAACTTGCTAAAAACCATCTGGTATAGGTACATACAGTATATGGAAGTTTTAGTATTGCACTCTTAATTAAAGATTTGCTGAATGTGTTTAAAAAAACCCAACCAAACACCGAGTGCTGACTGTTTGGCAGAAGCAGTATTGTCTGCACCATTTTCTTTGTTCTAAGTATATTTAACGGCTGCAGGCTGCAGGCTCGCAAGATGCAAGAAGCATGTCAGTGACAGATTTGACTGAACAGCTGACAAGTACTGAACAGCTGGTAACACAGCTAAAGGAGCTTGTCAGAGAGAAGGATGCTGAGCTTCGGAATAAAGATCTTCAGTTAAAGGTACCGTGCGTGTAGTCATGTCAAAAAGACTGTTTAAAAAGAACTCCTTCAGTCCTGTTTATCGCGAGCTGTTTTCATAGATACAGGCTTATATTCAGTTATAGCAACTCCGGGTACACAAGAAGCATTGGTCACAATTAGCTGTTGCGGTTCCTGGATGTTGCCGCTTTTTGCCATGGTGTCTTCTGTTCCAAAATTGTAACTGGGTTTGGGTATTAGACAGGCAACATGTGTTCCTTGCACAAGCAGATGCAAGGGACAGACCGGCTGCCCGAGATCTGCATGTGCATGGTCACGTTAGGCTAAATATGGGGAAAACCACCATCCAAATAATTCCTGGACATTTAGTGAGACGCCAGCTTACATCAGACTGAATTTCTGTAGATAATTTTTTATTTCGACTTCCACTATATATGTCTTTTTGTTGTATAACGATCTTACTATTAATGTTACTGTATATTATGCCTCTGCTTTTGACTGGCATTAGGAAGGCTGGAACTAGAAAGAATTTATATCTAATATCCTGAAGACTTTTGAGGGTTTGCTTTTCTTTACTCTGTTGTTTTTTAAACAGTGATAAGATTGGTCTGTTCCTGCAAGAGAATTATTTTTACGCTTTTAAAAAAAATGTGTTTTGTGGATGCAAACAGCCAAGTGTTAAAATACTGAATATTCTAAAATTTTCTAAATTTTCTAAAATTCATTGTAAATTAAGTCATCTCTGTAAGCAAAAATAAACATGCTTTTATAGTATTATGAAGGTGTCTGTCTTTTTGTATCCCAAAAAGTCTAAATAAATAACTCTTGTTAAAAAATCAAGCCCTGAATTTGAATAGCTATCAAAAAATAGGAATGTTTCTAACGTTTTAATGCCCTATATTCTATACAATAATAATAACCATACGCAGAAAGTTTAAATGATGAAAGGAACGTTGTTTCATATATGCAGACCTGTTGCACGTGACATTATAATGTCTATTCAGGGGAAAGATTTTTTTGGTAATCGCTTCAGACTACTGTCTCTCCTTTTTTTTTTTTTTTTTTTTTTTAATGGAAGAATTGAAGGATGCAGTTGTAGCTAATTTAGTCCTTCATGACTTTGATGTTTTTAGGAAGAGAAGGAATCTGCTGATGCCAGACTTTCCAAGTTGAAGCTGCAAAACAAAGCCAAGGTTGCATCATTAACCTCACAGTTGGAAGAACTTAAGAAACAGTTGTCAGAATCAGGAGGCTTGGAGGCAAAAGCAGAACAGAAAAGGGCAAGTATCCTTACGTTTTAAAGCAGACATAATTTCTGTAAGGTTATAGACAGTTTTGTGTGCTGGACTCAACTGTGAAACTGAAGTTCACATTTTGAGCTGTGTCAGATTAGGATCAGGGTGCTGTCAGTCCATCCCTGTATTTCTATTTCATTCTTCTTTTATCTTTCTATAGAAATTTACAAAATGGCACATTCCTTTCAAATTGTTTTAGTAAAAAAATTGTTTCTGATCTTCATCTTACTAGCAGCTCAAACTTTTAACCCATGTGAATCAGGAAGATAAATTATTTAGAAGAAATGAAAACAAAAACTGACTTCTTACTTTAATGTTGAAGATAAAAATGGAAATCTAAAAATGTCCTTTATGGCAAAATGTGAATTAAATGTTGGAATGTTTCACTTAAGTGACCAGCGTTTTACCTTTAACAAAGATTCTCAGATCTGTTCGTAGTAGCGCAGTTGTGTGAGTAGACTTGTACTTCTTCAAAATAACATATTTTAACTTCATACAGCTACTAAGTGAGGCTTTAGTGATGCTTTAATATTTCTAGGGCTTTTGTTTTTTAAAACTGTGCTGAAAGGGAACAGAAACAGATCAGTTTGTTAAAGTCCCTATGTGTCCGCAAAGGCATGCAGTATTTATGTTTCTGATCCGTTTTGCTAATCAAACATATTCGTAGCAATTGCACTTGATTTCTTTTGTAATGGCAAATAATTTCTATAATCCAGTAGTTATACATACTGAAATTCTGATTGGAGACATTGTGCTTAGGAACAGTTTAATTTACACTCTTTTTGCTCCCCCCACCCAATAGTCCTTTTTCCTTCTGAGTTGTATGGACTACACTTGCCAGATTATATGGGTTACAATTGCTAGAGGAAATCAATGCCCTTATTGCACGTTTTAGTCCACTTTGCAGCAATAATTATCATTAATAATTTAAATACAAAGATTTTTGCAAGCTTGATATAAATTCTGTGCCTGCTTTGTCTAGCTTCTGCATGGAATATGTAACATATAAGAGAACTGAAACACAAACTATGAGTAAAGTCCACTTTCTCTCACCAGTATTATCTGAATAGGTAGAGGTACAGAAGTCAGTGTCACCTAATTATGGAATGCAAAACTCCCTGTTTTTACAGGCATCAAAAGATGGTGACCAGGAAAATGCTGCGGCGAATCGTGGGAAAATATTAGTACTGAGAAGGAGAATAGAAGAACTAGAATCCCAGATCACACAAAAAAATGAAGAGTTACAAAAAAAGGTGATGTTTTATATGATGCTAAGTGTGTGGTTTTTCACATTTGTGGTGTAGGATTACACTTAAATATATTTATTTAAATATTTTTAGTAATATAACATATAATTAAATATATAAATAGATATTCTGAGAGATTTCTGTTGAGTAGACGAAGAAGTTTATGTGCTGCAACCTGCATGAGCAAACGCAGTGGCAATTTTGTCATAGTGTCTTCAGTGAGCAGTGATTCCTCAAGCGTGCTTTTGTAGTCGTTGGAATGGCATAGGGTACACAAATACGAGTTTTGTGGATTCATGCTATATTTAAATCTTGTATTTTGAACAAAAATGCTGTTTTGCTTCCGTTTTTCTTATTGTAAAAGTAAGTCATAACAGGAAGGAACGTAGGCAAGGGATGATTTCATGTTATGGTTTGTAGCTGTTCTGTGCAGCGATGTGTTTTGTGTATGTGACTGTGGAAAGTGGCAGGAGCGTGAGTGCTGCAGAATTTCCAAAAGAAAGGCTTAGTAATTACAGTTTACACTTAGAATTGAACCAGGTTATAAATTTGATTGTATTTTTTTCAGTGCCCTAAAGCAGGCAATAAGGAAATAATCCAAACCGTTCTTCCGTGCTGTAGATGGTGGAAGTACAGATTACAAGCAATGCTGTCTTTTCATTTTCAGAGTGTTGAACTGGAGGCCCAGCGCTGTCGTGGGGCTGAAATGGATGCCATGCTGGCAGAGAAAGAAAAGAAGCTAGCTGAAAGAGATGCTTATATCATCGATTTACAGATAGCGTGTGGATCACGTGGTGTTGCCAATGAAACACTCTTGCCCAATGAAGAACTGAAGGTATATTAGCAGCTCAAATGTAAAATCTTCATAGAGGTTTCAAGGAATCAGTGAATTCTGATGTGTTATATGGTGGATCCTTCTCTGAAGCACAAATCCTCTGCAGTTATTCATGTGAATAAAAATTCTTTACTGATTATTTTTCATTTCTAGTAGGTCTATATATAGGTCTATAGTATATTCATTTTTAGTAGGTCTGTACTTCTTTTGTCAGTAGCATTTATATGTATTAGTATCAACTTCAGAATCTGCTGACAAATTTCATTCAAATTTAAAGCAAACCTGAATTTTGAGTTTAATCTTCCTTTAACTGAGGGAAGGGGTTGGAGGTGACTTCATGATAATTGCTATATCTTTTTTCTGGGTCCATTCTTCTAATTGTCTTTTGGTTTGCATTCTAAAGAATCAGCTGGCTGTTAAAGAGTCATCGCTAGAAAGCATGCAGATTCTAGTTCAGAACCTTACCAAAAAGGTGGGAGACAGCGAAGAAAAATGTAGCTTGTTCCAGGAACAGATTGAAAGTCTTAAAAATACTCATAGCAAAGAAAGAGAGCGTTTCCAAGGAAAAGAAGCCACGTATATGGAAAATGTAAGTAAAAACACTATAAAAATATTTACATTCTTTGGCGGAAGAAGTGGTGTCTTGGCTGTGTTTCTGTCTTGATAGTTAAGAAATACCTTTTTTAATTTTGGATGATTCTTGAGTAAAGGTCTATATGGTGATCAGATGAAATGAGAATAATGAAGCAGTAGATGTGCTGGTGATAACTGAAGTTGAAAGTTTTATGCAAGAAAGGAGTTTAAGGATGTGGCTGGTGGTTGGGCACGGAGGAACTAGTGTGGAAGAGAGTGGAATGAGTTGAGCAGAAGAACCTCCAAACATCTCTGTTGTAGCACTACATCTGAAAGTGCAAAAATGCACGCGTGCAGTGGCTGGTAGTGTTTTTGGATTATTGTAACCATTCTTGGCACAAATGGCTATTTGGCGTATCACTTTCACTTGTGCTGTGAGCTGTCTGGCACACTTTGTAGCATGGGAGCATGGAAAAAAATTGGGTTTTCCTCTTGACTGAAAAATAGTTGAAGAAGTTTGGTATACTTAATGGGAAACTTTTCCTAGAAGCTAGCAGCTGATTAACAGACCAAGACAAACAACATCATCTTCTTAAATAATACTTTAAAAAAAAAAAAAAAGAAAGAAAGAAAGAAAAAAGTGGAACTAGGGAGCATGTTATCCATTCCTTGATGTTACCAGGCTCTTCCAGCTCCTTTAGAAGCTAAATCTCAGATTTTAATGTGATATGCCTGATCCCTCAGTGTCTGAGCTCTACCATATATGAAACTACTCATCTCAGTATTTCCCACATCGTACGATGTCTGAGTTTATTTTATCTGTAACAAAAATGCTGCTTTTGATCCTGTAAATGACCACACCTGTTCAGAAGCACACAAGGAATTAGTTTTCATACAGGAAAGAAAGAAAAAGACAAACAATTTAGACTGTAAAAGCCATTTTTGGCAAGCACAATATCATCATTCAAATATAAATCTGGGTAGGACTTTATGTGAATTTATTCAAAATAACATTAGCAAGATTCCAAAAGGTACATCCAGTTCTTATAAAGAAATCGTAAGATAGCTAACAAAGACATGCTAGAAGTAGAATACAGGTTTTTGAGGAGGAGGCAGCTAAGTTTCAAAGGTGCCATTTGGGCTTGTTAGAAACTTGCTAGAAATGAACACAATCAAGTGTAGTCTTTTAGAAATTGGAAGTCTCAGAACAACGTCATCCAAAAAAGAAAGGCAAAGATCTGTGATGTTAAACAAAAATGAACAGTACTGTGCTTCTCATTTAAAGTTTATTATTGTGGATTTAAGACAGGCTTTATGTAAGTTGGAGGCTTATCTGCTCAGATCTGATCATTAGTCACTGACTGGTTACTATATTTAATGTTAAATGGAGCAAAATTGAGACAAAATAGAATATAGCATCTTGCTGTGCCTTTAGTTAGACAATTCAGTGTACCTTTACTATACCTTTGTGGACTGGTTTCATGTTTACTTTCTATTTGTTTTTAGATACGTGTTTTTCAAAATATTATCCAGGAAAAGGAAAAGGAACTGGAAGCACAGAGAGAAAAGCATGAGCAGGAGCTCTTTAAATTAGCTGCTAAATCTGATGCAAGTGCTGACCTAGAACAGGTATGTTGCTTTGGAAACTCAATAGCTTGCTTTGATTTAGTTAGATGTGGAAATTTGGAATCATGTAATTACTAACCTCTGTGGCACAGTGCAGATGTCTGGCTGGGTGAATAAATGTAAGTCGTCGTCTTTCTCTTCTGAAAGTTTTAACTCCTTTATTGATTGCTTGATTTTTATTTTTTTTTTTAATTTTTTTGCTAGTTACTAAAGGCCTTGAAACAGAAGCTCCATGAAAAGGAAGAAGTCATGCTGGGAAGGACGCAGGTGATAGATGTCTTGCAAAAAGAACTGGATGCCAAGGACGAGCAATTGAAAGTAAGAAATAGCAGAAGTGCACAACTAAAGTTCAATTACAAGTTCAAAAAGCTGTTTGGTTGTGCACAAAAGATAGTTTTGTATAAAATATTTAGACAGTTCTCTGGAAGGCTTTTCAGGTGTGCTACTAATGTAACCATACTTGTGCAAACAAATGTTAGTTCCAGTTAGGAGATTAACTTAAAGGAGCGGTAAAGTCCATAAAATATAAAACTGTCAACTCTCACCTGTAGTTTGTCTTGATTCACTTTGGGAACTTGCCACGTAGCGAAGACTTTTTGGTTAGAGACTGTAGTGAGCCCCAAAACTGAGGCTCCCCCCCCCCCCGAGAGTGTTTTGCTAATTGTGTGCCTTTCCTTTTGCTGAATTTCTACTGATTGCAAAAGCAATACCTAATCAAGGTTCTTTGTGTTTAAGCACCTTGCATGAACTCTGATTGTAGCCCTTGAGTGCTGCTGCTTCAGTTCAACAGTGTAGAAAAAGGATGTTGCAGTCCCTCAGACGGGCTTTTGGGACTCTGACACAGTCCTGTTACAGCCTGTCTGGGGTGCCAGCTCCAGCCTTTTAGCTATATACTATTTCCAACAAATTTTCAACTTGCCAAGCAGGCTGCCAGAATCAAAATCTTACTAGAAATTGTTTCAACTATGTACCCAGGTAGATGTCCTACCCAGGCAGATGTCCTGCTCGGATAGTTAAGATCCGTGGTAGTTTACATGCGTTTCATTTGTCCTTCCCGTTTGTCATGCCTCCTGCCTTACGCAGGGCTTTGTTGGTTTTTTTCGTTTGGGTTAGATGCATCTTCCTACAGTGGTGCTCTGGAAGAACTGATGGTACCTAGTGCTAGCGCAGTGAGGGGACAGAAATGCACACCTTGAGGGCAGGGGGAAGGTTTGACTGTGACAACATGAACTTAAAGCACTTAAACCTGAGATTCCATTACAGCTTAAGTATTACAATAGCAGGAAGCCTTGCTTTGTTTACATAAGCATTTTAAACCATATTTTGGAAATGTTCCCTCAGCTGTTCTGCACAGCTTCTTTACTTGGACAGTTTATATTCTGAGGTTTATGTATCATGAATGTAGTTTTTGAACAGCAGGTCTAATGTAAGTGGACTGCTCTGCTACAGTGATTTGTAATCTTTTCTACCTCTTTACGTATTAAACTAACAAATGTAAAGGCACTAAAAGTAGAATAAGCACTAACAGAAAACTAGTTAGCAACAAAACATTGTAAGAAAGAAGTACATCAGTTTACCAGCTTCAATTTTAATGCGTGTAGGTGGCAACACCTGGGTGGCATTGTAGCGAGCATTCTTAATCGTTGGGATTACTGTTGAAGAGATCTGCTTCTGTTTTTCCTTTATATTCTGTAGAACCAAACGTTCTTTTTTACTGCATTTTCACCTGTGGGAGAGGTTACCTGTAGTTTGCACTCAAATAGTGATGCCATTTTGCTGAAGTCCTCATTCGTGTCTTGGAAAGTCGGAGCTGAGTAGCTATTGTAGTAGAGCCAGGTTACCGACAGCAATGCACATATAATATTTGACAGGGGTGCTAAAAATACTTTGCATTAAAATATAAAGTGGTTGTTTTTATGTTGTTTTTTTTTTTTTTACAGGAGGTTAATGAAAACTTGAAACGTCTTCTGTCTGAAAAAGAAAACCTCCAGTCTAAACTGGATGCTGAGAAACATGTAATGAGAGCCCAGTTAAGAGACATGATGGAGAAACACGAGCTTGAAATGACAAAAGTTAAGGAGAAATATAATGCTGAACTGCATGAAATTCAAGAGAAACATGAAACCGAGCTACAAGAGAAAGATCAGGCCCTGTTCCAGCTTAAGAAACAAGTGGCAGAATTAAGCCGTAGCGGACAGACTAATTCCAAAGAAGTCAGAGATCTGGAATCTATAACCAAAGAGAAGATGGAAGATTTAGAAGGTATCCTGTTTAAACAGTTGTTACATATGAAGGGTTCCTTTGCCCCAGACTGTTACGCATTGTATGCCGATTTCCTACCTGTTGCAAGTAAAAATACATTAAATTTGGTAGAAGAGTTATTGCCACACTAATTAAAAAGTATCTATCATCAAATCCTATAATAATGAGGGTTATAGGAATACCAAGATCATCACATGAACAATAAATTTCTCACTACATTTCTTATTTTACATTTTTCTGTAAATGAAGTTGTCTTGTATAAGCGTATAACTTTCAATTGCTAAAGGAATTAAACATAGATCTTGTATTAATAATCTTTCTATGGTTTTAGATAACTTTTTGCATCTTGTTTCTTAGCACAAGTGAAAGTGAAAACAGAAGAGGCCACCAAATCTGAAGCAAAGTTTCTGAAAATGAAGGCTTGGTCTAAATCAAGAATCAAACAACTGGAGGATGAACTAAAAAATGTATGTGTAACATTATGTTTAATATTCCATACCTGTTTTAAACTACTGTGCTTGGAGATTTGACCGAAAAATAAATGTATGGGGTAAATAGAATATTGTAATAATTTACTCAAAGTACCTTTGTATAGGAATTAATGTATAAAAATTGAATGGACGTAAAATGTTGATACAGGATCAAGTTTCAACAAAAAATAGTCCAGACTGGTGTTATCAGCATTCAGGGGTAAATTTGCTAGAGATTAGCTAGTTTATTGCACTTTCCAATATTAGAAAAACAGCTATTCTAAATATTGCTAAAAAATCAGAAAAAAAAAAAGTTGCACTGACTTTGCTGTGTTTGTGGCATTTAAAATACTCATAACTATTTTTTCTTTTAGTTTTCATCAAAGAATAACGATGTATCTGCCTTAAACAATCGTGTCTCGGAATTAGAAATTGAAAATGAAGAACTACAGTCGAAACTGCAATCGTTACATGAAATTAGAACTCAAAATGGTAAAAAAAAAAAAATCTATTTTTCTTTTGCAGATGATTCAAAGTAAAGAGATAAAGATAAATGAACTTTTTCATTTTCAAAGTGCGTCTTCTTTTTTTTAAAACGGATTCTGAAGTAATTTCATGCAGTCAGAGCTACAGCTCAGCTTTTCCTTCCCTATATCGACCTGTGCATAATTCTTGTTGCATTTAGGCTTAGGCAGAATGTGTGAGTTGTGGAAGAGGCATCTTCTTAGGAGGAAAAATGAGACCAAACATACAAAATTTATCGAAGTATATACAATAAACTTCTGAGAGCAGTGAGTTTCAAGTAAATGAAGAATTTTCTTTCCTTTTGTAAGGATTTGAGAGACAATTTTTGCTTACAACCTCAGATAGTTTAAAGTAGAGTTGTGTGAGATTTTTCTGTTTCATCTTGTGTTATTTTCTCTGATGTTCTTTTCACTAAATAGAAAACGGTATAATTTTCAGTTCACCAGTCTAAATTGTTAGCAGGTTAGATTCAAAGCACTCATCAATATTTAGTAATGGAGAAGACGATTTCATGGGTAAATGGATAACAAAGCCCAACAGACGTCTTCTAACTGAAATGAGTTATCGTCTGAATTTTCATTTTGAATGTTTCTTTTAAATTGATCTTCCTATTAGTTTTGTGTCCTAATGAGCCAAATCTATTATACTTTTTGTAGAAGAATTGCTGACTAAGCTGGAAGTCTATGAAGAGCAGCAGAGGAAGTTGCAAGCTGATCTCGACCAAGTTACGAAGAGGGCAGCTTCACAGGTTAACTTTCAAATTGATTTGTATGAGTTACTGATTAACTCTAACAGTGCTAATTAGACTTCGAAAAGTGTTAAGTGGATTTTGGAGCTGAAAATTAATGTAGCGATATATGGAATTGTCAGTGTCAGTAGCCGTTCAGTTGGATAACAAGCTGACAGGTTTTGAATTACTTGCTTTTCCACATACCTTACGTTCTGTTTTCCCAAGCAGTTCACTGTTTATTGAGTTACATTTAACATGAGTCATCAAAATGTGTCTGTTATTTTGTGTACAGTACAAATAGCTTTCAGAAGGAAATAAAGCTGTAACCTTGATAAGTGTACGGGTCCGGATAACAAAGTGAGAAGACTCGGAAAATATTGCTAAAGGGCTTTAGATGGATTAACAGTATACATTAATCACGCAAACTTTATGCAGCCCTAGCAGCAGAGTCAGTTTGAAACCATTTTTATATTTTGCTAAGAAAGAATTGTTTTTTCCAAATGTTGTGGAGAAGTTAGTTGTTTGGTTTTTTTCTAAAATCTTAAAATAGTTTTTATTTTGATGAGAAAGCAGAAACTTTTTTATTCTGTTCACGGAATAGATAATAGATATTTGTTATCCCACATAAAGACAGTTGAATATTGTTTTGCTATGGAACACAGCTAAGACGAAAATGTGCAGCAAAAATATTTTGGTGAAAATAGATGTTTTTCGTTTTACAATGTTTCAGGTTAAAAGTGCAACTGGCGGTAGCATTTTTGATATTTTGTAAAGCCGTGAGGCTTGGTTTTTACATAATCTACACTAGCAATTATCAATTTGTTTATGCAGAGTGTTGAATTATAATGGATAGTTTTCTCTGTGAATGGCTTGCCAACTTAAAATGTTATTTCCATTTGCAGTGGGACTTGGTAAATACATTTTCATGTGCAATTTCTCTTGTTAGGCCAGTGAATCAGGGAGTGTGGATGAGTTGCAGAGTCAGCTCATGGAATGGCAAGAAAACTTACCAGAGTCCGAGGAGTCCCGTGATCAAGTGAGAGAAGAGAAATCTGCTATGGCCTTGAGAATGGCTCAGATTGAGGAGGAGAGAGAAGGTGAATTGTTTTACTTACAATACAATTATCATATTTATATATACGATATATACACGTCTGTGTGTCTGCTGTACTTCAGACTGAATTGATGGCACACCACCACGACTTGTTTCTGTAGTCGTAAGGTGTGTATAGTTAGTGAAATTGCTTAAACTTGCAATTTTTGCTTTTTTCCCATTTCCTGGAATCTGCTTTCCATACATTCATCTATTTTGTATCATTTTTATGAGTAGATGTGCTTGTTCTGTTTGCCGTCTGAGTTGCTGCTCTGAAAGACTGTTTGAACTTACTTCGAAAGCTTGTTGTCTGCGTATTGAAGGATCAATGATAAAAAGTTCACCACTGAAATATTAAAGCTGGCTGTCTAGAACGACCGGTGAAGCTGTGAGGAACTATAGTGTTGGTTTGAATTTGATGAATGAAGGTGGTGCTTCAGTAAGATGTACCTGAAACAGAGTTTTTCTTTTAAATATAATTAATGAGAAACCTTTCTTAAAATATCTAGTAATCTGTTAGATCAGCTGAATAACATTAACTGGCAGTGGTTTGGAGCTAGTTAAAAATACTAAATTACCTACAGAAAAGAACATTTCAAGTGACCTCAGGTTTTGTAGTTTTCTAAATTATTAATAAAGAAAGTGAGGAGAGAGTGAAGCAGCTTCTATTAAAACTTGTAAAAGTTTGGTTGAATTTCAGATAGTTTTTGCTGCCTTTTTTTTTTTCCTATGCCACCTAGTACTTCGTTATAATTTTTATCCCGTTAGTTAACTGTGTGGGGATTAATGGCAAATTTTAATGTGCACAACCTACCGTCATAATTAATCCAGATAGTTAATTTGAGCCTTCTCTTTTTAATCTGCGATTGAATTATTTTTCATTTACATGATCAATTTGGAAGCTCATTATGTAAGCATAGAAATGTTTGAAGGATCACGTCCCTCCTTTTTGAGGGATTTATGTGTGTAATGCTTTGGAAGTGAAAAAGAATAATATTCCCTTCATTAAAACTACCTGTTATATCATCTGTGGTAACTCAGATCCACATGCAATATTAATAACAGTTGTAAAATTTCATCTGCGTTAGTCTGTGTTTAATTTTGCATTTTTTCCCCTTGGGATAAGCATGACCTTTCTGTTTCTTTTTTTCCTGCCGTTACACCTGACGAGCCCTCAGCGTCCCTTCCCCCTCCACTCCTACCCTACACTGCGATCTGGTCAGCCAGGGAGAACGTAGTTTCCCATCAGTTTTGTGCATGCAGGTTCCTGCAGCGATGGCAACTTGTAATGTGCTGCTGCTGATTTCTCCTGTCGTTGCTTCTTTGGAGGAAATCGCCAACAGTACCTTATAAGATTTGCCATTGGTGGTACGTGGGTTTTTAGCAATACATGTAACAAATGCTGGGTTTAACTTGGGTTTTTTTCTGCCTTCCAATACTGTTTCTTCATTTATATTAACCGAATCATCTTTCTTCACTTTCCTTTGTAGTAACAGCTGACTCCATATTTATCTTGTAACCTTATCTAGAGAAAAATCTCTTGGCTTGTTGCAAGTGGTTGTGACTAAGTAAGAATCAAATTCATTTGAATATTCTTAGTAGTACTTGCAATTCGGTAGTACTTTTTTTTTTCTAAATTATTCCATGTCATAAATTGCAGAACTTTGCGTGCTTTAATATTAGCTACCAATATTTTGAGCAATATATAAACCCACTACTCATTCCATCATAGCCCGTGACAATTTGCCATATGTGGCAATTCTCTCTTTTGGGTTGAATGTGTGGGGAGGCGCAAAAGCAGGGAGGATGATGGTATTGATTACATTTCTAGACTGGGGCTTGTTTCCTCTGCAGGCTATTAAAGATTGTGATGTTTGGTGTGAATAGTGACACCAGGAAATATAGACACATCATTAGTTAATTTAAATGCAGTGTGTATCTGAAGAAAGGTGTTCTGGGAAGTTTTCCAGTTTTTACGTTAGATATAATTGCAAATGAAGAGTTCCTTATGCTGCTGTAAAACACTAGAAGATGTATTTACTTACTAATTGTTGTTAAAGTAATGCTGAATTTAACTGAAAGTGTTTTAACACTTGCGTAAGTGTTTGAAATCATTGTAAAGCTCCACTTTCCTATACTTTCATTTTTCATGTGACAATGGTAATTTCATTCTTTTTTTCATTATCAAATACTTAGGAGCTCAAATATTTTGGGTTCCTATAGGACAGTATCTTATTCATTCTGATTGTGCTTAAAAACAGATTAGCTCCATTTCAACTTCGAAGAAATAAATTAATTTTTTTTTTCCTCCAAAGAAGGGGTTAAGTTCTTGTCTGGAGTAATGCTTGCTCCTTGAATTGCTTCACTGAGTTCAATGACAGCTCTTCTAAACAGAGATTTAAGGCATATGATCAAAATTTGGCATTTATTTTTATGGCTTTGAAGAAGTAGCTATAATGATAAAAAAAATATATATTAAAAATTGTAGGATCTATACTTGAAAATAAACAAAGGTGTGTAAAATGGGTGCTGATAAAGTGACAGTGCCAGAAGCCAAAGCGTAATTAAGACCAGAAGTAAAATCCAATTTAGCAGTCCTACTTGAAAAGGGTCATTAATTTTTTTTTTCCTTTAACTTTTCCTCTAATCTTTTCTGACAACGCGTTAAGTATGTAATTCTGAAATATTACAGGAAGAACTTAAATCTAGTAGGTGTTACAGCATTGTGTCTTAATGAAATTTGTGATATAAGTAATCCTTGGACAACTCAGATGAAAGCTGAGTATCCCCAGTTAGGCCGAATCTCAAAGGAGTGCCTGGGGTTTGCCTCCCAGGTGCATCGACATAAGTTCTGCAAATTGTGCATGCTGTGAGGACAGCTCTGGATTGATGTGGTTAAATGGAAAGCTAAATTTGTACTTACCTAATTAATCTAATTTTCAGTTAAAGTATGGAGCCACCTTTACTTTCATTTCTTTTCACTGGCTGTTCTGTCTGCTTTGCATGAAACATCTATTTCCTAATCTGTTCCCCCAAACATGTTTTGTCGTATCACAAAACAGATGGGAATGTACTTTCAATGAAAAATCATTTCTAACAATGAACAGGATGCATACCTAAGCTGTCATATTCTGAATTTATTCAGTGTGTTTATTTACAAGTGATTCTGTATTTGTCTTAAAAAGAATGGTATTATTAATTGATAAGATGGTTTGATGCCAGTTTGCAGTGTAACACATGCTTGTGACTTCCTCAAATTATCTGGCTAAAATTAAAGTTGAAAGGGACACATGTCATTTCCATACAAATGAATGTGATCGTTCGGATTATAAAAACCACAGCTGTTTCGGCTGATGCCTTCATCATACAAATTAGGTATCTTTTAACCTGGTGAATTGAAATGAGATGTAGTTTTGCCTTTTAATTGGTTGGCATTTTTTCTTAGTATCAGCATAACCTCACCCTTTCCAGTCTCCTGTATAAAGTCTTAATTTAGAGAAGAAGAAGTAAAGTTAGACTTCGGTTTGCTTCTTCTTAGTGAGATATGTGGACTTTATTCTTATGTTCTACGTAGTAATGTTGGAGGGAAATCACAAGGTGAACGCAATGGATTTGCTTCTTTAATCTTGTTCCTGTCAGTCATTCGTAGGGACTTCAGCCTGTCCCTGGTCTCTTTTCATGTAGTAAGTGTCTGATATAAATGTAACTGCTTTCCTGTGGCACAAAACTGATTGAGGATGACTGGTTCTTTCCTGGCTGCTCTGATCCAGCCATGGTCTCAGGGCAACAGGAGCTGGAGGAGGAACTGGCCACAGTTCAAGGAATGGGCAGGCTGCCGCAGGCACGAAGAAAAAGCAATCAGACCAGCAGGAAGCTTCAGGTGGGTTAAAAGAGATAACAGTTTAGTTTTACCTGTATGTTAATAAAAATGTGAAAAGTGCTATTATTTATATGGTGCTTTACACTTAAAAACATTAAGGGCTTAAGAACTTAGTTGTGTAACTGAAAACTTTGGTAAATTTAACGATTGCGTGTGTGGTCAGGAGATGAGAAATTCCAAAGGCATCGCACCTCTCTATTCCTTGAGTAACGAGTCTACTTAATTTTACACTGAAAAATAACTAGCTTCCCACTGGAGTAATTCACATGCTTGAAGCTATGTGCGTGCTTAGTATGTTAACACCATTTTTGGTTTAGATACAGTCTTCACGAATCTCTGCTGGTGGAGTTTTAGTGAATAATTAGTAAGTAGTGTCAGTTCATTCAGGTGTTATTGTAGGTAGTCGGTGCTGTAACTTGCATGAGAAAATGGTAGTCTTTTGTAAGAAGAATTAGGATGCCGTTGTCACGTTAACATACCGTTGGAAGAATAGTTTTATGTTTAGTTAACTCCTATACTTTACCCTGAGATTCAGAGAACTCTATTAACTGTAGAAATCAGGGGACCAATTAAGATATCCAAAAATACTTATCCATTGGCTTTTCAGATGCCTGAGGGTGTCTTCAAAGGCCTTGCAGGTACAAAACCTTTGGGAGACTTGGATTTTCTAGAAATAAGAGCTGGAAGCTGGGCAGGTTACTCTAGTGTCCACAGCAACCCCATATACCTACATTTAGGCACCTGAGTCACTTGCTGAGTTTTAGGACTTCTGATTGAAACTACGCTTTTAAGAACAGAATATGTATTTTACCCTTGCTCCCTTTCTTCTTTAAATTAAACTTCATTCTCGTGTTTTGTGCGTAGGAAGAATACAACTTTGATAGAAAACAATGCTTTCAAGAATTGAACGTCACCTTGGATAGCACTGATTCAGCTGAAGGAGAAAATATGGGAGGTTGGTGGCCAGAGTACACTTCACCTAATGCAGGTGTGATAGCGACTAGACAGTTTATTAAAGCATGCACAGCATCTGTATTTTGTGTCTATTTTTGTTTTCAAATTCAACTAACAACCCATTTGTGGTGTATTCTAATCTTTGTTGAATTTTTTTGGCTTGTGTTTTCTTCCTTTTCATTTTAAAGCATGTGCGTGCTGTATGAACTGCCTAGTTTTGGTTCAGAAGTAGAATATAAATAGGAGTAAACACTGAAACTGGGTGAACATTGGTGCCCATGAAATATCCTCCGTGGCAAGATCATGTGTTTTTTAAGTTATGAGTCTTGTTCCTGTGAATGTGTTTCCAATCTGTATAACAGTTACGTTGCAATTCCATTGCTGTATGCTTTTAATTTAAAAATCCAATTCTTATTTTTCTAATGCAAATGTTTTTACATCGCTGCTAAAGGCTGCAAATGTATCTTATCCTTAAAATGGAATAGACACACTTGCAAATTTGGATACAGACCGTTTTACTTTGTTTATTAATAATTGCTTAAGATCTGATCCTGCCAAGTACATGATTGACTTGTGATTAAAATAACGTGAGACACACCACTGATTGAGCCACAGTATTGTGTAGAATATTTCTACCAGGTTCTCTGAGTTCTTGAGCTATGCAGCTTTATTTTGGTTTTTCAACAGTTAAGGCCATCTAATGTTTGGAAATGCAGGGCCTCAGGCATTTCCACTGGAAATGGTTGAGACCGGATTGTGCCCAACACTGGTGAGAATCGTGAATAAAAAGCTGAAGCCATTTCTAGATTTCAGGAATTTTAGTAGACCTTGCTTGAAATAATTTTTCTTCTTTGACTTAAACAGGCTTACGGAGTGTGGTTGAAGAGTTGGAATTGGAAAGAAATCAACTGCAGGAGCAAATTCTGTTTCTAGAAGAGCGTTGTCAGGATTTGGAAGATAGAATGCAGCTTCAAGGCAGAATGGAGACTCTTCAGGTGAGCTTTTGTATTTGTGTAAAATCCCGTGGTGTAAGAGAATCGTTTTATTCTCTGTTTATGGTCTTACTATCGTAGCCTACAGTAAGACAAAAATGTCAATTTGCAGCTAGCAAAAATGGCTAAAGCCTACTTTATACTTCATAATTATGCTGGCAGAGAGTGTACACATATTATATTATGCTCTGAAGTTGAAGCCTGTCACTTCTGTTCAACAAAAGTAACAGTCATTACAGCGAGAAACCTGTTTGAAACTAAGCTATGTTATTTGCTTTGGAAAGTGAAAGGCAACAGGATTTTCATTATTCTTTGTAGGTGGCCTTTGTCAAAAACTCCAGAATTAGATTTTCTTCCTACTCGCATAAGTCTCCATCTTCTTACATCCCTCAAGTTTCTTTTATATAAGTGTGTGTGTGTCTATATTACTATTTTTTTTAATATATATACACACATTTATAAAAAAGAAACTGTGTAAACATATAAAAAATAATAATATAATATTTATTTATATACATACAATCTAAACCCCATATATTAATTTTATATGTACTTATACTGTAAAATTAGCGAAGGCACCAAAAGGAACAGTAAGGTAAATGTTTATCAGAAAAGTTATTTTTAATATTTCCTGATGGACAATTTACAGTGTTTGGTAATTTGTAAACCTTATTTTCACTAAATGACACAACTCGTCTCTTACTCGAACTCCTTCAGGCTTGCTGCATTATTCATAGTCCTTTATCTGTTAAGTTGCACATATATAAAAAAGAATTAACGACTTTAAGATGAAAGACAACCTTATGTTATTAATTACTTGAGAATCTTGTAACAAAGCCTTTCAATACAGGTAACGTTTGGTGTAGATGAAGAAGGGCAGCTATTGAGGGCGGTACAGGTGTGTTCTGCCTTCCCCAGAATGCTAGCTTACTTTCATTAGAGGTGACATGTTTGCTGTGTTTGTCCTATTTGCTGTTGATTCTGGATATATGTTCTGGTTTTGGTTGCTGTTGTCAGATTTTTTTTTTCTGGCGGTTTTATTTTTGATTTGGTGCAGTGGATCTGGCTAGAGTAGGACGTTTGTATGTCTTTTTTTTTTTTTTTTTTTAAAAAAAAAAAAGAGCTGTGTGAATGGAGCTTGCTTCCTTTTTCTTTTCTCCACAATCCCCCATCTGCAGGTTTTTGCATTCCTTCAACCTGAAAAATAGGCAAAAAAAACAAAAAAAAATTTGCAAGTTGGGTACTGTCCTCAAACCAATGAGGAAAGTATATTTTCAAAGCAGTAGCTCCCCCTGTGAAGATAAGTAAGCTGCCTTAACACAGTATGAGTGTGTGTGGTGTGTTGGGTATAGAGCAATCATCCTGGAGTTCGTGCTATCACAGCGTTGCTGAAGGAGGGATTTTTGAAAGGTGGGTTGCGTCTATTTAAACTAATATCCCATCTCAACTTGTGGTATTAGTGGTGTATTTTGCACTGCTATCTGCTGAAGTGCTAGAATAATGGTCTCTGTTATTGTGTAGGTTGTAAATCTCCTGAAGAGTCAGATTTCCTGAGCTATTCTGAGTGTTTATAAGTGATGATCCTCTTCGCTGTTCCTTTGTTGCAGAATGAAAATGAACGTTTGCAAACTCAACTCACCCAATTACGCAACCAACAAATGCGAGATGTGGAAAAGCATCAAATTCTGATCTCTGGCTTGAATGAGCAGCTTAAAGGGTAAAATAAAGGCTCTTTACAACTCAATACAGGATTCGCTTTCTTTGCTTTAAGCTTCTACTGAGGATAATCTCTTAAAACACTTGAAAAAGAGTTACTTAATTCCTGCTTCTGGTTGCAGTAATGTTAATTTTTGTACTTTCAAGTTTAAATGGAAAGCATGAAAACAATTTTTCTTTTAGGAACACAGTCTGGAGCTAATATGTCTAGAAAGCTTAAAGCAAGCTTTGCTTTCAAAATATCTAAATATGTATTTTCTTCTTAGATTAAGTGACAGAAATAGCTTCCTTGAAGCTTCACTTGGAGAAAAAGAACAAAAACTGTTGAGCACGACAGAAAAATTAGAACAAATTGAAACCTTGAGGAAACAGCTTCAAGAAAAGGATCTTCTGAACAAAGAGCTTGGTGAAAAGTTTGTGCATATTGAGCAAAAAGTAAGTTAAAGTTATTATTAAATAGTATTTAATTTATTAGAACTGGTGAGCATTAGCCGTAACTTTCTATTTGCGTACCAGCAGCTATATTGCTGTTTTCCATATCTGAAGGTTTTTGCTCTGTTTCTTTACATTTTTGTTTGCTTCATGTAATTGCTTTGCTTTAAGTTGGGTGTAAGGATTTCTTAGACTCAACACAGAGCTTTGCATGGAAGTATTTACGTTTTGGGATGAGACACATTGGGATGATAAATTACCCTCATTTATTAATTTCAAAGTATAAACTCTGCTGTTTTGTAAAATCAATATGACAAATCTAACATCACAGTTTTAATGTAGTTCTATATATTTCTATCAAATTGACTTTTATTTTTAATACTAAGCTGAATGAAGCCTTAAAGAAGTGCAGTGTTTATGAAGTGGAGAATGCTGAGCAGAAAGCAGTCATCAGTGATCTAACAGAAAAAGTTGCTACACTGAAGGAAAAGGTAACTTGTCAAAATAAAGTAAGAGAAGAAATTTTATGTTCTTTTGACACGGTCCATTTAAATGTCAGCAAAATAACAGCGTTAGCTGCTAAAAATTTCATATGCTAAACTTTCCCTATGCTAAAACAATTTAAAGAATAACGTGGTTATCGTGTGACAGTTGGGGACGGATTGATTACCTTAGATACTCGTTCTACATGTGGAGTGTAACTTCCATTCTCCCTCTAACGTATGTTTGAAGTGTTCTTCTAACGTTGTTTTCTTGATGTTTAGACTTTGAAACAAGATGGCGTGGTAGAGTCGATGCAGCTGGATCTGGACCAGACAAATGAAGAGCTCGACAAATTGAATACAAGCCATTTAGAGGAAAGATCTCAACTTATTCAAGATCTCCAGAAGCGAGAAAGAGAGATTGATAATCTTAAAGAAGCACTGGCAGAAAAAGACAGGGAGATGTCTGTCCTGTCTTTGACTATGACAGAATATTCTGAACAGATTATCATCCTGAAGCGTCAAGTGCAATGCAAAGAGGAAGAAATACGAGGGATGGAGGAGGCTTTATCAAAGGCTGAAAGGGAAACTCATTTACTGAAAGAAGTACAAACAGCCGATGTAAGAGATGCAAGCGTGAAGATATCTGTCCTTTCGGAGCAAAGTAATACAATGAGACTAGAGCTAGAAAGAGTTAGAGTTGAGAATGAAGCTAAAACCAAAGAAAATGAGGAATTAATAAGACAAAACAGTGAGAACAGCGTTACAATTAAGGATCTCCGTTCTGAAATCAAAGCCAACAATGTCGCATACCATAACAAACTGGCAGAATGTGAGTCACAAATCACTTTGCTGAAAGAACAGATTAGTAAATCATCTGAAAAGCTACAAGAAACCGAGGATAAACAAAGAAAAGAAACTGAATACTTGAAATCTCAGCTTGAGGAAAACAACACTCTAAAGGAAAAATGGAACAATTTGCTTAAAGAGAAAGAGAGTAAAGCACAGACGCTTGAAAATGAGTTAAAATCAATTAAAGATTCATACAACAAACTGATTTTGGAAAATGCTAAAAAAGATGAAGAGTTGGCTGAGGTATCTAGAAAGCTTATAGAACATACTGAACATCAGGAAACAATTAAAAAAGAATTACAAGAGAAACAAGAGTTCATTACTTCATTAGAGCAGAAGCTTGGGGTTTTGGAGCAGGAAAATGAAGAGACTAAACTTAAGTTATCTGGAGATCTGAAAGCCAAAGAGACATGTTGCAAAGAACTTAATAACCAATTAAATGAAATACATAAACAAATTAACAAGATGGAAACAGAGACACAGGAGACAGCTTCGGCTAATAAGCAATTGCAGGCAGATCTTGAAGGGAAAGAAGAAAAATTGGCAGAGCAAAGAAAAGCAAATGAATATCTGAAAAAAAGTATAGATATAGTGGAAAAAGAGAAGGAACAGCTGATCAGGGAAAACGAGAATTTATCCAAACTCCTGGATGTAAAAGAATGTGAATTATTAAAGAAAATCCAGGCTGTAGCAGAAATAGAGAATAAGTTATTTGTTAGCACTGCTGAGTACGAAAAAACTCTTTCAGTACTAAACTGTGATAAAAACACCCTGGCAAAAGAGATTGAACAACTTTCAATACTTGCCGAGCAAAAAGAAAATTCGGTGGCAGAACAGCTGCAGGAGAAAACAAAGGAATGTAATGTGCTGGCTGATCAGTTGTGTGAAAGCAAGGAACAGACACAACAGTTGCGTGAGCAAATGCAATCACTTCTCATTCAGCTGAAGGATACTAGAGACAAAGAAATAAAGAAAGAAGAAATGTTAAATAATAAGTTATCTGAATGCAGTAGCCTAATCCAAGAGCTCAGCCATAGTAAGGAAAAGAATTTACTACTGCAGGAACAAATTCAAAGCCTAACTTTGAATTTTGAAGCTGCGAACAGGTCTCTAGAAGAGAAAACCCTTCAAAATGATTCATTGCGTAAGGCAACCGAAGAGAGTAAGTTTTGTATAGTAAAGCTGCAGGATGAAATAAAAAATCTTAAAGATGAAAAAACAAAGTTATCTCAGTTGGTAGAGGAAAGAGACCTGACTGTAAAAAGTCAGGGTTCAGAACTTGAGAACCTTCATAGGCAAATGTCTGAAAAAATGGGAGAAAGCACAGTGTTAAATAATCGGCTACAGCTGGTAAGCAAAGAATTGGATGTGCTTAAGCATGAAAAGGAGGACTTTTCAAGCTTATTGAGCGAGAAGTCACGTGAATGTGAAGTTCTTCAGTCACAGCTGGTACAGCAACAGTCTGAAATTACTTCAGCAAGGCAACGAGCACATGCAGCAGCTCTAGAAAATGAAAAATTGAAAGTAGACATTGAAACAGTTAACGTTATGGTAACGAAAAAGTCAGATGAAGTAGCTGCTTTAACTTCACACTTGTCTCAACAAAGCCATAATATTTTAGCTCTGAAGGACCAAATTGATGGCCTCTTGATTGAAAAAGAAAACTTAAAAATTGTCTTTGAAGAAAAACAAACTCTCCTTTCTGAAAAGGAGGCTTTGATTCAGCAAATGAAAGATAGTAAAATGGCAGGAGAGGGGCAATATATGCAAATCATTTCAGATCTGCAAAACCAAATACAAGCCCTAGGTTTTGAAACCAGCCAGCTTAGACATGCAATGCAGGAAAAAGAAAATGAATTTAAGAGGCAAGCCCAAGAATTAAAGTTATTAAAAGATAAATCTGAAGAGTCTGATGTACTTAGGGTTCAACTGTCTGAGAATATGGAGGTTATTTCTGACCTTCAATGTCAGCTTAAAAATGTGACAGAAAAATCGTGTCAGTTGAATGATTCAATTATACAGAAGGATGAATCTTTAAAACAAAAGTTAGATGAATACATCAGTTTAAAAGCACAGCTTTCTGAGGTGCAGGAATCTTCTGTTTTGCAACGGAAACAGTTGGAGCTTCTAGGCTCTGAAGCAGAGCAATTAAAAGTATTACTTTCAGAAAAAGAATCAACCATCAACAATATTTCATTATCTAGTGAGAATTTAAAGACGCAACTTCAAGGGAAGGAGAATGAATGCGAGGTCTTAAAGAAACAGGTGGTAGAACTGGAGGAAGCGAAAGTGAATTTAGAAAAAGAAATACAACATCAGAAGAGTGTAATAATTGAGATGAACCAGTCCTTATCAGAAAAGGAGTCATCTCTCACGGAAAATAAAAGTCTCCTCAAAACTCTGCAGGAGAAAGCAAGGAAAGACGAAGAGAAGACAAATTTAATTTCTCAGCTTAGAAGTCAGGTAGATGAACTAACACAAGAACTACAGAAATCTAAAGAACTAGTCCATGAGAGCGAAAATGCCTTTTTATCTCTTCAGGAGAAAATTGAAGCACAGTATGTATTAAGGACTGAGTTGGATACAGCTCTTGAGAAAAAAGAAGTAGTTATTGCTGGACTGCGAAATTCTTTAAAAGAGAAAAATACCAGCATAGAGTTGGCAGATAGCAACGTTAATGTTCTTTCTACTGAGATTGAAGTTCTCAGAGGAAAATTAGAGAAAAGTGATACAGCCATGAAAAACCTTACTAAGGAATTTCAGGAAAAGAACGAGGAGCTTGATATTAATCAGAAGAAAATTGGTTCTTTGACAATTGAACTTGATTCTCTTAAAAATGAACACCAAAAAGCATTAGACCAAATAAGTTCATGGAAAGAAGAACTACAGCAAAAAGAATTGGTTGTGGAGTCTCTACGTGTGAAGTGCACTGAACAGGCAGATAACATAGCGTGTTTGAAGCTAGAATTGAACAATGTAAATTCCAAATCCTCTCAAGACTGCCATGACAATGCGCTTTTAATAGATAGCCTGCAGTGCCAGGTGGAGTCTTTAGAGAAAGAAAAAAATTGGTTGCAAGAAGATGCTGGTAAACTGGTGGCTGAAAATGCACAACTTACTACATCTCAAAATCATTTGCAAAAGAAATTGGAAGAGCTCCAAGAAATCAATGAAAAACTAGAAACCAGTGAGAATTATTCAAGACTGCAGATAGATGCTGTCAAACTGCAGATGAAGACTGAAAATGAGAAGTTACAGATGCAGGTTAGTGTGAAAGGTGAAGAACTTTCTAAATTAGAACTTAAATTTGAAACCCTAGAACAAAATCTTCTTGAGTCAGAAAACAAATGGGTGACAGAACTTGATAGGGCAACTTTACAAAATAATAAACTTACTGAGCAATTGAGCAGTTTAGAAAGTGAAATGAAATCAAAGGATAGCAAAATCCAGTCTTTGCAGCAAGAGCTGGATCTTATAAAAGAGGAGTTAACTCAAAGCTTATCTCCATTACTTAGCAGTAGGTTTTTATGTAAAGAACAGAAGGCACAGACTGCAGATTCTGAACTGCAGCTAACCGATAGTAAAATTCAGTTGGAAAAATTCACCACTCTTATAACCACTCTTTTGAGCAAAGAAACAGAAGGAGAACAATTGCAACTGGTGCTTTTAGAAAAACAGAAAGAAATAGACACCATGAAAGATGAATTAAAAAGTATGCAGTCACTTGAGAAGCAGAAGGAGTCGCTGCAGAATGATATTGAAAAGGTGAAGGACAAATACCAATCTGAAATTGAATGTCTGTCAAAAGAAATGGTCACAGTCAAGGACACATTATGTAAACAAAAGTCTCTCTTGCAAGAAAGGGAAGAGTCTCTTGCAGAAATAAATAAGCAGGTTGAATTTCTTCAAGACAAGATAAATAAATCAGAAGAAATTGCAAGAACCAGTCAAGAAAAACTGCACGTTGAAGGTAAAAAAGTAGCAAGTCTCCTTGAAGAAATGGGAAAAAAAGATCAACTCCTTGATAACTTAACTTCCCAGGTAGATCAGCAGAAGGAGTTAATTTCTGGTCTAAGCCAGCAACTGAAAGAAAAGGATTGTTCTGTTACCCAGATCATGGAATCATTGTCTAATGAAATGCTGAATTTTTCCGAAGAGAGAAATACGTTAAATACCAAACTGCAAGACCTCGAAGCTGTTCATAACAGTTCTGTAGGAGAGCTAAGCCGAGTATTGCAGGAACTTGAGGACTGTAAGAAAGAACTGGAACACAGTCAGGTTACGTTAAGCAGTAGAGAAGCTGTGTTTAAGGATTTAATGAATGAAAAAGAGGAGATGCAGTTTAATCTTGAGAAAATGGGCAAGGAAAAAGAGAATCTGAAAAAGAAACTTCAAGCAGCATTGATAATAAGAAGAGATCTAATGCAAAAAGTCGGAAAACTAGAAAAGAGTGGGCAGGAAGAAATAGAAAAAGAGCAAAAAAAAGCAGAGGAGCTGTTGAAGAAAGTTAATGACTTAACAGACAAGCTGAAACTATTTGAAGTACAAAATAAGGATTTTGAGTCTCATCTCGGAACTTTGAAGCAACAACTTTTAGAAAAAGATGCCAAAATAAGCGATTTGACCGGAATTTTGTCTTCAAAAGCTGCTTATTTAGAGGAACTTCAGGACAACATTACAAAACTAAATGATGTCATTGCTGAAAAAGAAAATATATGCGAGCAGAACCTAAAATCTTTAGAGGAAAAGGACTGCATGCTTGCTCATACACAGTCTGTTCTTGATGAAAAGACAGGTGCATATGAAGAGGAACGTTCTCAGCTGCTTTTAGCTCTTGAAAATTTGAAGTCTGAAGTTAAGAAGAAGGAAGAATTGTTGAAAAATGCCTGTTCAGAAGAGCCTGGTTTAAGTGCTGGGGACAGGAAGAAGTGTCTGGACCCCAACCATGACATTAATGTCTTAAATCAATTAAAAAAAGAAAAAGAAGCTTTGCAGAGGGAGCTTTTGGTCAGGAAAGAAGATACGAAAAAATTTCAGAAAGAAAGGGAAGAGCACACTAAACTCGCAGCAGATTTTGAAGAACAAAAAAAATACCTTGAGCAACTGAAACAAGAACATAAAGCACTCTGGGAAGTTCTTCAAACAAAATGTAGAGAACTTGACTTTATTCAGTTAGAAGAGTACCCTTTAGGGAAAGAGCTGGCTTCACCAAAGGCAGTGCTGGGAGAAGCAGCAGCTGACCTAAGGAATTTGGAATCAGAGAAAGCAAGAAACAAGGTTCAGAATGCATCTTTAAAAGAGTCAGAAAACATGATCACTTCAGCAGCAAGTAAAGAAACTGAGTTAAAAGAACTAAGAAGTAATTATGCAAAACTTCAGGAGGAAACAGAAATGTTAAAGAAAGAGTTGAGAAAAATATCGGTTGAATTTGGTGGTGAGAGAGAAGAAACAGTCAGCTTAGACTCTTTGAGACAGCAGGAGCAATGTACGGGCAGCTTGTTGGAGGACATAAAGCAGCTACAGAAAAAACTGAGAGCATACGAGGCTGAAGCTGTAGAGATTAAGACAGCACTTGAACATGTGAGTAACGAGAAAGAAGCACTTGTTAAAAAAAGTGAAGAGGATTACAAGATGAACCAGGAGGAACTGCAGAGATTGAGAACTGAAGCTAAGAAAGAGGTTGCAGAAAAGAATGAGGCAATAGAAGCGTTGCGTTGTTCACTTACGGACGTCAAAGATAAACTTGTTATGGAAAAGGAATTATTAAACAAAGCTATAAAGGAGGGCCGAGAAGAAGCCCACCATTACAAAACAGCATTTGAAGAAATGAAGGGTGAAAAAGAGAAACTGCTTGGTTGTTTAGAAAAGTCCAATTTGGAACTAATTAATATGAAAAAGGAGGTAAAACATTTCAGTGAAGAAAACAAAAAACTCCTGACAGAGCTATGTATGCTACGTGAGAAGGCTGAGATGAGTAGACCTGTGGTGTCGCCCAAAGAGCTTAAGGAAGGAAATGATACTGAAAAAGAATTGGGAGAGTTTTGTTTGGAAAGTAGTTCCCTTCAAGGAAAGTTAGAAGGTAAAGGCACCTGTTTTCAACTCTCCGAGATGGATTACTCCGGGAAAACTAAACTGAGAGAAGCAACAGAATGTCAAATCCAGAAACAAATGCAAATCATTGAAGAGCCGCTGGCAAAAACTGCAAATGTAAATGATTCTAAACCACAAGAGCAAAGAACTACAGCAGAAGAGAAGTCCAGAGAGCGCCTTCAGAGAAAATTACAGGCGGCTTTAATATCACGTAAAGAAGCCCTGAGGGAAAATAAATGTCTAAAAGACCAGATTGATAAGCTGATGTTGGAAAGAGAAGAACTGGTGAACAAGACAGGTATGCTTGAACACTTGTTAGAGCTTGGTAGAGAAACACAAAGTTCAAGTGCTGTTTCTCTGTTGTCTGAAGAGGAGCGCCTTGTTTCTGAAAATGCCAGACTGTTGACTGAAAATGAAAACCTCACTGCGGCATGTGAAAGTCTTAAATCCACCATGGAGACCATAGTTCAGGAAAAAGAGGCCTTTTCTTTCCAACTAAATACCTTAAAAGATTCTCAGACAGTTGAATTAACAGGATGGAAGGCTAAACATAGTGAATTAAAGCAGGAGTATGAATCGCTCCTTCAGGCTTACGAGAATATCAGTAGTAAAATAGCAGATATGAGGCAAGTTATTGATCTCACTAGAAAAGAGAAGCAAGAGGCTATTCAGAGGCTCAGGGAAGGAGAATCTGAGAAGGAGACCCTTGAGAAGCGTTTACAAAAACTCATGGATGAAAATGAATTTATTAAGAATCAACTGAAACAACTCAGCGAATCCAAGAAAATGGAAGTCGACGAATTACAAAGTAAAGCAGAAAGGCAGATCCGTGAGCAAGAGGCAAGGATGCAGGAACACCAGGATCGTCTTCATGAACTCACCGATCAGAATCATCAGCTGATGGAGGAAAATGAGCAGCTGAAACAAACGTCTGAAAATTTAAAGCAGGCTTTAGAGAAAATCCAGAATGAAAATGATATCCTTCATAATAACATCACCGTAACTAAAGCAGCTTTGGGGGAGCTCCAAGTTCAAATGGAAGTGTACCAAAATGATATGCAATCTAAAATCAATAATGTATTATGTGAGAATGAATCATTGTTGCAGGACATTAATGTGTTAAAGGATAAACTCTCGAAAAAAGAGCAAGATGTGCTTGTCCTAGAACAAGAAAGAAAATTAATTTCAGAAAAAGCAAAAGAAACTGAAAAATCTCTGGACCATAAAAATCATTGTCTAACCAAGCTGGACATGGAATGTAAAAGTCTGACACAAGAAATTGTTAGTCTAAATGAAAAAGTTAAGATTTTAGAGGATGATAAATGTCTGTTGCAGGAAGAATTAGAAAACGTACAAGAAAGTTCTTACAAAGTAAAGAATGAGAGAGAATTTCTTGAGACAGAATTGCTTAATCATGTTAAAAAAGTTGATCACCTTACTGATAGAATGAAATCAGCACAGGTACAGAATAACTTGCTGTTACAGCAACTGGAAGAATTAAAGGCAGAAAAATGTAATGTGGTTAGAGAAAAAGAAGAGCAGCAGTTACACCTTGTAAAACTGTTTGAGGAGAAGGTGAAAAGTGCTCAGAGGGATAATAACGGAAGTAAAAACAAAACGAAAGAATTGCAAGAACTCTTAAAGGAGAAGCAGCAGGAGATCAACCATTTGCAAAAGGATTCTATAAAGTTCCAGGAGCTGATCCTGGATTTGGAAAGATCTGTGAAACTCTCTCAGTCAAAAAATGAAAAACTGGAAAAAGACTTAAGTAACATTTCAGAAAAGTTTGCAAAATCAAATGAAGAAATCTATCATCTCAAGGGAGAGCTTTCTTCACAGATGAACTTGTTGGATCAGTCCAAGAATGAAGCGGTCAGGCTTGCAGATGAGAATCTAAATTGGAGAAAAGAACTTAAAAAGAAAGAAGACGAACTACAAATTCAAAAGAGACAATATGAGAGAGAATTGGAATTTAATCTTCAACAATTAAAATTGGTTCACAAAAGAGAATTTTTGAACCTAGAAGAAAGGCACGGTGCCCTTGAGAGAGAAAAAGACAGGGCAGTTACCGAGGTTCGTGGTTTGCAAGAGGAAGTTAGCATTAAGGACTCTCAAAACAAGAAACTTCAAGCAGATTTAAATGCCGCTTTGGCACGATTAGCCGCTTTCACAAAGTGTGTGTCCTCTCTTCAGGATGACCGGGACAGGGTGATCACTGAAATGAAAACCTGGGAAATGCAGTTCAAAGAGGCCATCCAAAATAAAGAGAAACAGATAGAAGACAGCAATAAAAAAATAATGTCTCTACAAGAGGAACTGAAAGACAAAATTGCTCGGATTCAAGAACTGAATATCAAATATTCTGTGGTAGAGGAAACAAAGGATGAACTGTATTTGAGGCAAAAATCTGTTGATATACAACGCTATGAAGAGCTCTGCAGAATAAAGGAAGAAAATACGTTTTTCTTTAACAGGCAGCAAGAATTGGAGAGTGTTCTTCAGTCCAAAGAAGAAGCTTTGCAAGCACTCCTTAAAGAAAATAATTCTCTTAATCATCTTATAGAGAATAGTAAAAGTGCAGGAAGAGAGATAAAAGCTCTGGAAAGTAGTTTTACAAGACAGGAACAAGAATTGCAAGAGCTTCTAGCTGAGAAGGAAAAAATTAATGCTGAATTGCAGAAGCAGATTACCATTTCCGAGCAAATGAAGATCATGCTGAATAATAAAGACAAAGAAATTTCCTTACTCATTTCTTCAAAAGGTGATGAGATTTCCGACTACCTGATTCAGGTACAGACTCAACATAGAGAACAAATCAAAGAGTATGAACTTCGGTTGAGGTCTTTGCAGACAGAGAAACAACAATCCGAGGAGTCCTGTCAGAGGATGGAAAACGAATTGAGAAATCTCCAGATGAAAGCAGACAAAGCAGGTCAAGATAAGGCTGCAATTGCCAGTGAAATAGATGCCTTTAAAAAATCCATGTCGTCTCTTCAGACTGATCGGGATGATCTTTTTTTGAAATACAAAGAACTGGAACAACAACACCGAGATGTCTTAAATCAGCGGGACAGTCTGATAGTTGGCAATGCCAGTGAGAATAATGCTTTGAAGCAAGAAATAAGGATACTTCTCAATCAGATAGATGATCTGCATTCTGAAAACGCGATGCTAAGTGCGCAGCTGATAAAGTACAGGGAAGATCTTAACCAGGTTCTATCTCTGAAAGACCATCAGCTGAAAGACTTACTTAGGCAGAAATTGGATTGTATTAAAAGCCTGGAACAAGAAAAATACGACCTTCAAAAACAAATAAAAGAAGTGCAACTTTCCAGTCAACTGCAGAAGGATACTGCTGAATCTTTGGAATGTGAAAACAAAAAATTAGCGTCTAAAATAAATGATTTAGAATCTTTAATTGCATCCTTAAACAAAGAGAAGCTTGTTTCTGAATCTGGAGAGAAGCTGCTAACCAGTGATAGTGTTCAGAAAAAAGAAAGTGTGTCCAGTGGACGGTATGGAGAAAATCTTCAGAAGAAGATTCAAGAACTCCAGAAATCAAGAGGCAGAAATGTTAAGGATGCAGATGAGGAATACAGTAAGAGTCTTTTGAAGCTTGAACACAGAGATGAACCCGATGCTTTGGCAGAGAAGATGTTACTAGAAGTTCAATCTCAAAATAGTGAACTGAGGTCCCAAAATGAGGCCTTTGGGAAAGCAATGACTGCGCTGCAAAATGACAGAGAGAGGATAATAGAGGACTTAAAGGTACTTCAGAGCAAATACACATCTGAACTCAAGACTGAAAAAAAGAAAGGAGATGAACTTGAGGCTGAGTTGGATGGCTTTAAATTACATTTTGTCAGTATGCTCAAAGAAAATTCGCTTCTGGATCAGGTTATTTTTGATGCTGCAGAGAAAGTTACACTTGATCAGATTGCTGATGGAATTGAAAATCTCTGTAGGACGTTAGTCAGTCGTGAGATGGAGATTAGCAGGCTCTCATCTGAGTGTGGGAATTACGTTCACCAGATTGAAGCATTTTCCAAGGCTATGGCCAGTCTTCAGGATGACCGAGACAAATTGCTGCAGGAACTCGGCAATCAGAAGGTAACTTCTGAAACAAAACAGGGCACAGTTTCACTTCCCATTGGTTGTGACAGCATCAGTGAGATAAATCCTTTTAAAAGTAGTTTGGATACGCCTCTGAACAATAGGGAAAGATTGGTAAGTTTTAATTAGCTGTATCACCTTAATTTTTTTTGGTACAAAGAGTGCTTAGAGACATTATGGATTCTGAAGTTGAACTTCGTAAATTATGTGAGTGCTAAGAAAACATTGTGTGACTAGAGAAGGCACGTTTACGCTTTTGGGAGTTTAGGTAATTCTCCTCTTAAACAGGAGCAAGTGGGGGAAATAGATTGTTCTGTAATTAGAATTCTCGCATTAATAAAACTTCAGTCCTATAGTTTTCATTCCAGTTCACTGACCATGTTTATTAAACATAGGCTAAAGAAGGAGCCAACCTTGCAGCTGTTGAAATATCAAAACTGAAGACCAAGGTTGATGATCTGGAGAAGGCATTGCATCAGACAAAAACCTTCCAAGCAGAAACTGAGCGAGAGATTGCATCATACCAGAATGAGCTTGCTGGATTAAGGTATAAATGTTAAAATTAACCAACATGTGGCTCTTGTTTAGAATTCTTCATCAACTTCACAACCTGACCTAAAACTGACACAAAACCAAAATTATGGATTGTTTAGCAGGAAGTAGGATGAGAATATTTCTGTAATGTGTGAAATCAACTTCCACCAATTTGTCTCTGTTCATGGTTATCCTTCTATCTTTCTGTAGTGGTCTCTCTCTTTTTTTATTTATGGAAAGTTTCAAACAGTCTTAAGTGAGTGTTTTCTGTTCTGTTGGTGACTTGGATCCATGGAACTACAGTTTAAGAATCTTACTTCAATGCTTGGTATTATATTCTCTTCTTAGAGTAATGATTGATAATGGCTGAACGTTTTCCCTGAAATCTTTTTTTAAAGGATGTCTGAGGTGTTGCATCTTTGGCCCAACTACATATTGAAAATTGACTTAATTTCACAGCTCAGCATTATTTTTGTAGATTCAAGAGTCCATTTCAGCACTGTTCACATCTTGCATCATCTGTGACAAATGAATAATGTGACGCCTTGGGCCTGATCGTGTGAATACCTCATGAGGTCTGCTTCAAAGAGGGCAGTAGGCGTTTTTAAGTGGCACTTAGTGGGGGCAGATCAAGATTTGATCATCCTAAACTGCTCTTCTTCAGACTTTTAAACTTATGCAGATGACTGAAGTGTGAAAGCATGCTATACGATCAGTTCAGTGAAGATAATTTTGGCTGAATTTGAGGCCAGTAGGCAGTATCCTTAGTGCCTTACTGCATTTTATTGTTCGAAGTGCAATTTCTAGATCTCTCCTTCGTCTGTGTGAGATAATACCTGTCTTATACTAGAAGCTTTTGCAGGAGGGGGTGTAGACCTAAGGGTCAGCCCCGACATTTATCTTTGCAACTGTGAGCACGTTAACGTGAAACATGCAAACCTCATTCTAACTTGTAGACTTAACCAGTGAACAGCATGAATAGCCTTTTTCCATTTTTCCCCCCCCCAACTTTAAAAACGTTTATTAAATTGCATTCAAAAGGATTTCAGTCGCTTTCATGCCCTTTGTGATACTGCCAGTGTATGACAGCAGTTTCTGGGGATGTGGTGTGTTTGTTTCTTTCAGTCTTCTGAGTCTAGGCTGTTCCTTTTCGAACTTGTGTTTTTGCAGTAGGGTAGGCTGCCTGCCTTGAGCAGCACTCTTCACAACTGCCACCTTGAGCCGCTTTGCTGCGCAACCTTATTCTTTAGGTAGCCGAAGCATTTATTGTGTTAACAGATGTCAGTATCTTTACAGCCAATTAACTTCTCTCATCTCCAAGCCAACGAAGCAAACATGATGTTATCACTTCCCAGGCTTTATTTTCTGATTTTTTTTTTAATTTTTTTTTTAGCAGATGTCTTTAAAGTGAAATATGTATTGAGAATGTTCATATAGTGCTCCATATTTGCATATAACAGTTCAAAAAATACCATTACTTATTTCAGAAATGAGTACAGCTTTATCCTTTTCATTCGCTAGTATGTAGTGTATTATCATTTAATGTCTAGTCTAATATTTTATGTTCAGAATGGAAAACAACCTCCTCCTCTCAGAGTCCCAGGCTCTGCGAAATCAATGTCAGATCACAGTTGCTGAGAAAGACCGACAGATTGCAGAGCTACAGAAGCTGCAACAAGACATGATTGTTAAGAAATCAGTCTCCCCTGGCAGCAATTACCCAGCCAAGGTAAACAAATGAAATGTAGCAGGAGGCATGAATGTACTTCCATCGGTTTATTGTATTAAATTTGCAGCCTGCTTCCCGAATGAGAGCTATACGGCATACGATGGCGAAGCGTGGAAGGCTGATGAGAGCATTACCTCTATGTCAGTGTTGCCTAGGGTCAAGTCAGCAAGTTACACCTATTCCAAGCACACGAGTTGCAATTATTAAAACCACTTTATAATGCAGTCTGCTATATCGACCAACTTCTTTTAAACAAAGGAAAATCATGAGTTTCTCATACGTTGGTATGAACATATGAGAAAACAGGGAAAACTCACTCGTGTATTTTAATGGTTAAAAACATGGAAAGCGCCTTCACAAAGAAATGAAATGGTTGTGAAGTGACAGGTGTGAAGGTCACGAACCAGTAAGAGTTACTGATTCTTGGTCAAAAGGGAGTAACGATTTGCTGTGGTTACATTGTGAGGTAACGGCGTTTCCTTGTTCCTGAGTTGCTCACGCTAGTAGGTTACTTTAGTTATCTTATAAATTACTGTCTTAGGTTAGTTAAATCTGGAATACAATAAGAAGTTTAAAAAGTATCATAATAAAACGGTTCAAACGTGGTTCTAACAGTAGGGATGTATTACAGCTACAGCCTATATTCAGGGACACAGTTTTTAACGGGATCAAAAAAGGACTTTGTAGTTTATGTTGACAACAACAGTTTTTGGAATTTGTATACTTCATGCTAAAAAATTTTAAAGATCTAATAAAGTTCATTCATGAGAGCCTAAGCCAATCTCGTAACTACTGCAGATTAGAATAGGACCTAATTGGGGGTAGAAGGGAGAGATGATGTGCCTAATGGAAGCGTTCTTACCGTTCCCTTGAAGCAGCTGGAGTTGGCTTCTGCCAGGAACAAAATACTGGATTTAGAAAGGCAGCAGCTGAGGCCCAGTCTGGCAGTTGCTATCTACTTTTGTAGCATGTCACTAAAGGTTCAAGGAAAGCGTTATTTTAGAATAATAGTCTTATTTGCCTTTTTTGTGCCAAAGGAAGTGAACCTTATTCCTTTTAATTTCATTAAAACCAGCATTTTTAATTGGTCAAGTTTGTGTCTCGTATGCTGTTCATTATTAGTGATTTTAATCACTAATATGAGCTATTGAACAGTAACGTCTGTTGGGTTATGGAGTATTTCATGTGGTAGAAGTCTTTATTTCATGATTCTATAGCAAAATAGATTCCATAAAGCATTAGAGATGGCACACTTCCTTCCCTTATTGGAGATTAACATCAAAACGTTGACCTGCCAGAGATAAAGAAGGCCAAAGCTGTGAATTAGTCATAAAGTTGAGTGGTTTTGGGTTGTTTTTTTTTTTTTTTCCCAAAATGGACTTTCAGCTTTAAATTCATATTTAGAAATAGCTCTTCTGCAAGTCATGAATACATACATACATTATTAGTTTGAAAGTAATTTTTGAAAGGGTTTTTATATTAATCTGCCTTTTTCTGTTTTTTCCCTTTTTTTTTGTGCTTCATGCTATTTGCAAATTAAAAACTACATTGGGTTGCCTTTTCATGTTAATGTTTAATTGTTTTTTGAAATTGAAGTATTTAGGTTGAAAACTCTTTAAGTAGAAGAATTTTTTTTTTTTTTTTAGATATATATAAAGTCTCTTGCAAATACGGTATTAACTTGTGAGAAGGAAATGATCTTGTGAAAAGGAAATTGTTATGTAGTCTGTGCATATATTTAGTCTTGGAGTTGTATATTATTTAGAAAACTCCTATACCGTTTACGCCGAATATGCTAATACTTTTTTTAAGGTTTTAGAAACTGCCTCCCTCGCTGGAAGCGCGGACGTGCCTGAGGAAGTCAAACATGTCTTAGCTGAGAAGAATCAGCTTCAAAATGACCTGCAGCGCTGTCTTCAGGAGATACACCAGAAGGATCTGCATTTTCAGCAGGTTAATTCAAAGGTAACCTAGGACAACAGTTGTGATCCTCAGTAGCTCGTGAGAATCTGAGCTTGTATCAACATAGAAATACTGCTAAATTGGCGAGGTCTTGTATAATTGAAAGTGCTTTAGAACTGAGATTTTTCAAAACAACCCGGTTGGCTCAGACTAGAAATTGCAAACTAAATGTCATATTTATTTGCCTGAGAGAGGTTTATTTGAATCTGCATTCTGAAGAGATTGATGGGGCACTGCTGAACTTCTACTCAAAGTAAAACACTTTTCATTATAGACGGAAACAGATGGCTGTCTTAGCTGGAACAAGATTTTTAGCTATGTGATACCAAAGTTCAAACTCCTCAAAAATGTTTCTTTACACGTTCTTGATGAACACTTTTGTGGCTGTTAAGGTAGTAAGAGTGTGTGTCCCCACACGCACATGTGTGTTTGTATTCAGTTTTGTTGGCAAAAGTTTGTAAATGTTCTTGGAAACCTTCCCTTAATGTTTATCTGTCTTTGTGTGGCCTGGTGTTCAAAGCAAGTTAGGTTTATGTTACCTTACATCTGTCATTGTGTCCATTTTCCCTGCTTCACCCAAACATTTTATAAACCTAATAACAGTTTTAACCAAACTTTGAAACAGGTGTCAAAATCTCAAGCTCCTACAAGTGAAGATGAGTGTTTGGGTGATGGGTGGAGAACCCAGTTGCAGTCTTTTTTTTTTTTTTTTTTTTCTTTTTTGTTTTAACATGTTTATATTATCAGGCTTATTTTGCTATATGCATTGTCCTGAAGTAGCAACTTACGTATACCATCTTTTGCCAGGTGGTGATATCACAGCAAACACAGGGAGGAAAGTACTGGGGTTAAAAACCCTGAGTTTCTGGTTTGGGCATATTGATGACAGGGGAGATCAATACTCAGGTTTCATTATTTCCACTGCTCATAAAACAACTAGTTAAACCTGTGAGCGTGACAAAAAGTTGATGCAATTTTGAAGCTAGTACTCAGTTTTCAACATCAGGTCTCAAATCTGTAGTAATTTCCCAGAGGAGATAATTCCTAATTTTTATTTATTTAATGTTCTTTTGTTTCAGGTTGCGCAGTCAGCAGAAGAGAATGCTGTCTTGTCTGCCCAGTTGAAGACTCTTTCACAGACTCTTAGGGATAACCAGCTTCGTTACACTGACTTGCAAAATCGTTATCTAAGACTGGAGAGGGAATATCAGACCATGCAAGTAACATCTTTCCAAGGCACTGTTCAGGTAAACAAATATATGGAAATGTTTGTAGGGTTTTTTTTCTTCTGTGCTTACCCTTTTCTGTTTTTCTGCTAAAAATAAAGTAAATACTTTTTGTTGTTCTGATCTAGTACTTTTGCTAGCCCATCATGCACTGAAGATAACTTTATTGTTGTAGAGCTGTTTTTACTTGACTTTTCATTTAAGGAAGCTGTTTATACATGCTTTTCTTGTTTTGAAGTATCATCTTGAATTGGTCTACAGCTGGCAGAGGTAATTGGATGACCACTAATCATTGGATCAGCAAAGTTTAGTGATAATTTCACAGCAGTCGTGAATCATTTTGCAAGGTGTTTGAGTTTCAGTACCCTCTGCCAACCCCTCATACAGGGCTGTAAGCTTATGCCTTTGTGATCTCTTCATTTTTCCAAAGTTTTTCTGTACTGCCTTGGTTACTCAGTAACGATCAATTAATATAATCATAGAATCACAGAATTGTTAGGGTTGGAAGGGACCTTAAAGATCATGTAGTTCCAACCCCCCTGCCCTGGGCAGAGACACCTCCCACTACACCAGGTTGCTCAGAGCCCCGTCCAGCCTGGCCTTGAACACCTCCAGGGATGGGGCTTCCACCACCTCTCTGGGCAACCTGTTCCAGTGTCTCACCACCCTCATGGTGAAGAACTTCTTCCTAATGTCCAGTCTGAATCGTCCCATCTCTAGTTTTAATCCATTCCCTCGAGTCCTACCATTACCCGACATCCTAAAAAGTCCCTCACCAGCTTTCTTGTAGGCCCCCTTAAGATACTGGCAGGCCACTATAAGGTCTCCTGGGAGCCTTCTTTTCTCCAGACTGAAGAACCCCAACTCAGTCTGTCTTCCTAGGAGAGGTGCTCCAGCCCTCTGATCATCCTCGTGGCCCTTCTCTGGACACGCTCCAGCACGTCCATATCTCTCTTGTAGTAGGGGCTCCAGAATTGGACGCAGTACTCCAGGTGGGGTCTCATGAGAGTGGAGTAGAGGGGGAGAATCACCTCCCTCGCCCTGCTGGCCACGCTTCTCCTGATGCAGCCCAGGATACGATTGGCTTTCTGGGCTGCAAGTGCACACTGGTGGCTCATGTTGAGCCTCTCGTCCACCAGCACCCCCAAGTCCTTTTCTTCAGGGTTGCTCTCAAGCCAGTCACTGCCCAGCCTATATCGGTGCTTGGGATTGCCCCGACCCAGATGGAGGACCCTGCACTTGGTCTTGTGGAACTTCATGAGGTTGGCATGGGCCCACCTCTCCAGCCTGTCAAGGTCCCTCTGGATGGCATCCCTTCCCTCCAGGGTGTCAGCCGCCCCACACAGCTTGGTGTCATCGGCAAACTTGCTGAAGATGCACTCTGTGCCACTGTCCATGTCGCTGACAAAGATGTTAAACAAGACCGGTCCCAGTACTGATCCTTGAGGGACGCCACTTGTCACTGGCCTCCACTTGGACATGGACCCATTGACAGCCACTCTTTGGGTGCGGCTGTCAAGCCAGTTCTTTATCCACTGAATTGTCAGTCCATCAAAGCCATATTTTATCAGCTTGGAGACCAGGATGTCATGCGGGATAGTAGTGCCAGAGGCTTTGCTCAGGTCCAGGTAAATGATGTCAGTTGCTCTCCCCTTGTCTATTGATGTTGTGACCTTCTCATAGAAGGCCACCAGGTTTGTCAGGCACAATTTGCCCTTGGGGAAGCTGTGTTGATTGTACCCAGTCACCTCTTCGTTATTCTTCTGCCTCAGCAGTGCCTCCAGGAGGATCTGCTCCATAATCTTACTAGGCATGGAGGTGAGACTGACTGGCCTATAGTTCCCTGGTTCCTCCTTCTTTCCATTCTTGAAAATGGGGATTGTGTTTCCCCTTTTCCAGTCAGTGGGAACCTCACCAGACTGCCATGACTTTTGGAATATAATAGAGACTTTTGGAATATAATAATACCCTACAATATTATATGGATACATATATAAAACAACCCTTACTCTTCCATAAACAGAAATAAACACAAACAAGGAGAACTGTAAAGTAAAAAATAAACGAATAGCCGCATTACTTACGAAACTGCAGTCAGTGCTATGTTACTGTGTGGATGTGTACCTGCATTTCTTGCACTTCAGACATTGTTCAGGTTGCTGCGTTATGCAGTGTAAACGTATCCTTCCAGTCCCGCAGCGCACACAGGCTGTATTCTGCATCAGCTTTCTGTTAGAAAACAGGTTTGGAAAATTGCAGCTCCAGAAATTACAAGATTAAATGGCACAAAGAGTGGTTTGCCTCACTGCTTTGTGGTGCTTATGGTTTTAATTGAAATAAAGATTTTTAGCAACTAGAAAAACGGTGACTGGCTTTTTTCCCCCCTTTAATATTTTCTAGGATGAAACTAGAGCAGAAGTTCCCCCTGGAGCACCACAGGAAAGATCTGCGGTTATTGTTGAAATAGACAATATGGAGCTAAATGAACTCCGAAAAAGGTCAGGACTGAGCGCGTGTATTAGCAATATTGCTTTCCTGACAGCTGTGTTGTAAGTGTGAAAGTAATGCTTTTCTATCCCTCTAAGGCATTTGGGGGGAAAAGGGAGAGAAGTGGATTTACAGTGGCTTAAATGAATCATAGTCATATTCTTGAATTGTTATTATCTGGTAACATTTGTGGTTTGCTTTAGTAAAGATACATACTTAGCGGTGACTTTTTAGTTCAGTATCTAATCTAAAGCGTCTCATTATAATTAAGTCTTTATCGCAAAAAAAAGAACATTCTTTCATAAAAAAGAACAAGAAAGTAATTCTTTAAGTACATAAAATACTGATTTCAGATTTCATGTTGTCACAGGCTGGCAGAGACCGAGCAGCAGTACGACTCAGTGCAGCAGGCGCTCTCGCAGCTGACAGAAACGCTGGCAGAAGAGAAGAGGAGGAGAGAAGCTGCAGAAGAGGCTCTTGGACTCTCAGAGGAACAAAGTAACAGGTAAGATACTCCTGTCTGTAAGATGTGGGGTTTGTTTCTTTTGAAAGAAAAGTGTCTGTAAAACAATATTTCTTTTTCTTATGCTTTTGAAGTGTGTGACAGTTAGATTGCTGCATTAAAGCCTTACGTGGGTATGAAATAACTTGCATGTTCAGAGAGCCAAAGCCATCTTTCACTTCTGCTTCCCCTTGGACAAACGCATGCTGAGGTTTTCATTTGCACTCTGCCTGGAGTAAATGCCACGTGTACTACACAACTGGAAAACAGTGTCGGGTTTTTTGTTTGCCTTTTATTTTTAGTGAGATTAGTGATAGGTTTTCCTATGGGTGTTAAGTTTCTGAGCAAATAATAGAACCTCTTTGTGAGTCCACGCTACCTGAAGCAACGAAAATGCATGAGTAACTGTGTTAAAAAGCTAGGTCTAACTCTATGCATCAAGAAAACATTATGGGCTTTGGGATTTTTTTTTCTTTATTTTAATTTCTTTATTTTAATTTTTTATTTATTTTAATTTCTTGCTTCAGATGTTGGACTCAGTGAGTGGTGTTTCTTTTTTTCCAAGTTAGAAAAAAACCTCAGATATAACAGCAACAACTTTAGCACAGCTACTGTTTAGATCTAAAATATCATTATCCATCTGCCTACATAAAGTGTCCGTCACTACCATCGTCTGAAAATCACTTTCAGTCAGCTAGTGATGATGGGGGTTATTCTGAGTAAATGAAACACCTTGAGAGTAGATTGCAAACAGATATTGAAAAAGACCTGGCAACGCAAACTAAGTTTTGCTGCTTTTTGTGGGGACCTTCCCCCAGTAATGCAAGTATACAAAATAAGGTTTCTTATGTGAATTCGGTACTTTAAAAGAACAGATAATTCAGTACTCCCTTGTCTCCCTTTCATTTTCCTCTAGATTTGAAGTAAGCAGTTACAGGTCTGTACCTAGTGAATATTCTGTTCAGATGGAAACTGAAGAGGAAAGAGAAGCCTTAATCATCAATCCTAGTGAACATGTTATTGTGCGAAAGGTAAGTAAATTAAAGCTTTCAAAACCCCTGAATTATCAGCAGCTTAAGTGGTGTGCGTACTGTATACTGCTAGTTGCAGACTGGATTGAAGACAGCAGAGCTCATTATCTCCTTCGTGCTACTCCTTTCTTTTTCCTGTCTTCCCTCTGCTAGCCCTTCCTTTCAAATATAATTCGTTCTTGGAGTGTGGATTTCCCTTCCGAGTGACTGGGAGTCACTGATTTTGGGTTGTCCTTTTTATATGTAAACACTAGAACGAAGCAGCTACCTGTCTAACCTGCCTTGTCTCTGAAAAGCTGACTGTGAAATACTCTTTTATTGGGTTAGATATCATGGGGACGGGTGGGCCATAAAGGCATCCATTCAAAGTAGCAAACTACTACTGAAACTACACTTTACTGAAAAAACATCCTTAATTTCTTTCTGTTTGGCTTGTGGATGGTGAGTTAAATACAGGCAGCTGTGTAAAACCATGCCATATAACACATTGCATCTGTCCAGATTAAAATGTGAGCAATCATATTTATATTGCACCGTTAAATAAAACATGTATGCATATAGTTATGCAGTTATGTAATTACATGATACACAACTATCTCATATCCATTCCTCTCCCCTTATTGATGCTGTTTTCCTTGGCCTTTAAATCATTTCTGCTTACAGCCTGTGCTGTGACATGTGTTGCTGCATCAGAGGCAAAAGGTGTATAGTGCCTCGGAAATCTTAAGTTACAGAGAAGCTTCTTCTCATCTGTATTCGTGATTACTTATTTGACGTTTTTTGTTTCCCGACCAGATGAAAGGAGGAGCCCTCTCCTTCAGAAGATGGGTTCGAGGGCGAAGTCTTTACTGTTCTAAGCTGCTGACGTCCAGAGCAAAATCCCGCTATTTATTCCTCACCTACCTAGTGACACTACATCTTGTTGTTTTACTGTGCCTCACCGGTGTTCTCTGAATACACTGCATTTTCTGGGTAAATTATTTCTCTATAGGTAATGGTGTGCCAATTCAAGATGATAGACTTTTCACATGCTGCTGTTAAGCTATGCACTGGACACAGGTGTATATATTCTTGTTACACTACATGAATCTTATGCTTCTTCAAAGAAATTCGTGTATATCACAGTTGCTCCAAAGTGGACTTGAATTGCTCTTTATCAGTGGAATATTATATTTGCTAAGGAGAAAATATTCCCTTCTGTTTGCCCTATAAAGAAACTGCTGCATACAAGTTATTTAATATTGTTTGTGAGTACATAATGACTCATTACTACTGAATGGGTTGTAAATGATATCTTTTCTATATAAATTTTATTTTAAGAGTTAAAGTATAAATTTTAAAGGAATAATCAGCTATTGCTGTTTATTGGCTTCTTGATTATAACAAGAGGTTTTATAGAGTGCAATAAAGAAAGGACTACTGGATTTTTTATTTTCTTTTTGATTTTATTTTTTCCTGCCTGAAAATAAAAGATGTGAGAAGGTTGTTCTTTGGCCATGCAGTTTGTAACGGCTCTGACTAGGTGTACGGCTATGTATATGGTAATGAGGTAAGCTGATGATTAAAGATTCAGAATTGAGATGACACGAAGAAACGTCTTCAAGTTCTTATATTCCTTTACTGTTGTTTAAAGGTGCAATTTATGTAGCTTTTCTCGTTGTTGTTTTTGTTTGTTTTTTTTTTTTTAAATTCACTTGCACTATTTGTCTCAGTGGGTTTAGTTACTGCATATCTTTGGGGCAAAATGTTACTCAGCTGCTTGACCCATGAAATTCAAGCTTATAAAGACACAGCCTTACATATTTTACGTACTTGGGCTTCAAGATATAAATGAATAAAGGCTACATTTTCAACTAAGAGGCTATAAGAAGCAGAGGATTTGCATTCCATTTCTGTAGACATGTAATAGGGTGTTTTGCGTTGCATAGGAATACATCCATGTTGTGTTGCGGTGTTCTCTGAAACAGCACAGCTATTTCTCTGATTCAAAAAGCAGCTGCTCTGTGAGGACTGTGGCCACTGGAAGGTTGTTTTTAAAGCCTCTGTTGGTGTTTGTTCTGTCTGCGTTTTGGCTCACATCTGTATAAAATGGAGATACAATCAAAGCAAGTCCAGTCTAAAGGAGTAGACATAAAGCCACGTGGAAATGGAAGGATTCCATCAGTTTTACTGATGGGCAGGTACAGGGTTGACTTTAAAGAGATGCTAGTGAAGTAAATTATCTGCTTAAGGTCCAAGGAGTCTTGTAGGTGAGGTTTGCTGCGCAGTTGTGTGACGGGTTAGAAAGAGGGATTGGTTGGCATTTCCATTTGCAGAGTTAACGTTTACCAGATTGTATCTGATGTTCTGCATTGCTTGTGTTTTTCACGTGGAATGGGAAATACAACCAGCCGTAGATACAATCGTAGGGAAATCCTGTAAACTTTCTTCTTTCGATGGTTCTTTAACATTTCTTAGTCTAGTAAAGGCCTGGATTTCTGTAGAAACCCAATATATTCCTATATAATTGACGTCTGTTTTTGTGAAATGGTAATGGTTCGTCTCCTTTGAATGGCTGATGGCTGATTCAGTCCCTGTTTTCAGCCGTCGTGTCACCCCGCTCCTGAGATAAGTCGGCTATTTTCAGTCTTTGCACCAAGCAAACAAACAAGTACAGTTGAAACTTGAGTACTGTATGTACATGGTAAGACTTTTCCCTTTCCAGCTTGAAGACGGCTGTTAACAGAATGATAATGAGCTATTCTTAGCTAATTATGTTATAATGAAGCAGAACGCAATGACAACAGTGGACCTACACAAATCCTTCCAGTCTTACTCATCTAGTGTGAGGGACTTTTGTCTTCAGGGGAGGAAACAGCCCTCTGTCACGAGGCGTAGCAGGTTAGTGAGTGGGAAAGGATCCAGAGATGTTAGAAATTCTGCCCTAATTTATCCAGGCCTCTGTGCTGTCACTGCGATAAGCACAAACTGGAAAAAAAAAAGAAGGTTTCCAAAAATGGCTTGACACATGTAGATACTTTGTGAACTCCATTCCAGAAGCTGATATAAATGTAATGGAAGATGAGATCGTGTCATTTACAAAGAGGCTTTTACAAATCATCACCGTTTCCTGGGTAAGTATTGCCATGAGAGGTTTTTTTCATGTCACAGTTCATGGTTTTAATGCTTCACTTCGCTTGGTCTGAGACCTTTGGGGGATTTACATACTTGGTGGACTTGGATGCGGTTTGCCTCAGGCTTTGAAGGAATTCCAGAGGGTCTATGGTATAAGGTAATTCAGGTTTGACTGCATGGATGCAGGGAAACTGCAGACATTCCTCATTGCTGGAAGGATCAGTAGGGTGCGATGAAACCGTCTTAATCTACCTGAAACCTGGAAGAACATTTCAGCAGTGTTTGCTGTCTGGATATCAGGACTTATGCAGAAACCAAATAGGAAGTGCTGTGTTAGTTGTCTTTAATTTTGCACTGGGAATTAGATAAATAAAAATTGAAATAAAAATTAAAATTCAGCAAATTTAGGAAATTTATTTAGAAACTTCATCTGGTGAAAAGATTTCCAAATGGCTGCTTTGTGAAAATGATTATTTTAAACCTATGAATTCAGCAGCTGTAAAGCTGTAACATGACTCAGTCAATGAAAACTTTTAAGTAATGCTCTATCAGTTCATTCACCTTGTGATTAAGTAATGATAAAGAAAGCAAGATTTTTTTATTTTTTTTTTTTAAATGGGAAATTAACAAATTCAGCGGTTGATTTTATTAGGGAGTGTCAGTGGCTTCTCTGGAATCTAATCAATAGTGAGTAAAAGCGTAACCGATTGCTGCCAGCGCTCCAAAGTGTAACTTGTAAAGATCAGCTGGAGTTTCTCTATGAATTTTGTGTCTTCGAGTACAGCTGCGCTGACCTTAGTTTTACATGTCAAGCTATATATGAAATGCTGTGTCTATGAATGAATGGGAGTATTATTTCTTACCGTGGAGGATTAAACATCTTGGTGCTGTACGGCCTTCTTTAGAGCCAAGGAGCGATGCTGAACTCTGAGCGTCGTAGCATTTCCCTACTTTAAAATTCTCTACTCTTAAATTCTGATATCTCATCTGACGTCATTTCTGATGTATTTAAGAACTGAGTTTTCCTTCTGTTTTACATTGATGGAGTCAGAGCCTGGGTGCAGTTCAGTAGTGTTGGATGCTGCTGGTAAATGGATGGTTTATTGCATTCTAAAAGCCTTTTCCTGAGGGTTTTAGAAGAAGACAACAATTCATGGTAACATGAATGGATATTCAAAAATGCCAGCTACTAGAACTAATGGTTAAACATTCCTATATTAAAACTGAAGTAGCCTTCCTTACTGAGTGAAGTTGCCAGAGAAGGAAAAATAAAATCCTTCCCTTTCCTCGACCGCCAAAAGAGGCGATCGCACAGTCCTAAAAATAACCATGGAATCTGAAACAGAAGTCTTGGTGAAATTCAGCGCCCCCCCCCCCCCCCCAACCTCGGTGGGAGTTTTGCCATGAATTTCAATGAGTTCGGGGCTTCGTCTGATGTGTTGGCCAACCGCTGAAGCTGAGTTGCTCCTGGGCGGGTGTGCCAGCTGCCTCTTGTCCTCTTTCCCGGAATAACCACTTCGATAAGGTATTTACCACTTACAAATATGGAATCAGTCCTGTAGGGAGCACTTCACGTTACAGAGGAGCTGTCATTTAAAAACAAACAGCGAACGCTTTCCTGAGACTTTTTTTTTGGGGGGGTTATTTTTAGTTGGTTGGTTAAGATTGTTGATGACCCTCTATGAAAAAGGCAAATTTAAACATGCCGCTAGGGAACAACCGTGGTCTTTAAAGTAATGAATGTTTGGCGATTCTTATTTACCATCTGCCATTATAACTGGTAGGTACGTATGATCAATTCATTTTTAACAAAGGAAATTTCTAGATGATAATTCAGCCTGGGAAGAGATGGGGTTATGCTTGCTGAAGTCCCAGTAGAGCTGAATGTGTATCCTGTAGCCGAAATGGTCATGAGGCCAATTAACAAGAATATCACAGGACTCGAGGCTACAGCAGAGGAGATGTCCCTTTTGGAAACAAAGCCTGAATGTCCTGATTAATTTACTTCTGTAAAACCTATTAAAGCTGAAATTTATGTGGATGCTTAAGATGCTTTGCAAGATTGGGGCTTTTGCGTAGACTTTGCTGCTTAGGTTTATTCTTTGCTAAAATTATTCTTTTTACCGGAGTTTGCTCTCTAAATGATGGAGAGTTGCTTCTGTCCTATTCCCTTCCATCTGCTCCTCCCCAACCCTCCGAATTACTGTTTTGCAGCCAAAATTGTGAGGCATAATGTGCGATGACGATGAAACCACTGCCCTTGTGTGTGACAATGGTTCTGGGCTTTGCAAAGCTGGGTTTGCAGGAGATGATGCCCCAAGAGCTGTATTTCCATCCATCGTTGGACGCCCTCGACATCAGGTCGGTTGGTACCAAAATGGGAGTTCTGTCCGGTTTGGGTGCTTGGTTTTGGTTTTTTTTTTTTTTTGAGACTTTCGACATGACAGTGATAAAGCATCAGATCTATTCAGGCAAAACTCCCATCGGCCTTTGTAGGAGTTTGGCTTGTTAACTGGGGGATTGAGCTGCACGGCTTTAAGGTAAACTTCTCGATCCTTTGGAAAAGGTGTTTCAGCCATAAAATGTTGACTGTAGAAGAACACGAGTGTTTTAAAGGTATGAAGGTGTCTTATGGACACCCTCTCCTACCCTCCCTCCCTCCCCCCCCAACTTGCTGTATCAATACAAAGAAAAACAAAAGCAGAACATTGCTAACATGAGAAACCAAATGACTAATAGTGGTAGGTTCCTTTTCTAGTTACATTAAGCAACAATATGGCCCGATAAACTTCTGAAAAGGTCTCTAGCACATCACTTTATCAACTCAGACAAGTCTGGAAAGGACAAGTCTGGCTTTTCTTGACCTTGGAAAAGGTCTTTCTGCTTAATTCATTCTCTAACAGTTCTTTTATGAATAGAAGACAAAGATTTTTGTTCATTTTCTTCGCATCTGAGTCAGATTTTAATCTTCTGGGCTGTAAAAACCCTTCCCTGAAGTTCTGTGTGTTCTCTTGCTCAGCTAAACATGCCTGGTTTGACAGGCGTAAAATACTAAGCATTTTAAGGAAAGCATTTTGAACACCTCCATGAATTGCTGAATGTCAGTGGTTGCAAATACGTCCATTCTTTAACATCTCAAATTGTTCATTGGCTTTTATTAGTGATTAGAGCTGGCATGTAATTTTGCACAGTTAAGCAGCTCAGCAGCCTTATTATTGAATCCATGGAATTCAAATGTATCCATGAGAAAAATGAAATATTTTTATGTCAGTTGATGAATAATATTGTACCTTGTATGTTGTTACGTTACTTGGGGCAATTGTGATAAGACTTCTTAATGCATACATGATAAACTTAGTAGAACCTTAATTTAATAAGTGAGTTTTCTTTTATAAAATACCTGTTTTATATAAATCAGTGCGCTGCTTTTTTTTTTTTTTTTTTCCAAAAAGTATATTTTGAAGAACCAATTCACTTGCAGCAAGGAGGAATAACGTCACTCTTTAAAGGCGACAGTGGAACTGCCTAGACCCAAAGTGCAACCCAATATATAAAGTAAATCTAGGGAGCCAAGAAGAGATTATACCTTTTTCACCTATAATTCCTTCCCTTTATTGCTTTGTGCAATGACAAAGGACCCGTCCCTTGTGCAGAACTGTGAATTTGCTGACGCCTGCCTTGGCTGGGCTCCTGCGTGGATGTTAGTTGCAGCAGGTGTGAGATACCGTCCTTCCTTTTCGGAGCTGCCTTCCTCTTCTGGTGGGATCATAGGGGACGTTAGTACAGAGCAGGTGGTTACGGATAAATTCACATTTTAGTTCCTTGCACATTTTGGGGGTATGTTCTGGAATGGCAGTAGCAGGTACAGTATTTCACGTGAAGTTTTAAATTAAAAATATTCTAGCTCTAATATGTGTGATATACTGCACTAATATTAGAATAATATACTTTGCAGGGTGTTATGGTTGGAATGGGTCAGAAAGACAGCTATGTAGGGGACGAAGCACAAAGTAAAAGAGGGATCCTGACGCTGAAATATCCCATTGAGCATGGAATCATCACTAACTGGGATGACATGGAAAAGGTGGGTGTTTATTTTTAATGTAATCTTGTTGAGGCATCGTCTTACCCAAGACATACAATTTGCCATTAACCTTCTTGCAAACCAAAGGGAAAATCCTTGAAGAATTTGTAATTGCAGTATAGGTAAAGTACAGGATGCTTGTGCGGGGGTTGATCAGGTCTTGGCATTTCTAGGGTTACTATTCTTTTAAATAGCAAATGCTTATTACTCATCAGATTTGGCAGTATGTTACAGAAGGATTTTATGCTTTGTACGTACTCTTTTCAGTCTCGAAGTTCATACTAAAGCAGAACGTTTGACAATGATAGAAAGTAGGTACAGGAAAAAAAATACAGGTTGCGACATCAGAGGTGAACCAGAGAAATATTAAAGAACGTTACTGAAGTTGGGAACAAAAGCTGTGAGGTGGAGGGGTGATTTTTTTTTCCCTTGTCAGTACTTGCCTACATGAAGAACAAGATGATGGGCGATGCCCCCATCTCGTATTGCACATGACATTCTCACTGTCAATTAAAGAGGAAAAGGCAGATTGGGGCTTCCTATCCCTACACTAATTCTTTGAAAGTGGGATATTTTTTTTTTCCCTGAAGGATGTTTTTCCGTTGCCAATTCCAGTTAGCTTTTAGTGCCTGGATGGCGAGAAGGCGTCTTTATTCCCTATCAAGCCACGACTTCCTTGGTGTGTGGCCAGCGCGATGGCCTCTCTGTGACATGCCTGCTGAAGGGTGTCCCAGAGCCGGTGCAGGCAATAAGGTCTGCTCATGGCAGACGTTGGAGAGGCAGGAGGAGTCCTAAAGGCACTCTCACTCTGCTAAATACCTCTGATATCCCACGTGTCCTGGTCTTTTCAGGAAACATCTGAGTCTGTATGTGGAAATATTTAGGGACAGGAGTGCAGTTCAGTCCTGTGTTGGCTCCAGGTGGAATGGTGTGGAAACTCTGTGAGCAAATGCTTCTAGGAATGTTTTGTTGTGGAAAATACCATGGAAAGGAAGACACAGGGCTGGTGGTGGTCTGGAGTCCCACTTGTTGAGATGAGGTGTATAAAATTATAATATATATATACACACACATAAAGTCAGTTATTGTGTCATATTCGTGAACCTGAAGTGGTAAGTGCAGACTGTTCCAGATCACAGAATAGAATCATAGGCTGGTTTGTGTTGGAAGGGACCCTAAAGATAACCTAGTTCCACCCCCCTGCCCTGGGCAGGGACACCTCCCACCAGACCAGGTTGCTCCAAGCCCCGTCCAACCTGGCCTTGAACCCCTCCAGGGATGGGGCAGCCACAGCTCCTCTGGGCAACCTGGGCCAGGGGCTCACCCCCCTCACAGCCAAGAATTTCTGCCTAATATCTCATCTATATCTCCCCTCTTTCAATTTAAAACTGTTACCCCTTGTCCAATTGCTACACTCCCTGGTAAAGATGAAGACACCGAAGTGGATACAGGAGCTCCCCAGTTCATATTTGGAAATAAATTGCCCACCTGCTCCTCTAGATGGAAGCATAGTATTTGCATTTCATTATTTCACTGCTTCCTGGCAGGACACCTTGCTCATCTCTGCAGAGCAGAAAGTCTACCTCATACATCCCAGTATGTTGGTCTTCCTGATAATTTTCCTGCTGTCTGCGTTCAGCAAGAAATTTTATTTCCCTCTAGGTAAATAAAATAAAATTGGAGGTCACTATTTTATGTTCTTCCCTCAGTGACTGGCCATCCAGAAATTGTCCTGAGTATGAGACATACCGGTATGTTTTTTTTCTCTGGGTAATGCTGGGGCAGACTTTCTAAAATTTAGTTAGGAGAAGGAATTAGGGAAGGTAAAAAAGGTGGGATGTGCTTTACTGTAGTGTAACCTTATGGCTAGATTGATTGTATTTTGGGGTATAATGTAGTGGAGGCTTCAGGCAGTGCAGTAATTCAAATAATGGTCAGATACTATATGGGTTCTTGTGGTTTGAACTCTTCTTCTCTTTGTCACTTCAATGGATGAAGGAATTACTTGTGAAAGTGTGTCCCTGGCCCAAAGGTAGCTTCTTCTGACAGATAGTTTGCAACATCCAGCAGCTGGCGAAGATGTCCCAACACTGAGTTGTGCTTAGACTTCTTGCTGAGAACCAGGAGCAGAGTGGGACAGAAAGTGGAGGCTGCTTGCAGGGAAATGAGCAACAAATAGAAAAAAAAGAAGCATGAGCGAAAGGCAGCGGTAGGGAAGAGACGAGAAACAGCGTTGCTAACTTTTGTGGTTGTTGAAAATAAGACAAAAAACGTGGGTTTGTTTTTTTTTTTTTTTATGTATGGGCTTCCCTGATTCAATCTAACGATTACATGCATATCTCAACTTCCCCTAAAGCTCTGGAACACACACAGACGTGTGCACGCACTCTTCTGGCTGAAAGAAGTCCTGAAATTCAATTCCTAAAGTTTTCGTGCTAAGGGAATGTGTGTGTGTGTATATGTGTGTGTGTGTGTGTGTGTGTATATATATATATATAAAGAAGTATGTGTATATACATATAAATATGTATGTGTGTGCGCATATTTTTATATATAAGTATATAAATTTATTTATTTATTTTCCTCCCCAAGATTTTTGAAGCCAGTTGCATGATTTTGGTCCGAACCACAAATTTCTTTCCAGTGCTTGGAAATAATACTACTAAAAGCATCACAATGTAGAAGAAACAAGAGAATTACTGGGTAACTGTGCCAAAAGTGGGACAAAGGCAGAATAGCGCAGTGCCCAACCATCCACACGGTACAAAAAGCGGAGGCGGGGGGAGGTCACCAAAAGATGAGGCTGAGCGTGCGTGTGCGCAGGAGAAAGCGGGAGCGAGGATGCTGCAGGACACACGGGTATTCGTGTGAATCGGGAGGAGAGCATGTGGGCAATGGAACGAAGCATTCTTCTGTGCTTCAGTTCACAATATTCAAATTGGGACCGCTCTGTTTTCCGCTGGATAATAATACAGGGCACTGTACATCACTGTTAATTTGTTCGCAGCAACTGAGCTGACAACGTATGGGAGGGAAAGGGTTGGGATGCAGCATTTTCTGGCTCTGGTGACTATGTAAATGTTGGAATAATGTTCTTCCTCAGTAATTCCTCTTTGCTGTTGTGCTTGCTGCTTACATTTAATTCTCATGACCTATAAAATCCAACGCTCAACTATATTTTGTTTCTTCTAGAATATAATTATCCATTAACATGATGGTTGTCATCAGGTTGAATTTAATGGGCTGTGCAGTGCCTAATTGTGCCTGGTTTTGAGGAAAAACCTGCGAACTGCCTGGGACTTAGGCAGGGTCCTGCTTTATGAGTCCAGGTTTGTTCCTCACTGCTGCTGTGGCCAGTACTTTGTTAATTGTGGAAGCATGGAGGTTTCCTTCTCTTCCCTTCGTTCTTTCCTGTCTGAAATGGCAGTCGTCTTATATCTGATTTATATTTTTAACTTTTACATGATTACTTTCTCTTTCATTCACCTTCTCCCTGTATTTCTGTTCTAAACCTTCAAATGGAAGTTGGCCCGGCATCCCTAGCCCCAGTTCCAGAAACATCTGATAATAATTTTTTTTTTTAGGGGACTGAGATGGAATTGAAATTTTTTTAGGGCTGATAATTTTCTTAATAATTCCAACTCTGGACAGGTATTGACTTTGTAGGTTCTTCGGATTTAGATAAGATCCTTCTCCCACTTAACTTCATTTTGGAGCATAATAGCATTTGTTTCTAGGACATTAATCAAATAAACCTACCCATAAAACTGCTGTGGTGTTTTGTGCTCAAAGTAAACTTGTTGGGTCAGGCAAAGCTGGAATATGATTAAAAATAGAAGAAAAAAAAAAAAAAAGAAATAAGAGTAGGAAAGAATTGAACCAGAAGATATGAAATATTTCATCATGTTACTGAACAGTCTGTCTTTGAGCTGGAATCAAGAAAAAAATCCCTTCAGTTCCTCACAGCCATAGTCCTGGGCAATTAAAGTGAACATCTTTTGATATAGGTAGCACCTTCCAACGTGAAAAAACATGACAGTACTTTATGGACTGAGACTAAGAAATTTAGTTATTCTAGAATAAGTGAAGAGTTTGAGTCGGGATTTACTGGGTGAAGTATCTGTGGCGTAAAAGGCCTTTCGCTTCTGTGGAAATAATTAGATTTCTAAAGACCGTCTCGGCAATGGCTTCCAACTGGAGCAGTCTCCAAGCAGCTTGGTGTGGAGAAGGCTTTCCAGGTCCAACAACTCAGTGCTTGGCTCAGCTTCTGCGCCGGAGCACTGGGGGTGGGAACTCACCGGTGCCCCCGCTTAGAAAGGGCGGTCTCCGCTCTGCTTAGGGAACCCAGGTGGAAGGACTCCCTTGCACAGGTAATGTTCTGTTGTTATTACAGTAGAAACCCAATGGTTTCAGTTCTAAAATAGAGTTGAATTCGGCAGATTTGCTCTTGCTTGCTTTCTGTCTGTTTTAATATATCTGTAAAAAAAAAAAAATTAAATTGCTCTGACTGTATTAGAAGAGCTTTCTGTGTAGTTCTGTGGACAGAAGAAACGATTTTCGTAATTCTAAAGTAATTCTCATTTTTAGATTTGGCATCATTCATTCTATAATGAACTTCGGGTTGCGCCGGAGGAACACCCCGTCCTGCTGACTGAGGCGCCCCTGAATCCCAAAGCCAACCGTGAAAAAATGACTCAGGTAATTGTCTGAGTGCTGTGCCGCAGACCATTGCTGCGCTGAAGCAGCTAAAAATATCAATAGTCCCGGCTATTCAATTTTCTTCTTAATCTGGGAGAATAATCCCTTAGGGTTCATGTGGGTTAGCGTGCTGGCTAAGCCATGGTGAGACAGCGAGAGTTTCTGCTGCTCGGGCAGTACCAGCTCCCTGGATGGCCCTAAAATGTTTCATGCTTGTGTGTGGCAGCGAGCTATTTGGAACTAACCTCTGAAAAGCTGGAAGTCATTTTCTTTGTTCACGAGATCACATGTGTGCTCAGTTCTGGAAGTGGGGAAACTGGAGGCTAAGGTGGCTTCTGATGGCTGAGTTTTGGTGTGTAGATGACGTCAAACCCAGGATTCCTATAACTATTTTGGATGGAGTTATGAGTCATTGACGTATTTAAATCTGAGGTTTGCAAGCGCTGTAACACTGGTCATGTACCAGCTGAATCACACTTCTGTGTGAGTTTTGGATCAATGACGCCTTTTATGTACCTACCTCTGGCCACCAAGAGTGCTCAACTTGTAGTAGCCCAGCTCCTCAGCTCGTGCTGTACTAACTTCTGCTTTCTACCCTGAGAACTGTCACTGTATCAACACTTTTGCATCATACAAAATGCTAGTTATCGTATCAGAATTGTGGGGTTTTGGAAGATTTGAATAAAGATATTTGAAGGCCATCATGCAGATGCCTTTGTGGAACTTGCAACTAGAGCGCCTCTTCAGGGACCAGGGGGAAAAGGGTTCAAAAGCTGGAGTCTTTGTGTGCTGTCTTGGGAAAATGAGTTGACTGAAGCAAACTTAAATGCTATTTTGCTAAACATTTTTGCCTGTGATATACCCAGTCTGACGTAGCAAACTCGGGTCAGAACCAAAAGTCAGCCTCTGAGGTTTGTGTATTTTAGAGCAGCCTTCTGGCCAAAAGTCCATGTTATAAATGTAGCTGGTGGTGTAACCAGAAGTGTGATTTAAATACAGGTATAGGTCTAAAATCACCTGGGAAAATTAGATGTGGCTCTGCACTTCCCTTTGTGCCCACTTTTGGCATATATTTAATGGGAAGATTATGCATCAGTTTAGCAACAGTGTAAATAAACTAATTAAGTAGTGAGCTTGACAGCACGCCTTACTGGGAGATAATACAACTGGGAGATAATAAACAACAAGAGACCGTAAGAAAAGCCTAGTTTATAACAACCAGGAGGTGTGCTTCATACAGTAGACATGTCTAGGACTGTTTCTCTGTGATTATACTGTAATGATAAATCCTGTTTTCAAGACTGTTTATTACTGATTGCATTAAATTCATTACATTAATTAACTATGAAATATTGGTAATTCGTGTATTCCTTAATTGAAAGCATACTTTTCATTAAAAGTAAACTTCATTGGCAAAGGTATTAGCTTATGAAATTCAAAGTTTAAGTTTAACCCCCTGATGTCTCTGACGGGTACAATGGTGATGGTTGAGTCACCATTCCTGGAGGTATTTAAAAGGCGGGTAGATGTGGCCCTTAGGGACATGTTTTAGTGGTGGACTTGGCAGCGTTAGGTTTATGGTTGGACTCGGTCTTAACTGTCTTTTCCAGCCTAAATGATTCTTTGATGGTCCCAGCAGCACCACTGGCGGTGGGGTAGCACTGCCTAGGGTAGGTGGCATTGGTTTAAGAAAGGATAAAGCACATCACGTTGTCCAGAGTGTGTTAGTTCACTGTGTGCCCTTAATGGTTTTCCTTAGCAGAGCGCCAGTGGAAGTCCAGCTGGAAACACATGTTATTCCATCTGCTCGGATAAAATTGCAATGTGTCTGACACAGGAGACGGAAAGAACTGGAGCTTGTTAGAGTAGAGGAGGTGAGGGATGAGACAAGAGGATGTGGCTCAGGTTGCCATAAAGAGAAAAGCTAAACTGTTGTGTTTGTGGGGGGCAGGTTGAGATGTAATGCATTTAAGCTAGACCACGTGAGGTTTTAGCTAGACACCAAGAAAACCCTGATAATAGTAAGTATAGCGTATCACTAGATTTGTTTGCCGGAGGAATCTGTATACGCTCCAGCAGAGCAATTTCTGAGACAGAACCTGTGTCAGAAATGGCTGATTCTTGAGATGGGAATAGACAGATTATTCCCCATGGCTTCTTCCAGCTGTGTCTTCTATAAATCTTTTATAGGTGTGCGTGTGTGCATATATATAAAAAAAGAATATTTTTGATAGCTGCATTCTTGCAGCCCTGCTCACAGGGTAAAAAAGTTATCCCAAGGTGTCATCTTCAATTATATTATCAGTAAAAATCTGACCTAGACTGAGGTTAATGGAAAGATATCCACTTACTTCCATGATTTTTTCATGAAATCCTAAAGGAAACGTAGTGTAGTGTTCACAGAAGAACCACAGTCAGGAGGGGGACTCAGGAGTAGTAACTGGCAGTATTCATTAAAAAAAAATTAAAATTCGCTGTCTCTTCAGATACTCTTAAGTGTAGATCCTAAAGGTTTTCAAATTCTTCATTCCAGATTATGTTTGAGACGTTCAACGTGCCAGCCATGTATGTAGCAATTCAGGCGGTGCTGTCTCTGTATGCGTCTGGAAGAACGACTGGTGAGTCTTTCTGGAAGTCCTGTTTTCCACCTGTCCTCCTCACGTGGATGTATATGCATATATACACACATATATGTTGATGATGATGCACCAGCTGTGTATTAAGAAGAACTGGCAGCCATATGGAGACGGAATACTTCCCAGCATGCTGTGCAAGTACTTCTTTGTTGGTTTCAACTTCATGGCATGTATGGGTATAGATTTATGACTTTCTGCTTCAAAAGGTCAAACGGCTACGTCTTGACTATATGAACAGATGAAATATGATGCAGTTTGATATTGCCCTTAATTGAACAGCATGGAGAAAAAAACCCCAACCATTCAGCAGCTAAAGGAAAATATTTCATTTAAATGTTGAATTTCAGTCACCCAAAGATGTCCGCTGTTAAGCGATCATTAGATTTAGCATGGAGGTCTCCTCTTATTGCCATTTAGAGCCTGATCAAGCATTGAGATGATAAATTACTTCTTAGCCACCCTTGAGTCTTCATATATTTTGAAAAAAATTAAAATACCATCTGTCTTTGTAGCCTGATGCCACAATAAAATTTTGTATGGAAAGATCACCAGCTTACAGGAATTACAGTTGTCATAAGTACTTGGTTTATGTTTAAAATTGAATTATTTGTATGCGTGTTTGGTATCAGAAATGCTTTATTCATTTTGAGTGGAAAACATGTACTTCATTTCCTATCCAAGAACATAAGTAACATGGCTTTGCACAGATAAACCATTGTTAGATTTTCTCTAATATGGGTGGCTTATTTTAATGGCAGATTCAAATTTTTAGTTTTGTAGATAGGTTTTTAGTTACAGTTTGTACATTATTTCATGACTGTAAAGTGCTAGAGGTTGTCTGAAATGGAAGCCTCTGCATCCATACAAGATCATTATTGCTAGCATCCATTCGGGAAGAACAATGCCATCAAATTGCTGAATGTTACATGTCTTTTTTTCCCCAAACGCAGTTGCCGTTTGGTTGGTGCTAACAATTTCATCTCACGTGGGCAGCTCTTTAGTTATAGAAATGGCAGAAGCAATTGGCTTGTGAGCATCTTTATTTGTTGTTGCATGTTTCAGCTGTGAATATGGAGCATGCGGAAACCCCATGTCGGTGGGAAATAACCAGCTTCTCCTTTTCTTTCACTTTCCAGGAATAGTTTTGGACTCCGGGGATGGTGTCACACACAATGTGCCTATCTATGAAGGCTATGCCTTGCCTCACGCCATCATGAGACTCGATCTGGCAGGCAGAGACCTGACTGACTATCTCATGAAAATTCTTACGGAAAGAGGCTACTCTTTTGTCACCACTGGTAAGGAGCTGCGCTTTGGATGCGCTTCGCATATGTTTGCTCTGTTAGCTGTCTTATTATGCAGGAAGCACGTACCTGGTGAGATGCATCAAAATCATTAGGTTGGCCTGGGAAAAACAGTTCATATTAGTGACCAGGATTCTCCTGACTTTGACTTTCAGCGGAGGGACATGTTTTAGCGGTAACTTGGCAGTGCTAGGTTAACGGTTGGACTGATGATCTTAAAGGTCTGTTCCAACCAAAATGATTCTACGATTCTACGTATGTTGAGCATCAAGGACGAGGATGCTGCCTCATTAGGAAATCCTAAGTCACTGACAGATGTAACTGGTTGTCGTGTTTGATCGTATCTCTTCCACAGACAAAGGAACAAAGTTAGTAGCTGGTAATGGATGAACGTCTGGAGGTTTGATCAAGGTTTTGTGACATAGATATGTAAACATTAATCTTTACAGTATTCTGTAGTACAATATATCTTTTTATTTGCCGATGAGGGAAATTTGGTAATGCAAAGGGGAAGTAATGTTGTTGAGACAACAGAAAGGTCAAAATCCAAAGAACCATACGACCGCCAATGAAATCAAGGAAATGTGCATGAGAAGATCTGTCTCCTAGTTGCCATACTGTATGTTGATTAAAAACTTGTTGGCTGTCTGCAGCGGAACGGGAGATTGTGAGAGATGTCAAGGAGAAGCTTTGTTACGTGGCGTTGGATTTTGAAAATGAAATGGCAACTGCTGCTTCCTCCTCCTCTCTTGAAAAGAGCTATGAGCTTCCTGATGGACAAGTCATCACCATTGGCAATGAACGGTTCCGATGCCCAGAAACTCTCTTCCAGCCATCCTTCATAGGTGGGACAGGACTTTTCTTTCTAGGGACTTGACAGAGAACGAAAAGAAGAGTTTCCTAGGAGGTATAGACAGCCTTCAGCTGTAGGAACTGAGGTATTTAGCCTCGAATGTCCTTAGAAACATGCAGCTTCTATTGATTTATCAGTTCTTTAGAAGCTATGAACACTGCTGCTACTGCTGCTGGACACAAAGATGCCTGTCAGTTTAGAAACACCTGAATTCTAAGATGATTTCAACCTCTTATAAATGCAGTAGAGTTTCTTAGGTGATGTTTCAGGGTATTGTCAGAAAATCATGCTTTTTATCTTGACTGGCTTATCTATAACTGCACAGAGCTGCTTTTGTGGGTTTTAAATCTAGATGCTGCTTCTGCTTATTGTTTTATTATATTAATCTGTAATTTAATCGTACAAAATCAAATCATACGTTATTTTCCAGTAGTTTTCTCTGTAGTGTTAAAATTCCCATGCTGTCCAGTGGATGAGCGACGCTTTATGTGGTAACCCGTGCTGCCCTCACAAATTTCCCACTTCCCACTTAAATTCCACGCTTGAGGACTGAGCAAAATGGCTGCAGGCAGCTTGGCACGATTGCCCTTAAACTAAATGGCGAAGCTAGCTACGTTTGTGTGTAGAAATGAAATTATTCATTTCTCTGAATCACTCATCAGTAGGAGCGATGTTCAAATATTCTGTATTTGAACATCAGCAGGAGAAATTCTCTGAAGTAGATAGAGGGATTTGGCTACCAGGCGGGTATCAGGGATTGCAACAGCGGTCAGTATCAGAAACGTAGAGATGGAAATCTGGATTCCCTGGATCACAGATCTTTGTGGAAAAGTGCGTGTTAAGCTAGTTAAAAAGTCTAGTACTTAAAGTTCAAATGCTCTTCCCAGGACTGTATCCAGTCTGTTTCTTTTCTTTAGCAAAAAATAGTACCATAAGTTAACTTCACTGTCCTGGCGTCCAGATTAAACCAACACCTCAAAAGCAAGGTAGCTCACTGAAATACCGGGTGGGATTCTGTGTCTAGCTAATAACATCATAAAAGATTATAAAAATGGCGAACTATGGCAGTAACGCCTCATTTTAAAATTTTCCTTAAATTATGTTAATTTTTTTTTTTTTTTGAGGAAGTAAAAAAACTCAGTATGAAATCATAATGGGCTCTTTCTTTCTCCTGAGTGCAGTTTGCTTGTATAATTACTATGCTGAGATGACAAAGGTGGTGAGAAGTATGTTCTGTCTTTTTCCTTCCTATCCTTTTTTTCCTTGGAGTTTTAAGGGGGAGAGCTTGGATTAGTGAGACTTCCTTTCAGTTTAACAGTAATAAAAAGAAAGGGACAAAGAGAAATAACATGTTGAAACTTCTTTCCACTCAGGGATGGAATCTGCAGGTATCCATGAAACCACTTACAACAGTATTATGAAATGCGATATCGACATCCGTAAGGATCTTTATGCTAATAACGTCCTCTCTGGAGGAACCACGATGTATCCTGGGATTGGTGATCGTATGCAGAAAGAGATTACAGCTTTGGCTCCAAGTACTATGAAGATTAAGGTAATCTTGAACACCTGCACTTACAAAAGAAGCTTTTTGTTGGAAAGTTAGATCTTATAAACAAATTGAAATGTCCATTAGAGAATGTCCAGGTCTTGCATCCCAAATCCTGATGTTAGGAGAGCCTCGGACAGCCTGCCTAACGTATACGTCTTTTCTTCCTACCAGCCAAAGCGGAGTTAAAAAAGGGATTTGAGAGGTAATAAAAATGGTCGCTGAAGCAATGGGAGTTGATGAGGTCATTTTGAGAAAATGTGAAACAACAGTTAGGGAAGAGAATCCTGTGGGATTCCCAATGAAATAGGGTTATGAGAGAGCAAAGGGCTGCTTGAAAGACACCACAGGAAAAACAAGAGAGGAACAACAAGAGATGTGGGGATGAATCTAGAGAAGATGGAGCTGTAAATACTAAGGGGGCATGAACAACTTGAAGGTGCTGGGAATATTATAGACTTCAAGGCTTAGCTGTCAGTGAACGTCACTAGTGAAAAGGGCGAAAGGCGTTTCACTTACGAGTTCTTCACTAAAAAATCCCACATCCGAGCAGCGTGCGAAGTCTGCAGCTAGTTACCTGTTTAAAAGGACCCTTTCAGCTTAGATTCAGGAAAATGTATAGTGAAATTGAGAGGCTCCTTTGTATCAGGCAGCAGGCCGCATGCCGAACCGGCGGGACACGGAGTGGCCGAAAGGGAGACAGGAGCACACAGAAGCAGGGGTGCATCCAGCGTGTTTTAACAGTTCAGTGGCTAAGGGGGGAAGTGACAGGAGGTGTTTCTAGATCTACATCTAGTGCTTAGTTCGATACACAATGCCAGTGTATCTCAACGTTTTGTTGGGGGGTTTTTTTGTTCTTTTTTTTGGTTTTTTTTTTTTTTACATTAAAGAATTTCCTTGTCCTTAAAAAAAAAACCAAAACAACAAAATGCTCAGACCATTCTGTGCAGTGTAGTCCCAGTGGGCTTTATTTACAACCAAGTTAGGTTGATATTTTAAAATCCGAATTTTCTTTCATGTCTGTTTATAACTCTTTTGGTAGCTGCTTTATGGGCCATCTGCAGATATCTCATGAGCTGCCGTATTTGCCTCCTCACGGTAACATTATAGCATCTCTATCGACTTGAGGCGGAAGACAAACCATGGCAGCCTTTCCACCTCTGAGGGGCTTTACTTGACTGGAATTGTGCTCCTATGACGGAGAGCCTTTCACCTCATCGTTTCATCCAGAGAGATGTTTACTGTGGTAGCTGCTTGTCACTTTATTTACAACAGATTGCACTTCTCTTCTAGATGATTGCACCACCAGAACGCAAATACTCTGTCTGGATTGGGGGTTCAATATTGGCATCTCTGTCCACTTTTCAGCAAATGTGGATCAGTAAAGATGAATATGAGGAAGCCGGCCCCTCTATTGTCCATCGCAAGTGCTTTTGAATACTTCCATCCCGTACTGTCGGTGAGAAGTACCGCTGTTTCTCTACACATCACCTGCCCTCGTTCACCGCTGAGGGTGGCTTGGCTTTCTTCCACGTGACAAACCACACTGTATGGATGTCGTATGAATTAGCGAATCACTTCTAATTTTTGATGCTAAAATGAGACTAACGTTTCAGTGACGGGTGCTTTCCAAGATTAATAACAGTAGTTACACTATACATTCTTATAGACCTCCTTTCCCACCATTTGTAAGTGTTGTACCGCCGTCCGGGAGGTGACATGCAAGGCTGCTGTGTGCCGGTCTCCGCTAATCGACGTTGAGTCTGAAGTATGCACATAAGTCATTCTTTCAAACTCAAACATAATGCAAGATTTAGGTACCAGAGAAGGTTTATTTTATGCAGTTAAGTGGTACACAGGATTCTTCTCAGCGGGTTTATTTTACTGAGGATACAGCGGATTTAGAAGGGTACCGCTGTGCGCCTGGGTACCAGTAAGGAGCTTCAACAAGCTACAGTACGTCTGAACTTACACGTAACAGGTTAATTTATTGGATGTGTTACTGCTTTCTTCATCTCTCTTCCTAAGCAGTTAACTGATGTTTCATTTACTTTTACTGTATATGTGCTATGCTAAGCAAAGCTCGTGATTACAGAGTAAATAATAACCTTTTGAAAATGTTACTGAAGTACTGTGGGTTTAATGGATCAATAAAAGTGTAATTATCCATGTAAGGCTGCTGTGGCTTACATTAATTTCATAGCGACTAGTTTATCTGTTAATGATAAAAGAATAATTACTAATTTATATTTTAATTTTATTATGAAAAAAGTTTCATTCCCTCTGAGGCTTCTAGCTAAGCAATTTTAAAATGAAAACAGAATTGTTTCACAGTTTCTATTAAAAAAACTAAGTCTTCCTGGATGACAGATTTTTTTCATAATGTCCCACATGAAGATTAGAGTCAGCTGTGAAGAACCTACTCTTTCAGGTAGCAGGAAAATATGATTCTGGACGCCAAAGACTTTGAATTGATGTGATGTCAGGCTTGATGCGCGTTTCATGATTTAAATTAAACCTGTCAAGTTCTTGTCAGTAAACACAATATCCTCTTTCCAAAGATGTGGAAAATATAGGAGTTGGATTTATGGTCTTCTGAAAATGTATCTAGGGGATGTTTTAAGGAATCTTCTTACTGCTGCGGGTTCCAGCTCAGGGGGATCTCATTTCCTTATCCAAATGATCTCTTAATGGTAAGAGCTGGCAGACGTGTAAGGGAAGGATTGTTCAAAGGTCTGCTGCAGCTAGCACTGCCTCGTAAGTGGAAGAGGTTGATCTTACCTTCATTCCCACTTCGGAACAGCAGTCAGTTCAAATTGCCAGTATCCATGTCTTCTCGAGCGAATGTAAATCGTTGCAAATTTCTCAGCCTCTGCATGAATTTTACATTAAGTTTATTATCTTGGTCTAAGCTTATATGATTGCTTGCTTCTGAAGTTGATAATAAATCCCCTTACGTATAGGAATAGCACTGGTAGCTGGCCTTATTGCCTCCCTAAGCAACATCACTTATATTTGAATCTTGACCTCTTGTAGGTGCGATGTTCAAGAGCATAAACGTAGGTACTCAGATGTCTGGAACCAAATTAGATGTGCAATCCCCTCTAGTGTCAAAGCAAAATTCCATTCAGTTTGCTAATAGTCTACCTGTCCTTATTTCAATATTAAAAAAAACAAAGAATCTTCTTCAGGTTTTCAACTTATTTTTTTAATACGTCCTTTCAGTGTATACTTACAGGTTGTTAATCAGGGGAAAAAAAGAATGAAAATGTTTGAAAGTGTCTATTTTTTTGTAAGTGGTAACGGAGATACTTGTTTACAACATTTGCATATAACTGAAAGAGCTCTTTGGGCTTTTCTTCTTCCCTCCCTTCCCCAGGTCTCCTTCTCTCCTTCTGCAAAACAAAATTCTCTTCAGTCCTTGGTTGGCATCTCTAGCTGCTGGCACAGCTGGCGCAGAGACGTGAGCTCTCAATGGTTACAATATGAACCCTCATCCCGCAGCTGACTCTTTTTTCAGTGTGGAAGAGCATGATTATGCTCTGAATACCCCCCTAAACAATCTGCATGTGGAATCTTATTGAAAATTAACATGCATTTTGAAAATAGAATTAATTATGTGCTCGGAGCAAATACAGATAAAAATAAGTACGACTATTAAGCAGTTTGTGTCATTTGGCAAACCTCTGCTTCTCTGAGAGGAAATTGCCTTAGCCACCATGGAAGTTCCTTTTCTATATGCTGTTGTACAGAACACTAGAGCGGTTGGAAGAGAGACTATGGAATACCTGTAGCCAAGAAAATAGTTCACAGTTCTCCGAGAAAATAGTTCACAGTTTTCTCCAAACACTCACCTGATGTTCCCAACTACTCCTTGGTTACTCTTTCACTTTAATTTTATATTTAAACCCATGGAGGTGTTAACGTTTATACTCGGTTATACCTGTGCGTGCCTTACTCTGATACTATTTAGGATGGTACTACTTTAGTATCCTAAATTTGGAAGAGCTTCCATGGATTATATCTGTGTAATATCAACAGTGCCACCAGTGCCAAGCATTCAGAAGTCATCTGGTTCTGGAGAATAGCTTTGCATTTCAGTTTTCTAATTTAGTAGGTTTTGCATTCTTAATATTCGCTCAGGTTTTCTTGCCTCCAGCCACAGAGGCCATAAATATCTTCTTTAAGTAACAAACAAACCAAATTTCTCTCAACTTTAGAAGTTAGGACTCAGAAGACGCCTCCCCACAGAACTAACGTATCTTGAGGTTCGTGATAAATCATGGCTTTACCATATCGTATCAAGTAGACCTCATGGGCAGAGGGAGTCCAGAGATTTTTAATCTTAAGAGCGGATGAACTTGATAGAGAAAGAAGAAAGATTGTCTTCTACAATGAGACTTTTAGGTAAGAGCTATTTGTATTTTTAATAGATTCTATTGTTTCTGTAAATAATGCCAGCTTGCAGGTGAGACACTCCAGAGGTAGAACACTTCTCAGAAACGTGAGACAGCAAACCAAAGGCTACAAATAACTCTTTGTGTGGCCCAGGGCAATCCGCTTGATTCAGTTCATGATGGCGATTTAATCACATTTTTCTAAAGATAAACTCTTTTCTTTCCTAAAGATAGACTCTTACCAGGTGAATTTGCATCACTGTTTTACTTCAAGGTAAATGTATCAAGAACGTTTAACTAGAAGCTACCTTAAATCATGAAAATATTTGTATCTTTGGAACAGAAAGTGAGAGTTACTGTTATAAACTGTCACGGCGGAAGGGAACTCAACAGCTTGCTCTGTACGGGCCGAGAGTGTGTCATACCCTCCCTACACACAAACCCATATGATGTGAAGGAAGTGTGTTAACGTTGGTCCGAGTTTGTGCCTGTCTTGGAAATAGCGTCTTGCAACAGAAATACTAACGGTAATGACTCTTCTTCACCAGTTTTTTCTAGTTGTAAAAGACAAACTGTTCTGCATCAGGAGCGTGCCTTTTCCTGCTGGCCAAAGCTGTCCGGTGGGGAGCATAAGGTAAAGGGCAGGGACCTACTCCTGTTCCCAAAGAGGAATCCTCAGCTACGTTTGCGTGGCTTGGGCAAAGAGTATCCTCCAACTTCAGCAGTGAGCCGCGTTCAGTTGCAGATGCTGTATCTTTGGTTTTTGAAGGTATGATTTTTTTTTTTTTTTGTCAGTATATTTGCAAGATAAAATTCTTAAAATTCTAAACATATGTTTTGCTTAATGCCACATCCTTTTATTGGACCTTTACTAATGCAGTCTTGTATCTTTTCAAAATATGCTCCTTAAGATCATTTTCCTAGCCTGTGTCCTTGATTATTTTACCTTCTTCCTTTATCCAAGAAATGTATGTCTTTACATTCAAGACCCTTTCATAGTTTTAAGGTTTCCTCTTTTTCCCTATCCAAATGGTTGATTTATGCTTCTGATCAGCTTCTCTTTCAAGTCAAGCATGTTGTTGCTACATCTTTGCGACTGCAGTCCTTCTAAATGCTTCTGCAAAACTTTGGAAGACCTTGGTGCCTCTTAATCCTGACCAGAATTAGAGACCCAGGTGATTTTCTATCAAATGTTGCCCTTGCTTTTTGCCACCCCAATGTTATCCCTTTTCTTAGATTAAAAAGTACTCACGAACAGGAACCAATTTTTCCTTTTGTCTTTGTACAGGACCTTTTTTAATCAGGTTTTTGGCCTTAGCTGGGCAGCTTTGCCGTGTAGGTGTATCAGAGTTACTACATGCTTCAAGGCTGTCCTTTATGTGCTCCTTAACCTTGTTGAAGCGGCCTCATTCTTTCACCTGCTCAGTTTCTTTAACAAGTCATAGTATAAAATAGCTCTGGGTGTGTGAAGCGTTATTGCGTTTGAATAAAATTCTTAAAAGCAAGGGTGCTCTTAAGTAAGAATAAGAGTATTTTTCAGCCTGATGTTTTTTCAGCCTGACGTTGTCCTAGATATATACAGTGTCCTCATGTAGCGTGTGAGGTTCAGCTCAGAACCCTGCTGCTTATTACCTGACTGTTCAAGAAGCTGCCTCCTACTTACTTTAAAATTTTCCAAGCTTTTCTGAACTTCACAGTTGCTTCTTTTTAATCTGGTAGTAGCTATATAATAATAAGCTTTCATTAACACATCTCAAAATTGCTTTCCTGGAAACACGTTAAATAATGCGTCACTTCAAAGCGACCCCTTGTCCCGTATTCCCTTTAACAAAGAAAACTTTGTCGCCATCATTTAAATGTAATTTCTTCTAAAGGAAAGAAAATCTATCCAATGCAGGAGTAAGCAGATATTCCCCCTCATGGATTTTTTTTTTTTTTTTTTTTTTTTCCAACGGGAAATACCTTCTTTTCATAGGAATAAATTGGTGGGGGAAAATGCTCGCTCATGTGAAGGGTTACCAACTTCCGTGCATATAAACTAGCAGAGCTGCAGTTGCTTCTGTGGATGTGATTTATTGAATCCTCTGAACATTTGACATAGAATCATAGAACCATAGGGTTGGAAGGGACCTCTGGAGATCATCAAGTCCAACCCCCTGCCAGAGCAGGGTCACCCAGAGCAGGTTACACAGGAACACGTCCAGGCGGGTTTTGAATGTCTCCAGAGATGGAGACTCCACCACCTCTCTGGGCAGCCTGTGCCAGGGCTCTGCCACCCTCAGGGTAAAGAAGTTCCTCCTCATGTTTAGGTGGAACTTCTTATGCTCAAGTTTGTGCCCATTGCCTCTTGTCCTGTCCCCGGGCACTACCGAAAAGAGCCTGGTCCCATCCTCCTGACACCCACCCTTTAAGTATTTATAAGTGTTGATAAGATCCCCCCTCAGCCGTCTTTTTTCCAGACTGAAGAGACCCAAATCCCTCAGCCATCTAGCTTTTAAATGTGAATTCTGTGTTAAAAGTGATTTCTGAGGCTCCGGTCTCCTGTAACGCTACCTTCCAGTTCTGCATTTCACATCGGCGATGCTTTGCTGTTCCTGACAATGATATGGGATCCGAGGTGAAATGTGTCACCATTTATGCCACGGATCTTGATGTTCACTCATAAAATACAAGCAGCAGTTTGAAGATTTCTTTTGGGGGCTTTTCCCTCCATTTTTGCTACAAAGTTAGTTGTTGCATCTTTGGTGAAATAGTATTTCCTTGGAACTATAAACAAGGAAACTAGTGAACTCAGTGTTTGGGCTTTGCTGACATTCTAAGAATCTTTAAACTCTTGGAGATTTCAGAGTCACATTTTTTTAAACAAGAAAACCTGTTCTTAAAAGCAGTAGTGTTTTGGAGACACAAAATATGTGAGCACTTGGGTAGCTCCAAATTTCAAGGTAAATACAAGGGAAATGGGAAATCCTGAAACTAATCGTTAACCGTTGATCAAAATGATTATTGGTAATTTTAATTGGGGATGCTCAGCTTCAAAAAGCAAATGACATCTGCTTTACCTCATGTATGCAGAATAGGGAGGGAAGAGAGAAAAAGGTGTAATGATGAAAGCAAGTCACCTTTGTAAAAAGCTTCTTGAAATCACTGGGTGCACTGTACTTGGGATGAACTGACCCTTTTTTCTATCTGGAAAGCTTTTAATGAAAGAGGAAAAGGACCCGATGATCTTTTCCTGCAAAGGTTAATAACATAAAATACTGATGAGCATTTTATGTAAGAAGCGAAGCCTGCAGATCTCGCTACCTGGCCCTCCCAATTGTGCACTCACGTCCGACGAGAGAAGTGGAAAATACACTTGACACATTTAAAGGGTTATAGTGGACAGCGTTCACATTTCTGATTCCGTTCCCCAGGCATTTTTCTCGTTAATAGAAATACAAAAGTCCACTGAGGTCGCCCAGGCCGTCTTCCATCCCGGGCAAGCTTGTTCACCCACCAGACACTGACAGCTGAGAGACACGCGTCGGACTGCAATGAACATCAAGGTGAGGGCAAGATTTGGGTTCCAATTCGTTGATGAGCAATTACTGCAACTCATTTTTAGCTTGCATCGCTTTTAGGTAAAGATCTTGATTTCTGTTCCAAATCTACAGTTAGAAAATCTGGGGAGAGGTGCCGGGTCATTGACTGTAGTAAGTGCGACAGCGTGGCCCGATCTTCATCGCATCATGGGTGGCGACCGGTTTGCAAAGCGTTGTGTAGTGAAAATCACCCGAATCACATATCGCCCTTTAACTGGGGATTTCAGAAAACAGCAGTCCTGAGAGAAAGAAAACAGGAATCATAATGTAGTGACAGCAAGCAATAAACATTGCAAGCTTTGACATGAATTAAATTTGCAAAGGCGAAAGCCATGCCCAACAACATGACAAGCTAATACAGAGGAGAATGAGATTAACGAGTTGAAATATCTCTTTCCTGTTTAAGGTTAACCTCAGGCAAGAATGAGTTTGTTGGTGTAACGTCTTGTTGAATTTTAATATGGAAATGTCTCCTGGCATGTATTCCAAACACCCTACAAATAGTGATATTGATCTGACCTTCAATTAATGAGAGGCCCTCTGCGAAAATCGGATCTGGGTTTGAATGGCAAATAGCTTTAATATTCTGGGGAGAGTGGATCATTTACAAGCCTCAGTTTGAGACTATAAATCACCGGGATTATGGCTTTTTTTATTATCATTTTAATGCAGGCTTGCTTCCCCTGGAGCAAAGGACCAAAAGTGTGGTGTATCATTTAAAAAATCACAGAGAAGACGTCAGTAGGTACCGAGAACAAATAATGTATTTGTACAAAAGGGAGTTATTTGAAATCCCTTCCTGCTCTCTCTTGCCACGTTTTTCAGGTATCTGCTGCCTTTTTGGCAGTGGGCTAGAACGAGCGCTCCCCATCTTCAGCCTTTACGCAATCCGTGGGTATCTGTCCCCTTTTAGTTCCCACAGAGCATCTTTTCTAGTGGCCAGCAATTTGCATTTTTGTTTGCTTGTGACAATAATAAAAATTGAATAAGGGGACCTACATACCTTCCTGTCTTACCTGTTTTTGAAGGATTTATATCATCTTTATGTCACCAGAGTCTCAATTCTCACACAGTTTCGTAACTACAGTAAGAGCTGGGAGTGCTTCTGTGGCTGTCCACCTGTATTTTAGGGAACACCTTAACTCAGTTGGGCATCAATCTGCTTTTCTTACAGATAGGTGGTGGTTTTTTCTATAGCAGTCTTTTTCCATCTAGGCTGTTAGCAAATAACCTTTCTTAGCCATGAAGTAATACATAGTTTTGCTGAAGTTGATGCTGATATTGAGCAGTTTTCTATAGCTCATGATCCGTGTGTGAATTTTGCAGGTTTACTCTCTAATTGATTTCCCATCTGGCCCATCTGAAAATGATGTTCTTACAGGACTTCAAAGCCTCCTAATGTAACCAGAGAAGAATTTCAGCCAGTCATAGCCTCCACTGCTCTGTAAAATACCCAAGCTGAAAGATGACTAGACCAACTTGGCCAACTGGACCTTATGGTTTGCCAATACTACTCATAGAGCTGATGGTGATGTAGCTGGGTTGAACCTGCTCCCAAGCCATAGGACCTTGCCTTAAGAACCATCCTCCTCTGGCAGGTTGACCTTGGAAGCATCACTTTTATTTAATAAAAAAAAATAAGTAATAAAAAAGTGAAGATGGGCTCCAGTCTGCCTAAACTTGCCTGCTTGGTGCCACTCAAGTTCCAGATGACAATCCTGTCTACCCACTTTCTGCTGTTGCTTAGTCTCACCTGTGTTACTGGATGAATCTACCTACTCCTCTGCTCAAAGTGGAGAGGATGGTTGACTTGGGTAGAACTTTGCCATACCTTCAAGGTGAAAAAGCATTAAATAAGTGCTGAGGTCTGGGCTTGGATTTTTTTTTTTCTTTTTTTAGTAAGATTTTTCTTGTACAACAAAATATCACAAACCCTCTTCTGATTTCTTATACGGACTTATGGTCCATAGCAGTCTGAAGGGGATCTGTGGAGCTTGTCTTGAGAAAATATCACTGCTCTGGGCCTTGTTTTGCTCCCATTTCAGTTCCTGAATATTTTGCTGTTGTCCTTGGTAAGTACGAGAAGATGTGATTCTCTGAAAATGTGCAATTCTTTGAATATGTGCAATTCCCTCTATAGCCAACCGCTGTTAGGGCTGGGGAGGAAGGTTTCCTTATGGTAGCTCTTTCACTCTGGTAGTTTTGTAAAGAGCATTTTGCATTGCAGGATGCACTCTAAATCAGTCACTTGGCTCTCACACAGAGTTGCTGAATTAACATGATGTGACCCAGAGATGCAAAGGGATTTCTTTCATTAATGGTGCCGGGATGCTCGGGAGAACACAAGATGCGTTTCCTAGACAACAGCCTCGGTTACTGTGTAACTGGAAGGAAGTACAAAGGCTGAAAAGGGAGTTTATGAAGAGTAGGGATCGATTTAGGGAAAAAAAATCTGAATAGCAGAATTAAAGTTCTTTTACAAAATGTAAAACGCATCAAACGTAGAGACCTGCTATAGAGTCTGTGAAACAGCTGTGGTGGCCTCAGAAATAAAAAGCCCCACAAAAAACCCAATGAAGAAATGCGGTTTCAAACACAAGTACATCGCCTCCTAAAGCCTGTACATGCTGCAGCCTTAAAGTCACAATCCTTATCTGACTTTTTTTCCCAAAATAAAACAAAGAATGGTAATCCTGATGGAATAAACACAGATGGCAGCTTGCCCGTGATCTCATTCAGCTAAAGTTTTACTTCAAATTCTGTGCAGGGTGAACAAACATCAGCTGAAGTGCCATCCCTCCTCTGTTCTGGATGATCAGGGTAGGAAGACGGCTGCAGGCTTTTGGTTAATATTTAAGTGGCATTCCTGACAGCGGAATACTGCGCGGCGGCCTGGGAAAGCAGCTTGTGTCTAGCCCCGTAGTTCCTTTTTGAAAGACAGGTTAGAAGCTTGGATGCGTCGCTCGTCTGCTTTAGTAGGTAGAAAAGTATGACTTAAATTTCCCTCATCTGACCATTTTTAAATGATTAACAAGATTATTCTTCTGCGCTTATAACTATAGCTACTTGGGCTAACCATTGCTCTAGAGAACTGCTTTAGGATCCTAAAGGTATATATGTATATCTTTTAGGTTGCTGATTCACAGACATCCAAGCTGATCTGTTGGCTTGCTGCCATCAGAAAGGCACGGTCGTCTTATCCTCCCTTTCCTTTTGCCTAGTCTGCAGGGATTTTTTTTTCATGAGCTCATTCAGTAAGCTGATTTTAAAAAAAAAAAAAAAAAAAAAAAAGTAGCCTCTTTTCTTTTGCTTTGACTAGTTAGCTTTCAGATGGGTTAGCGAGTTAAATTGTTCAATTGTTTAATTTTGGATAGTCCTGGCAACCGTCAAGGCTGACGCAAATCAGTGGGAGATGAAGGGGGAGTTGGCTGCCCCTTTCATTGCCAGGATGCTGTTCGTTGCCCTCCTGTTTCATTAAATGGCAGCATCGGGAGGGAGAACTTAGTGTTTGCTGAGAAACCGGAGTTCTCATCTACGTTCCAAACTCAGTAACACCTTTTTCTATAGTCTTGGACCAGAACTCTTGCATCCTATCATTTGTCTGAGGATTTTATAACCTTTTACAATTAATTCACGTGAATTAACTAATATGACAGGAAAAAGGAAATGCTACACCGTCTTCAGGGTAGGCAAGGAGGAAGGGAACTACGTGCCGTGGTCCTTAGGAAGATTATGGAGCGGTTCCTCGTGAAAACAGTTTACTGGCACATGAAGAACAAAAATTTGAAGAACCAGCATGGATCTACCCAGAGAAAATCATGCTTGACCATCCCGATTGACTTTTATGACGAAATGGCAAGTTTTATGGATGAAGGGAGAGGAATGGGTGATGTTCACTTTGACTTGAGAAAGGCTTTTGGTACAGTCTCGCGTATTACCTTAGTAGCCAAATTAAGGAGGTGTGAACTGGATGGGTGGACAACAAAGTGAGGGAAAAACTGGTTGAAGGGCAGTGGTCCATGGTGCAAAGTCTGACTGGCATCTGCTTACTGGTGATGTTTCTCAAGGATCAGTACTGCAATGACCTGGGTTGTAGAATCATACAATGGTTTGGGTTGGAAGGGGACCTTTAAAGGCCATCTAGTCCAACCCCCCTGCAAGGAGCAGGGACATCTTCAACTAGATCAGGTTGCTCAGAGCCCCGTCCAGCCTGGCCTTGAATGTTTCCAGGGATGGGGCATCTACCACCTCTCTGGGCAACCTGGGCCAGTGTCTCACCACCCTCACCTGGATGATGGGCCATAATGCACTGCTCAGCAAATTTCCAAACGATGCCAAGTTAGGGGGGTGAGTTGATGCTTGGACTTGATGATCTTAAATGTCCCTTGCAACGTAAATGATTCGATGTGCTGGGAGGCAGTGTGGCATTGAGAAGGGACTACAGATGGGGAGAGGCTGATGGAACAGGGTTTGTTTAACGTGAAGAGGAGGAAGGGAATAGAATCACATTTTTCCATTGCCAAAAAGGTGGGGATGGGTGGGTAATAGAGAAGGGCTTCCTTCTCAGAAGCGCACAGCCAAAGGACAGGAAACAACGGTCACAGGCTGAAAAATGGAACTTCTAGTTGGACTTACGGAGAAAATTGTTCATCCTGAGTGTGGTGAAGCGCTGGCATAGGCTGCCTGGAGCCGTAGGGGATCTTCATTCTTAGAAGTTTTTAAAACTTGACTGGACAATGCCATAAGGATCCTAATTTAATTTACAAGTTAGCTCTGCTTCAAGCAGGGGATTGGACCAGGTGAACTTCAAAGGTCTCTTCCAATCTAATTTTTTCTTCATCTGTGATTACTTTGTCGCTTTTCCAAATGCAGGAGAATTTGTCCACTTGCCTGAGCTCTCAGATAAAAAAAAAATCGGCAAATCTGAAAACAGACATGAGAAGAACTGATAAGAGTTCTGTGTTTTAACCTTGAAAATGGTCCTCTGCGTGTGTCTTTATCCACACCAGCACCTGGTAGACAATTGTTAAGCCACTGCTGTTGCTGCAAAACTTTCTCTAACCAGCTGTGCTTTTGGTTCTGTTTATTAAAAAAGGAGAATTATTGGAGAAAATGGTAGTAAGCACCTCTGATGCTATTGCTTGCTTTTAATTAGTATCTTTTTCCCTCTCAAAAGTGTTTACTAGGCAAATATCACTCTGTGAGGCTCATATTGGGCAAATATGTTGGTAAAGTTTGTTGGAATAAGAGGTCACACAAATGTTGAGCTCTGGGACGCTGCAGTTTGTCGAGCTGTTCGCTTAAGAGGTTTTACTCTCCACTACCTGCCAGTGGATGTCACACTTACACAGAAGTGGTGTAAGTAATGAGCCAAATTTCGACTTCTTCCATTAAAAGAAACGTTCTGGCGCTAAATTTTTACAATCTCCTTAAAGAAAGCTTTGACTTCAGCAGGACTATAGCCTGAGGACGTACAACAAAATTCAGCATAGACTATATATTCAATGAGGATCTCTTTTCTGTCTTACGAAACTGGACTGACGACTTCCTAGCAGACGCAAGCAATTCTGCTGTGAAGAATTATTAAATTTCTCTGTGAGAAAAGCTTAATTTCTCGGGGAGAAAAGCTTTCTCCCTCATTTTATCAGTGAAATGTATCTCTGCAAGGGAATTCTGTTATAAATAGAGCTAAACGCACATAGTTCAACCCCAGTAACGTTTTCATCATTATTTCATTATCAGAGCAATGCGATCCCGGCATTTTCTTCTAATTCTTCCCCTTGTGACTTTACCTATTCTGTCTTAGTGAAACACCGTGGTACAGGTATTGCAAGGCGAGGAGGTACCGCTGCTGTTAGGCTTCTGTGCCCTGAAAAAAACCAGCGTCAAGATCATCACGTGAGTTTGTATTGAAACTGCAAAGCATTTAAAAATGAGCATTGGTTCAAATGGTACTCCACTCAGAAACTGAAGTGTACAGAAGCATCTTTTAAAGACATTTCTGGATGCTAGAGAGATTATTGCCATTCCCCGAGGCACAGGAAACTTAAGAGGCTTTACCGAAAACTGTGCAGGACTTCATTGTCAGAATCTTGGTCTCTTGGGCTGGTACCAGAAATACAGAGCCATTTTTCTTTTTATATTTCATTACTGAAATCTCAGGGATTAAAAAAAAAAAAAAAAAAAACAAACAAAACCAAACCCAAAACAACCCAAACCTCTACAGAATTAGTGGCTAAATGTTTTATATTGACTTCACCGTCCAAGACAGTTGCTTTGAAACTGATTCTTGGAGGCTAAAATTAGATTGTCGTCATATTTAAAGCCCTTGTATTTGTCTTGGTCAGTAGAACTGAAATATAGAAACGGTTGGTAGCAACCTTTCTTTCCTACAGAGGTATCCTGTCTACTCAGTTATAGACCATCTATCGATCATAATGGCATCGCAGTTATATTAATTACTGTGTTTAGTGAGACTAAACTTTTTAGCTGGCAATATTTTGGATTATTTAAAATACTGAAAAATATTGTTACAAAGGTTGAATACGTATCAAAAAGTCTTACAACTGAGTGTTATTTGACGGTGAAAATGCTGTCTCTTGCTTTGTATCTGTGTCTGGGAGTCACGTGCAGAGAAAACCAGTCTGAAATGAGAGTCGTAAATCCGAGACGTCGTAACTTGTTTACACCTAACCCCCAAAGTCACGGGTTGCTTTTGAAACACCGTCAAGTGTTTCAGGACATACTATCAGCATGGCTCCAGCTTTTCTCTTATTGTATTCCTCACCTGTTAAAAAAGGATCCTTTACCTCTATGCATTCTTTACGTTTATACTGGAAAACTTCGGCTTTGACGTTTAGGATAGAGACAAATGTGATTCCTGCTCTCTGGTGTTTCATCTTGCCGAAGACAGACGAGGTCGGACACAATTTCTGTCTAATGGCTGTATATCACTGTAATCATTTAAATTGTGGTTGTGTTATTGGTGCCGTATTGGTAAGGAAAAGACCCAGATACAAAATGGGCGGGCTGTAAGTAGAAGCAGCAGAGAGTTGAGATACGTTGCTACTCGGTTTGCTGTGCATATCTGACAAGGGGAGCTCTCGCTCAGTCTGATTAGTCCAGAGCTGTTCCCTGCGGCAAGGATCCTTGCGTGACGGAGCAGAAGGCTGGATCCAGTCCCCTTGAGCCGAGGGATGCTGTGTGTCCACATGTCCTTCTTCACATGCCTACTGCGTGAAACCATGCCATAAAGTTTATCAGCCGCTTATACATACCGACGTTATTGACCCTGTGATGAAAATGGGTGGCCGCGGGTGCATCCTGAAGGGAACCTTCTCAGTTAGGCAAGAGGGGAAAGAAATATCTTTGCGTCCTGTGCCGTCTGCTGTCACTGTTAAGTATTTCTTCCTGGCCAGAATGATATCTCCAGGGAAGGAATTCCTCCGTGCCACCGCGATGGCAGAGCCTTTAACGGAAGGGAGTACGGATTGTGCTGCTGGAGCCGCCTGCTTTGGCAATGCAGATACAGCTTCAAAATTGGGAGTGATACAATGCTGAGATTTCCGACGGTTAGCAGGAGAAAGGATGCTAATTTGTATAGCGCTGCGCGGCCGAACTGTGCCGCTTTCTGAGGAGAGTGTCTGATCTCCTACTGACATAGTCCTTTGTCAGAAGATGCCAGAAAAACCATATTATCAGCTGTTACAACAGTGGTAGTGGGGGTGAAAGAGCCTCTTTTGTCTTGATAATTAGGTGGGGACTTGTCTAGCAGTACAGGCCTACAAAGAGGGGAATTCGGGAAGCTGAGTTTGACTGTAGGAGGGAGAGGGGAGGACCATCAGCAACCCGAGTTCAATAGGAATTTAGATGAAACATTTCGAGCCACGCTGGCAGTGATGCTGAAAGTGACATTTCCTGGGGCTGGAAACTGCATTGGAACATAAATGACTCTTTCTTTTCTATTTGCTTCCTTTGCAAGATTTTTAAGGAACTTGAATACGTTTACGGTGATGAGCCCGGAGGCAGAAGTTTTGTATTTAGATCAAAATCTGTTCAGACCAGACACAGGTGGTTAAACAGCCACGGGTTAGTTGGGGAGGGAGGGACGGGAAGAGACTGAGCTATTTGGCCCTGTATTTTTGTTAGACCTATGTGTAATATAATTTATAATGTAATATAATTATAATAATGTAATAATTCCACTCTAAATGTAAGTGGGTAGCAATTTGCATTTGTATCAAAATGGGATACGTGCAGCAAGTTGGAGATATTGTGACGTTATAAAGCATCTAATGTAATACAAATATAATATTTTAAATAATATAGTTACAATATATAGCATCAAATGAATCCTAGCCATTAATAATGAAAATTGGTTAGCAAAAAAGTATTTTTTTATAAGCAATATGCTGAATTTCAGTGTTGGAAAGGAAACCACCTGTTTCCAGTTGTTTATTTCACAATCGAAGGAGAAAGAAAAGTAAGTTCCAAATGTTTCTTTTAAACTGAGATTCATTTAAAAACGGTATTCACCTGTCCAAATCAAACAAGCAGACTTTAAGGGGATTATAGTTTCTGTTTGATGTAAATCAGGCTCTTGCTTGAAAAATACATCTGCTTCAGTAGGCTTTATGGCAGTTCTCAAGACCCACAAGAACACCTCAGAGACCCCGATGTGTGAAATCACTCCAGGCAAAAATATCCTAAATTATTTGTTGCATGTTTTTTGGTATTTAAATATCTCGTATTTTGGTAAGTTATGTTAGCATTTTCCTTATCAGTACAGCTTCTCTATTATTTATGTTATAAAATCTTCCTTTATATCGCAGCATCGTAGATTTGTTGACGTTGGAAGGGGCTTTGGAGGGTCTCAGTCCAACCTGCTGCTCAGAGCGGGGTCAGGCCGGAATTCACACGAGGCCAGTTCAGGGCTTTGTCTAACCAGGTCTTAAAAACCTCCAAGGACAGAGAATTCACAGCCTCTGTGGGCAATCTGCTCCAATACGTAATTATCCTCAGAGGTTTATTTCTGTTGTAGAGTTGGAATGTTGAAGGACCAGTGAGAAGGTAACTCCCTTCTGCGATGAGAGTCTCGGAACTGAGTTAACTGGAAGGTAGTTGCACTTACTGTGAGGGCAGAGGTGGCAAATATGAACTCTCCAAATAAAGACTTCTTGTGTTATATCAAAAATTTACCCTGGCCGAAGCAGCCCTGTCCCCTTTCCCTCCTCCGCTGTGTTATACCAGCCCAGGTGCTCGCGCAGCCTCGTGATACCTCCCTCAGAATTTTGTTAAACTTCCGCATTAAGAAGTGTAAAGTTCTGCTTGAGAAGTTGTTTGCTGCCTTTATTCTTCCTCATAATACAGCTCAGCGATAACATAGAGCTTTCCGTTGTCATTAACTAATACAGATGTTAATTAATTAATCATGCTTGCATATTTCTCTCCTAAATTGCTTGTCTACTAAAATTTATCCTTTCTATTCCCTAAAGGTATTTTATATATCAGCGAGGCCTTCTGTTAATCTTCTCTTTTCCACAGCACGTTTAACCTTCTTTCGCTTATCATTTAGGGTCATTAAGGCTTATTATCTCAGTTATCCTCTCTTGAACCTTCTGTGTTGCCCATTTTATTTTATTTTTTTTTTTTCTTCCTCTCACCAGAACTGCGTACCTGCCCCAGATTCTCTTCTGATTAAGTGTAAAAAAATCAGGAAAAACTGTATCAGAGTTAACTCTACCAGAAGCCAGGTTGGGGACTCATTCTCAGGAATTCAGAGCCGACTTTCTGGTCCGTGCCCAGACGCAGTGCTGTCTGCAATTGCTTTGATTGTTTTTAATAAGATTTATCACTTTTTGCAGACTAGGCATTTACTAGTAAATTGTGTCCAGTTTCTGTAGACACACGGTGCAGGCGCTTCGGAGAGAAAAGGAGAAATTTGGAAAGAATGGAAAAAAGATTCCAAGAATGATCTGGAGTCTCCAAATGATGATGGATAATGAGAAACTATTCCAAGCTCTGGCAGCGTAGAGTAAACCTGTAGAACCTCCAGGGAGAGGATCGCAGAGCGCGCTGAAATCAAACCAAGCTGCAACAAAACCCAGAGTTTGAAAACTGGAGACAAATTCAGAGTGCGTTTAAGATTCACTGAGAGTAATTAACCATCAGGGCAATTAACCTATGGACGCAGTGAATTTGTTGAAGCATTTAAATTGAGACTAAGTGTTTTTTCTAGATACATGGTTGTCCAGCTGGAAATGACTGGGTGAGGTTCTTTGGTATCGTGTTCTGTGTGAAGCCAGAATAATTCATTGCAGTCTTTTTCAGCCTTAAAATTTAAGCCTCTAAACCTCATACGCTCAAAACTTCAATTTTTTATTTTTGATCTTTCCTACTTGGTGTTTGGGAAAGGGATATGGCTTATTCCTGATGAAATACAAAACGTCGCCTCTCTTGGGATTCTTGCCCACACACATTCCCCAGTGTTTTCCTGGGAATAATGCAGAATACGCCTCGTCATTCCAGACCCTTTGCTCCCTTGGTGTCCTGGAACGTAAGATCTCTTTTAATTTATTCCTGCTCTTTATGATTTCTCTTCCACCATTGCATTGAGTGAAGTTGGATTGTTGGGGTTGCTCCCCTGTTCCTCGCTGACTCCCAGCTGGTTATTCTGTCAGCAGTGTTTCCTGCAGGCCATGTAATTACACCCACAGATTCTCTCCCCGGAAGATCTTTTCCGTTATTGTTGCCTCTCCAGTGAGGCAGTGCGAGGTTTGTCAGGCAAGCTCTCTGTGGGTAAACGCATGCTGACTGTCTGCAATTTAGGTATAATTTGTTAAGTGTTCCATGCCAACTATTTTCTGCTATTCTTATTATTCAGATCATCCTTGTAGAGCCTTCTAGTTTTGGGGTTTTTCCTCTTTTTTTTTTTTTTCTTGATATCCGTAATAAATGTAACATGGACTTTACCCTACCACTTCTGCCTATTCCATTAATTCCAAGGAATCTGGTATTGCTGTTAAAGCTCTACAGTAGCGTTTGGCTGATTTCTGCCTCGTCAGAGATTAGAATTGTCATATATTTGCCTCTCTTCCCCCTTTGTTTTGTGTACGGTCCCTCCTCTCTCTCTTCATGAAAACCAAGTGAAGGATCAACAAGGCCAAGCGCTGGCTCCTGCTCTTGGGTCACAACAACCCCGTGCAGTGCTACAGGCTTGGGGCAGAGTGGCTGGAAAGATGCCCAGCGGAAAAGGACCTGGGGGTGTTGGTCAACAGCAGCTGAATACGAGCCAGCAGTGTGCCCAGGTGGCCAAGAAGGCCAGCAGCATCTTGGCGTGTATCAGGAACAGTGTGGTGAGTAGGACTGCGGAAGCGATTGTCCCCTTGTACTGGGCACTGGTGAGCCCCCACCTCGAGGGCTGTGTCCAGTTTTGGGCCCATCATCACAAAAAAGACATTGAGGGGCTGGAGCGTGTCCAGAGAAGGGCAACGGAGCTGGTGAGGGGTCTGGAGCACGAGCCTTGTGAGGAGCGGCTGAGGGAGCTGGGGGTGTTCAGCCTGGAGAAAAGGGGGCTGAGGGGAGACCTTCTCGCTCTCTACAGCTCCCTGAAAGGAGGGGGTAGCCAGCGGGGGTCGGTCTCTGCTCCCAAGTAACAGGCGACGGGGCAAGAGGAAACGGCCTCAAGTTGCGCCAGGGGAGGTTTAGGATGGATATTAGGAAAATTTTTTACACTGAAAGGGTTATCAAGCATTGGAACAGGCTGCCCAGGGAAGTGGTTGAGGCACCATCCCTGGAGGTATTTAAAAGACGGGTAGACATAGTGCTTAGAGATATGGTTTAGTGATGGTTTGTCAGTGTTAGGTTGATGGTTGGACTAGATGATCTGAAAGGTCCCTTCCAACCTGGGCGATTCTACGATTCTGTGATAATGAGGCTTTATACCCCTTATGACAACCTTCTTCCATTTCTACCTCTTTTTTTTTTATCACCCATTTTCCCAGCTAATTTATTTTTCTCCCTAAACATGCTTCTCTCGTCTACCTGTTGCTCCTAGCCTGTAAGCACAGCCCGTGTCACAGGCATTTGGCCTCCACATTTTTTTGCCAAAATCTCTTTATTTCTCCTACTGACAGTGAGCATCTTTGGTGAGTTAATCTGTTCCTCAGCGTTCTGTCTTCCAGCTCTGTCGTTTCACCCAGGATTTACAGAGTTGAAAACTATCGGTAAAATAAGGAAGTATTTTAGTGCTGCCTGTAAAAACAAACAGGCAAACAATCCCCCCCGCCCCGCACAGGTGATGGGCTTTTGGAATGAGTACGCGATGGCTTTTCTATCTCATGTCTATGCTGCAAGTGTAACACCTCTTTGAGGACAGGATATCATAGCCTCTTGCTACTGCATTGATGACCCATTTTTATTTTGTATCGTGCTATTCAAAGACAAAAGAAGGTGAGACCATCTGAGGGAGCTTTCGTGATTAATTGGTCTGTGCTACCTGTCCCAGAATGCAGACTGAAACTGGAACGCTCCGGCTCCCAAAGCTAAATTCCCAGAAAGCAGCTGGGGGTTTTTCTAATAAGCAGCAGAAACGCGCACCTGCCACTTAATATGTGAATGATCTTTAAAATACCAGGTTGTTTCCACCAGATCAAAGCAACAATGGCTTTAGATACAGTCATTTAAACCCATTTGCATCCTCTTCCCTGTTGTCTATCACAGCCGTAGAGAGGCAATTTTAGGAATGATGCATTCCCGGCATTATGTTGGTGTTTCAGTTTAAAGCCACCGGCGGTAGCTAATTTTCCGTTCTTTTGCCTGTATCAGATCAGCTCTGATGCACTGTTCACTTGGCACATTAATAATAACGGAGAATCAAACGTGCTACAGCGCTTGTGCCGTCCTTGTGGTACTTGAGCAACTCGCTGTCAGGTGTGAGTTTGTTTTCCAGTGTTTACACAGCCAGAAAAGTCATATCGCCTTTACAGAAATAGGGAACAGAAGCAGACGGATACGCAAACGCTTCGATGTCCGCCTGATAAGTAACATTGAAAGCAGCAGGCCCCCTCGCAGGAGTCAAGCTAAGCATTCGGACGAGTAGTTATTTGAAAAAAATCAGAGTAGAACACCTACACTTCCAGCCCAGGCGCGTAAAAATGCTTTGAACAGATGGGGAGGGGATCTCCCGAGCCGCATGCCAGCTCTTATAAAGCTCCGCAGCCAAATGGAAGAATATCTCACTTAGAATTATACCTAAAGGGAGATGGGACAAGAGGAGACACAGCCACAGCTGGGGAATAATTAACTGGGCCCTTTGAAATCTTTAAAAAGCCAGTTAGTAATTCGGTTGGAAAAGACTTTGGAATGACTTAATCTGCCCTCAAAAAGAGACTGTTTATTGATCCTTGTTTATGTGTTTGTTTTTGCGAGGGGTGGGTAAAGTAGGGATCTTGTTGGCACTTTTAAGATGTATAAGAGACTTCTTTATTTCAGTTTTTGTTCCCTTTAGAAGCCTCAAAGCATGTAACTTGTGGTTGTGCTCTGCTGGTGTCACAAGCTTAGTAGAGGTAGGGGTTTGTATTGGGCTGATTCAAGGGGCTGTAGCAAACAACTGTGTAAAGCCCGTGACTTTGTCCTGCTGTTGTTGCTCTTCTGCCTGGGGAAAACCTCCACCTTGAGTCTCAGCCGCCTTTGGCTTTCCAACGTGCTGGGTCACCAGGCTTCACCTTCTTCCGAAGTCGCGATCTGTATAAGGGAGTTGCAGTAGCCGAGCAGGCTTTCACTTTGGGTCAGATTGCCTGATTTTGCTCAGTTCTTGCCTGGCGATGGGTGGCTGTCTCAGCCCTGCCTCGGAGCGACGCTGTTTACGCTATTCAGGTTTCAACGGTGCGATGAAGCAACTGATATCCGTATACAACCACTCTCGTCGAGGATGTGAAAGTGGAGAACCTTAATTATTTAATGTTGTAGAGCGTTCCAGGGATCTAACCTGGCGGTGCAAAGCCTTTTCTTACTTCAGATGTTTCTTGTGTTCAAATGGATGGAACATACAGGAGAGCATAAGGGCTCTCCTAGTTATTGACACCTCTGGATAATTCTGTTGATGGGCAAATGTACCATTTCCATACGCTGCCCAAGCGCCCGGTATCAACGGCAATATCGTTATGAATAGGATGTTTGCTTCAAGAGCGGCTTGTTTCTATTTAGCAGCTGTCACAGGTAGACGCGAGTAGCTGTATTAGCTGTCACCCGTTGGACGGGCAGCAAATTTGTTTTCTAAGAAGCACAGAGGTTTCATTATTCTCTGTCTTGTAATCATTCCGAACGGGAAACGCGGCATCTTACATTTCATATTAACGGCCCAGCAGCTTTCTGAAGTCTCCCTCCCCACGGCTGCCTGCTGGGCTCGTGGCAGCCTGCGAAGGAAGGTGTTTTAGGCATTGGGGAGGATAGACTTTATAAAGGGTGTATGTATATGACATTTTATATATATATATATATATAAAAAATATATATATGGCATGTAAGTAATTGCAGGTTGTTGAAAGCTGTGTTGTCGTGTACAGAAAATAGACACTTGAAATAGTGAAAAGGCTATAGCCTAATTTAAAGTCATACCATTAAGACAGAAGTGGTGGCTCCAGTGAACGCTGTCATGAGCACAGATAATACACGATGATGTACTTGTACACGGGCTTTGGCTCTTGTCGGACCCTGAGGAAATCCAATCTGTTACAGCCGTTCTAGAGACTTCTGTGCCAGTGCACATAAATGCACTTTATCTTTAGTGCTGATGGTTGATATTTAGCACTCTTGGGGCACTACGAATATCAAAGGTGCAGCAAATATTTTACATATTCTCTTATAGAGCTAAGCCAAGCCAACCCCTATCTTCTGGCACGGTACTAGGACCCAGCAGCGTGGGTATTACAATCAAGGATAGCGCGTAGCTCCTTATTTCTGGGTTACCATAAAATGATCTATTACGCCCTGCAATCTACCGCAGACAATCTGGGACAACGAGGCACAAAACATCGTTTTGATATTTTGAGAAATGGGGACGAAAGAATTAGAACATTCTTGTTGGCTGCCTTAAAAATTTCTTCATGGCAGCGAGCAAAAATTTTACAGTAGGGAAAAATCCCTACCCTTTTCAACTGCAACTTTTTTTTAAAGAAAAAAGGCACTTTATTGAAATCTTTAACAGTAAATGCAGCTGTTTAAGAAATAAGTTGAAAAAAGGTATTCTGAGCCTTGTAGCAATAAAGCCATGTGATTGCGTTTCCCTCACCAGTATAATTTACTGCCAAGACAATGCTGATGAAATTTAAATAAGATTTTAAATTGTACATAGTGATAACAGGAATTTAGCATCTGTTTGAATGGTGATGCATATCCCAGCTTTCTAACACAAATTTAATTACAGAACCTGAAATCACTGTTGCTGGATCTAACACATTTGTAAAACTTTATGAACAAATGCAGTTCAGCTTGACTTGATAAATGACTTGATGTCCTGTGCATCAAATTTTGAATTATAGAAATAATACTTCTTGGGAATTATTTCCGCTGCTTTTGGATTTAATCCACTTTTTTGTTATTAACTTATACCAAATGTAAAACTTTATAGGCTGCATGCAAACAAAATATTCAATGCAGACCTAAGTTGTCTTCAAAGTACCGTTTAAAAATAAACCGTTGCTTAAAAACAGCCAGAAAACTGATTCTGAGAAGCGAAAACGTGTGAGGACAATAATTGTAGTGTAATTACCTCAGAGGAGTGGATCGAGCAACCCCTGCCTGGGAAAGTTCATCAAACAGCGTCCCTGAATTCAGGCTTACGCTGGGGAGCGAGTTCAAATGGCATTTACCTTCTTGACTTCTGGTTGTAAAGGATTGCTTGATGCTGTCTAGTTGACGAAGACAAGTCCCACATGGAATCCCAAAGCCTCCTTTGTTTGTTCCTAGACTGTAGTATGAGTTTGGTGGTCAATTTATTATATAAACCCTCAGTAAATGGACGCCGCCTACTGTGAAACGTGGAGTGTCCTGTGTTGACGACGAAGGAAAACACTGAGACAGAGATTATAACTTGGATGAGGCTTTATTCTAACTGCAAGTTGAGTAACCTTGGTGATGAAGGAGAATAGATGTGTGTCCTGGTCTTATCAAGCGATTAACACTGACTCTAAAAACCACAGCTGGTGTGAACCAGACTCTTCCAGACCCTTAAAGGACCTGTCACCTGTACAAAGCGCATGCCATAGCACCGTAGCAAGTAGAAATTCAGTTATGCTGCATTTACCTTTCTTACCATGAACCATAGCAGCCTTTTTTCCCTGGGATTTTGAGTGAAGACCTCCACAGAGAAGCTCAACTCATCTGCCTTTCACTGTGGGATCAAGATCACAATGAGCTACTTTACTGCTGCCTTATTATTTGAGACCCGGCGTTGACCAGCCCCACAAATTCTCTCAATTAAAAGCTGTATCTTCCACTTGGGATAAAGTAGGTTTTCAAGATGTTACCAACATAATTTATAAAGGAATATGTATAACTAAGGAAAATTTTCAAGAAAGCAAGATTAAATTGGCTAAAATGAGCCAGGGAATATTTTTAATTGTCTGAACATCGTCATATTTTCCCTGTGCAAATACAGCAGATAATAAACTGAAAATTATTCTGAAAATCCAACAGCGAGTATTTCTGTATCTTTTCAGAAGTTTATCTAGAGCATGAGTTTTAATGTGAACTGCAGGTTGTCTTTAAAATGTGATTTTAGACAGACCCATAAAAGAGCGCAAGCGAGAAACTTCCCTGGCTTTAATGGAGCAATATATGGTTGATTTAGGTCCCTGCTGATGCGGAGATATTTGCTTGGATGCAGATTCAAGCAGGGAATTGGTACGAAAGTTGAATAGCGAGAGGCCAACGAGTGCATTAAATACCCTGAGTGTGTCACGGTGGGCTCAGCAGAGTTTCTTCGTAGCGTATGGGAAGTCTTGCATTTTGCAAATCGAGACAGACTACCAGTATGTGCGTGCTTAGCGTTACCTTGTTCTCTGCTCCGCAGGTGTCCATCACGCTTTGCAGGAGATTCAAGGAGACAACAATCTTAAAATAGCACAGAAAAAAAGAGAAAGGAAAGGCAAGAAGGAACTCTTCTTTGTTCTCGTGCTCCTTGGAAATTTATGGGCCCGCAGGGGCGAACGCCGTGCGCCATCCCGAGGAATGGGCTCTTCTTGACTAAGACCCGTGAGTAAAGTTGGTTCCGGATTTCCTTTCTTCACTGCCTCCCTTGCAGATTTCAACTGGAGATTTCAAGGGTAAGTCAATCACTTAAAATCCTTAGGCTCAATCTCAAAAGCAATGATGAGGGGTTTGTTTTTGTTTTTGGTTTTTTTTTTGTTGTGGTTTTTTTTGTGTGTGGGGGGGGTTTTTTGGTTTTTTTTTTGTTTTTTTTTAATGGCTAAATTAGTTTTATCTTCTATATTCCTGGAATAAGTTAAAGCACATTTTCAAGCTGTTCACAACTATCTGCAATGGGTAACAACAAAAAAAAAAATGATTAAGACAAGAGTGAAAAAACACAATCAAACCAAAAAAAGAACGTTGCTAGTCTGAAACTCAGAAAATGAAAGTAGATACCTATTCTTTCAGGTTAGTTAAGCGATGGAGCGAAATCACTTACTTTCAAAGAATATAATTTCTCCCTGGTGAATTTTCTTGCTCTGTTAATTCACAGAATAGCTCTGAAGTAGATTATTTTTTCAACGTGAGGATTATTCATGTTATGACTGGCCATGAATATTCAAAATTTGAGCTATTATTTGAATGTATTTGGCCAGATACATTGTATGTAATCCCTGCTTCTTTATTGGAGAAAAACAGAGGAATTCTTTGTTCAGGTATTTGCATTGACACATTTTTCCATTTGTTTTTAAGCAATATTCATACATTTGACTTTTAAATGATTTTTTTTTTTTTTTTCAGAACATTGGTTTATGAAAAGTTGATTGCTCAGATCTTTCCACAAAACACACTCAATGACGTGACTGTGGCCAGCCTGTCTTAATTTGAAAACAAGAATATTCATGGTAGATTTTTCTATACTTTATGCCTAACTTTTATGAAATGTATTGTTTTGTGCACAGGTGGCTGTGAACCATTCAACTGTAAAAGCTGCTCAGCAAAACCAGTTGTGCTGGTATCTCGGTGCCATTGCTTCTCGAGGCAGCTCGTTACAGCGCTTACTGGTAACGGCATTACTCTTATTATTAAATATTCAGGAATTTTTTACCGAATCGCTGCTTTTCAGCTGTGATCATGACATAGTTTGACACCCAGTTAGAAAGAATATTCCCCTGAAGGATTACCGAGTGTTGAACTTCGAGAGCAGGTTTGTAAATCGCACAAATATGGTTGATAACTTTATAGTATCTCGTTTCCCTTGTAAACTAATTCATAGAATTGTCTAGGTTGGAAAAGACCTTTAAGATCATCGAGTCCAACTGTTAACCTAATGCTGCCAAGTCCACCACTGAACCATGTCCCTAAGAATCATGACTACATGTCTTTTAAATACCTCTGGGGATGGTGACTCAACCCCTTCCCTGGGCAGCTTCTTCCAGTACCTGACAACCCTTTTGGTGGAGAAATTGGTAACACCATGCAAGATGGTCGCTGACGCATGCCTAGGTGAAAGGGAAAAACAGAAGAAAGAAGTTCAGTGCCCCACGACAATCTGGCAGAGACTCTCTGCCCACTTTAGGCCTTTCAAGATAAGGAAAACCCTAAAAAATGAAGCTTGAGCTCCATGTGTCCATGTATGTGTGTCTAATCGTGGCTTTACAGAGGTGGAGGCTACTCTTCAGTCAGATATTATGGACCTGTGGTGAGAAGAAGCAGCTGTAAGTCATGTTATCTGCTCTGATTAAGTTTAATATTAGGCTGCCTCACCTTCTCCAAAGGATGTGTGGAGAAAGCTACTGGGCGAGACCCGTATGGAGCCATCTCAGCAGTGCTCTCGGTACAGGCGCTCAGGAGTTTCTCACTCTGCATCCGCACGTTTGCTCCGAGTAGCTGAAATTCATAATCAGAGCTCATGGTTGTGTTTGTTGCTTGTGTTTGGTATTTTTTTATTTTTTTTTTTTTAGTAGTTTGGTTTTTTTTTTTAAATATTGAAGATTCACAGCTACTTTTTATTTCAGTAACTGCTTTGTGGCTTTATTTTGTTTTTCCCAGCTGTTGAGCTGCTCTGTGTAATACCTGTCTCACTACCACAATGTCAGATTTCATGTCAAGGGAGGGAAAAACCTGATGAGGGTGACAGCCTGTTTGCCCTCCCCCGGTTAGGGACAAGGCTGCAGTTTCAGCTTGGATGAGCTGATAAAGAGCAATGCGTAGACTCAAAAGGTGAAACGGCACTGGAAATCACCTGTCACTTCATTAGTCACACTTGGATTAATTCGTATGGTGCCATCTGAATTTCCCATCCTCTCTTCAGGCAGGTGCTTGTTTTTCCTCCCTTAATGGCCATTGCCTTCAGCAGGAGGGGAGACCTTTCTGCTATCCCCTAAAATCTCTTTGATTTTGATAAGTTGACTTCCCTCTGCATCTCCTGGCATTGGCAGGGACGAATCATAGAATCAGAGAATGGTTTGGGTTGGAAGGGACCTTAAAGATCATCCAGTTCCAACTGAGACCCACCAGCCCAGGTTGCTCCGAGCCCCGTCCAACCTGGCCTTGAACCCCTCCAGGGATGGGGCAGCCACAGCTTCTCTGGGCAACCTGGGCCAGGGGCTCACCACCCTCACAGCAAAGAATTTCTTCCTGATACCTCATCTAAATCTCCCCTCTTCCAGTTTAAAACCATTCCCCCTCATCCTATCACAACGCTCCCTGATCCAGAGTCCCTCCCCAGCTTTCCTGTAGGCCCCCTTTAGGTACTGGAAGGCTGATATAAGGTCTCCCCGGAGCCTTCTCTTCTCCAGGCTGAACCCCCCCAGCTCTCTCAGCCTGTCCTCCCAGCAGAGGGGCTCCAGCCCTCCCAGCATCTCCGGGGCCTCCTCTGGACGTGTTCCAACAGGTTGGTGTCCTTCCTGTGCTGAGGAACTTGTAGGTCAGCACAATTTGCTGGTGACGGCACATCTGTCTGCCTCCTGCATTTGTACCAATGAGCGCTGGGAAAATCAAGTCCCATTTTCCGTATCCCATCAGCAAATAATAAGGCACCCCAATATTATGCAGACAGAACAACCTCAGAGCACCAGCAATTTACGTGAAGAGCTTACAGCAGAAGACAGTTTATAAAATGCATACATTTTTTGATACTGTAGGTTGCTCTGCATTGTAGTGATCCACCCGTGTCTCCTTGATCCCTGGAGAGCAGAGTCGGGGTGGTGTACAGCCACGCTGGCTGGGCTTCGTCCAGTCCTGTGCTCACCACACACCAGGGAGATGCAGATATGGGGCTCGTGGTCTTCTCTGCACTCGAGAGAAGCTGTCTCTGCAGCTCTCCCCGCGGTTCTCTTGCTACAACAGGTCTAGCAGGGGGCTGAGGCACCCCAAAATGTAATTGAGCTTTTGGAGTTGCAGAGGAAAGAATACAGAATGTTACTGTAAGTAGCACATGGTCATGGGTGTGATTCAAAAGGTGGAGAGGCCAGCAAAGCTGCTAAAAGCTGAGTAAGACCAAGCACACTGACACGGCTTGTGCAGTTTGTTAGAAGCCAAGTAAAGACATTGGTCTCAAGCAGCGCAATGTAAAATGATCCCATGCCCCAGTCGGGACCGTTTTCTTCCATAGGTGACCAAGCGCATTCCTAAAGGGAAAGCAAGCAGTCTGCTGATCCATTGTCACTTCTAGTATAGCAAAGATGTATAACGGAATGATTTTTTTTTTTTTTTTTCAGAGAGCAATAAAACCTGCATGAGGTTGCAAGGTGTTTATGTATGTTTTATAGCAGGAGCAACCATTAGAGTAAAACTACATGGTTTTCCTCTTCCGCGCTTCCTTTCTGCTTTCGGATCACATTCCCTGTGAAGCAAGAGGTTCTTTACTTTCGGCAAATGTCTCAGTGAAAAAAATTAGCAGTAAAAAAAAAAAATCAGCGGTACAATTATGTATTTATGTGGGGGCATTAAGCAGAACGTAAACGTGATAAATCAAACAGTATTGCCAAGCAGGAGGTTATGCATGTTAACGCAGTACATTGCCCATTCATATCCCCCGAGCAGGTAGGACAGTCAGGGTACGATATTTTTGATGTAATTCCCTGAAGTCGAAGGCTGGGGTTTCCCAGGTCTAACTCCACCGGTGCTTTCCACCACTGGTTCGCTCCATCTTATTTCCAAGACGGTGGGATTTTCAGCAATGTACAACTATGTTCTGAAAACGCTCAGTGACAAGCACGTAGATGGTATAAAATGCTTTAAATGAAGTTGGGCTTGTTACACGTCCTTGCCACTGTGTACGAGTGGTAGAAAAGCAAAGAGTTTAATCCCTGTGAACATGTGGGTTGTGTGTGTGTGTTTGGTTTTGGTCTTTCTTAGAAACATTGCTAGGGAGAACCGACAGGTTTTTTTAAAAGGAGGAATCAAATTTGCCAAATGTTGGGGCCTGACTGTTCTTTGTGCGTGTGTTTTCTGTAGGTAGGTGTTGGACTGAAATGGATCTCAGACTAGAAAATGGAGGATGTTGCTATTAAGTGTAGTCACATTTTGAGAGCAGGTAATTTTCCAGTTCCCAATAATTGTGGAAGGCTGGTAGGCTTCTGGTGCCTGGAAATCTTCTGCTGACTGACATCGTGGTGTTTCCCGAAGCACAGATTGACTCCTGTCCCTCCCTGAAGTTCGAGTCAATTTATTGCCTTTGAAAGTCATAGGAGAAGATAACCAGTTTGAGTCGGGGAAGAGTCAGAAGTGGAAGAAGGTGCGATGGGGTAAAAGGGGCGCTAGTTAAGAACAAGCTGCCTTCTGACTCGGGGAGTGGGGGGGGGGAGGAAGAAAAAAGATGGGATTTTTGGTAAGACAGACAAACAGAAATCCCGCAAAGAATTGGCGGCACCATTGACTCAAAGGATTTCCGTTATGTAAATCAATTCCCATGGGAGGCTATAAATGTTACGGTGCTCTAAATTAGCGGAGGATGATGATGTCCTCTAAATTAGGTGAGGATCAGTTTGTCCTCAGACAGCCTTCTGACTGTGAAGGAATGTATTTCCTATCGTTACAGTAATCTGCTCCGGAAAATTAAAAACTTAAGCTTCCCTATCCCTGAAACAAACACTGTAATCATTTACCTTGTCTTTAATATTCTGGTAGTTACAATTCAGTTTAAATACTAATTAGCACTTAAGTACTAATTAATATTAGCATTTTCCATCAAAGATTTAAAATGAAAAATCTAAAAATATCACAATGGAAAAATGTTTTTATGAAGGAAGGGTATTTTGCGTCTAATGAAGAATACAACTTCCACCACTTTTAACTAAGGAAAAGGCATCTTTTTCCACTCAGAAATGCTGTTTTCACCGGAGTCTAGTTAGAAAAATACACACTGGACGAAAATCTTATTGTGCTTATTATAATTTTACTTTCAGCGTCTGACAATACTTCAAAGGCAAGATCGCAGTCCAGTTGGTTATTTTAGGCACGGCTTAGCTTTCTTCTCTGTTGAGTAAAGCATTTAAAGACATGTTTATCTTCAAGAATTTACTTAAATGCAGTTGTTACTAGGTATATGCATAAACACTTGGCTGAATAGGGATAGATCGCCACAGCAGGCTCTGCGTGAACTAGGAATCAAGCGGATAAAGGGACGCTTTTTTGGGTAAACTGTGCTAAATTTTAGAGAAGTTGAGATCCTTATAATCTCCGTTTTTCTTATCTGGAAATTATAGCGCAGGGGGAGGCAGCGATTTGCTCGTGGCTTATCTGGTAAGTGGGATGTGATGATGGTTTTTTTTTTTTCAGACCACAGCCAAAGGCGGGTAAGCGGCGCTCTTCAGTAACAACCTCGATCCCATTCTCACAAGGGGAATATTTCCTTTTTGATTTTTAAATTTCCATCTGATATTAGTGAGCGCTATGTATGGGTCTCGAGGAAAGGGCACGAGCCAAGATAGGCTGGTTCTGCGAAGCGGCTACTCCATAACGAAACTTCCTATATTTGTGAGTTAATGGGCCAAAGCATTAGCCAGCCCTCCCGCTGACTTCAGTGATGAACCTGGCCCGTTATTCCGACGTGTTACTGGCTGGACATGTTCTTACTTGACTGTTAGATGGCTGAGATGGGCTGGTGAGCGCGATTAGATGGAGTGTGTGCACGAAGGCCCATGACAGAGACCAGCGTGGCTCATTGTGACCGACTGAGGGTGAAAACGAAAACGTCGTGCTGTGTAATGGGCTGTTCTAATTGATGTCTTGTCCAAAATACACGTAAAAAAATTCTTCAAGTTAGCTTTCCAAAGTCATGTTTTGTTTAGTTTTTTTTTTTTTATTATTTAACTTCGGCTGAGATGTAGAATGAATCATTTTCTGTAATCAATGAGTAATCCTGAAAAGGCGGGGAAATACTCTACGAATGTATTCCAAAAACGTTTCTAGCTTTCCCGTTCCCATAATATTAAACTGAAGAGTTGCAAAGGGAAACTGCTAAAACATAATGTTTTTCTGCAAGTCAGCGCCGAATTCTCTGAAAAACTCAGCCTTTGCAGTTTGCAGCGGTTGATCGTGATCATCATCTTCTGTGACAAAACTGAGGAAAAAAAGAAGTCCACAAAATAATAGCGTGCCCATTTTTCTTAGACTAGTTCAAGGAGTCGGGTGATACTTTGAACATGTGTAGTACTGAATTTCTGTTCTTGATGTCTTGGTAATTTCATGTTCATCTTACATTGGCCAATTCATACGTGGAAAATACTGTGTTTTTTTTTTTCTTTTTTCCCTCATTAACTTCTCACTCTCCAAAACATTCTCTCCTTTTATGGGCACTTTCTGGTAGCTCTAATGGAGTCCAGGACTCTGGGAACTGCCCATTATTGCATTCTTATCAATCAATAACAAAGTGAGTACAGAAAATGTGGTCACAGACAGCTGGCCTTGTTATCTTCTATCAGACAAGATCCAAGGAACAGACCTTGAGGCACGTCATCTGTTAAAATGGGTTGTGAGCCATAATTTTGAAGTTTTTTGCATTTTTGTTGTTTATTTTTTTTATAAGCTTTATGACCATCAGCAAGATTGTTAAAACATCCTGGATTATTGAAAGACACCTGTGAGTCCTGGTGGACAACAGGATGACCATGAGCCAGCAATGTGCCCTTGTGGCCAAGAAGGCCAATGGCATCCTGGGGGGGCATCAAGAAGAGTGTGGCCAGCAGGTGGAGGGAGGTCATCCCCCCCTCTGCTCTGCCCTGGGGAGGCCGCGTCTGGAGCACTGTGTCCAGTTCTGGGCTCCCCAGTTCAAGAAGGACAGGGAACTGCTAGAGAGGGGACAGCAGAGGGCTATGAAGACAATGAGGGGACTGGAACATCTCTCTGATGGAGAAAGGCTGAGGGATTTGGGTCCCTTCAGTCTGGAAAAAAGACAACTGAGGGGGGACCTTATCAACGCTTGTAAATACTGAAAGGGGGGGTGTCAGGAGGATGGGGCCAGGCTCTTCTCAGTGGTGCCCGGGGACAGGACAAGGGGTAACGGGCACAAACTTGAGCACAGGAAGTTCCATTTCAACACGAGGAGGAACTTCTTTCTTGTGAGGGTGGCAGAGCCCTGGCAAAGGCTGCCCAGAGAGGTGGTGGAGTCTTGTCACATCCCACTCCCAGGAAAGAGACAGGGTAAGTGACTTCAGAATTGTAAATTCCCAACGGCGTGGACTAAGGTGAGATAAATCTCAAGGTCCGTATAGAAACATTTATTAGCTTCCTAAAATGGTTAGTATAGGTCTTAACAAGTCCCTGATAATTGGTTAGGTATATGACAAATTATGGCAAATGGTGAGGTATGCATAGGACAACTTATGGCAAGCGGTACTTAAGGTGGTACTTAAGGTCGTTACTTAACAACTCTAACTGTTTCTTAACAATTCTAAGAGAAAAGAGAAACTGAGGGACAGAGAAAGGAAGAGACAGAGATAAAGAGATCACCGGCCCTGGTTCCAGTGTCTTTTTCAGGGAATCTTCCCTGGCATAATCTTCTTCTTTCTTGGGAAGAATCTTCCCAGGCACTGTCGTCTTCTTTTGTTTCTTCTTTGTTCCCCCGCCTGGGGGCACCTACTTTCCCCTTTTATGTTTGCTGAATTAGCATGGTCCACCCTCCTTGTGGAGGACAGCCTCGCCTCAGGTTTCTCCCTTCTCCCAGGTGATGTGTAGCATGATTTGGGTGGAGAGACAAGTGCCATAGTCATACGTGTTTAGCATGCTCTCTATAATCTCCATTAGCGTATGCAGGGTGTGCGCTTTCACATGCATTTCATGGATAATGAAGCAAAGGTCACTCATCGGACACAATGGCCTCGAGAACTGAGAACTAGCAAGCTCACCACACGAGTGGCAGAACTATCCTGTCTTCACAAGACAGTTCTCCCACACTTTCAGGCACCAGAAGTGTTAGCCTTATCCGTTCTTTGAAGGCCAGGCCTGCATTATTTATTTCCTTGCGAATGTTTGAGGTATTCCATTGAAAGCTTGGAGGGCCTCCTGCCCCTCGGCAGGGAATTTACAGTCTGTCTCTTAGAAGTCTCCGTCTCTGGAGACATTCCAAACCCGCCTGGACACGTTCCTGTGCCACCTGCTCTGGGTGACCCTGATCTGGCAGGGGTTGGACTGGGTGATCTCCAGAGGTCCCTCCCAACCCTGGTCATTTTATGATTCTGTGATTATGCTGGAAGCATACATACCCAAGAAGTATCTAAGTATATCCAAAAATATCCAAATGTCTGTCATCACTGAAAAAGTTTTGAGAAAGTTAGGCCCAAACACCTGTTTACTGGGTTTTTTTTTAATAAAGTTATGATAGAAGTAAATCCCTCTTTGGAACTGTAAAATAAACATTAAGAGGTCAGTTGATTTATATTTTACCCTTCTGTAAATATTCTTATACAGCTCCATTAATTCACTATATTATGGGATGAGAGCTACAGCAGTCCCCATCGTAACCTTAGTTTTAGCATCGTCTGTCCTTCCAGCCTCCTCTAAGACTTTTTTCCCCCTGCAAACAAGTACCTAGTGTCAGCATTGTGCATACCATAATTTACCTTAGTAAAACTTCATTTTTGTTTATAACTGTATGAGTTTCTAACTTTGAGTTTGATTTTAATTTTTGAAGAGATGAACAATAACATAATTTTACTGAAATCTGGCAAAACTGTCATGGACTTTGCAGAAACCAATATACTATCAAATGCATGTGTGTATGGAAATATAAGACTGTCTGAATCGATCTCCTGCTGAGCTGTGTTTCAGATAACAGCTCTGACTTGGAAATATGGATAGGGGAAGAGAAAAGAGCTGTAAGAGCTGAGAAATATAGCAGAAAACAGTCCCTTCCCTGTTTTGGAAATGTTACTGTTAACAAGTCCTATGGAAACTATGACTTCTTTCAGGCTTCTACCTTCTCTTCACCAAAATCCAGCTCTTTCTATACACAGTGAATGGATTTAGGACCTAGCGTTGCATTCAAAACTGTTGCAGTGAATCATTATACTCGAAAACGCTACAACTTTGTGCTGGCTCCAAGGATTCGTTCACATATAATAAACTGTAGCCAAAGGTATCCTAGAAAGAGCCTTGGGAGGGTGCCTCCGTGAATACCGTAATAAGTTTTAAAAATGTATTTGGTTAGCATCCTTGTTATTGCTTTACAGTACGTGGACTTTCACCTTGAGGTGAAAAAGAGAAATGTTTGCTATAGAGAACTAAACAAAGCCATTGGGTCCACGGAGGAGGCACTGAACTTGATACAAATCCACACTACAGCCGGTCGCGGCATCAAACTTTTGCTCACTACGACCGATGCCTTCAACTTCTGTTAAACCCCTCGCATTCGCAGACAGATGCCGGAGCCGGCGATGTCTGAGTTTCTGTTTCATGGCTCTGAAACCCAGCTGATACTACCAGAAGCAACACGCTGTACGGGGCCTGAAAATTTATACTTGAACTTTGCTTGTTCCAGGCACAGCCCGCTTGTAAATAATAAACAAAACAATTCATTCCACTTCGGTATTTCTACTGTTGAATCTATAGAAACCGTTGACAAAGTCGGTTTTGCAAGATTTCTCATTTTAAACCGTTTGGAGTCATCCTAGGAGCCTAAGCGTCATGGAAAAGACAGTTATTAGCAGTTTCTTGGTTTGACTTCTTGAACTCCTAAATCTTTTAGTTTCTTACTTACTGTCTACAATTCAGGTTTTGTTTTTCTACCGCGTTGCCTCAGGTGTTTTCCTGGAAACATGAATCAAGCTGAAATTGCGTAGCCATTGCGCACACTCCCAGAGTTCTGCGGTGGAGACCTTCTGACACCTCCATATTATCTGCCAGTATTTACAGGGCCGGTCGTTACGTACAAGTAACTGTATTTGCAAGAAATGCATAAACCACCAGTGAAATAGCAATCGTTTTCAGTTGTTTCATACATGGAGATTTATTTCAACACCAAGTGATCGTTCTCTTTCTTTACGTTACCTCAGGAAAGAAGTTATTACGCGTTCAGTTGTCTTAAACTGTTGCTGGAGTCAAGAGCTGGACGAGGTTGTCAGGGTGTCTCCAGGAGATGGGCAGTGACATTTTGAAGTTGGCACGCGTGGGAGCTGAATTTCAGCGGGTAGTGAGCTTTCTGAACAGCTGCGACTTTGCTCTTTTTGACTGCCTTTTACTTGCTTGAATAACTGTACTTTCTATGAAACTAAGTAAAGCAATGGTGAAGGAAATTAGATGTAATGACTATAAAAATAAGTGAAGGAGAAAGAGGACACACGTGACTTTAGTGTAACTTATCTTTGGCACGCCGATCTGTTATTTTTCACTGATGTAAAGGTTAAATCCATTAACTGGTGGTCTTCCAGTGAGGACGGAGAGCTGATAAGGCATGAAGGGCTTGGGCCAGCGAAACCACAAAGTACTTGATCTTTGAATGTATGACTTTTATTGTCAGCAGCAAAAATGACTTGACTTTCATATGTTCCCTCTACGTGTGAGGAAATGAACATAAATTAATAGCTACAGTAATTTCCTCCGGGTAAATCTATCTAAACGATCTTAAATATTAGAATGCTGAAAGGCTAATGGCTTGAATATCTGACATGATGAACACCTACGGCTGTTTGTGAAGCCAAAGGGAGGTCTGGGTGCTCACTGCCTTTGAAAATCAGGTCACAACAGGTCTTTATACGGATAATCCCCTTGATTTCAGTAAAATTTACATAACCTTCCAGCACTGTAACAGTCTGATATACCAATACTATATCCGAGTTTCTAAAAATTACAGGGCTTGCAAATGATTGCCTTGTTTGCCTTCCAAGAGATGTTAGACTATGGGTGGGGTGTTTTTATCCCCAACTGTTGAATGCATCAGTGTTTTGCATTTATTCTGAAGAGTGAAACAGTATGTAAACCTAAAGAGTAAATTTTAGGAAATGAACAGCTGATTTGTTTTTTGCAATTCACATGTATGAACTCCCCTTGCTAGAATTACCGCTCAGCAGTAAAACAAACTAAAACGTTCATGTCAAAGTGATTATAATTTTTCTGTGTCACAAGATATTTGTAAATCAGTTACCCAGGATGGCTATATTTTTATTTTGTATTTATTTTAGGTTTTGTCTGTGAGGAAAATGATTTCTTGTCGATATTGCCATACTATTGGGTACCAGAATATGCATTTAAGGGAAATAATTTTTTTTAAAGACTTAAAGATTTGCCTACACTGTATTCGTCCATTAGAACTCTGTGTTTGTGTGTTGTAACGGTCCAAACCTGACTCAAAATACAGCTCTCGTGTATTTTCTCAGCTTCTCGTAGGTTAACTGTACCAACGGTTCACTCAAGATACAGTCAAATAATCAAAGTGACCAAGTTAGCAAGTTTTAGGAAACTGCTGCCCAGTAATGGTTACGTACATACATCCGGTCTTCCCTAACAACAAATAAAATAGGTTAGCCATAAAGATCCAATTAGCTTATTTTAATACATGGCTATTTACATTTGAGTTTACCTGCCCTCTCAGCTGAGATGTGTAACCATGTGCAAATTCCTCCACCTTGCCATGAGAAATAAAATGGCCTCATTTGGGCTACTCACTCTTGCGCTCAGCAGACAGCACTCTCGTTCAGTGACTTGCTACCCCCTACTGTGGGCTGCAATGTCGAGTCAAAGGAAGGAGTGACTGTGCCAAGCCAGCAAAGCAACAAAACCAAACAAAACGAAGAAAAGAGAGGAAAAAACTATGTATATTTTCTCTCTGTTTGCCCTGGCTGTCTGTAACGTAGCCGACACCAGCCAGTATTCAAATACATTTCAGTTTTTAAAATTGATTTACAGTTTGCAAGAGACTAAGAAGCAATAAAATCTAAGTTTACGAACACCTGGTAGCATCAACTACAATTCAGAAACTTCAGACTAATATAAGAGGAAACATAATTTGGATTTAGCAAGAAGCAGGATTCATGAATTCTCCACCCACTGTGACTAACTCGTACCATTGGAAAAGTTTCTTGATCTCTATTTTTACCTTAACAGACCCACATGGAAAATGAACTTTCGTGGGAATGCATTGAAGGTATTTATGAACTTTGAAAATTCTATGTAAATAAAAACAAGTAGTCAATGATTGGTAAAGACATTTAAATGTTAAGTCTAAAGAAACTAATTTATTTGCTTTTCTGTATAAAAGCTTGCTTAATTCTCCTTGAGGCGCTGGTTAGTGGATGCTGAATAGAATCTGCCTAATAAAAGAGCATCTCTTCCCCTTCTTGAGCAACCACCTCATTTGGCTGAGACAATCTGGATAGAATGTACGTTTAGCTTGACAGCAGAAAGCCTTCCTGGTTTTGACGAACTTTGTTTTTTAACAACAAACTTCAATAGGCTCCTATTTTTAGAGACATGGGGTCCATGTGGTCCCTAGTTTGAATGATTAAACTCCGTAAAAATCTGCTTGTGTAACTTTCAAGCAAGTGCCAACCTCAATGAATGGATATTTACGTCTCTAAGTGGTTAAATGTGGCATATTCCTGATCCGGAGGAATATGTTTTGAGACAGAAAATCATAACATGAAAAAATGTTAGTAAATATTCCTATTGGCATGAAAAGGAGAACATCTGCTAAAGTCACGAGTGGTTTGTTGTCTGAGCTAGCAGCAGCACAGCCTACAGCTGATTAGCTATGGCTTGGTAAGAGAACGGGAGTGCAATGGATAGAAATGTTTGTCATTTGAAGTTTCTTAAAATCACCCTAAAAGCATTAAAAAAATGACACTTCACCTTTCTTTTAAATTCTTTCCTTAGTATCTTCCCAAACTGCTGTAATGACTATGTAACTATTAGTACAGCTCCAAACTGAAATGTGTGTGCGTGAAATGTCCTGATTTGATCTTGTCTTCACTAAAGTATTTAAGCATTTATCTGTTCCTACCCAGAAATTCACATAAGCACATGCAAAACACCAAGCACATCTTCCAAAATCATGTTTAAACATATATTTACGGTTGTGGGTCTGGTCTTGAGCTGTGATGCCAGTCTGAACTTTGGACCACAGGCTCCAAACAGTTCTTGCCTGCTTTTTTCCTAAACTCACTTTGTGCATGGATATCTCTGATTTAAAACAGATCCGGCAATTTGAACACCTTTGAATCTGAAATATCCTACAGTTAGGTTTGGTGTAAGGGTGAGGCAATTATGGATGCCATCACAATTAGCCTTGGATGTCTGTTATGTTAATTCTTAAAGATAGACGTGCTAATGCATGGAAATAGGAATAACCTCCAATATGTGTTTTGCTGTTTTTCTTGGTTCCCTGCAGTCTAATTCGGAGGAGGAGTTTTGCCTGTGAGAGCTACCGTGATAAATTGACCATTGACTTAAGGAAGAAATTTTTTACAATGAAGGGTGGTGAGACAGTGGCCCAGGTTGCCCAGAGAGGTGGTAGATGCCCCATCCCTGGAGACATTCAAGGTCAGGTTGGACGGGGCTCTGAGCAACCTGATCTAGTTGAAGATGTCCCTGCTCCTTGCAGGGGGGTTGGACTAGATGGCCTCCAAAGGTCCCTTCCAACCCAAACCATCCTATGATTCTGTGAGTTCAGTTGTTGTCCCTGTGATGTCTGTATGAAAGATTTCTCTCCCCTCTGAAAAGAAATCAAGTTTGGGCAATCCATAATGTCTCTATATAGGTGTGTTTAGTAAATACTCATACAGCAGTTTAAGCATTTGGCCACTGATACAGCATGTTGTTTTAAGGTGACATATGTTATGGTCCCAAATGGCATGTCCCCCGATGCTGCCTGTCTGAACATTTCTCGGTGGGGAAAGGAGAGGACCTTCTGTCAATGTGAAGTGATGTAACGAGCGTCACATCGTGTGGGCTGGGATGGTGACTCAAGCCACAGCTGGAGGACCCTTCCTCGTTTTGCTGAAATCGCGTGGGGAGAGGATCTACCTGGATCTATCTAGCTGGAGGACGGGAGCTTTCTCAGCCTGAAGCCACTTTCCCTCTCTGCCTCAGGATGCCTTAACAGGCCACGAAGATTCAATTGCCTGATAGTCTACAAATGAGCCTATCAAAGGTAATTTCATACTGGCTAGATACTAAGAAGAAAGTTTGTTATCCCTACCTTATGCAGTTTTGCGGGTGAATAAGGGCAGGCTTTTTTACTCTGATGCCGTAATTCATATTTTGTGTCAGGTGCTTCATTTGGGCATATTTCTTGAGAGAGTTAAAAGCTAATTGCCTCTGAGAAGAATGATTTTTTAAAATTATTTTTATAGAGAGAGAAAATCTGTGTAAATAGCAGTTGAACAAGGCAAGTAACACTTGTGTTTCCATAGTATTTGTGACTGACGCGCAGCTCTGAATCTTCTTAGGTCATCTGCACTTATCAAAAGTGTGGTAAATTATCTACTTTTCTGATTATTTCTGAAACCGTATGGATGACTTCTGATTTTCAGTTTTATTACTACCTCGATACAGTAAAGAACAACGGTAAGTCTTACCTTATCTGTACTACATTTGACAGTGGATAATGGATCTGTTGTCCAAAAAGCCGAACGGGACTGGAAGGACAGATGCAGAACAGGACACCGATCCATCCAGTCTGTAAGAAAAGGACTGTTAACGTACAACCTACTCAACACAATAGCGTGTCTTCGTTTCTTTATTCTACACTAAGATCTGGCGGCTTCAACTTAAAAATGTACATAAAAGTAGCCAGCATCCAGATATAGATGACAATTACAGAAAGCATAGAGAGACTTCATACAAGAAAAAAAGTTAAGAGACTGGAATTATATAGTTTGAAAAATAGATGTGTGTACAAAATAACAAATTCTATAAAACAGCATAGTTGGTCACAAGAGTTGGGGAATGTTCCGTGAAAGCCAGAGGTACTATATTTAAATTCCAGTTTTTCTTTGTTGTGTTCTATTTTATTATTCTCACTTATTTCAATTAGTTCAGATGGTAAATCCGATTGATTAAAGGCTTGTAGTAAATGAGGGCTCAATGTGGAGCAGAGGCGCAAAAGTACAATGTCTGCTCACACCCAACAATAAAAATGAGGAGATTCTTTATTTAAAAATGACATTTGGTGCTGGAAGAAGCTGTGGTGATGTGGAGGGACGGCTGTGCGGCGGTGCAGCCGCTCTGGACTAAATCACAGCCTGCTGTCAGGGCTTCAGAGCAGATTAAGCAAGATGCCTTGATACTCTGATATTAGGAACTGAAATCTGTAAAATTCTGTGGCCGGTTTACACGCATCACAAAGCCAATTCTATTTGCGTTGCTTGTTGTCTCTGGTAAATGTGTGCCAGTGGAGCAATATAACCAACCAACGGGATAACTGTAGAGGTACCGATGGAAGATGGGATCTGGAAGGTCATAATTATGTATAATACTCATGACAGGCCAAGTACAGCCAAGTTCTTAAAATAAACGATTGTGTAACTGTGTCGTTATGCATGTAACCTGAGGAGGAAATGAATTAACCATTGCAATCAGAACATGCATATTACAAATCACAAATTTCTCAGAAGAAAAAAGACAGACACTCCAACTTTTGATACAGGAAAATTAGATAATGTATTTTTTAATGTTTGTTGTATAATAATAATTTTTGCTTGTATACTACTTGATAGAAGAATTACTTTCTTCAGCATGAACAAAGTAAGGAGTGGAAGCTAGGGAAGAATTTTTTTCTCTCTTTTTTTTTTAATAGCAAGAAACTTGCAACAGATGACTCCTGGTAATTTACCTATAATGGAAAAGGAACAGATTTATTTCCTTATCAGTCACTAATTTAAAAAAGTATTTTATCTCGGAGTACAAGGAACCTAATAAAAATTGACACCAAGTATTTATATTTAAATGGCCTATTATTTTAAAGGGCACAGCAATCTTACATCAGGAGATACTCATGTATTTTACACCCCTTCCAGATCTGTGTCTAACTGGTGCTTTTAATGACTTTTACTGTTCTTCAAGAATGTGAAGAACTGCTGGAGAAATGTATTCACAGTCACAGGGAAAAAAAAATCTGCATTAATTTAACTTTACATTGGACAAGCTTAGATAAACCATTTCTGAACAGATGGGGAAAAATAGTTACAGAAGAAGCGTGGAAGCAAAGTAGAAAAAATGGATAAAGATGTTACAACATCACACTCAAAAAGAGCTTAGGAAGTCTAACTTTGAGAGTATTGAACAGAGCACAGAAAAGGATTGGGAATTCAGTGGTGAAGGTCTTACGGGCAGGACCATTTAAGAGACCGAGGGGTTTGAGATCTTATCTTGAGATCTTGAGATCTTATTGATCTTATGGGTCTTACGGGGAGGACCATTTAAGAGACTGAGGGGCTTGAGATCTTATTCTTCAAACTTATTTAAAAGATTTAAGTTGGCTATGACAGTGTTTTTTCTGGGTTTAAGTAAATGTGAAAAAAAAAAAAAATCTAAATTAAATTCCTAACTAATGTATACAACTTGATCTTTTTGGAAACTTATAAAGATGCTAAGGAATTTGTAGGAGTTTTTTTTTTTAACAAAATATTTCACTTTTTACCTTTTGTAAAGAAATCTGAGTTCGGAGTCTGCCACATTATTGCTTTCTGTAATTTCTGTTGATTTCTGTAATTCAACTACATGCAGGTTCTGTTTGATTGGAATTTTAAACACCTTGTAATAAGTCTAATAGTAAGTCTAGTGCTGAACTTGCATTCAAAATCATCAGAATGCACTGAAACCAGGTCATTAATCTAAAACAACGAGAGGTGAAAAAGTCTTTGAAACTTCCTTTGCTGTGAATAAGAAACATGGGTTTCATCCTACCTAACCCTCTCAGCCTATGAAGTATTAGTTCTCCAGTCTAATGTAATTCCCTATACTTCTGTAATAAACAGAAAAAGCTGAGCAGCTGCAGGTGGCCTGTCTCAGACGGTGCCTGGGATCAGACGAACCCCTTCTGTAACGGTCAGGAGTTGCCTTTTGCTGGCTCAAGGAACAGAAATGCAGTAGCCCAAAGTGCTGCCGCAGCTTTATGGGCTTCCAGAAGTTTTATGGACAACCATAAAAGGTTATAGACTGGGTTAGGAAATTAATAGTCAAACACAGTCATCAGAGAAAGTTCCCTGAAGCTGCAAAGTTGTGTAATTTCATATGGAGATTTGCTCTTGCTGTACGTCCTTTTGTTACAGGAACAGACAGAATTTCCTAATATCACATCCCAGCTTACCGTGTTTTTCATGGAAACTGGTTATAGTTGGGAGCAACTTCTTTGTCCCAGTTTTCTTAGCTCTTACTCAGCTGAAGCTCCTGAAGGTCATCGTAAATTTTTCTTAACTGAAGAAACCTAAAGACGTAGAAACTGAAAACACATTTAATTATAGATAAAGCTTTGGCAGGGCTCAACTCATCAAAGTAGTTTTAAACATCACAGTTAAAAAATTGGGGGATATAAATTTGTTTGTGCTTTCCTGTGTTCTCCATCAGTATTTATAAAATACCTGAAGGATGCCAAAGTTCTCTTGCATCCTAGGCTTGAGAAAGAAATACATACCATTCAACTTGATTGTACCTGGAGACTTTTCATTTGAAATTGGATGAAGACAGTGTGTGTTAATTAGATGCCAGTAAAAATATGGATGCAGCATTATGCACTTCATGCAGAGCAACTGTCAGCTATTGCCACTGACAAGTAATTTTCATTTGCACTTTTTGTACACTGGTCATTGGATTCGATATTGAATTTTGAATTAAAGCATAAAAAGGAACAAAATACTCTTCACTGGGTTTGGTGGTTTGTTTTTTTTTTTGTTTGGTTTTTTTTTTTTTTTTGCTGTTGTTGCTCACTGTTTGCAAGTTTTTAATTGTAAGAGATGCTGTAGATGGAGTTTTTCTTCTCAGCACTGCTGTCCTATTTTCCCCGTGATATCCCCCGGGGATCTAACATGAGTTTAAGTAAGTCCATTTTTTCTCGACTGACAGAACAAATGTTCAGATGGTTTAAAATTTAAAGAGCAAAATGTAGGGATGGGTAAATCAGTTCAGAAGAGGTAGGAAATTCCACATTCAAATCAAATAGCCTTCTTTTTGTTTGTTTGCTTGCTTGCTTCTGGGTTGTTTTTATTTGCTTTTAATTTCCTCTAACGATGTTACATTTTGAAAGCTTGTCATTTTCAACGTCCTTTACTATATCTAAAAGGAAAGACCTCCAGGACTTGCAACCAGCAGGGAGAATTACGTGTGAACTTTGCCAGTGAATGCACCTATGTGCCTAAGACCTTTTGCATGAAAATTATTTTCATGGCACGCAGTTTAATGGTCATTAATATTTATGAGGTGACATAGTTGCTCTGTGTATATTAAAGAATATTCTCCTTTTCAAGGATGTTTCTTGTTTTAAAAGAGCCATTTGAGAGCTACCATGGTAAGAAGTCTTCTCAGTATACAAAGCAGTTCAGAAAGACCAGAAGTGAGTTGCTAAAGATATTTACATGTATTTTCTGTTCTGTTTACTTTGAAATGGCTTATATAGAAAAAATATAGCAAGAGTCGTTGTTAAAGTTCAGTATGGCGTGATGCCTTAAGGGTTGACTCCTTCAAGTGGTTTAAAATCCATATTCTTGCATGGAGTAACATGAAATTTGCACTAAGTGGAATTATTGATTCGAAATTGGTGTTGTTTGGGTTTGGGGATAAAAAGATATGGCCTTTTTAGAAAGACATTTTACCAAGTACTGGTCCTAGTTTTGTTGCATCCATCAAGGACTCAAACTATGGTTCTAGTGTCTACAAATCCTTTCAGTGGCTTGACAGTGATCCTAGTTGGAAATGAGTGTTTACCAAAGCGAGCTGCTGGAGATTCAGCCCATGCCATGACAAACTGTGGTGTGTTTGGCATTAGCAGCTGAGCCGTACCTGCCCCTCGCATGCAGGTGTGTGATGTCTGGGAAGATGTGGAGAAACCTCAGCAGCACACGGACAGCTGGAATGTGTGAGATCAGAAAGTCCCATGCATTTGCCTCCCCACTGCACCTCTGTCCACATCTCCATCCAGGATTTCCCCTCAGCTTGAGATTCATGGTCCCTGTGCCCACCCCACACTTGGATCTCATAGAATCATAGACTGGTCTGGGTTGGAAGAGACCTTAAAGCTCATCCAGTGCCACCCCCTGCCCTGGGCAGGGACACCTCCCACCAGCCCAGGTTGCTCCAAGCCCCGTCCAACCTGGCCTTGAACCCCTCCAGGGATGGGGCAGCCACAGCTTCTCTGGGCAACCTGGGCCAGGGGCTCACCACCCCAAGAGTGAAAAATTTCTTCCTATTATTTCATCTAAACCTTCCCTCTTTCAGTGTAAAACCGTTCCCCCTCGTCCCATGGCTCCCCTCCCTGATCCAGAGTCCCTCCCCAGCTTTCCTGGAGCCCCTTGAGGGACTGGCAGGGGCTGGAAGGTCTCCCCGGAGCCTTCTCTTCTCCAGGCTGAACCCCCCCAGCTCTCTCAGCCTGTCCCCACAGCAGAGGGGCTCCAGCCCTCCCAGCATCTCCGGGGCCTCCTCTGGCCCCGCTCCAACAGCTCCGTGTCCTTCTGCTGTTGGTGCCCCAGGGCTGGAGGCAGCGCTGCAGGGGGGTCTCACAGAGCGGAGCAGAGGGGCAGAATCCCCCCCCTCGCTCTGCTGCCCACGCTGCTGGGGATGCAGCCGAGGACGCGGGGGGGTTTCTGAGCTGGGAGCGCACATCGCCGGCTCACGTTGAGCTTGTCATCAACCAACACCCCCAAGTCCTTCTCATGGGTCGAGCCTGACACCTTCCGTTCCTCTAGGAAATCAGTGTGTCGGTAGAAGTTTCTTAACTTCTCGCCTGGGCTGCGATATTCCCCAGCCGCGGAGTTGGCCGCGGTCACGGCCTCTCAGCGGGCGGCCGCCCTGCGCCCGTCCCTCTGCCCCGCGGCTCTGGGGAGGACCCTCCGCTGGATGCACCGACCGCGCTTGGACCCGTCCCCGCATTCCCTCGGGCTCAGCCGCGGAGGAGAGGGCGGGAGCAAGATTAAAAAATAAGGCAGAAACTCAAGAAAATTCGAGTATGCGGGGACGGGCGCTGGCTGAGGTGCCGGACAGCCCTCAGGGCCACCGGGACTGACCCAGCCAACCGCCGAAAATCCCAGTATCCCGGCGGCGAGGCCGTAGCGGCCACCGCCGCGCAGGTTACGCGCCCGGCGGCGGAGAGGCGGGCGGGGGGCAGAGGCCCCCCGGCGAGGGCAGCGGGCGGCAGCCGGTAAGCGAGGCGGCGGCGGGCACCGACGGCGGAGCGGGGAGGGGGGAGCCGACCCGGGCAGCGAGGCGGGCACTGCCTGTCTGACGGGCGGGGGGCGGCTCCCCGGCCCGTCCCCGGGAAACGCGGCCCCGCCGAGCCCGGGCGGCGGCGGAGGCAGCCAGGCGTGAGGGGAGCGCGGCCCCCGCCGCCCCCTCACAGCTTCCCGCCCTGTTCCCCTCACGGCTTCCCGCCCCGTCCCGCGACAGGTAGGCACGGCCCGGAGATGGCGGGCGCGGGGGGGGCCGGTTCGCTGAGGCGGGGGTCCGGTCTCGCCCCCGGGGTGGGGGTATCGCCCTGCTGGCGGCGTGTTCGAGGGACCGGCTCTGCCCCGTCCGAGGGGTCGGTAGCTCCCCCCGCGCTCCTTGCACCGAGGGGGGGCTTCGGTGAAGGAGCCCCCTGGAAAGCGGTGAAGCGGAGCTGCCCGCAGGCGGGGTCTCCGTCAGCCCCCCTCGGCTTTGGCGGCGGAGTTTGGCTCGCCCAGCCGAGCCCGACGGGCGGAGATGGCGGCGGGCAATGGAGATCCCCGGCTGGGGACGGGGTTGGTGAAGCGGCGCGTTTGGGGGCCTTTTGAGGGTGAGGGGCTGCGTGGCTGTGAGGAGGGGGCGAAGGGGAGGGCGCGGTGTGGGCTGGAGAGGCCAGCGACGAGCCGGTCCCCGGGTGGACCCGGCTCTCAGAGCGTGGGAGGGGCTGGGAGGCGGTGGGGGTACCAGCGCATCCTGCCTTCTCCCACTGAATCAGAATGGTTTGGGTTGGAAAGGACCTTAAAGACCATCTAGTTGCAACCCCCTGCCGTGGGCAGGGACACCTCCCACTAGACCAGGTTGCTCAAAGCCTCGTCCAGCCTGGCCTTGAACCCCTCCAGGGATGGTGCAGAAGAAAGAGAGCAGGAAGGGCAGAAGTCAGCAAATGAGTAGGGAACGCTAAATCCTGGCTGGAAGCAGAGTGACCTTCCCTCGCGCTGTTTGTATGACTCTGCGAGCGGCAGGACGAGGTAGGAAAAGGGAAAGGGGTTGGAGTATGAACAGCAGGAAAGCGATTCCTGAGGGCTCCATGGAGTAGTAAAAGCAGTGGGAATTCAGTTAGCTGCTGGCATGCTTGATCTGAAACACCTGTGTCAGTGGGCCTGGCTCTTTAAAACAGGAGAAGTCACAAAACCTTCCCACAAGTAACTGAACAAACGCACCAGTGAATTTACTCTTCTCCTGAAAGTTTTTACATCCTTTCCTTTTTAGATCTTCCTTTTCTCCTTTCCTGTGGTCTTGGCTCTATTTAACTCCTCTCAGAATAACCTGCCTTGTTGAAGGGAGTCTCTGTCAGGGGAGGAAAAAAAAAAAGTCCTCAGAAACAAATGCTATCTTTGTTTAAAGCTATTTGTGGATCAAGGTTGTGACTTAACTGTGAAATAGCATGGCTCTTTTTTGCTTATATTAAAAACACAATAACACATTAAAATAATCAAAGTCTTGGGAGGTAACTAGGCTGAAATGCAATTCAGCAGTGTGAGACTTCAATGTAGGTTTTACAGTACCTCATCTCTCTTGTGAATAAATATATAATTAGTTGTAGGGCTTTTTTTAAGCTTTTACTTTTGTGTTTTATTTGAAGAAGTACTTCAGGGTAGAGATTATAACGGATAATGCTTTTAATTTTTCCCACTTTGTTCCTGAGGTCTGTAGCTATGTCGTTAGGTGTTTTATGTTCGTTATGGTATGCTATATTATTTTACTGGTACATAACGTTATTTTAAAATGTGTTGGCGAGTGGATTAGATTTCCCGTGGACCTGTCTGAATTAGACTTGTGATTGCCTTAATTGCCCGTGATTATGAAGAATGAGAATCAATAAACAACCTCATCCTTCTAGTGTCATGTTCCTCTCATAATACGTTTATATCACCTAGCACAGCATGGCCTTAATCTACTTGTCATTGTGGAACAAATAATAGAGAATAGCACATAGCACTGTTATACCCGAGGGCGTACGTGGATGAAGCCGCAGTGGCTGTTGCCTGGTCTGCCTGGAGCATGGTCTTTGGGCTCAGTAATGCCCCGATGAACACCCCACCTCCCATCTGCAGAGGGAAACTGAGAGCACTTCCACATCCACCAGCTTAGATGTAACAGGAGACAGCAAGAATATGGGTTAAAGTGTGGATTCACCCTTTCTAGGTCTCTCTCCTCTCCTCTTCTCTTTTTAAAAGTTGCAGCTACAATTAGTGGACTGGAATATCTGCTGTTAAGTTTTTGGATCTGTTGCTGGGCACCACCATAAGAGTTTTCAGGCTTGGGTATGGACTAGAGTGGAGCTAACAGGTCCTCAGCATCTCTGGAATGCAGCGAGTTTTAAACAGACACCTATATGCCTTTCATAGCTCCAAGACACTGAAGTCCCAGCTGTCCTCCTGCATATCATAGGACGTTAACTTTGCCCATACCTTCTGTATTAAAAATCCAAGGACTCTAGTTAGGCCAAATATGTTCATCTCCCAGAATCAAATGACAGCACAAACTGCAAATAGAACGTAGGGAAGCAGAGATGCTGTCAGTGCTCAGTTCCTTGCAGTGGCAGGTTAGCCGGATCCCAGTTAGGAGAAGTATTCCTGGTCTTGTAGGAGGTGGCAAAATGGCCTCAAAAGGCCCTTGCTGAATAGGGGGAACACTTTTCCCAGTCTCGAATTTGATGGCCCATATGATCTTATATACGTTAGGTGTCAGCACCACCCAGGCATTTGCAGTGATTTTCTGCACCACTTTCAAACTACGGTGCAGTTCTGGTATTTCTTCTCTAGCCACAGTTGGTCTGATGGTTTAGAAGAATTAAGTTGAAAAAAGTAGCAGTTGAATTTAGGTAGCAAGGCTTGAAGACTGTCCGAATTGCAGCATTATTCCTGTGCACCTTTTCCAGGTGTTTTGCTGTAAACTAGAATTAAAAGCCCATGAAGATACGTCTGAGAGTCAGAGCCATCTAACAAATGCTTTGCACTGATTCTGATTAGCTCTTTTGACAGCCCCTGTTTTTTCCCACAGCACTCATGCTTTCTCCTGCTGGTAGGGCCAGAAAAAAAAATTTTTAATTTCTTCAGGTTGATTTTTCCCCTGCCTCCATCCCAGCTTTTCTCTTTTCCCACACTTGTGCTTCCCTGTCTTTCAGCTGAGGTTATTCAAGCTTTCTGTTCTCCTTTAGCTTACACATTTCTCACACACTGTAACCCCTGGGTTACTTCTTAGATTCCCCCACTCAGAAATAGTCCTGGCACTTCCTCATTGCAGGTTGCTCACAGCTGGCAGCCACAGCCATTTCTGAGTGGTTTGTGTCTTGGAAATAATACTTCTTCTCCTTGCACTGTGTTCCTGGGGTGGGTGGTAGCCCTTTAGGCTTTAGCCCTTTAGGATGTGCCACACGTAAGGTGTCTGTAGGGTATCTGGGATGTGAGGACGGCGAAGGACTGGGAGGCGCGGTGTTCCTTCTCCACATCAGTCAAGAGTGGTCCAAAGAAGAGAAAGTGAATTATGCAAGAGACTCCAATACCTTGATCAAATTTCTTTCTTGAGTTTCATTGGCAGACTTCAATTTCGCTGCTCCTGAGGTCAGACTATTATGTTGGGGAGTCTGATGAGAGCTCGCCGTGTAACAGAACAGCGAGTTTCTAGAGAAGCCCCTCAGAGCCCTGGTGTGACGTAGGTCTTCCCATCAAACTAGTTTTCCATTAATTAAAAAAGTATGCACCCTAGATAGCGTGAACTCTCTGATAAGGATAGTAGAGACAAGTTATTTATCTTCAGCCTTTTAATACTTTTTTTTAACCTTTGCTTATTTCTTCTGTGTTAGTTATTCATGTCTCTTGCATATCTGAAACGTCTTTGCTGAAACCTACAGGAGGATCATTGCTCTATTTTCTAACTTCTCAGTCTTGTCCTAATCAAAAATGTAAATAAATGCATAATGATTTGCATGTCATTAACTTCAGAGAAACACTGTCATGCTAAAAATCAATGTTTTTTGGAATCTAATTTTCTTGCCTGCCTGGGAAGTAGCACCTGGAATTCACAAACCAAGAATTCTGAAAATAGAAACTACTTTGAGCACTGCTGTTTACTTTCTGCATTTACTTCCTGCATTTTTAGTACAGCTAGGGAAGAGCAATAATTTAAAAATAGGATGATGGTGATTTTTCTAACTGGTTTCTCTCTTCAGTCTTCATACTTCAATAGAAAGCTTCATTGCTTTTTTTTATTTAAAAATGAACAAACTTAGCATGGTACATACTTACACTCAACTTGCCAGCACTGATCTTGTTGTGATCATTTATGAACACAGCATCTAACACATTCCATAAATTTCAGGGAAAGTACCTATACCTGTGGACAGGAACGTGCAGATTTTGAGGAATACAGGGAAACCAGGAGAAAATAATGCCATTGGAGCCAGGGTAGCAGTGTAGCTGACTGGATTTCAGTTTCCTGAGCACAGAGCTTTGTGTATGAACTGAAAGATGAGGCTGTGAGTCTCTGTATGGAGCAATCAGTAGACAAGGATACGACACAGGCGCTTTGCCAGCAGTTTACACAAGTGTTTTTGCTTGATGTCAGAGATGCTGAGAATAAAAATTCTTGGGTTCTCGCTTTGTTGTGGAGATGATTGTCACTGACCTCTCGGAGATGCTGAGTGTGTGTATTGGACATAGTTGTTCTATCTTTAAGAATAAGCAGATGAGATGTAATTCATGTTAAAAGCCTAGGGTCTGAAACGCGCCCTTGATATGCATCATTTGCCCAGAATTCAGGTCTTGTTTTAATAGGCTGCCTTCAAGTCAGTGAGTCTGTAAGCCAGCACAGGGTTACTTTGGATCAGATGCCGTAGCATATAAGGGCTATCCCTATCTGAAAGCGCTCACAGTCTTTGAAAACAGGATTATCAATAGTACTGCAAATACTGTGTGCTGCTGGAGTGCGTTGTACTGTTGGTTAGAAATGCACATTCTGGACACCTTCGGAGCAAACGGAAAGCGCCACTGTTACTGATGATTCAATACAGCAGCTTTAACATGTCTTTCAGGAAGGAGGGGAAAACAGTGTACAACATTTCTGTTGATAGAAATAAAGACGTCTTTCTAAGTGGTGAGATAAAACATAAGGCAAAGTGTGGATCAGATTTAAGTTCAAATTATATTTGAAAAAGCATTTTGATTTTCTTTGCTTTGACACATTTAGCATATGGTTCTGTCTGATGTCTGACATACGGTAGCTGTATTTCATGCTCAACATTGTTTCTAATAGATTTCTTTATTAAGAGTAAACAGTATATGATCTCTCACTTAAAAAAAACCTAAAAAAGCCCCCTTTTTTTTTTTTTTTTTTTTTGGGAAACCAGCTAAGTTTTTAGAAACCAACTAGGCTACTGTGTCTTTTTGACGGTAAGAAGCACAGGAGGACAGTGCCACAATGCATGATGTTCACTCTTGAGCATTTATTCTCATGAGTAGGGGTCTGTTGTAGCATGTGGGGAAATGTGCATTGTGCTCAGCAGTGTGAGTGGGCTGCGAGGATCTTGATAGCCACGCATGGTTGAGCAATAGGATGCTTAATGAGGGGATGCTGAACGAGGCAGTAAGTGTTGTGCCAACACCTTCTTAGAGGCACCAGAGACCATGCCTTTACAATTAAATAAAATAGGCCAGTGTCTGTTCTCCGTCCCTGAGGCCAAATGGCATGGCACAGCTCCCTGCCGCACACCTGAGCTCTCTTCCTTTCCAAAACAGAGTGGCAGTGACCAGACTGTCTGTCGGGGATGGATCCTGGGGTCTCTCAGTGCCCGAGTTTTGCCCGTGCACTCACTCTCTGGGATGCTGGGATGAGCGGGCAAAAAACATGCTAGGAAAGGCGCAGGCAATTAAGCAGCATGAACAGTCTCTGGCCTATTTTGTGTAGTAAAGCTGCAGCTGTAATGTTCGGGACCTATGGCATCATTCTTCTGAAATTGTTATTGCACGTTCATGTAGAAGGAGTTGTCATATATAATTGATTTAAACCATTGCTATGTTTGGATTCTAAATGTCTCCGATTTAGGTTTTGGTAACACCGTTATACTTAGACACATACACCGGTTCATCATTGCAGTTTCAGATTCATAGTGCACACGTGCTTTTTGTTTAATTAAACTTTACTGACAAAATATCAGCAGAGTGAGTACTTGACAAAATTTGAGAATTGTAATGAGGATGCAGTAGTTATGGAAATACAGTACTGGGACTAACATCCTTTCAATTACAAACAGAGGATATTTACTCTGTCTGAGTAAATTTTGAAAGCAAACCTTAGAAAAAGTGTTAGTTAAACGGTATTTTTATATTCAACACCAAGACTGTGAAGCTATGAAACCAGCAGTTTCAGCTTTAAATCTAAAGTTTAATCACCAGAGTATAACAGAGAATATGTTCAACAGTCCTTATTCTGATTATCAAGATACTCCTCCTTTAGTTTGTGTTAACACTGCAATATAAGTATTTTAAATCATCCAACCATTCCACCATTATGACTGGGGATACGAGGAGAGGCTGTGTATCTTGAATAGTTTGTGACTTTTCGCAGATCATCCTTTCACATTTTTAATTCTCAGGTTGGGAGATCTGTCTCTGGGTCATTTACGATAGCTGATGGTCACTGATGCACCAACTAGAATGAAGCCTAACGGGAGTACTGAGGAAAAAAAGGGTAGATGAGAAGAAGGGACAAAGACGACAGCTATTAAAGGAGAGAAGTAGAGATGGAGTGAAATGACCAAGAGTGAAACCTGTAACAGTTAAGGTGTTGCATTATGTTAATCCTAACCAGGGAGAAAGTGTTTGCTGACCTTAATGTGGGTTGTATGGGTTAAAATAATATGTGGAAAAGGCAACAAGAGAAGTGTTAGAACCAGTCCTTAAAACGCCACGTATTTAATCCTGCTGGTAAAAGAACCTCTGTTGCTGGTGAAAACTAATGTCTCTGTTTCTGACCCTGTAAAAAATGTAAAATTCTTTCCCAAATTTAGCTTTACTTCTTAAACACCCTTTGGCTTTCTGCATTTCTGATCAAACTGGCATTCAGTTTCTTCATTAGCTGTAAAAGTTGCAGTTATTTTTGCAGCTGAAAGTCCATGGTGTTGACTTAGGTGTAAAAGACTCAAAGTTACTCGCCTCTTCTTGGGATACATTTTAAGTGTCTCCTCTCAGAATATTTTTAATAAGAAATCTGAACCAGTCGTCTTGGTAGCTTAAGGTGTCACTGACGGTGCGTTTTACACTGGCTCCAATGTAATTTTTAACCACAATGCAGGCTATAATTAAACTACGCATATCATTGAAGAATTTGAGATGAGACTTTCCTGGGTACAAAAAGATGCTTTTGGAATGAGAAAAGCCTGTACTTAGATCCCATCACCCTATTTTGAAAGGCGGGCTGATGGCAGAAACTGTGATGTGCAGTAGGCTGTTAGTGAATTACGTTGACATTCCTCACATGCGTATATTTTGAAAGCAGCTTTTCCAGTGAAAGAGAGTGATGGGAATAGGGTGTGTCACTGGAAACTATGTTGCATTTTGGTTAACAGTCACATTTTGATTAAAATTGTTGTGTATTAGTGTTTTCCCATTTCCCCACTATTTTCAAATGTTTTACTGGCTACTTTAACAGACGGAGATTTTTTTTTTTTCAGTTAATCATAATCAGTTAAACTGAGTTCCTCCACTATATAACACCCCTTAGGAAGTTACGGAACTGGAGGGATTCCCACCTGAGTCATGCCCCGCTGCCGTGCTGCAGACGGGGAGGAGGAATCGGATGCCTGCTGCTACCGCTTGCCTCCCCTCCAGAGAAGGACTTTCAAAAGACCTGATCTGATGAAAAATGGAGTGTAATAAAACTTGTGCCACTTGCCAGCCTTTGGGTTACTCCCAGGACATGTCCTTACAGCTTTGATGTTAGCAGTAAGAGTAAATTTTAAACTGGCAGGTAACTGACCTGTGGAAATCTTCCACTAGCTCTTTCAGACCAGCTGCTTTCCAATTGGGTTCCCCTTACGGCATGCCATCACTGTAGCAAGCTCAGTAATGTGGCACATTTATTTAGTCTAGCGTGTATACATATCTGTAGCCATTATTTCTGAAAATAGATTTTTAAGTAGACTATAAATGATTGTAACTATATGAAATATTATGTCTCTCTTAAATGATATCTATCCAATTAGACACTATTCTCATAAGACATAACTTTGGTGTAGTATATTGTTATTAGTTTTGTTATTATACATTACTTTAATAAGACTGCAGAATGATCCTACCATCAGTGCAGTGGACTGTACAATTTCTGTCTTCTCCAGGAAATATTAAGATAGGCTTTTCTGAAGCGTATTATAGCCTGAAAAACATAAGCAAGAAGATGATACCCTTTCCTACTACTGATGGTCACATATCCTTTGTTACCCATTGTCTCTTCCTAGGAATAATAAGAAATGTGACTGCTGGCCAGTTATTTTTTTTTTTAACTTGGTTGTTTCATATATTTTGCAGTAAGAATGTCTTATATTAACTCCCAGAAGCTGGAATTGTGGGAGCAACAAAAGCTGATGTATACCCAAAGACCTTAATTCAGCTCAGTCATTGCCCCTCTCCTGTCATGTCCTGATACGCTGTTCAGATTGGACCTGAAAAAGTTGAAGAGTTCAGAATTAAATGGCAATATGTTTTGGTAGACAAGGCTTGTCTAGCTGTGTACTGCAGGCAATTACAGTTTATAAGCCTGTAATTCATATTAGGATCAGCAAGATGTGTCAGCTGTGGGTTCCTGAGAGGAGGGATCTAGATGAGGACCGAGCAAAGAGACTCAAGCAAAGAAGCAGGTCCAGGAACCAAGGAAAAATTGTGGCCTGCACTGAATAGTTTACAGGGCTTTACTGCTTTAAAAGACATTTAATTAAGGGTTGGTTTGGTTTCACCTAACTTTAGTGTTTAAGTGCCTTCAGTGGCGAATAGAGAATGGTCCTTCTGGAGAGCCCTTCTTTCCACGTGGCTCAGCCACCTCTGCCAGGATGAGTTTCTCCTGCCTGAGCTCGCAGGGATGGCAGACCTGGCTCCTGTATCCCATAAAAGTCTGCATTTGTGCTCTGGTGACTCTCTGGCTTGAGAGGGGAGGATCTGAGGACCTTCCAGGTGGAAGGCTGGCCGCTCCTCTCGCTACCATTTTCTCTCTAAAATGGGCCCGACACCTTCTTGGAAAGTCAACAGCCCACAGAAATTCAGAGCTTTTCTGGTTTCTTATTTTCAGCCCCGTTACATCCACTTTGATCCATCCACTCCCCATCAGAAAGCAGAAGCCCAGCAGGACGGAGAAGCCATCTACAGGTCGCCTTCGTGGGCACCAGCCACCGTACAATCGACTCCGCTCTCAGACACAAGGTAAGCTCACACAGTTTCTCATGTGAGGGAAGAGCGATCTCAAGGTCAGCACTAAATATCCCTCCTGGGCTTTTGCCCCATAAAAGTTGTTTTGCACCTGTGGATGCTCTTTTTTCTCTGTTTCCTTTCCCTCATCTTTAAGTCCGAGATCCCCCAGTGCTGTCCTCTGTGTGGTTACAACTGTGTGAGGGATGAGAGCTGGTGACAGAGGCAGCTGTGCCTCTTCTCCTGCAGCCCGACCTTAGTTTTGAGGTTTTCTCCAACTCCCACTGCTGCTGATAGTCGCTGCATACCATCTTTACAGCTTGTCCTCTGATGTCTGCCAGCTTACAGCCTGTAGCTGAGGTGTTATCTATGTTTTGTAAATACCACAAGCACCACCTGCAAAACTGAACTGAACTTTTTCTATTTTTTCCATCTGATGAAAAAGCATTACAGAAGAAAAACTTTTTTTTTTTTTTTTTTTAAAATGCTCCTGCTGCATGAAACAGGAAGCGCGTGTCGCCTTGCCATCAGCATGGTGTTTACCTGATAGCGAATATTACCCCTAAACAAATATTTGAAAATGTTATCGTGGAAGAACTGAGCTTTTGACAAATTCTGCTTTTTACTCTGCCCTTTGCGCTTTTACAGTCAGGTTTGAAAAACAACACTTTTGTATTGCTATGAATGCTGCCTAGCTTTTCAGACATCTGTAAAATGAATGTGCAGAATAAAGCAATGTGAAATTTTTAGATTTCAAAACCCATGAAAAACATTTGAGGAACAAAAGTGTTTATTTTACATCCTTTGAGATCCTCAGCTGGTGTCAACATCTCTGCTGAAGTCAGTTATTTATGCCACCTCAGAGCCGACTTCAAAATCACAAGCGTTAATGGAAAGAGCAGGCGCTGTGAAGTAGCCTTTAAATGCCACATGGAAGAATATATATCAAGATCTCCAAAAGATCCATACTACAAAAAATACTCCAACATAGTATGCTTTTTCACCCTTCTCCTTTCTCCTGTTCCCCTTCCTATGATATCCCAATACCACTGCATTCTTTGTTTGTTCTCCCGGGAAGAGTGGTACCTCCCACACGGCTCAGTGCCTTATATCCCATGGAGTTGGATCGTAGTGTGTCACTGTTTCTTTGGTTTCCAGTGGATTATATTTCGAACCCCAAAGGTCTATATACAGCAGTGTTCTCGTGTCTGATGGCTTTTCTGCCTTCCATTCTATTGAGGACATGATCTTCATTTTTAATGAGTTTGTGAAATAAAAGCCTTCGGTATGTTTCAAAGGCAGAAGAAGAAAGAAGAGCCCTTTTTAAAGTTCAACTGAAGACTTAAACTTTTCCTTGAAATTTTGTCTCCTGTGGTAATCCACCTATTGGGTATGACTTTATTTTCTGTCAACAAAGCAGGACTAAAACTTTGAGGATTACTGTGAAACTTTTCTCACATGAGACTTCAGATCGACAAAGAAGGTATAAAACTCCATGAAGTTAAACTCATCAAGCTGCTTTTTCCTTCCCTTTTTGCAAACTCCCTTACTTGCCAAACCAGACGGGACAAAACCACGATGCTAGTTATGTGGAATGTAGCAGTTTAACACTGTTCCCCACTCTTGATAATACACTTTTAGCAGAGAATGCATACTGACTTTTTGCATAGTTTATCCATGCTTACTGTTTTTATTCAGAGTGACAGAATGTTGTGTAGTGAAAAATGATGTGTACTAGTTAATTCAGTATATTCATATTAATTGATACCTAAGATTGTATGCTTTTTAACCTAAACTGAAAATAATATTCTGCTGTGGTCCTCAGGTATCAACATCTCCTACTGATCATCCAGAAGTATAAAATGGTCCCATGAAGTATAGTCTAATTAATGGCCTTTTGTAATTTATGTTGCATATCAGTGTAATCGTTAACCCAAGCCTTGCTCCACAATGTTGTTGCAAAATATTTTGTTCTTATTTTTTTCCATCTTAGCCCTCTTAGATTCACAGATGCAAAACAACAAGAAAATTAAGCTCAATATTGAAAATCAACAAAAATAAATTTAATTCCTGCTTTAGACTTGCTTTCCACTGAGTCTGTGGAATCACATCAGTGGGAGAACTTGGGTCCCCTTGGGCACTTCCGGCTGATGCGCAAATTCCTGATCTCCTAAACATCACAGATTAATTTTATCAGTTTCTCACACACTGTATACAAGTGTTGCATTGATAGTTGCAAATATATACAAAAATGTTTGTGCTCCAGTAGCACCTAGAGGTGTTAAATAGGTGGCATTTCATCCTGCTACGTACCATAGAGAGCACTGGTTTTGCCTTGAAAGCTGTCTGGCTTAAATGGAATGTAAAAATGGAATGTAAAAAAAACCCCACCACCCTAGCAATTGCGCTGGAGAAAGTAACCACTATATGTCATCCTGCTGTTAAAAAAATTGGGCATAGTTTTGTCTGTTCAAACCATGCTAATGTTCTTTCAAAATAAATTAATAAATTCATATCAAATACTTGAATACTATCACACATTTAGAAAAATAGCCATGTAACCATTGAAGTGAGTTTATTGGGTAACCATAAATATTGGCTGTAATTGGCTACAGGAAAAAAAAAAATACATTTTTGCTTCATGGCTGTCTTGTATGCTTGATATTCCTGCTGTGTGAAAGTCTGAGAGGCTGGTACAGTGAACGTCACACCTTGTACTCTGCCTGTGTCTGAAAGGGTTATTTGGTTAACGCTTATTTTAGTTTCAAACTTCTTAGGGAGCTTATGAAGTCTCTGTCACTGAACACTTGTGAGAACAAGTAAGAGATAGCTGCTGGGATATACCACAGTCTATTTACCTTTTAGGGGCAGGGAATCCACTAAACACCTTCTCAATGTCTGTTTGGCCCTAAATTGCCTGGTGTTCGATCTGTCTGAAGTGGTCAGCTGGAAGTTCGCTGGAAAATAGTTTATGAAGCTGGGAAAGTGTAATTGAATTCATTTTTCATAAGGAAATTTATTCACTGAATGTTACACACTAGTTTTTTCTGCTGGTGATAATCAGTTAATTATTTCTCCAGAATTTCTTCATTAATTCACCTGTGCATGTGAGGAAGACCAAAATCACGTGTTCATTACTGTAAAGCGTTTTGTTAAAAGAACATGTAGCCTCAGTGTCCTTTCCGGAGTCAGGATATACCTGGTATGAACTGGCTACAAAGCCAGGGAGAAGTGGTGGTGTGGTACAGGGGGGTGTAAATTCCTGCTCTAGTTTCTAGATGTGGATCATTTAATTAATGGACTGGCTGATAGCGGGGATGTGCTTTTAATTCAGGCTTTCTTAAAAAGGACAGAGTGTGGCAAATTCCCAGCAGCCCTGCTGAATTATAATGCTTTCAGAAGATTCACTACACTAGTCAAGAAATATTCTAGGTGCTTGATCAGTTGTTTAGTGGGATGAATGCCAACAGGATGTCTGCGTTCCCTGGCTGGAGCTGCTCAGGGGTGAATGGAGAGACTGTTGGTATTGTCACTTCTGGCAATATATAAAACTCACTGGAATGCTTGAAATTATGTTTCCATGTACTTCTCTTCCACTACAAAGGTCGTCATGATTTTTCAGGTCATGACAGACCACGTTGCTCTAAGGACCGTTCAGTGAGGTCTCCCAAATAATGTCATTAAGGTGGTCTGTGTGTTGTAAAATGCTTAGGTTTCTGTAAAAAGAGTGCAGTGGCCTAAGAACAGTTGTTTTCAATGTCTTGAAAAGATTGAAATGTGTTTCAAAACCAGTGAAAATAAAATTGTGTATAAGCAGCTGACAGTTACATGCATTGTGAATATTTTTTTAAAAAAACCAAACTATTGCATGCCAAGACACAGTAATGACAACGATTCCCAAATCAGGCATTAGTAAGGTACAAGGTTTTTTTTTTTGTAGTACATTTAAACTCAAGATAGGAGAAGTATGCAGAAGAAGAGCTTCTGCTGACTTTTAGTCCTACCAAAGTAAATGTTATTTTAGTTCTACTGGCATACTCCTGGAAAGAAGCTGCCAACAAAGTTAAGTTGGTTCAATAGGATTTTATTATGGCAAAAGAAATATGTAAGTTAGATTTTAGTTTGTCTTACCCAGAGCATTCGCATCCACTTTATTCCTTTGCAGGAAAAAATCCTTTACCCGCTCTGTGTTTTATTTCTTGTTTACTGAATTGCATTCCAGAGTTGCTGTGGAGTTTGCTGTTGTAAATGTCATAGCTGGCCATGGGATAAAGGAAGCGTTACCTACCAAAGTCTTCTCCTTCTTTCAACAGAAATTTTAACAGGCTGTTAAAAGTAGAGGCTGTAAAAACCTTCAGGCCAGGCAAGTGTGGGAAAGAGAAAGACAGGGCAGCTATCGCTCAGGGCTGGGCGTGGGTGGAAGGAGTAGGACTGGTTCCCTTGCAGAAGGGTCCTAGAGCTAGAGGAGCCAAAGAGCGGGGAAGCCAAAGCTCGAACATTATCATCCTTTGAACTTTCTGGGCTTATTCTGACTTAAGCCATGCAAGGAGAAAGGGTAGTATGTAGCTGTAGGATACTTGCATTAGACCTGGTTATAGGGATGGTCACGAACGCTGGCTGGCCTTTAATAAGAAACAATTCAAATATGTTGTAACTGCATCCTTTATTTTAAGGTTGAACAGAAGTGATCGATGTTGTAATATGGGATTTGGTTACGTAGGTTTGAGATATTAGGGAAAATAATAAACTCAAGGTTTGAGAGAAGTATACACAAAACCTTGAAAGTCTCATCTGAATCGTGGAATTCACGTACAGCTGTGTGGTCGTTCAATAGAAAAGGCCTCACAGGGATGTCGATAACATTGTTTAAAGCAGTTTATACAGCGCAGTCAACATGAGTGTCCTGGTTTGGGGTGAAGGGGAGCCAACTTTCTGTTCAGTGAGAGCTGAGGGACAAAAGGGGTCAGCTTGTCTCTTCTCCAGTGAGTTTTTCTCTGAGGGCCCTTCGTCTTCAGCTCTTCTTCAGTGGCTCTTCTTCAGTGGCTCTTCTTCAGTGGCTCTTCTTCAGTGGCTCTTCTTCAGTGGCTCTTCTTCAGTGGCTCTTCTTCAGTGGCTCTTCTTCAATGGCTCTTCTTCAATGGCTCTTCTTCAATGGCCTGCTTCTTCAGTGGCTCTCTTTCTTCAAAGACTGATGTCTGAGGAGGACCCTGTCAGCTCATCTGCCTTTTGATCCCGGTCAATGTGTTCCAGTTCCCATTTGTCACCGAGTCCAGTCTGTAACTTTCCCAGTGCCTGCCAGTGACATCATCCTAGGAACTTGATACGTTTTTGTGTCTATTTATTTATATTGTATCTATTTCATTATATCCTTTTTTATTTTGTTATTAATTTTTCATGAAAGTAGTTTAGTTTTTTTTTCTAAGCTTGTAACTCTCTTTATCTCTGTTCTTCCTATTCTTGGAGTGAGAGGTGGGGGAGAGCATCTGTCATCTTGTCATTGGCCAACTCGGCCCAAACCATGACAATGAGTAAAAGTAGGGGTTTTTAAAAGTCTGTATTGGATGAGTATCTGATGCTTAGGGAAGGACTTTAAGAACAGGGCAAATATACTGCAATATGTCTCATTCTAGCCTCTGAGTGTTTTTGTTTCAGGGGGTTCATTTAAAGCTCAGTCATGTAGCCTTCATGCAGAACAGTTACTCAGGGAGCTCAAGTTGGTGCATGATTTGTTTTCTTAGGGTCTCAGATGTCTGCGTGTCACCTATGCCATGGAGCGTTGCATACCAATACCTGCTGTATGGTGATACACAAGTTCTAATTTTAAAGAATGCTGGTTTTAATTTTCAGACATCCACATTGTGTTAGGCATGAACAAGAGGTCCTGAGAAGAGGACCGGGGGCATCATTTTTCATCTCTGTAAACACTTAGTGTGACATAATTCTTTAATACTATATATCTCTGCATCTGATGAAGGATGTAGTGGAGTTGGATGAGGTACAAAGGGAGAATAAAGAAGCTGTGACTTTAGTTTGGAAAGGAGAAGGCTGAGTGAGAAAGAACTGAGGTTTTCAAAATCATGAAAGTGCTGGTTTAAGTGCACGTGGAACTGTTGTTCATTGAGTTCTGCAACATGAGAGTTAAAAATAGAAATTTCTAGTTGAAATTGGTAGATTGGTTTAACACAGATAAAGTACATTTTTGCACAGTGGATATTGTCCTGTGTAGGCTTTGTAGCATGTGATTACCAAGACAAAGCTTCTAATAAGGGTAAGAGTCTTCTTGGAATGATGCAAAAGGATTTCCACTAGTGCTATCTGAGTAGGATTGGGTTAAACCCAGACCACGACATTTGAATGCTGTTGAACTGGGGGATGTATTGACCTTGCAGTTCTCTGCTTGGTGTGGTAAGGAATCTTGGTCAGTACTGGCAACAAAACATTGCCAGCATGACTATTTTTGGAAGACACTTAGGAATTGCGCTTTATTTGGGTAGAAGAGAATCTGGTAAATCTGGTACTTTTTTTCTTTCTCTCTCTCTGAAACAATGTCTCAATGGGTAGCAGGTTTTCAAAGCATCTAGGAGCTCCACAAGCAAACCTTAGTGTGTTATGAGGAAACTCAGTGACCTCTTAATTGAAAATGTTACATTTCAGGTGGTACGTTTACTGATGATAATGTGTTTTAAGCTATTCAAAATATTGTTTACAAATTGAACGATAGATAATAAGCATGAATATCGAATTTGCTAATTATGATGCTAATAGGTCATTAACAACTGATTCTGTTAGAACTTAGTGATGATACTTAATTCGGGTTGCTTACTATTGTGTTTGCATTTATTGATACTAATGAGGCATGAAGATTTATCTGAAAAGTACTGCTATAAACATTGTCCTTGTTGTTTTTCCTTCATACTGTTTATTCACTTTTTTGTTTCCTACTAATAATAAAGTAGTTATAATTTCCATGCCCGTAATTTCCATGCAAGTGTCCAGCGAAATTTATGGTCAGAGAATGTTCTCTGTACTGCTTTTCAGTGCCATATTAAATTTTTCCGATTTGTCTGTGATTGGTCATGTTATAATGTACATAATATCAATAAGAACGTACAATGGTATGACCCATCGGAGTTGAGATGCTGTGTAGATCGCATCCGCTCACATCACCCTGCTGGTGAGGAAGGTGAAGTGAAGGTGGGAGGTGGATAGGGAGAGAAAGAGAAGACTTGCAATGCAAGGTATGGCCGAACAGGGCCATGGCAGGTGGGCTTCTTAATGTGGTCCCGAAACAGATTTTGACTAGGTAATATTGGATAGGTTAGATTCATGGTTTTGCCATAATGCTCATGGTTTCTCTCCCAGATGAATCTACGGTCCATAATCTCACCAAAGCAGTGATGCAGTATTTTGAGAGCCCTCAATGAGTTTTGCTCCAGGAATGTGTTCATTTGTGCTTTGAACATATGCTGAGCTTTGGTGACCAGTAACACCTTGTGGCAGTGAGTTCCTCAGCTTCACGGTGTGTTTTGAGCTTGTGAGATTCACTTGCTGTTTCTTACTCCTTTTATTAGAGGAGGTAGTAAGTACCCTGTTCGCTTTCTCCAGGCACTCATGATGGTACGTACCTCTCAGTAAACTTTCCCCAGGCTTAAAAAGTTGTAAGGCATTTTTTCTTATGTGCATGCTAGCTGTTTTATATATTTATTTTCTTGGTCAACTTTTTGTATCTTTTCTAGTTCTTCATTACCCCTTTCAAGCCTGGGAGGAAGCAGAGGAAGACAGGGAAAGCATGGGGCCAGGACCTGCATTTCACATATTTATAACGTCACTTAATATCTTTTGTTTTGTTCTTTATTTCTTTCCTAATATTCTAGTTAATCTTGTGAACGCAGCACGTGAAACTGACATTTGCAAAATACCGTCTGTCTTGAATGGCAGTAATTATCTCAGTTTCCACTGTTGTATGTGTAGAGCTGTTTTTGCCCATGTCACTTCATATTTATCAGCTTCATATTCGATCTGCCATTTTCTTACCCAGTTATCACTGTTGCTCCCTGCAGCCAGCTTCTTTCCTCCCTTCAGGTTTCTCCTGGACCTTGTTGAACATTAACCTGGAAACCCGCTGAGGGTGATATAAGTTTTGCTATTTGATGTAGCTCCGTGGACAGCTAGTGATGCCTTCCCTGTAGGAAATAGGACCCTGAGCTCTTCTTCGGAGGAAGAGCTGTCTTGGGAATCCTGCAGGATAGCTCAGAGAGGTCAGGCTGCTCAGATCTCACTCTGTGCATTATTGCCACTACTGGCTTTTACAGCTATTTTGTGCTCCCTACTATTATTTATTTCTTCCATGTAGCCAGAAAAGCATACTCGGTCACCTAGAGATTAAAGAATTGCTTAATCAAAGCAATATGCATCTTTCAGCAAATGAGTATTTTTATATTTCACGTGCACAAATGTGCTCTTCAGAGTCCCAGATAATTTTTTTTCTTTTATTTTAAGTCTGTGGTGCAGCTTGGAATTGTAGCTGAGGTCAGGGTGACACCGTGCAGCAGTAGCTTTGCTTAATTCCTGAAAGACATACACCTTATATTTTCAGGGGAAGGAAGGGAAGGGTTGTTTCTGTCTGAGATTGCATTTGAATCAAAATACTCTGTTTCTCAGGGTAAAGATCACTCAAACAGCTTACAAGTACCCTGCGTATATGAATATTTGAATGCACTTAACAGGCTACGTGGCCATATACTGCTTTGGGGCATATTAACATTTATTTTTTCTGCATGGAGGGTCAGTTCTCCATATAGCAAGCTACATATTTGTAGAGCTGGCTTTAGTGATCTGTAGTAGCTGAGTGTCTTTTATAGGGATATATGACTTTTTCAGTACCTTTTATTTTGAGGATAATTTTTCTTAGTGTTATATTATTTCATAGTATTTATGGGGTTAAAGAAACAAATTTGTGGATAACAAAACTGGGTCACATGGGTGAGACTAATTAACCTGTATATAGGCAGATAAAACCAGTGAAGGGAACAAGCTGTGAATAGAAGAAACATATCACAAAAACCAGTATGACCCAGATTTGAAAGTTAGGGAAAAAATTTATGTGCTTTCTTTAATTGTATTTACACTTTCTATGTTCAAGACAAATCAAAGTTTGTAAAAATTGAAGACCCTAAATTGCATTCATACTGTGAGTAGGGATACAGTGTGGAATAGATCCCCTGTGGAAATAATAGCTGATGTTCTCTGCAGTAGATCCTTACTGGAAAATCCAAACAAATAAACAAATTGATGCCTGCTGTAACTCCATTTACTGCAATATGTTACATGAGCAAGGATTTTATATCCATGGCTCAGATGCTTTGTTGGTATTAATAAATGAAGTTCCATCAATGTCCTAAATATCCTTGTGGTGATGAAGAGAATCAGAGAATCACAGGATTGTAGGGGTTGGAAGGGACCTTTGGGATCACCTAGTCCAACCCCTTGCCACAGCAGGGTCACCTAGAGCAGGTTGCACAGGAGTACATCCAGGTGGGTTTTGAATGTCTTCAGAGAAGGAGACTCCACAGCCTCTGTGGGCAACCTGTGCCAGTGCTCTGGCACCCTCAAAGCGAAAAAGTTTTTCCTCATGTTGGGATGGAATTTCCTGTGTTCCAGTTTGTGCCTGTTGCCCCTTGTCCTGTTGCTGGGCGCCACTGAAAAGAGCCTGGCCCCATCCTCCTGACATCCACCCTTTAGATATTGATAAGCATTGATGAGATCCCCTCTCAGTTTTCTCTCGTCCAGGCTAAACAGGTTTCTCAGCGTTTCCTCAGGGACAATATTTTTTACTTCACAGCACCCAAGTCAGCAGACCTTAACTTCAATACTTTGATAATAAACGGGCCAAGTCATCATATGTGGTACACACCTTCATGTCTGCCCAGGCATGTAACCAGCAAAAGGCCAAACAAGGCTCATGGGGATAGGGATCGGATTACCCGCATGAAGGAGGCGCAAGTGGGTAGCGGGGAGACGCAACTGGCCAGAACTCAGCGCTGGTGCGACGGCCTTTCTGCAGAGTGTAAAACCAGTGCTTCACTGATGCACCAGTCCAAAGCTCGTGTCTTGGCATCAGTAATGGTATGCAAACAGGTAATGCTATCACTGAGATGTTCGGAGGGGGAGTCAGCATGGTGCAGCTGTGTCTCATGGGTGCTCGACCGGAGACAGCTGGAGTCAAGCATCCTTTTCATAAAATGTCAGAGCTGCCTTCTTGGGGGTTTCTTTTCCTGGTGTAATTCTTTTGTCATGAAAATTGCAGTGTATTTTCAGCAAAAGTAAATAAGCGCTGCATAATTTGGTTGATTGGCATGGGTTTTATTCGTCTAACTTGTGATCTCCACTGAGATTTGTGTACATCTGTCAATTTTATTCTCCCTTCTCCTATCCCTTTATCAGAGAAGAATGTTTGCCTGGAAACAGTGACTTCCCCGGGATGATGGGTTGTTAATGAGACTCAAAATTGAAACTTACTTGTTTTGAACTGAGATTGTGATCTTAATATGTTGTTTGCATGTTGCTATCCAAAATGTGCAAGGACTTAGGAATTTGTAAGTTGTGGAAAGCTTTTGTATTCTTCCATTTGCTTTGCTTCCAGTTTCATTGAACCTTGTTTGTCTGCTGTCTGTGTTCATCAGAGAAGGAAGAGAATCCTATCCTGGAGTAAAACTATTCATTTAAAAAGACAATGTATTGTCAGTATAGATGCTTAAGATCTGCTTCCACTCTACATATCTGCTGTGTTAAAGCACATAAACATGTGTTGTAATGTAAATGAGTCTAATCTTGTTGAATACTCTCCAAGGTATGTGAAGATAATCCCATTTAGGCAGCTCAAAAAATTCATGGGAATGTTTTGTTACTTGCTATACCTACTTACGCTGCTAATTCTCATTCATGGCAAACTGTGCTCATAGCACATTTTCAGGCTCGTGTTTTCTTGTGGTTTTATTTCCTCATCTGGTTCCCTACTAGCTCACCACATTTCACAAGTAAATCCAAGGCTGGATTAGGAAACTCCATCCCAGATCTTGTTGAATCGAGTGATTGAATTTGGGGAGGCAGACTCTCTCCAGGAGTCTGCCAAGGAAGGGCTCACACGCTGCTCATTTAAAGGGCATTGTTCCCTGTATGATGTTAATGGAACAAAAAAATGTATTATCCCTGGTGAACTGGGATAAACTGAGCAATTTGTATTTTGTGTCGTTTTCACTTTTTCTTGTTTGTTTGGCTTTTAATTTTCTCAATGAAGAGGCTGTGCACCGTCAGATTAATTAGGCCTGATGAATTTTCTTGAGATCATGTGGCAGCAGCTCTTAACCTTTGTAGCTTGTTATGTGCATGGTGATTTACTTGCTAAACCTTAACAAAATTTTAAATTAGCACAAGTGTTTTCTTTATTATTGACATGGTTGTCATAGTATTTGTAATAAGACCAGTTTAATTGTCCATGACAGGTTGAGCAAATTATTTGAAATATATTGCCGCATTTTATCTTGCATTTCTATTTCCTTTAAATACTGCTAGCATAATATAAGCTAGTTTATTTCTTCTGATAATGGCAAATGTTTTTCATAACCAAATTTTTAACTCAGCCTCCCCCAAATACTAACAGTCATGTCCTCTTACACCAACCTAAATGCGTTGCCAGTAAACTGAACCGAATGGGAATGGATTGACCGGTGCGTTCACACCACTGGAGTTGAAGGCAAGACCTGGCAGTCGAATAATTTCCTTCTGAGGAGGCTGGCTCTCCTTGCACAGGTCAGCCACAACTCCGGTTTCTCCCCCTTTCATTGCTTCATCTTTCATCTCTCTTAATTTACCATAGCTCAGCCAGGGAAGTTAATAAATGCCTATCTTTCACTAAAATTCCTGTCTTTAAGAGAATGATAAAGAAACAGAGGCTGCAGCTGCCCTCAGTGATTTGTGATTTATAACTAGGGGAGGCAGTCTCCCTCCTGTTGTCAAAACTGGAAATAGTGTTTCCACAACGCGGCAATGATTGTTTAGGTGGTACATGTAAATAAAATGGAGCCATCTGGACTGCTGAAAGCATGGCAAATACAGTACTCTGCTAGTTTGAGTAGATTAAGGCTATTTCTTCCTTTTAGGTAATTGTAATCTGTGGATTCCATTCACTTCTTGAAAATATTTTTTTTTTCTTTTTGGTCAGTAGCTGGTAACATTTACAATCCTTGGAATGTGCTGAAGTCTAAAAAACAAGCAGCCCGCTTTTGTTCTGGTAAATGCAACGGATAGGCTTAGACTCAAAATCCAGTTTCAGGTATAGGTAGAAGAAGGGGTACAAGTCTTTCTGTGAATCCAAGTGTCAAAGTTGCCCACCTTCTCATAAAACAAAAGAAGAGAAATTTTGCAGTGCAAAATTTAGGATTGACTTCATTGAGTTGGGCAGATCTCATGAGTTACATGAAAAATTACAGCGAAGGTGAGCACCTTCTGGCTTTTCAAAAAGCTTTTATTATTTATTAGTTATCATGGATTTTGCAGTATTCGGGAAATGAAGTAATTATGAGCCGTGAACTGAGGGTGACACGTTTTTCTTTCATCGCTGATTACTTATAATTTGCAGTAATACTTATTACTTTAATTATATTGCTATTTTATGTTTAGATAAGCATAGGAAGGAGGTGTTTTTCTTTCCATAACTGAACATTTTTTTTTTTAACCTACTATGAACTGGCAACAAAAATGCAGGATCTGATTCTAGTCTTTGTTTTGACATCATAAACTCAGAATTTAAGCTGTCTGGAATTATATTATCCTTTATACGTCGTGGCTTTCCTAGTAATATGAGTCTCCAAGAGCTTAAGTTTTAGAGTGAAAATGTTTCAATTTAGAACTATTGAACATAGGCATTGAATTGATTTCACATAGACTACTAGCAAGACATCCAGGTACTTTGGGGGGATGAAAAAGGATTGTTGGCAGTGCCCATTTTATTCTTGAGCTTGTCTTCAACGCTCAGCCTGAGTATTATGTATACTGCAGTTGTTTTAGTGGCTACAGACCATTCCTTAAGGAAGTGCCAGGTGAAAAAATTGCTTTGTGTGGTCTCTTCTTATTTGAATTCTCCTTAGTTGGTGACACGCTCAGAGGTCTCAAGAATCCTCATCGTATAAGTTAAACCACGCTCTGCTTCAGGTGATTGTCAGTCCAACTGTTTGGAATACAACTGCTACTTAAGTATCTTGCAAGATCTACTGATCCTGACTCTTCAGTGTTTTCCCTAACGGGACCTTTTTAATGAAGGTTATACTACACTAAGTAATCTGTTAGAGAAGCCAGCAGCCACGAGTGATACGCTCTGAATTTGTGGCTATCCCACTTTATGAGAGGAGGAGGGAAATCTACAAAGCTGTTGTCCGAAGGGTTCCTACTATAGGTCCTGTGCCTGGGAAATCTCTGGTCTAAAGCAGCACAATGACATGTTGGATTAGAAGTTCTGCAAGACTGTTTGGGCAGCAGTACTGCCCAGTAGCATTTTGAATTTGGGAAGGGTTTTTGCCAGTTACTGTGCTTGTCCTATTTAAACCCCCTGAATATTTGTTTTCTACTTAAAAGTGGGGAATGTTTGTATGACAGACCTGAATTCTGCCTAAATTGGATCAGCTAGTTATATTCAGTTTATTTTGAGATGTTAAAGTTTGAAACTTCTCAGATCCTGATGGATTTGTATCGACTCATTTACTTATGAGTTTACTAATGAGTTACTATGCTCCACATTTATTCATGCTGATCAAGCGTCATACATCAAATATGTAGATTCCTGGCTCTTGCTGTCACAAGAAGGTTTTGCTTCATATAGCACCACACGCTCCTTTTGGCTTCCAGATGCAAGCGGTCGTAATCTTCTGGCCAGTGGTGCTCAGCTTGTGTGGCCATGGAGCAAAGACAAAGCGTGTCACTGAGTGTCAGGATTTGCATATACTCTTAACTTTACGCACGTGCTGTTCCTTCTGCATTATGCATGGCCAAGGTGTTAAGAGATCCGCAGTTTGCATGCAGGTCAAAACTACTACCGTGAGGTCTAACAACCATTTAATTTGCTAAGTATTTTGGAAACAGGTTTAATAAGGGCCAGTAAAGTCAAGTCAGCTGTAACACAGGTTCAAGTGGGGTCATGAACATGGAGCAAAACTCTAGGAAAAGTGAAAATAGCTCTCGTTTAGTCCTCTGCTGTTGCACAGTCCAGTCAGAGTCTGTCATGGAAACGATCTGGGTCTGCTGAACTGGGCAGTGAGATGACCCTGATGTCTTGCTCACAACTTTGCACCTTGTCTTCCCTCCTCCTCTACATCCAGAGAATTAGAAGAAGCCATCTAGTGCCTGAGTAGGAAGGGGTGGCTGAGGCATCTCTTCTGTACTTCTGCTTTGTACTTAGGTGGAACGCTCTTGGTTTTGTGCTAACTTGTCTCATTTTAGCGTATTCTGTTGCCCAGATTCTTGATGCTGCCTTTTTCCTGTGTCTGCGTCTTTAAAGGTACTTAACAATGTGTGGCACTGTGGAGATTCTCTGTGTCTTTAGCGTGTATGAAATTAACAGTACATATTTATATTGTCTGTATTTGGACTGGAATTAAATTTTGGTTTTTTTTTTGCTGTTGGCATGAACTTGCTGCCATAAGTAGTGAATAATCTGAAGCTGCAAAGCATCTGGCACTTCTGAAGACCATTCTCTGCTACCACACAATATACAAGCATTTAAGCCTCCTTTATGTTTAGACTGCTGAGAAAAAAAGATTAGAGTAGTTGAGCATAGCAAAAAACCAAGAGAGTCACAAATATGTGAATTCATTTCAGTAAGTGTTTAAGCAGCTGTAGACTTCCTATTTAGTTCTGAAAAGGTCCATATGGAGTTCTTTCTGTTCTGAATTTTAAATATATGCCCAAATATGGTCTCTCCTGATGAATACAATAACTATTCTTCCACTTCCTCAAACTGTTTTCCTGATTCTGTTCACATTTCACCCTTGTGAACAGACTTTCTTTGTTTGCTCTGGCTTTATATAATGGCAGAATGAGATGATAGTAGTCTCTCAAAAATCTCAGCTAGCTCTTCCCTTGCTAAATTCATTTTTCAGCTTGTTGCTGTGTTCTTTGCTGAGCTGGAATCAAGTCAGGTTTGCTTATTAACTGTCTCTCAAGCAGCATTTCACTCCATCGTGTACATACGTGCCAGAGACACAAGCCTTGGTCCTAGTACTTCTCAGGATTTGAGCTCTCAATTTAACATGGGGAAGAAAGCGCAGAATTCAGTGTGTGCGTTTGAGGTCTATTAGTATTAAAGACATCTGGGAGTCTCGGAATATTACTAAACTAATGGACTGCCTGCAGCCTTACAGTGCAAAGTGCCTTCAGCTCGCTATAAATTAAATTATATGAGTGTATGGTTAAAGCAGCAGTTAGTACTTTCACGTAGCGTAACTGAAGTGCTGTAGCAGTTTTTTACTAAATTGGGTCGTGTGTTCTATAGTCACGTGAACTCCTCTGGTATTCACGTTCTGTAGACATCACGTATAAATTATCTTTGATTTCAGAAGCCACTAGTAATGTGAACTTATGTGCAAATAAGAGGGTCTTCAAGGTTGATGACATGTTTTTGTGTACATGAAAATAAAGAAAACGCTTAGGATGCTGTGATAGCATTAAGATTTTAAGGGCTGTTTGTGTTCAGAATAGTTAGGGATAAATGAATGAAATGTGTTGTTTTAAATTGTATTGATTAAAACATGCTAATCCATTACTAGCGTGCTTCCAAATGCTTCATTTTTGAGTGTTTCAATATATCCGTTCTCTGTGCCCATCCTCATAAATTTCCAGAGATGGATATTTCTCTGTGGCTGTGCAGACATCTGTGCAGATAAGCTGTCTGGTCAGCTGGGAGCCAGTTCAGAACCAGAAACTGGGGCCCTGCTGGCGTTGAAATAGTGTTAAGAAGTTATGCAGAAACAGTCACTCGAGTTTGCCAACATGGTTGTATGATTTTTGTTGACTGATGTTTGTGTAAGGTAGAATAAATGTATGTTTGTCTGCCAAGGAGTTTATAGATGTGCCTTATCTACACAGTAGATGAATTTACTTGAGCTTTGCTCTTATTAGTTAATAACTTTTACTTTCCTAGGTGGGCATCTGAGCATACAGAAATGCCCACAAACAAGGTTATCTTCCTGTGTAGGAGACTCACTAAAGGTACATGTTACCATGAAAAAATAGGAATGCAAAAATTTTGATGTTTTCATTCCACTCGTTACAATTCATAAAATTATTGGAACATTTCTAATTTTGAAACTTGCCAAATCTGGGGGAAGATTTGACCTGTCTACCTTTTTGAGAATGTTGATTCTGCAGCAGGCTGGTTGGGCGAATGCTTTCCTCCGAGCAGTGGAAGCAGCTGCAGAGCGCTGTGTCCCGGCTCCTTCACCGGGGGAGAAGGAGCAGCACTAAGAAGCTGAGGAGAGAGAACTATAAATACTGCATGGCCGCGGCTATACTGCTCCCTGAACCAACTTACTGTTGGTACATTGCACACTGCAAAAATGTCAGATCTCTTCACTGTACAGCCCTGAATCACGTGGAAATAACTCACTGTACTGTTCATCTCTCTTTTGGCCTGGAGTTATGGTTTGGCGTTTTTGATTTGATAAGGAAAATAGCTTATGTGACCGTGCTGTCAGTTTTCTCCCCTCCTTATCCCGCTCCTTCTGCTTTCCAATGGCTTTTGAATTGATTGCTCAACCTCAGCTATATTTTTTAAAGAAATAGAAATCTCTGAAGGTTTTATGTTCCTACAAACATGTTAAAAACTGTGATTAGGTATAGGGCAGACCCATGCTAGAGCTCCCACGGAGGTAAAGACATGTTGCCTGTAAAGACATGTTGCATTTGGTGTATCACCTGAGGGATGAGCCCGTGCATGACCACGGTCCCTCGCCCAGCCACACATGAAAGTAGTGTCTGGAAGAGAAGCCTGTTGCGGTAGCAAGTGCTAGGGATGTGCAAATACCTTGGGATTTCACGGCACAGAGATTTATTTAGGGATGCATCGGAGGCTCTGAGGTGAAGAGGAACTTCTGCTCTACTGATCCTGTGCTTGAAGAGAGGGAAAAGTGGGATTTGGGGGGGGACTCAGTAATTTTTGTCTGCATGCAGGTGTTAAGAGAATCCTTTTGCAGAAACAGGAGAGGCCAATTGCTCACTTTTCCAATAATGGTGTCTTTCTCCACTGTGTAACCTCACCCAGCCTCATTAAGAAGTCAGTAGTAGCACCATTTAATTTATTTTCTATGAATTTGTGATATAGAAATGCTCTCATTTAAAGAGCTTTTCCTAGCTTTTGGCAAACCACTGTTTTTCACGTTGATTTTCTTATCCTTAGGGTTAGCTCTGGAGAGTACTGTGAAAGATAAGTTAGCATCCAAAATACAAAATGGAGTCATGCCACTGGGTAATTTTTGTAGATAAAAGAATTTGGTCTCCGAACAGTACAAACTGCTGGCATTCTCCTCTCTTCCACAATGAAGGGCAAAAATTCCCTGCAATGAATTTCTGTAGCCTTTGTTTTTGTGCATGTAGTAGCTGAATGCTTAACGTTTATGTTGCTTTTGTTATTTGTGGTGTTTATTAAGAGTCCCAAAATATTTGCTTAAGATTCAGGCTATTGCTGCTGATAGACCTTTAGTAAATCTTAGCCATATCTATCCAAAACTGACCAAGTTATAAGTCTTTCCTGAAACCAACAGAGCTTGTTTTTGGAATATGTTGAGCAGATGTGTCAGTATTTGAGAGCAATTTTGGAAAGCTTCATCTGTGATGGGTATTTCCAGTCCCAGGTAATTCTTCCTCCTCTGTCTCTGGATCCATTTAGAAACTGAAAGGTGGTGGGTGTAAAAGAGGTGTTTCAGAAGTGGAAGCAGTTTATCTCGTCTCTCGGAGATTAAGAAACCTGTTGGGTTAGTTAGCTGATTTTGCTTTGTTTTTAATTTGCTGGCTTCTTTCCTTGTATGGATTCTGGTTTTTGCCTTGTGGGAAACAGCTGATGATCTTTCCTTACCTACCTTTTCTGTGACATTCACGATTGTGGAAATCACGTTTCTATCTCCTGCTCTAAAAATGCAAAACCGACTAGGTTTAATCTCAAGTGCGCTTTACTTCTTTGTGGTACAAAATACAGTAGTTCAGTGTGGGAAATGTCCATAAATAGCTTTTTTTTCGTGGTTGCTGAAAGATAGTTGTGCAGAATTATGCAGGCGCTGGAGACAGATTTGTGAGTATTTTCTCCCTTCTCAAAACTTTTTGGATAGGTTTATTTTTAGTAAAATATGTCAAAGTCTATATTTAAAATAAAGAATGAGCTTAAATACACTGAAAGTATATTTAAATGTTTGAGTATACATGTCCATATAGGCATTAACTGTTACTTGAATGTGCACAGCAGGAAGAGTCTAACAAAGCATAGAATAAGGAAGGGTGAATTTGAGGTGAATGCAGTTTTTATTTATATAGGAGTAAATGGTGCGGTGCCAATGATGTTCACACAATTATCCTTGAGTAATTCCAGTTTCACTTATGGTCGTGTTCTGTATTTTTTCTGTAGCTGCCTGACTGCTTTACACTTCTCTTGTGTCTAATAGAGAGCACCCATTTAGACCTCTTAATGTGGTTAGAAGTAATAGATGTAACATAATCTAGTGTTATTTTTTGATGGAGTACTGTACACTAGAAACTAAAGAAGTTTGTCAAACTTGCTTTCTCAATGGAAATCTCTGGATTTTCCCTTCCATTTATACCTGTAAAAGGAAGAAATACATGATAGGCAAGACTTTCTTCAGCATGAGTTTCTGCTCATCAACGAGGGCAATAAAATTTGAACCTAGTTGTACACCCTTCAGAGTTTAAGAGTTTAGCTACAGGCTATCCCTTACTGTGCCAAGAGCTGGACTGTGATGTTCAGCACTCGTCTGCTGATCTGGGGAATCTCTTTGGGGTGCTGGAAACAGCGGACCCTAATTTCTGGATCTCAGGTGGACTTGGGGAAAAACCAAGCATCTTGCTGCTCAGATTTGGGTTGTTCAGCAAATGGATGTGCCCAGGACGCTCATTGCTTTGGCAAAACTTAAATCAAGGAAGATGTCTGTGGGAAACAAGAGAGCAGCATCTTTCACCTTCTGTCAGATCTGGCCTGAAACTATGTCTGCCTTGATAACCAAAAGAGCCTGTTTTTTTCTTAGTAGTCACTTCATGCTGCCAGAAGCACTCTGAAGTAAGTTACATCAGGCTCTGCCCTTGCAAAGCTATGCATAATATTTATGTTACAGCATGAGGAATATGTTGGAAATTTGTAATGTGATAAACTTCCTCTCTCTCTTACCCATTAACATATCAAAATCCCCTTCATGCCATGAGCATTTCTGCTTTATAGATTTTAAATAGGGTGGCTGTTAGGTCACCGAATTTCTTTCTCCACATGCCAATCTTCCTTACGTCTCGGTGTATTTTTTACAGGAATCTGAGATGAGGGAACGCTAGGTTTTGATGATTATTTTGATACCGTTGCTCTCACCTGTGTGTTGACAGGTAAGTGTGCCAGACTAATTTTGTAGAGAAATCATTTAAATTGCTTGTGTCGGTGGGCAACCTACAGTTACAGCCCAGGACTTCAACCGTGTCTCTTGCTGGATTCTGCTGAGGTATATTTCAATAAACAGGTGGTCAAAAATTCTTGAAAAACCTGCTTGATCCCCAACAAGGAAAATGTTCCTCATCCTGCTTTACAGTGTTGGGTGGATTACAAGAATGATTTCAGAGCAGTGGAATTTGCACTTTAACTGTAGCCTGTAGTGAAGACGGCTGGCAGATCTTAACTTTTGTCCTCATGCATAACAGCTCTCTCTCTCCTCCTACTGAATATACTTTAAATATGAACTAGCAGATAGACTAATATTATAGTACTTCTTGTGTTAGACATGTTAAAAACCCTATTTTTTTTTTTTTGTGGGAGCAATTTATTAATGAGTTCACTGTAAACTTCAGCTGATGTTAGATATGGATAAATAATTTCTGGGGGTTTGTACTATAATGCCATTGTTCTACAATTAGGTGAGAACTGCTGCACTAGTGGGTCAGCGTAGAGCCTCTTGTGATACAGAACAAACATTTTCCTTATATTTTTTTTTTTTTTTAGTGTATCTATCTGGTGCGTTTTCAGTGTTTTCTGTTCAAAAAGGCTTATGGTCTCCACATTTTTTTAGACTTTTTTTTTAAACTTAGCTTTTCTATTATTCTTTTAAGACACAATTTAAAAAGTTTTGGCAGTGCTCTGGAGACAACTTACAACTTTTTATGCCAAACAGTTTCTTAAACTAGAATTACTCTGTTCGCTTCCAGTCTAGTACTTACAAAATAAATAGGAACTTTGAAGTCAGAAATCAGAAAGCTAGAACAAAATGGACAGTGATTTAAAATTAGGTTTCCTTTGGTAAAGCGTGATACTTCTGTATGATCTGAAAACTAAAAACCTCATTTTCTCTGTGATAAGAGAAAGGAAAGGTGCCTTTTCTTGCATTGGCTGCTGCAGGTGTCTGTGTTAATGCACATTATGAACACAGATCAAAGATAAGATGGTGAGTCCTAACAGTGTCTTTGGATGAGTACTGGAAGGAGAGTGAAAATACAAAAATTATGCAAAATGTGTGAAAGGGATTGCCATAAAGTGTGTGGTGACATGAAGTAGTACAACTTGTAGCAGTGCTCTGTGGAAATGGAAAAAGGAGACAAAGATTAAAAAAGAAGAAAAAAGATTAAAAAAAGGTGTGTACCTGAAAGACCGGTACGAATACAAATTTCTAGTTTATCGGGCATTTACCAATTGACTGTTTGCCTCTGTGGAAGTGCCACTGTCAAAGATAAATACTTACGCCAATCAGAAGAGAAAGGTAATTGTATAGAAACAGGTGTGCAAATTTGGATTTTAAGTATTGTATTTGACAGTGTGTTGAGTCGACGTGAATAATTATGTTTTGTTGGCTGAAATGTGTGAGTGAGTTTGTGGTTGTGGTTAGGAGCTTTTCAAGAGTCAAGCTGGCCTTTAGTCTATGGCATGACCAAAGTCATCCATCAGAGCCCACACTGTCAGTCCTGATAAGGGATATATATTTATTTGAATTGGATACAGAAGTGGTTTGTGAAAGGAAATATATGAAATAATTCTAAGAAGAGGAAAATAAACCGAAATTGCTCAATTTTTACATTATTTGCTCAGTGCTACTGAACTGTTTATGGGAAACAGAAAGACCTCATCAGTGTATGGCTGAACTACCTTTCAAGTAAGTCTGAAGCATAAGGAACAACAGTTACTCATAGCTAGCTTTGATAATGTATAAGCATTGAAATATAGTTTGAAATATAGATGTGATTGTGTAAGACCTTTGCTTACCTTTTCGGTCTTGGTAGTTACTTTTTCTTTTTTTATTGTCGTTCTTTCCCATTTACATTCCTAGCAGTCGCAGTCATGGCAGATGTGAAAAGCAGACATTCGTGACTGAGCACGCTGTACTGTTTCGTAGCGAGTGCCAGCAGTGACAGTGATGTTTGGTATAGGCTGTAAACACTCCTCTGCGCTTTATGTGCTTGGAGTAGTTAGTGAAATGGAACTTTCAGCCCCATTCTGTGGCTTTTTTAAAAATATTATTATAGGTCTTTGTTGCACATATGGCTTTTTTGTTTTGTTTTGCCTTTTCATACCTATATATATTCAACAGCCTTTATTACAATATAGAAAATATTATAATTATATATACATAGAATCATAGAATGGTTTGTGTTGGAAGGGACCTTAAAGATCATCTAGTTCCAAGCCCCCTGCCCTGGGCAGGGACACCTCCCACCAGACCAGGTTGCTCCAAGCCCCGTCCAGCCTGGCCTTGAACACTTTCATATATATATATTTGCTTCTTTTTAATATAGCAAAGCATTATTTTACATATAGTCTTTCTGACTTGCTGTGATCTAGTGAGCTTTCCTCAGGCTAGAAGATGGGGGATCCAGCCCTGCCTGCCTGGAGCCGGGCAGCCAAGTCAGCAGCCGGGGTGCTGCTGCAAGAGGAGATGGTCTGTGGGCCATCCCATCTTGCCCAGTCCTCCTGCCAAGGAGGTGATGGTGCAGCTCTGGTGCCCAGTGTGCCTCATGTTCTTGCATGGCAAGAAAAGGCAAGCTATAATGGTAGGAAATGCAGTCGACAGGCATCCTGCTAGCTGCAGGTTCATGGTGGGAGAGAGCAGCTCCTGTTGGGTGAAAAGTTGGGAGACAACCCGAAATCGTGTACAAAAACCTTGGGAGGAGCTAGTGGCTCTTTGTGACCTAAGGAAGAGACAGAAGTTGTCAAAATTATGAAGTAAAAATGAAGGTGTGTAAGAAAATTAAACTCTGAAATGCTTCCAGTACCACAAAAGGGGCAGAAATGGTCACTCTCCATGTGTGGCTGAAAAACCATGTACAGAAGAGGAGTTTAGATTTATTAAGCCCAAAAAAACCCCAAGAACCAACTGTGAGGCAGACCAGATAAAATCCGTGGGAGAATGGGAAGCAGACATAAAACCTAATGGCAAATCTCTTTTTAATGCTTCTTTCCTTTAAAAGTGTGAATAGAACAAAATCTATTTCTAGTTTGTATTACCGTTGAAAAGGAGGGCTTTTCTCTCTCTGTCTCTGCCTCCTTCGTTCCTGCAAGCGGCAAAGCAGAGAGTGGGTTCAGTAAATCTCATTAATGGGTATGTCCTGAAGGATTTGGTTCACATGATGGGCTTAATTATTTCCTTCCCTGCACAGCTGCATTACACGGTAAGCAGAGCTGCCGAGATGTTGCTCCTCTCTTATAATGAGGTGCAGGGATAGGTAGCTCTGACAGCATCAAGAGCAGTGTTAGGAAACGAGCTTTGCATAGAAATTGTTCAGATTAGCAACACACGTGGAAGTATTTGAGCAGCAAAATAGAAAGAAGTTGAGCAAAGCGAAGGGGATATCTCATAGGGTCACTCCAGTCCCCAGTTTTATAGAAGACTAGAAGTCCTTTCAAGCATGGTGTCGCTGCTCTTCATTCCTTATTGAACACAGTCCCATGTGGGTGGCCATCACAAAGGTTTCTGACTCAAATCCCGTATCAGCAGCTGCTCGATACCTCTGGAGCATTTAGTAAGAACTTTTACTAAATATTTTCTAATGGCAGAAACTGATAGTCATATGTCTGGAGTTCAAGAGATGCAGTTTTTTATTACAAATATTCTATATCATGATTCAATCAAGATTATTTTTTTTTATAGTGCTTTTATATTCAGTTTGCATATCCTGACGAGACTGTGATAATTTCCATGACTGGAATCTCCAAGGATGATGTCATAAAATTATAAATGTTAATGAATTCACTTAATCAGGTCTTACAGGAGTACAATCAACATGAAATCTAGTCAGTTACAAATAAATCCGTTTAAAGCATTTCTGGTTCTCCAACAGCCTCATTTTAGGACTTACATAACCTGTCACTGAATTAGAGACCTACATCAACAGGTAGAAATTACACTTTGTAAAGAAATCACTGTAAGTGATATAAACAAATCCAGAACTTTTGGTGATGCTGACATGCACCTGAATCTCTGTTGTAAACTATAGATTGGACTGTTCATAGATAAAACTATGGATTCTGTCAGTGATAACTTAAAATGTGATGTCCCCTTGAAAAGCACAAGAAAAGAAGATATTATTGATGGTCATTTTAACAGCTAGAATGCATTTGTATAGTTGAAAAAACTATATACGTATGAGTATATTTTGCAGTGTGTGAATATGTGAGACCATATTGATCGCAAAATGTCTGTTTGCTTAGATGCTAACTTCCAGGAATTTTGGGGGTTACAGAACTAAGCTGTAGTTGTAGGTTAATCTTTTGGTTTTATCTTTACCCTTACAGTTCTATTTAAAGACAAAATACAGGTACAAGTGCTGCATTTTGCTGTTGGCTTCAGTAAGACCAAGCTGTCCATACACCCAGTGTGGGTGCCAGTTTTCTTTCTGAACTTAGGCTTTGCCCTTCTTCGTAGGGTCAAGTTTTTGTGATGGTTTGGTCACGGCTTTGTTACATGCATCAGTACGAGGGCAAAATGACCTTTCTGTTTCTGACCTGGAGGAGGCGATGGATTGTGCTTTCCTCAAGTTTGTGGGTGGCACCAAACTGGGGGAACGGGGCTGCCATCCCTCGGGACCAAGGCAGGCTGGAGAAGTGGCCTGACAGGAGCTGTGTGAAGCTCAGCAAGGACGAATACTAAGTCCTGCACCTGGGAAGGCAGAGACCCTGCAGCAGTGTTGGTGGGGACTGTCTGGCAGGGCAGTCACTCGGAGGAGAGGGACTGGGGTGTCCAGCTGGGCAGTGAGCTGGGCATGAACCAGTAGTGTGCCTGGCAGCAACAGCAGCTAACAGCAGCCTGGGGTGTCCTGCAAGCTGTGCAGCCACTGGATCGAGAAAAGTGATTTCCCCCCGCCCCCCCAGTACAGAAAAGACGTTGACAAACTGGAGCAGGTTCTGTGGAGGGTCGCCAAGAAGGTGGAGGCTGGAGTACTTGTCCTGCAAGGAGAGGCTGAGGGACAGGGGCTTGCTGAGCCTGGAGAAGAGATGGCTTCAGGCAGCATCAGCCATCCCAGACCTGCAGGAGGACACTGAGATGACAGAGCCAGACTCTGTGCAGCCGTGCATGGCAGAAGGATGACAGATAACAGTCATAAGTTGAAGCAAGAGAAGTTCAGACTGGGTATGAGGAAAATCTTTTTCCCATGAGGACAGTCGGGCGGAGGTTGCTCAGAGAGATTGTGTAACCTCCGCCCTTGGACGTTTTCAAGACAGACCTGGATAAAGGCATGAGCAGCCCAAGCAGATCTCATCGCTGGACCTGCTCTGAGCCGGAGGTTGAACTAAAGACCTCCGGAAACTTTTCTGACCCAAATGACTTGATAATTCTCTGACTCTGAGGCACAACAAAGAATCCATGTCACTGTGTTCGTGGAAGCTGGTATTTGTCTTGGTTCTTGATTGAGAGAGGGATGCTTCAGAAAAACAGTAAAGCAGTGCTGTTGGTACTCTAAACTCTGGCTCTAAATTGAAAGTACTGTAAGCAGTTATCCCAGGGTGATTTAGCATGCTATTTACTTTTAATATTAAATTCCAAACTACAGCTGGCATTTAAGCAATGAAAGCATGAAGAGTTTGTTGTGAATCTTTCTGTATTTTTAAACATCAGTATTCCTTATATTTTTTTGTTTCCCTGTTTCTGCGTAATAGCCATAAACATGTATCTCATTCTGTTTTCTTCTTGCCTAAGAAGTGATCTTTTATTTCTGGAGCTGTTTACTGAAGATAATAATTAAGTGTTGGTAGTCAATGAGGAAAAACTGGTTCTTTTCATCAGTTTTATTGTGTCTTGATTGCCTAAATTTTGGCTAGATATAAGTTGGTAAAAATGAGTTTCTTATCTTTACAATGAGTTGAGTCAAAATCTCAAAGGTCAAGAGAATAATTTATTTCTCAGTTCTTCTACAGAATCACTGTGCTGCCTGGGTCATCTTGGCAGATCACTTAACCTTTTTGAGCCTGCAGATATTTTTCCCCAGTCTGCCGTCACCATCATTGTACACAATCCCAAAGAACGTTCTTAATTGTGCCATGAGCACAGCCTTGCTTGCACAGGCTGGAGTATATGTTAAAGCGCACGATATGCTTTCCTTGGGTTGGAAAAGAAGCAGGCAAGGTACAGATAAGATGAGCAGAGTTCCTTTTTCAAAATTTCCTCTGGAAATAATCAGGTAAGTTTTTTCTACAATTAGGATAAGAGAAACCTGGAGACCATCTGTCACTGGGAAGCAGGGATATTTGCTGCAGACATACCCAGATGGGCGCAGAGATAACGAGGACACGGCACGTGGCTTTACTTACGCTGGAGTTTGGCTAAACCAAGGGCTGGTCACCTGTCCTAGTTCTACAATGTGTGCATCTTTTTTTGGGTCACCATTTGTTTGTTGCGTCCCTCTTGATTAAGAAAAGAAATTAAGTATAGAAAGGCCAGGTAGTTCCTTCTGCCTTTCTTCCCTCCTCTCTACACAAGTTGGTTCAGTTGTCCTAACTGAGACCAGGGCTTGTTCCTGCTCAGCTAGTCAGTAATTAAGGCAGCAACTGAACGAGATGTTTATTCGCTTAATATATTGCCTCGTGTGTTGCCAATATACTTACCAATGCCGGTGAAAAATAATGGTCACAATGACTTATGTTTGTACAATTGCTCCTGATCTGAGATTTCTGGACCCTCGTATTATTAATTCAAGTGAAACTTGACTACAAATGAAGCTGAGCAATGAAACTGGTGTCTGCATTTGACGGCTTGCAAACTGCTCTAGTTAAGCAGATCTATACAGAGAAAAAGGATTTCTGTATTTCAAAACTTGATTTCTTTGGGCTTTGGAATAAAACTCCTGTAATTTGGTGTCCTCCCTAGAGCACTGCGCTGGAGTGGTGTAACTTGGAAATCTCCACCTACGGAGCACTTTGGTGGGGGACTGCCCTGGATTTGCAGACCTGGAGGTCTGAGATCGGTTCCCCCAAATCGCACCTTGCAGGCTGCTGGAGACATCGGGTACCCAGTGTCCTCTACAAACTCCAAGGGGTGTTTCCTACTGAGTTGAAAGAAAATTTATTTTTTTGAAACTAAACCAGGAAAAAACCCAACACACGCAACAAGAAAGGGTAATCGAATTTTTTTTCAACCAGCTCAGACAGAGATAACTCATAGTTTTATAAGAAAAATAGAGCATCTGTTCGAAGCTTTGCTTTTTTTTGACTGACATATTTCTTTGATTAAAATAATGCAAACAAGGAGGCTATTTTTGGCAACACAGCAAATAAATTAAAATAACACAGTAGCCCCCATCAGGATCGCATCTGAAGAAAATTCAGGTTGAACTTTATGGCAAACTCTAAATGCTAACCCATGTGTAAGGAGAAGAGGGAATCTGCTTTATCTGCCCTCAGGACCTGATCTAATCTATGTGACAAGACAACAACAGTGCTTATCTGTTAACATTTAATTATGTTTGTATTTGAATTATCACAAAAATGTTTTCCTTATGGATAAAGAGGAAAAAGGTTGCTAAGCATAAAATGCAAATTAACAAGCAACTAAGCTGCTTTGTCCAACAGGGAGATGAACCTGAGGTAAATATGTTCAACAAGCTTTGAAATTTTTTCAAATTCCTGTTGTAAACCTTTTTAAATTCTCTTATGTCCTTTCCCTTCCAACGTATTATAATCTTTTTGATATTTACGTAGTCGAGCGCAAGCAGAGGCTGGAAACAGAAAGGCTAGAAGATAAAATTGCTTCCTCTACATGCTTCTGTTTTGTAAGGAAGATTTCTGGGGAAACCAAAATGAGCATTATAGCCATCTTTTATAAGAAGATAATGACTTTTTAAAATTGAAGTGGTGTGATACTTCCACATGAGTCAGAAAATAATTCATAGTTAGTTATGCACATTGTATCTTTCTTGTTTTAGATAACTGAAGGGGATTTTTTTTTTCATTGCTGAAGTTTGAAATCTCCAGTTACTGTATGCAAGTATGCTTCATGACAGTAAATATTTATAAGTTGTACTTTGGACTGGGGACAGAGTCAGTGTAACAGCTGAATCCGTAGCATATTTGCCTGATTTGATAATGGAAAAGCTGTCATATTACAAAGAAATACCTTATTGGATCCAGAACTGGATAAACTTTTCAATGTTTCACATTGGCTTTTCATAACTTACCCTGGCTGCTGTTTTCCTCATGAATACAACGTGTTGGGGTCAAGTCTTGGGGGAGCTGTTCCTAAAGTAATTGTGTTGACTGCAGTGGGATTACATACATGATCGATTCCCCGTGCAAGATAAGAAATTGCTTTAAAAGGCTCTTGGACCGTTGATGTATTTTTGCTCCTAGCAAGATCAACAATATAAAGATTATATGACAGATCCAACCCTACTTGCTTTGAAAGGGGTATATATTTGAATTTAGGAGTCCAAGAAGACACATTTCAGATTTGGGGTGCTGATGAACTTTGGTACCTGGGATTATATGCTTGGTTCATTTTCTTTAAAAGTTTTGTTGTGTTTCATCATATTTGAATTAGTTATTGAATTGCTACTTGCTTAGCTTCTGTTGCTTAACATCTCTTTAAAGTGTTTCAGAATTCTGGATAATTATGTTCTGAACAGATGAATTTTCAAATTCAAAGTTGTTTTTCCAAGTAAGTGTATGCAATTGCTGTGGGATCCAGTCTCTTATTTAATACTTCAAAGATTTTGTCCTTGGTAAATTATAGTATCCATTGCAAGCAATATTTAAAGAATGACTTATGAGTACTGTTGTTTGTTAGTCTATCTATCAGAAAATGGAAGTTCTACTAAATGTACAAAACTAGAGGCCAGACTAAAAACAACTATAGAAATGAACAGAGCCTAGAAGGTACCTGCCTGGGGCTCGTGGGGCTGGCCGTAATTCCTTGTCTGGAAGAATGACCTTTAAATAAAGGTCAGATAGAATTGCACTGGAAACCTTGCAGGTGCGTAAAAGACGGCACTTAAGATATTATATTGCCAGTGGGAGTTGGCCTTTACTGTAAACTTCGCTGTGGTTAACATTTATAAATACTTGCCATGTTTCCCCTAGTAATATGTTTGAATCTTTTTATTTTTCTTAAGATTTTAACCAGTTTAACCAACCTGACTGTGCCGTTCTGTGCTACATCTTTATACTTTGTTCTTTCTTCTAGCATGTTGTTTTCTCATGTCGAACTCCAAATGTTTTTCTGTTTTCTCATGTTGAATTTACACTTCAAATGTTTTGAAGCTTTTTCTACGTCTGCTTCTCTAGTGTCTTCTGGCCTTGCTCATTCAGTACAATGAGTCGCTTGTCTCCTGTCTTCTTTGTATCTATCCTTCCCCAAAATCTCTCTTTGCATCTGTCTGATTGAACGTCATCCTTTCCACAAAGATACCATGACCGGCTGAATAGTTTACAAGGAAAATAAATACTAAGTAGAACAGATAGAGGACAAAGGAGAATTTTAGCATCCAAAGCGGCTTGGAAACCGAAGAAACTTTTAGAAAACCACCCTGTGTTTGCAGGAATAGGTCGCATGTGTAGATTTGTATGTGCACAGGAGCGCTCATGGTGAAGTCCATCTGGTTAAAAAAAAAAAAAAAAAATTACATTCTTACAGTCTGATCTTAAGACCCACTTTAATCATATGATGTTGGTATTTAAGACTCTAAATACCAGAAGTTAATGGGGCTTAGCCTCTTCTTGGCAAGTCTGTGCTGTGCAAATATACATGAACAAGGGATAACAAGCTGCCTCAGAAATACAGAGCAGGTTTAACAATTGCTTCACACAATATTCTTCCTTTTCTTCCTTAAAAAAAAAAAAAAAAAGGGAAAACAGCGTCACTCTTAAGACCTTTTGCAAAACAGTTTGTCACCTGTGCAGATCACCTAGCAAAAAAATCAAGGACTGCATAAATCTGCCCTCAAACAGGGCAGTAAGAAGAATCTTCTGGCGGTGCCAGTGAGAAAACTGGATATGACCACTGATTTTTTCAATACTGATTTCAGATCAATATTTAAGTGTTGAAATAAGAGGTGCCACGCTGAGAAACAGCAGCTTTAGAGAAAAGTAAAGGAGTTTTGCTTGGCATTCTGTACGTTAAGACTTATGCCTCAGCACACATCTTCTGAAATATTTATTTGGGTGTTCCAGTTATTTAACAGAGAGATCAAAAATGCATTACCAGACAGTGTAACCAAAGCGAATTTAAGTGAAGGACTGGTGTATAGGGTGAAGTGAAGGACTGGTGTAACCATAATTATGGGGATTGTGAACAGCAAAATACTGTATGATTAAATTTTTTTAGGTAAGTACCATGGAGGGGATTTTTTTCGAATAATGTGCAAGTGATTTGGTTTTCTAGCATTTTCTTCCACAGAATGCAAATGCTTTAGAGAAGACTCAAGAATCAGTTGCTCCGTTTTACAGAGGGAGATCAAGGGAACTGCAGGATAACAGATTCACTTTCTTAGGGCCTTCATACATGTCATCGTTCTTTATTTTTCAGTTTCCAAACCTGTGTCTATACTTTTAAATAAAATTGGGCCAGGAGGTGTTCCCTGGCCCTGACACCACGTGGCATGAAGTGGACCTTGCTGACCCTTGAGTATCTTCTGAGCTCCTGAGCCCCAAGAAAGTTATTTTTTTGGTGATTTCTTAGCCTTTCTAAGTCGGTGTCTGCAGTAGCACATGGGCTGCTTTGCAGGGAGTCATTTCAGCAGCATGAAAGCCTGCAGAGATCGGAGACCCCTGAGCCTCGTGGCACCTCATCATGGGCATTGCCTGGCACTGACCAAGGGAGCACACCTGGGGACATGCCAAGGGAACAGTGCTCCATTTTGCTGCCTGCCCGCTCTTTTTTCCTAGCAGAATAAAGGTAACATTGGAGCCTGTGCCGGCCCTTTTGCAGAAGGCCCCCAGAACTGGAGCCTGACCAGCACAGCTTCGTCTGGTGTCCCATCAACACCAAAGCTGCCTCCTCGGCTGATGGGTCTGGGAGAACAGGGGGAGCTCCAAGTGCCTCGTCTCAGCGAGATGTTGCTGTGGGCTGGGCTAGCACTCCTTGTGCGCATTCTGTTTTAATTCTTGTAGATGTATCCTTTTAGGTTCTGCATTTACCTGGGATGAATTTTGTATCGGTGAGTTTCAGTAAGCAGTCCTGTTTGGAGTTATGGTATTTGGGTACTAATAATCAAGAGATTTTCATCGGAGTTAATCAGATGTCTGTATTTATGTAGATTTCTTTCCTGTCACTTAGGCAGTGATGTCTCAGATTCGCTTTACGCTGGCAAGCATTAATACTGCCTTTGGAAAAAGTGGTTCTGCCCTTTTCATGTCCTGGCTGTTTGCTTCTGGCCCTCTGCCATCTTCCTCCTGCTGCTTATGCAAACATTTGCATAGTGATCCAGTTCAGAGATGTGACGGATGCTGAAACTAACCTCCCAAACCAAAAAAAGCTGGTGTTTAAGCTGGGTCGATGCTTTGTTCTGCTTCACTGTTCGTGTTAGTGCAGAGATTAAAGCAGTCTGGGGGCAGGAGTGAAGTGGTCTGGGGAGCAGGGGAGGGTGGGATCTCTTTTTCGGGAGGCAGTGGCAGTTATTGCCAGCTTTAAGGTAAGAGTGGAAAGTGGAAATGGAACCCATCAAATTGCAGATTGCCTGTTGGAGTTGGTCTTCAATTCAGATTTTCTTCCATGTGACCTTTCATCTCTGGAGAGGTGTGAAATGCATGGCGCGTTGGGATTGTAACCCCCATCTTCAGTTCTGTCTGAAATGCATTTTTGTTTTATTATTATTAGAAAAGACGATGCTTGATCTTCTCCAGCATTTTAATTTAGTAACTTGGCGAGCTGATTCTTGAGCTGATGTATATATAATCCCGAATAAAGCCGCAGAATCCAAGTGTTAGGAGCTCTGGCAGGTTTCACACAGATGGAAATCCCTTTCCTGAATAGTTTTTCTTCAGAGTTAATGATTAAATACCTCTTTCTAGCAGTTGCTGTTACTCTAACAGCAGACTTTTCTCACAGTCTTGTTAATGGCATTACTCAACCCGTAACAATGCTGCCTCTGTGTCTGGGATATTCCCACAGGTACATTTTTAACTCATCTGACAATAGCAGCCTAGAGGGCTTCTCCCTGCAGGCAACAGGGCTGTTATTGTGCAAATGAATGTTTATATAAAAATAGATTGTTCTCATCGTGCCTAGAAGCCAGTGACCCTTGAATTTGAAACTTTGCTCTGACATCTAGCCTTGTTGGCCTTGGCCAAGACATTTGATGCCTCTGCCCCAGCTGTATTTTAGAGAGAGGAGAACTAATAACTGTTGTGATTAGTCTGAAATGGCCACTCGTGTGACACATGGTAACAAAACCAAAATCCCACAGGCTGGGGAAGGAAGGGTTGCATCCTTTAATGTCCTTTATTGCTTTCCCTACCAAAAGTTAGTCTTGGTCTTAGGGCTGCATTTTCTTCTGTCTCGCCATATGCCCGGAATCCTGGGGGGAGCCTTTGCCGCAGCTCTAGCGTCATTTTGCTCCCACTGGAGAAGCTCTTGCTGTAGCAATAACCGGAGACGTGCTGCAGAGGAGTGGGATCTCTCTGCACATCCCTGTTCGCTTTGGGTGGTTGTCAGAGATGCAGTGACTGTTGGGTTTGCTCCAGGCAAACCGGACAGACACACCTGCACTCCCCATGTTTGCTGCTGCTGGCGTAGGATACAGTAGGGAGGAGACTTTATATGGGACAGATCTTTTAAAATAGGTTTCTATGTGTGTAGGGAGTGGAGCGATAGGATGAGGGGGCAGGGTTTCAAACTGGAAGAGAGTAGATTTAGATGAGGTATCAGGAAGAAATTCTTGGCTGTGAGGGTGGTGAGCCCCTGGCCCAGGTTGCCCAGAGAAGCTGTGGCTGCCCCATCCCTGGAGGGGTTCAAGGCCAGGTTGGACGGGGCTTTGAGCAGCCTGGTCTGGTGGGAGGTGTCCCTGCCCAGGGCAGGGGGGTGGAACTACGTGATCTTTAAGGTCCCTTCCAACCCAAACCATTCTATGATTTTATGTTCTGTATTTACCAATGTGAAACTAGATAGGAGGGCTTGTTCCTTTGCAGGATCAACAAAATTGCACATAGCCATAATTAAGTTGAAGATTCTAAAACATGATTTTTGTAGTGGGGAAGTGCGTTGTCTATCATATAATACATCTATGTTTAATGAAGATACCCTGGCCTGCATTTGTCCATATCAATATTTTAAACCCTTTAGTAAATATCAAGTTTATAATACTTAACATAGTTAAAAATAAATTTAAACATATATATTTAATAAATTCTTTTCATATGATGTTTAACAACCATAAGGCTCCAAAAAATGGATCAGTCTGTGGCTGCTCTTGCTTTTTTCCCTGCTGTGCCAGTTTGCGCTCACTGGAGCACGCTGTTCAGATAGTGAGTGCGCTCTGGGAATTGAATTTCTTGCCTTTTCATAATCTGTGCACTGTGGTAATTCCAGTCTTTCATAATGTGCTTAGTCTTTTCTTTTTTTTTTTTAAAAAAAGAAAAAAAAAAAGAAAAAGGCAATTAGACGGCCATGCTACTTGCCCATGTTTTTTTATTTTATTTTAATTTATTTGTAGGTTGTTTTCAACTCCTCTTGATGGTTGGGTGGTAACAAATAGCAGGATAAGAAATTCCTGCAGATTTTGTGAAAGTTGCTGGCTGGATAGAGAAAAAAAAAAAAAAAATTAAAAATAGCATCTGTGAGGGGAAGGCAGCAACCTGAGCTCAACTTATTTCATCTGACCTGTCGGCCTGAGAAACGTAACCCAGCAATAGCCATAGAGGCAGAGTAAACATCCAGGTGCTCCTGCAAAGCTAAAGGGCAAGGTGCTGAGAGAAAAAGTACACTAATAAGGGTAAGCATATAGACATCCTTTTATCTTTCATCTTCCAGCTGTTGTACACCCTTCCTGTGTCAGAATTGATGTTTAAGCGGCTGGAGCTCATGTTGGCTTTGTTTAGATGGTGGTTAGGGGATGTGCAGGGGCAGGGAAGGAGAATCATAGGATCATAGAATGGTTTGGGTTGGAAGGGACCTTAAAGATCATCTAGTTCCACCCCCTGCCCTGGGCAGGGACGCCTCCCACCAGACCAGGCTGCTCAAAGCCTCATCCAGCCTGGCCTTGAACCCCTCCAGGGATGGGGCAGCCACAGCTTCTCTGGGCAACCTGGGCCAGGGGCTCAACACCCTGACAGTAAAGAATTTCTTCCTAATATCTAATCTAAATCTACCCTCCTTCAGTTTGAAACCGTTACGCCTCATCCTATCATTACACTCCCTGATAAAGAGTCCCTCCCCATCCTTCCTGTAGGCCCCCCTTAGGTACTGGCAGGGGCTGGAAGGTCTCCCCGGAGCCTTCTCTTCTCCAGGCTGAACCCCCCCAGCTCTCTCAGCCTGTCCTCCCAGCAGAGGGGCTCCAGCCCTCCCAGCATCTCCGGGGCCTCCTCTGTCCCTGCTCCAACAGGTCTGTGTCCTTTTTGTGTTGAGGACTCCAGAGCTGGACACAGGACTCCAGGTGGGGTCTCCCCAGAGCGGAGCAGAGGGGCAGAATCCCCCCCCTCACCCTGCTGCCCACACTGCTGGGGATGCAGCCCATGACGCAGGGGGGTTTCTGGGATGCCCGGGGCTGGGACACGCTGGGAGCTCAAGGTACGGGAGTCAAAAATAAGGACCGAGGATGTAAGGTGGAGCAAAGACTGTCATGGTGGTAGTTTTGATTGTGAGTTTACTTCCAGGATCTTTGGAAATTTGTTTTTAATTCATTTGTTTCACTCTATACCAAAAGCAGCCACTGATGTATCACATTGCTATAACATACAATCAGCTTAACCATAGGAAGCCAAGATCTGTTGTGTTTTTATAAAATGAAAGAAGTCATCCCAGACAATCATATCAGCCACACCAAATCTATATTTTAGCTATATAACATCCTTTTGAACCAATGAATTGCCAATTGGGAATTAGGGATCTGGGATGCTAGATTTCCTTCTGCTGTGCAAGCCTAGGTAAACCAGGCTGTATTTTTCCTGAGATAATAGTTTTGGTTGTGGAAAAGTCTTTGGAATATCACTAGGATGAAAGTGAAACAGTTCCTAAAAGATAACAGCTTCGCTGTGGGAGCTATGATAGCAAGCGTCTCTGGTTAACAAATGGTGGTATCTTCCATTTCCATGCAACTTGAGCCAAACAGCGAAATTGCCCGATGGTGTCCGAAGCTTTAGGGAGATGTGCTTGACCTCTGCTCCCTGGCAGCATCTGCCCTACACTGGGACCTCTGCAGATCTAGTTTCTCCAGTGGTTAGAGTGTCTTGTTTAAAAACGGCATTTAAATGATCTGCTTCTCCATGGCGCTGCTGGGGCATCGGTTCCATTCCTTTTGCCACTGTAGATACAGTCTTTCATTATCCTTTCCATGGTTACTTGTGCATTTTTATTCTCTAATCCAGAAAATTAGGTGACTTGTGCCTTGTTGATGCGTCTCCAAGGAGTTCTTTGTCCCACTATTTATTAAACTTAAGTGCTTGATACCTGGGAGTTGGTTCTTCAGCTAGTAATTTCCCTTTGCTATTCCATCATGAGGCATTTCTGGGTAGTTTTTGCATGAAAATCCACTTGCCAAAACTGTAGGAAGTTTTATTTTCCCAATTCAACTCTTTATTTGTATATTATATAATTGCAGTTTACTGCTCTCTGTCAGAGGAGTATAATCCATCACCCTGGAATATATTGTGCTCTCAAATGGCTTTAGGGAGACACAAACCGTGTGATGATCTTATCACTGGCCTATACCTCTTACGCTCTTAAATACTGTCTATCGGCCTACTGTATTTTGGCGTCATGTGCTTTAGCGTTGGTAGATAAATAAGGAAGCCATTGAAATGTTTATGCTTTTTATTGACTTTAAGGCGCTTTGGAGAGCAGCATTAATCTACAGTTCAGTGAAGCAGTAAGAAAATGAAATACTCCCTCAAGAGTTTCCTTTTGTAAATAGAGCCTTGCATTAAGCTGCTGTGAACTGGCATGCTTTCAGATTTCTGAATGCACTGTTTTTATCTTCATTAGTAATTGTAGCTGAGGGTAATAACACTGGAATTGTCCTTCATCAGAAATAACAGTAAGGCTTGATGATGTGGGTATGTGATGTGCTTTGGAAATGCTTGCCCTTGACCTCAAGCTTTAGGCCTGCCTCGCCGCTGCCTGTCCTCGGGTGTGAGCGCTGCCTCCGACATATGGTCACCTTAAAATGCTAAATGAGAGCGGTAGCCTTTATGCCCGCTCTATAATCATTGCGGTACAAGGGACCGGACGGCGAAGAGGAATGAGTAATCTGGTTGTGATATTTAGTTGGCTCAAACTAAATCATGAAACACCGTGGTAAAAAATGTTCTCTTAGTCCCTGCTGTTTGACTATATTTACTTTGGGGGATCTGACTATGAGACCGTTATAAAACCCATATATTTGGATATCTCAGTACAGTCACCTGTTATATGAGTGACCGTGGCCAATAAAACCCTTCTGTGTTTTATTTTTGCTTTAATGTCTTCTTTTAATATGGGCTGACAGTGGAATTGGTTGGTTGTTTGGGTTTTTTTCTTTTAATTGATTTTTTATTTATTTATTTATTAAAAAGCAGAGAAGTTGCCTTGGGAGGTTTCTTATGGAATATATGAATTTTTTCTGGCCTCTGAAAACTGAAAAAAGTACATGGTTACCAAGCGCTGCAAAGTTTATGGTGGTATTTTCAATTTTTTCCAGTACACATATTTCCCCATTTTTCAATAGAATAATAATTTTCATTTCCCAGGGAAACTTTTAGTTTGTCTTTTGCTGCTGTAGTTGGAAAAACCCAGAAGGAAAATGTTCTGCTGCTCCTACTGTGAGACCTCTGAATACAAATGTCCTTACTTTGGAATAAACATTACTTTCGTTTCAGCCTAATTTATACCACAGATTAAAAATCTTTCTAAAAATCTATATTTGAGTACATATAGTAGCCAGATTTTGGTAGTGTTGATATTAAAGGATGTTGTATGAGCCACAAACCACAAAGTGGCATCTGCATCTGTCTGGCTCCCTGTAGTATTTCATTTTTTTGGTTGTTTCCACTCTTTGAAAATACTGTCTTTTATTGAAGCTTTACCTGTAGAGTTTCTCAATGTGCAGGATGATGTTACTTTAGCACTCATTTTTCCTGAAACGTCTTTTTGCACTGGGGGAAGTAGGCTTCAAAGCCAGATCTAGTTCTAAGTACAGTTTACAAGAGTGCTATTTAGCAGAGAACCTGGTAATTATGCTGGGCTTTTCTGGATCCTTTGGGAGGTTGGGTGTGCCTGGGAAGAAAGGGCATCTCGCCTTTTATTACTCTTTTTCCTTCTCTTGTCCTTCTTCTTCTGTAGTAAATTGGTAGCCAGATTTATTTCCATTATACTCTGCCTACCCACATAAATTACAGGAGGAAATACAAGCAGTATAAAACATATAACTTCATTGTCAAATGCATGTTACTTCCAAGAAAGCAAAACCTGCAGCTGATTCATTTTTACGACTTTAACTGTAACCTGTCTTTTTTTTTTGTTTGTTTTGTTTGTTTTGTTTCTGCTTTGTTTTGGCAGGATAAAAATCTTGAACATGCCTCGTAGCCCAACATCAAGTGAAGATGAAATGGCACAAAGCTTTTCCGACTATTCTGTTGAATCGGAATCAGACAGCTCCAAAGAAGAAACTATTTATGACACAATTAGAGCAACCGCAGAAAAGCCAAGCAGTAGAATGGAAGACAGTCAGAGCAACACATTAGTGATCCGAATTATAATACCCGATCTGCAGCAAACGGTAAGGGGTATTGCATTACAATTAAAAAAAAAATTAAATTATTAGCTGTGCCAGCTTCAATCTGCAGTACATCTGTTCTATTTTATGACAGTTTTTTAACAAATTACAGGCAAAATTTATGTCCTGTTTTCTTTTAATGTCTAAATTTTTTCCCCAATGGTATGTCTGACTGATTGCCTAAACTAAAGGCACCGTCCCATCCAAGAGAGCGCGTTTAGTATGTTAACTTGATGAAAGCTGTGATCGTAAAGCAAAAACCTGTCTGATCTGCATTCGGAGGTGTTTTGGTGCAAGAAAGAGAATTAGGCATCTAAAATCTCATCAGAAGATGAAGGTTGAACCCCAAAATCACATTATCTCTACCAAAGACACATACATATATAACCTCATTCTCTTCTTTAGTTTCTCTTTTCGTGAGATAGTTTGTGATGGACACTAGAGTGGGGTCTAGCAGGAGGTCATCAAATTCTCTCTCTTTACCGTATTAGTTGCCTTTCTCTCTCATCCTCCCGTGAAAAGATATCCTTGTTAGACAGCTGGTGGGTTTTAGAGCATAAAAATCAGGAAAGAGAAGCTCAAATAAATCTTTCGTTCCTCCTTTGCTGCTATGCCTTTACTACATGGTGGTATTTCTCAGACTTGCACCCAGAGAAATCAACACACTCTGTTTGGAGGAAGAATAAAACGTGACATCGTACTGTTCCACAGTTTTCACAATGACATGAAATCACTATTTTATTCTCTTCCACCTCCTGACCACTTGTACTGGAAATGTATCACAGAGGGTAAAATGAACCTTTTCTGATTTTTCTAGAGGAGTCATTTGCAAGGTAACTTCTGGACTTGTGGCTGTCTCTCACATCCCTAAATCTGTTGGATGAAAATAGAGGCTTTTCAACAAAAGGTTTAATCGCTCGTGTCTTACAGAGAGAATTGGACAGACATTTGTTAAAAAATGCCTGATTAACTGAGTAAATGAGGGAAAAAAAGTTGCTTTTTTTTTTTTTTTAATTAAAAAAGATATCTTGACTGTTCCTTACGTATTAGAAATCTACAGTCCAAATTCCTTGCTCTTTCTCACAAGGAACTACGAAGTTGTATTTCTTTTATGGTTGAATGTGTAACATTCAACGTCTGCAGTGTTACAGGCATCAAGTAGGAAAAGTTTGCTGTTGTAACTTTGTAAGTACAAGAATCCCTGTCCTCCACAAGTGCTATGACAGGAATAACAATCTTATCCCGGAGAAGGTCTTGGGAGTTACTTACTGATTCTCTCTAGAACCTCAACCTGTCCAAGTTTGTGATTAATTGTCTAAATTACCCTGGGCCTCCCTGAATGCTATTGTCGGGTTTTTCAATTGATGGTAGGCATCAGACTTTTTTCATTTCAAAGATGATTATAAAAACACCGTCTTTTTATGGATGTGTGCTGCATACATCACTCCATACTGACATTTAAGATCTACATCGTACTGTGCTGCCATTGAAGATCTATCTCAGATGAAATTATTCCTTTCTTTTTAATTAAGTTCATTTTCAGAATGATAGAGATGGCCTGTCTACAGGCTGACAGGGAAGAGCTGTTTTGACAGTGTGGCCTCAGGTGTGGTTGTAGATCTCTTTTCTTAAAGCCCAGTCTACACACAGTGCTGCAGAAACCCAGAGAAACCTATGGTGGAGTTGGGAGCATTCTCTCTTAAATTCTTGTACTTAAAAAAAAAAATCTTTTAAATGAGGATTTCTGCTGAAATTACAGTACCATTAGTTTATATGGTGTGAGATTAACCTCTCTGAAGAGGAAGTGGTGTGGGAGCCGAGCTGGAGAGGAGGGTCCTCAGCGGGCAGGGCAGGACTGAGGCTGCTGTGAGCCACACATGGGATTTTGATTGAATCCTGGCTGAAGCAGCCATCACCTTGGGTCTTTCATTTCAGTGTTGATTAAAATACTGAAATGCGCTGTTGTACATCTTAAATTTTAAAGGATTTTGCCTGTAGTGAAGTCCCCTGTCAAGACAAACTCTGACTGGACATGGTTAGGGTTTTATTGATGATCGTACCATCATCATCTTTGATGCTGTTCAGTGCTCAATGAATACATCCAATAAAATGGAAAGATTAGCTTTACTTGCTAGCTTTGCTCTGCTGTTAAAAATGGAGAGATGTTAGCCTCCTGAAGCCCTCTTATTTCATGACTTTTTTTTAGACCAATAATAAGATATTTATTGACACTATTGAAACAATTTTTTTTAAAAAAAACTCATTTTGTGCAGGAAATGAAATAAATGGAAAAGTATTTTTTGGTTTTGTGTTTCATTTGTTCATTTATATTGCTTTACTTTTTGCACTTTCCTTCCTTTTCAATAAACTCTTAATGAAAAGTAACTCAATGGTTTTAACCAGTTCTATAGCAGATGGTCTATTTCTGATTTAATTTATCAGCCCACAAGCTCTCGTACAGAAAAGTGAAATCTGGATTTAGGTTTGCAAACAGGAAGACTGATAGCTTACATGTAGCATAGCAAAGATTGGAGAAGATCGTATTTCATGAGCTGTGTTGTAGCTACCAGCCAAATCCAACATACACCCCGTTTGCTGTATAATTATAATTAATTTAACATAAGAGGTGTTTAAAATTAGTCTGTTTAATCAAAGGAGCACGAAATGACATCATTTAGTTTTATGTTTTTAATTTTTATTGCTTTTTAGAAAGTATGATCAAGAATATATTTGCTTAAAAGAAGGCAATTTTAGGGTTTTAGATAAAACTGAGCCCACTGGGAAGCTTTAAACCCCAAGTTAAACTCACTAGGAATAAAAGTTTGCTCATCTGCAGTGACTGTGGTGTAAATCACCTTTATTTCATTGCATGTATGAGATAAGCAGCAGGCATCTTAAGTAGGATGTGCTGCTAGAGAAAACTTTATTAATTATCACCCATTGCAGAAAATGTTGCCCTTTTATTCTCATTTCAGAATGTAAAGAGAACATAAACCTTGACAAGTTCATATGAAGCTCTTATGAAGACTTACTTTTCGGTTCTTATATAAATTCTTTTTTGTCTCTTTTTCAGTTCAGATGATAATCATAGAATCACAGAACAGTTTGGGCTGGAAGGAACCTTAACTAACTCATCCAGTTCCACCCCCCTGCCCTGGGCCGGGACACCTCCCACCAGACCAGGTTGCTCCAAGCCCCGTCCAGCCTGGCCTTGAACCCCTCCAGGGATGGGGCAGCCACAGCTTCTCTGGGCAACCTGGACCAGGGGCTCACCCCCCTCACAGCCAAGAATTTCTTCCTGATACCTCATCTAAATCTACTCTCTTCCAGTTTGAAACCCTTTCCCCTCGTCCCATGGCTCCCCTCCCTGATCCAGAGTCCCTCCCCAGCTTTCCTGTAGGCCCCTTTCAGATACTGGCAGGGGCTGGAAGGTCTCCCCGGAGCCTTCTCTTCTCCAGGCTGAACCCCCCCAGCTCTCTCAGCCTGTCCCCACAGCAGAGGGGCTCCAGCCCTCCCAGCATCTCCGGGGCCTCCTCTGGACCCAGTGTATTGAAACAATGCTTTGTACAAAGAGTAATTTCTTATTGCTTTTGTGCATCATCTGTATTCAGCTGTCATCCTTAGCACAGGAGGGTGGAGAATATTTAACTGAGTGACCGAAAGATTAAAATGAGCTCAGTAAAAATACTGAAGGAATGGAGAGCATAGAAAACCCTCTGTATTCACAAAGGTGTGCATAGGAGAGTGGGTAGAAAAACTATATTATCTGGCATTTAATTTCCTGATTTAATGAGCCAGGAGGCTCAGCTTTAATAGATTCTTTATGGAGGCAGGACACAGGTGTAATCTCTTTTGACCAGAAGCTTATTTGCAGTGCATCCAGCCCAGAGGACTCTGGCTTGATGATGACCCCTACTACTTGCTATTGAGGTGGAAATGGCAGTACCTGTCTGGTTCCTCCTCTCTTTGCTATAGTGGTGCAGGATTTTGTGGCAGCTTGGGCAATATTCAATTGTGTTTGCCCTTAATGTGAGGATGCTTCATCCCTGGGGTAGCAAAGATCAGTGTCATGTTGTCAGTGGCACTGCTTGATGACAGATCTGCATCTTTCCTCCTTGGTAAGTGAAGTTGCAGCAGTCAACAGCCCCCAGCAGTTTGACGCCCAAGGCGGCTCCCTACCTTGTGCCTAAAGGTGTCGAATGTCTTTTGGACACGTAAAACTGGTGAGCTGATGTGTTTGCTCTTTCCTCTGTGATGCCTGGCATAACTGACCCCTCCCTGGGCCTTTTGGGTTTGAATCCAGGATAAGTCTTCTTGTATCCCTTTCCTTTCTCAGCCCATGGAGGAACATCACAAGTGATTCTGCCTATGACTGGAAGGAGTCTGGTTCTTCTCCAGTAGCTGTCATCAAGAAAATCTCCTTTGCATGATATTCTGACAGTGAGGTCCAACCTTTTGTGCTTAGAATAGCTCTTTTTCCCAGACTTGAAGATTGGATCTGTCAGCCAGATTTGAGGAATGTTTAAGGAATTCCTTGTTTTAAGGAATGTTTTCATTATTTTATTATCAACGCGTGGTGGTTGTTCAGCTTTTTTGTTTTGTCCTCTAGTTATGCGCTCCCTCTGGGTTATGTTTAAAATCAAAATGCTCAGATTCATATGTTTTATTAAATTCTGAAGCTGAGATGGGATTGGGTCTGCTGAAGACTTCTTTGAAGTGCTTTCTGCCCATCTGTTCTGCTGCTCAGCTTCAGCAATGAGCATTTACTAACTCTTCCCTCCCCTGTTTTTTTCTATATTGAACTTTTCATGCAAAATGTTGTTTGGTAAGTGGCAGTTTGGTAAAGTAACAGCTTAAGTTGTAGCTACTTTTTGGTTTTCTGCTTCTGTATTTCTTTTTATACTTTTGTGTCTTTTTTTACTTTTTCTAGTGTTTATTGACCTTCAGGATTAAGAATCTTTTAGTGCTTTTCTTTCTTAAAACACTTGTTTAGGTTGTGCAATTTTTATCTTACAAAGGTAGGAACCCAGTTGTCACAACTGGAGCTTGAGTCACTTTTTTTGCTTAAATTGTCTCCGTTTTCACTTGTTTCCAGTCTGTACTGACACCTTCTGCCTCAGATCTATTCCGGGTTTATCCTTTGCAACTACTCACAAGTATTCTTCGGTATCCCGTTCTGTGACTGATTCTTCATTGCCACTTTCTGTTGATCTTCCTGCTTTTTGTCTTCAGTTTGACAATGGAAACATTGTGGGTGCTGCTGTTCTTATGCCCTTGATCTGGACAGGGGATCTGACTTCCTCATGACGGTGTGGCCAGACTGGTTTTTTTGACCTTTCATCTCATGAAGTGTGTGTTTTCTGAATGCATTTTGATGAAGGAAAGCAGTGCCTCCAAGAATTAAGGTGAACACCGAGCGCAAATCAAAATGAGCGACTTGCTGTATTTTTTTATGATACCCGAATTTCATTTGCATTTTCTACTTTTTGGTTGTCACATGTTTAATATTGCCGTCTTCTATCGAAAGGAATAACTTGTATTTTGATATTCTGACAATCACACTTTGGAGGCAGCTGTACAAACCGTTTGTCGTGGTTCCTCTGTTGTAGCGCAGCTCTCTGTGATTGACAGCTTCGTGAGTCTGATGAAAAAGATGTGTTGGTTGATAAAAATTTTGAACGGATAAACGTTATTCCTCAGAGATTCTGTATCATGAACATTATTCCCATTGAATTCATATCTTCCCTTTAGCTGGAATGGGTGAGCTATATTTTTCCCTTGCTTCTAGTTAGTGACTTTCACCAGTGTGCAGGAATGCAAGATAACAATTGACCATGTCTCTCATGATGCAAAGAGCTTTAATATCAAAAACATGGGTCTTACATTTCAGCAACCGATGTTGACATGCTGTCTTGCTGCTAGACTTGAATTTTGAGTGGCCTAGTGTCGTTTTGACAGTGATGGTTTTGAGCCACTCAGGCCTTCTGTTTTGGTTCTTATTTGAAAGAACTGTTGCAGTTTTTATAGTGTATGTAGCCAGCCTTCAAGACAAACTATCGCATTTTGTCTGGTCTTGGGATGCAACAAAAAGGGTGGAAAGAACAGATCCCACATCTGTCAGTGCAAAATATCTTTATGTTTCATATGTGTTTCTGTAGTTCTTTGCCACTAAAGTATCCCTATTTTTTTTTTTTTTTTTTTTATTTCATAATAAGTCATTGAAGATTAGATAAAGTTGTCCAGCTTTTTTGACTCAACTACTGTCTCATTTCCTTGTGGTCACCGGACCATGTGCATCTAATGAATTCTCACTTATTTCGTGACTAAAGCAGTCTGTGTGTAGATTCTGCTGCGATTCAGCCGATGTTTTCAAGTGTGGCAGTAGGTGATGACTCGTCTGCATGACAGAGATGATGACTGTGGTGGTCTCTGTTCTGGGAGGGCTGCTGAGGGACGGAGAAGTGGTCCAGGGGAGGTATTCCGGGGCAGGCTGATCTAAAACACACCCTATGCAGCATTTGAGTGGTCCTTCTTATCCTCTTGTTCAGCAGCTGCCTCTGAGAGAGTGGGAACAACCTCCATCTTTATCCTGCCTGGCTTCATGGGAAGCATAAATACACTTTTCTCACTAGTTTCACTTATCCGAGTCTGAGGAATTTTGGTAGGAACCAGTTGTTCATTTATTGGTTTGCTTTTTACATCATTGATCTTAATTCACTAGAAATTACTAATGGGATCAACATTTATTAAAGTAAGCACATTTTTGTTTCTTGTGTATCCCTAGAAAAGCAAGGGCTGTGAATAAATTAGGTTTTGAAATTACTAGTTTTAAAGTGTTTCCGTATTTATTCTGCCATTGGGGACTCTATAAAATATTGTAGCTAATGTGGTAGAAATATAATAGTGCTATAGTTATTGGATAACTCATTTTAAAAAAGCCTTTGAGCTGCAGCACAAAAGGAATCCCTCACTGCTGTTTCAGTCCAGTGAAGGTGGTTAAACTTACGTCCCGTCCTCATGCATTAGACGAACGTGCCAATGACAGACCTATGGACAGCAAACTGTCCAATTTCAGAAGATAAATATTGTGCGTTTCTGCAACGTGTATAAACACCATAGAAAGATTTATTTTCCATAGAAATATATTCTGAGGAAATTGGAAATTATTTATAATTTTGCCAATACAGCAAATCTTCGACAATTAGAAATACACACGGTTATCTGCAATATTTGCATGCAATCAAGGACAGATACAACGCAAGAATAAACCAAGCAAAATTGAAAATGTTGAATTCTCAAGGTGCATTAAAAGAACCAGATTTAGTTGAACTGTGATCAGAAGTTAGTGTTTTGTATTGTTAAAATCAAAGCAGTGTCATAAAAGTCGAAAAATAATTTCTTTCATGTAACATTTTCATGTAAGAAAGACTTTCCTGGAAAAAAATACATGTAATTTCAAAATTATCTTTGCTTCTTCCCATTTTAGTAGCATTTCTTATACTCTTTCAGGACGTGTGGATAATGACAAGTCACTGCATGTTGATGCAGTGGAGAAGTTAAGCTTATAACGTACATTGTAACTGACAATTTTTAGAGTTGCTGAAAACTGCAGATGTTTGAATCTGAACTTTGTATTGAAGTTTGAATCCATGTGAGAGTCATGGGGCAAGTGAGGTGCAGAGCTGAGGGAACACAGGGATGTAAAACAGGTTGCCCTTGCTGCTAAGTCAGTACCTTAACTCCTGGGCTGTTCGGGAATGAAAATGGTGTTTATAATGTTCTTTGGCTCCCACTCTCCTTCCCTCCACCATTTAAAAGCCCCCAGCTTTTCAAAAACACCTTGATATGTAAAATACGTAAGGGGAACGAAACCTGCTTCCTAGACAACTTTATTTGTGACAAAATCTAATATGTCATTTGTTTACATTTTTATATTTTAGACTGTAAAGGATTAAAGCTATCTGTTATTTCCTAGGCCAAAGCATCACCGGAGCACAGTGCAATGAAAGTTTTATCTCTCTTCCCTTACATGCCCAAAAATGTCTTAACATCAGGACTTGAGCCATATCTGAAAAAGTGCAGTTTGTGCAGGAACTGATGGAAGACAAACCAAGTGCTAATTTTTAATCATTCATGCCCAGGCGCAGTGCTGTTCTTCCTTGGGCAAACCCCTGTGAGATGCTATCACGACAACTTCAGTGGCACTGCTGGTCAGCCACGATAAATAGAGGACATCTTAGTATCAGTGTCTATTGATAGTCCTCATATCTGGGGATTAATTCACAGAAACGGAGCCAAACTCCTCAACTTCAGTATGTCGTGATAGTCAAAACCAGCCGGTCGTCTCTGCTCTGATAAAGTGTATATATATATATGGAGGACTGGTTGACTGTAGTGTTTGCTTAGTTAAAAACAGTTGGAAATTGAAAGTCCTTCATGTCCTGGTTGTAATTTTTATTGTTGAAAATATTTGCCACATAATATTGGAATAGTCCAGAAGACACTTTGAACGTATGAAATATTGTGACTTTGGACAGGACAAGGGGTAATGGTTTTAAACTGAAAGAGGGGAGATTTAGATGAGATCTGAGGAAGAAATTCTTTACTGTGAGAGTGGTGAGCCCCTGGCCCAGGTTGCCCAGAGAAGCTGTGGCTGCCCCATCCCTGGAGGGGTTCAAGGCCAGGTTGGACGGGGCTTGGAGCAACCTGGGCTGGTGGGAGGTGTCCCTGCCCAGGGCAGGGGGGTGGAAGTAGATGGTCTTTAAGGTCTCTTCCAACCCAAACCATTCTGTGATTCTATGATTCTGCCTTTGAATCTTCAGTTCAGATTCTCTTCAAATTCAGAAATGAAATACTGAAATGGATTTGTTATTTGATTTGTGTATATGGGATCAGAGATTACTTTCAGATGTGTGCAGAGCTTGCCAGGATAAATACGTTTCATTCTAAAAGACAGACTCCAAGCATTTTCTTATGGATGGCCTCGAGACTTTAAAAAGATGCCAACAGATACTGCAGAAGCAGCTGTGGGTAAAGTTAAAGGAAACACTTTACACTTATAAGACATATGCATAAGACATCAGTCTTATTTTTACTTGTTCTTCTGTTCTTTTGTGAAATTGTTGTGGTTGAGACTGGGTTATCAGGGCAGCCTGGAGTCAAGTGGATGGTTAACATCTTGTAATATCCCTTTCACTTGGCTTTTTGAACAGTTTTGCCATGGAGCTGTTCTCTTTCTGAAGAAGAATATCATCTCTGATGTTTGTGGAAAGACTTGAGATCTGCTGTTTTTTCACAGTTCTTGTGCATTAGTTATTACAGAGGAATGTGTGTCTGAAATGTAACTCTGTTGATATATATTTTGTCATGGAATTTGAAGGTTTATTGTGTATGTGTATATATATTTATGACACTTGTAAATTTTAGAATGTATGATACTATTTAAATGCTTTTTTCATTAATTAGATTTTTTTTTTAATAATTTCTCATTGCAGAAATGCATTAGATTTAACCCAGAAGCTTCAGTGTGGGTTGCAAAGCAACGGATTTTGTGCACTTTGAATCAGAGTTTGAAAGATGTCCTGAATTATGGACTCTTCCAGCCTGCAAGCAACGGTAGAGATGGGAAGTTTCTGGATGAGGAACGACTTCTTAGGGAATACCCACAGCCAGTGAATAAAGGAGTTCCTTCACTTGAGGTATTTGTAGATCTAATATCTGAAACATTCCTATCCTGATGCAAATTATACAGAAAGTGTATTTGAGGTTTCTACACGAATTGCATTTGGGAAGTGGTTGTCAGCAAGTCTGAACTTGAACCCTTGCTCACATCACTTGCTTAGTGGAGCTGTTCTATGTGTTATCCCTAAAAGAATCAGTCCCTCCGGGAAATTTGATTTTGGAGTTTTCCTCTGCTGAGGACACAGGAGATATATCTTATTCTGTGATTTAATAAAGAAGTGTAACTTTCTAGATTAAGCTTTTGGATCTTTACTTAGTTTTGCAGTAGTAGGGTAGCAGTTGCTGAATTATCAGCCTTTGCTTTCTGCCAAAGAGAGGGTCTGTCTTTCTTGATGAAGCCATTTATTATTTTTTTCCCCATCTTGTTCCCTCTGTGCCTTCCTTCAGAGTCCACAGATTTCCTCTGGCTGTCTCCTGGGAAAGCAGTAAGGGAAGAGAGGGGGTGTACGTGTGAAGCAGTCATGCGTAGACGCTGGAATTTCCCCCCTCTCCGTTGCTCGTGCAGAGGCTGTGCAGCTGGGGGATGAACTGGGCAGAACTATTATGGCACTGGGTGAACACGGAGCAGAGCCATATCGCCCTGAAACGCAATATAGCAAGAAACTGGGGCATGAAACTAGTATTTAATTAATTTTGATACTGCTTGTATGGTGGTAAATCAACCACTAATAATCTACAGTTAATAGACTTACTCCACTATAACAGAAATCCAAGAAAAAAAACCAACAGGGTCCAGAGAAGGTTTCAAGTCCTAACTTTTCTAGCAGTTTATTTCAGAGATTCAATCACTGATGTCCTTATTATAGCCATGAGCAAAATAAATATCCGCTTTATTTTTTTTTCTGTCATGTTGTTTCATGAGTGTTCACTGTTTGCAAAATTCTTTTCACCGCAGCTAAAGGATGGCAGTTCAGGGGTTAAAAGTGGTCTTGTGAAAAGCTGGTATTAAAGCCTCATTCAATACAGTCTCCCTGTCCAACAGACGTGCTGCATTCCTTGAATTCTCCATAGTAGAATTAGATAATAGTAAGTTGTAACTATATAAAGCCCATGATTTTTGCCATAGATCTTCCTACTCTGGCCATAGGGTAAAATATGAGTAAGTTTTAACCAAAAAAAAAAAAAAAAGAGGGAATCCTCTGAACCTCATTCGCAGGGCCAGTCCTGCTAAACATCAGGAGAACTATTCCCATGTGTAAGTTCTGCCTATGTTGATTAAGGGTTTTTTCAGGAATCCCTTTTTAAAAAAAAAAATTGTGAAATGCTAAGCTGATATTTTGAAATATGTATTTTTTTTTGTTTAACCTGCCTTCCCAGTTCTTCTTTCTGCCTGAGACTATAAATGAAAGTGCACAGATATCCTTAGGGAAAAGCTCTTTTCACTGTAATTCCTGATTATTTATGTAGATTCCAGATTCTCATTTCCCATACACCTCCACTGATTTCAGTATACTTATAAAAGATCTGAGTTTTGCTTACATGAACTGTAAAAATATGATGCCACTACGTTAAGCAGAGTGCTGATTGAATATTTGAAATGAAATAGTAAGCCTTTTTTTTTTAAATTTTGCCTAAATGTACGTCATCGTGGATACTTTCTGGTAAGGTCAGGAAATTATGTTACAAGTTTTTAAGCAAAATAGGACATTTCAAATTTATTCTGTTTTTTTCCTCCCTCAGTTTCGATACAAGAAAAGAGTGTACAAACAGTACAACCTTGATGAAAAGCAGCTGGCCAAGCTTCATACGAAGGTACGCCCAATTTACTGGACAAGTTAGCAATTGCCGAGGTAGCAAAGTAACGTGTCTGAGAAACTGGAAGTAAGCAGGAGTTCATCACCACCTGGGCCCATTGCTGACCAACAAAGAGTATGTGCTTCCAGCACCAACAGAGACGTGTGAAGTGTGAGCTGGGATTTTCTCTCATAGAAAAATTCCCATGTTCAACTCTTCCATACGTATACAAGTAATTTTAAATGAACCTTACTTTGTAAATATAATGTGCTTTCATGCAAAAATGCCGATTTATGTCTTTAGACTCATTTGCAGGTCAGAATAATAATAATGATCACCATACACCATCCGAATTTCTTCCTGAATGAAGCTTTCACTCATATTTTTTCCTTAAAATTATAAATACTAGAATCTTCTTACTGTGTTTGGCTTTTGAACGTTATAAACCGTAGGGTTTATGCTCTCAGTATAAAGTCAGGTTCTCCAGGAATGTGAATTAGCTACTGTTCAATGATGTCAATGGTTATTGACAGCAATTGACAGAATATTTCACTTTTAGTCAAAATGTTCTTTTTAAAATTAGAGGATGATTCATTTGTCGCTCTTTGTTTCAGGCAAACTTGAGAAAATTTATGGATCATGTCCACCATCTCTCAGTGGAAAAAATCACAAAGATGTTGGACCGAGGACTGGACCCAAACTATCATGACCTAGAAAGCGGAGGTCAGAACAATAAAACCAGCAGCATGAAGTAGTACTTTGGTACTACTTTTGTCGTTTAACCTAAATTGATTAACAGGCTGAATCTCACACATTCTTTCTGTTGCCTCCTAACTCCAGGCTAATGGAATCTGGATGGTTTTGCTGTCCAAAGGAGAAAATTGATAATTTATAATTTTCTCTGAGCGGTATTTTAACTTAACATTTTTAAAGCAAATGTTCTTTATTTTATAAATTTGTTCCTCTTTTTTCAAGTATGTGCTATTCTCTTCTTTAGAAACGCCCCTAACTTTGGCAGTTCAGCTTGACAATACAGTAGAAGTGATAAAAGCTCTGAAAAATGGAGGAGCGCATTTAGACTTTAGAGCCAAAGATGGAATGACAGCTCTGCACAAAGCAGCCAGAGCCAAGAACCAAGTAACCCTCAAGGTAAATGCTTTCAGTAGCAAATTATACATTATTTTATAAAAATATATACATAAAGGAGAATGTTTTCAGTTAATTACTGTTTTGTCCTCAATAGAACCTTACGTATGTGCTTGTTCTAGTGCTTTCTTACGGCTTTCAAATTTTAGGATTTGCTTTCAGTAAAGGGCCTCTTAATTTCTGATTTTTTTTTTTTGGTAGGAAGAAAAAGTGGTGAAATTTAACCTTATTCATTGATACGTTGGGAAAGATCTGTCCAAGGAAATAGGAATAGCGTTATTGTTGCTTATCGCTTTGAAAGCAAATGCCAGTGGCATGGATTACGCATTATATCTTAACACAGTTTCTTCTGTTTTCTTTTGTATTTTAACAGCTACTCTTAAATCACCTTGATGTCCTAGATTAAATCTTATGTTTATGGCTTTTCCTTATTCCCTTTTGACAGATATTCAAATTCCATGACATTTTTGATAAAGCAGCTTGTAACTGAAGAGGTGAATGTGCTGCAAAGGTGACGCAGCATTTTCAGAACTGAAATTTCTGAACTTAATGATGGGAGGATGGAAATTGGAAGTTGCCGCTCATCCTTTCCTTGCTATCCCCATAGATCCGTTCAGATCCTAATTCTTTCATGGTCATTCCTTGCTTAATTTACTCTGTGCCGCGGCCCATTCTATCCGCTTTTAAAGAAGTGAGCAAAAAATAAACATTATGGCAAATATCAACCTTGTAAATACTTTTTCAGGTAGAAAAGTCCCTTTATAGTTAGATGCCCTTCCAAAATATATTTTTTCACAGTTCGTGATTGCTTTCAGACCCTTTTAGAGCTTGGAGCGTCTCCTAACTACAAAGACAGCTGTGGCCTGACACCACTGTACCACACCGCTGTTGTGGGAGGGGATCCTTACTGCTGTGAGCTGTTACTGCACGAACACGCTGCAGTCAGTTGCAAGGATGAAAATGGATGGCAAGAAATTCATCAGGTAGGAGAGTATACTTTTTCTTTGGAGTTGAAGCTGCATGAGGAAATGTGCCGTGTGTGTTCTATGGTTAAATGCTGTTTTGGAAGGCCGTTTGGATATGTTTAGTCCATGCACATACAAGTATGGAACGACTTCTTTTTTCTATTTGCTTATTATTTTGCATCCTGCTATGGTGAATTAGAAGTGGAAACTGTTCCTGTGGAGTTCTGTCACTTTGAAATCCTGTGGTTACTGTGGATTTTGCTGCAGAAATTGCACTACTCATATTTATCTCATGGACTCTTGGAAGTTCAGCATCCTGTTAGTGGCACTTCAGTAAAAAAGCGTAACTCAGTCTTTTTGTTAGATGCCGATTTTAGTATCCCTGGTAATGCTTCTTGTGTGTTTGTCAGAGGTAATTTCTTCTTTCCCTCTGGTGAACTTTACAGGAAGATTTGGATGCAAGATCCTGCTGCTAGGATCCTTCAGTATGTTGCACTGAAGGATGTTAAACTCTTATAAACACACAGTTTGAGTCAGTTTTCATTCCCTGCGTGTGTGGAAACTGGGATTCTACGGATTTTTGTTTTGCTGCTTGTACATGGGGTTTCCTTTCCTTTCTTACATATTCAGTGTGTGGATACAGGTGGTAGCGTGCTCTATAAAGAAAAATTATTTAAAAAAGTAATCTTTTGAGGTTCATGGTACTCAGGATACCTTGAGCCAGCTGTGGTGCCAGAATTCATCAGGCGCTGGCACATCTCCTTCAGCTTCACCATAGCTGTTGGAAAAGGAGACCTTCCTCACCAAAGACCTAAATTCTGTCTCTTAAAAAGACCTGTAATGTTTGGTAAGGCATTTTCTGAAAAAAACTTCTTCTTCGAACTGTTTTATCTTGTCTTCTCTAGAAACGTCTGAATATTATGCAACAGTTGTGTAAGAATGCTTTAATTGATCTCCCTTTGCATAGCAATGTACTCAGTAATTTACAAAGTTTAAAGATTCTAGGAGTCCTAATGTCATTACAGCTGTTTTGTGCCTTTCCCCTGTATGGATGAGTTTGAATAATCATAAAAAATGGAACTGATGTAGTATAATCAGATAATAAAGAAACGAATAATCAACCTTACAGGTCTGCTTAGGTAAATCTAGGCTCACTTTCTTTTTTGTGCACTAATTTTTTTAGTACACAACTTCTTGTCTTCTTTTCTTCGAAAGAAGTGGGAGGTAGCTGTGGTACCCAGGTTTGGGTGGGGATCTGAGCTTTTTCACTGTGTGAGCGTGTTCAGATCGAGGTCATGTGGATTCATCTCTAGTAGGAAAAAAAAAAAAGGATTAATTTACTACCGTCGTTTCGGAGGATGTGGAGGAAATGGATTGTATAGGTCAAATAGTACCCCATCTGGACTCCCTGAAAATACAGAAAAAAAAATCCCTGTTTTGAAAACCCAGCCTCATACACATACGGCTATTATTTCTCATAATGAAACAGAGCTTTCCAAACCCATTGTATTGGTTGTAATCCTAAATAAATCAACGCTTACATCTGGATTACGGGCAATCTGTTTTCAGTAATCAATAATACAAGCATTCCTCAGTGATTTAAGTAAGATGATGGTGTGATACAATCACATCTGCTGTCGTCTGCATGAAGAAGGCAAAGTTACCTTGCATGGCAAGGAAATAATTGGTAGAAAGTATATTTTTCATGTTGCTAACACAGTCTCTTAACTGTAGAAATTAAGTTTCTGGGTTGCCCATATAGTAAAGGGGAAAAGGTAAAGTGACGGTTCATGCTGTGCTAAGATACTAAATAAAAAGGGTATCTCCTGGAGATAACCGTCTCTCTCTGTTGACCATACTGGGGAGCCCTGGTGAATGGTTTGGACAACTCACCTACCATGCGACCTCTGTAACGAGGGGAAATGCATCTCCCCTGCGTTGGTTCTCTTCCAGTGCCGCCCCATAAGCTGAGTAAGTGCTATGGTCAGACTGGCAAAGAGGAGGCAAATCCCGCTCCAGCAAAGGAAGCCAAGTGGAGAAAGGGCCTGATTTTAGCCCAGTTTATTGTAGTAAGAATAGAAAGTTGGAATCAGTTCTTGTATTTTATAAGTTATTTTAATATTTACATCCTCACATTCATACCTAGATGTCGAGAGACTTTTGGAGACTAGACAGAGTTGGCAATTTTTAGGTAATCGCCTATTTGCTTTAATCTCCTGGACAGTCAGAAACAACAGTTATGGTTTGATACTGATTCTCCCTTTGCTTGTTGCTGGATACTTGCTTTCTGTTGCCTAGTGTTAAAATGTTCCTGTTCTAATAACAACTAGCATACTGTTTTGGCAAATAACTTATAAATGAATAGACTATGTAATATAACACTGTTTTACCTCTTTTTGTGTGTTGAAAATGGAAAATAGAGGAAGAAAAGGTGTAATGGTTAGGATACTAGACTGGGATTTGGGATGTGATTTGTGTATTGAGCAACACACTTAGTTTTTCTCATCCAAATTGCAACATGTGTAGATTTGTAACTCCCACTGAAGTCAGTGGTAATTAGGTACCTAAGATAGAGTGATTGCCTTCGTATACCTGTATGTCTCAGCCTAAATTCCATGTTATTGTGCAGGAATGATACTCATCTGAGATGATATCAAGTTAAAAAAAATACAGATTGGGAGGCGCTCTGTTGGTGCGCTATAGAGAAGAAGATAGTCAAGTAAATGAGACTGATGAATGGAAATACTGTCATTTTTCTCAAACTTATTTCATAATCAGGACAGTTTCAAATTTCACTGGAGTCTCATTCATAGAGGTTTATTTCCAAGTATTCAGGGTCTACAATTTCATTTGTGTGACTGATAAAGTAACTCTTGAAGATGTTCCCTCTTTTGGATCAGTGCCCTGTGTATACTGTGCATCTACTTGACATCACAGAATCAAGAAGATTATTACTTTGAATTTTGGCCAGATTTCCTCGAACTGTTTTCACCCCTTAAAAGGAAGCTTTGGAAATCTGATCATCTGCGGTGCCATCTAGTGGGCAACTTTCCGAAGATTAGCAGGACAAAAGCTTCCATATTCCGTTAGTCTGCTCGTCATGTTTGACAGTTAGGAATATTAGTGGATAAAAAGTGCCAAACTTTGTATTTTCTCGATCCCTTAAACTTCCATTCCTCAAATAAGCAGATGCTTAAACTTACGCACAGACTTGCTGTACCTGAAGTGCACACAGTGGTGTTTACAGGCAGGTGCGCACATCTGGGTGTTAGTCCTCCTGTTCAGTCCTAAAAATTAAACCCTAAGTAGAATGTCATCTTCTCTGCTAAAAATCCTTACCTGGAACACTTGCGTAGATTGTATAATAACCAAAATACAAATTCATCTCTTCACAGGCTTGCCGATACGGACACGTCCAACATCTGGAACACCTCCTCTTCTACGGCGCCGATATGTGTGCGCAGAACGCCTCGGGAAACACAGCGCTGCACATCTGCGCCCTGTACAACCAGGTGAGCTGACACACGCCGCCTCTGCTGGCAGAGTCACACCGTCCTCCTTGAGTGACGTCAAGATCCCTGGTGGGAGCTGAAGCATGCCTGGGGTCCCCTCTGCATGCGGAATTGGGAGGGATGTCTTGCTTTCGGGGAAGATGGATCCAGAGAGTCCAGTCCCGTGGAGACTGAAAACCAGTGCTGTAAGAGAATGATATATAGCCAGGAAAAAAAGGCAGAATTGAGGTACAAATGCTAAATCTTGTACACCCATCCACAGAAACAGAGGCTTGTTGAGTTTTCTGTTGAAGAAGTTCACTGGTTTTGTGATAGGCTTTCCCGAGATGCTTCCTCGCTTTAAATAAATGCATTTTGGGATACATTTCCCATTATTATTGATCCATAGAGGCAAGCTACACTGAAGAAGAGCGTAGTTCATTATTTTTCATTTGTTGTATTTAATATGCAGTGAAGTGTTACAGCTTTTAAACAGTGGTCTTAGAAACTAGGAAGAACATAACTAAAAACTATATTATTAGTATTTTATTCACTGATTACAAATAGGGCTACTCATTGGAGGTAGCGAGAGTATACATATTAATTAGAAAATAAAACAACACCTTTTTGTATCATATCTAAATATTTGTTTCTTATTCAGAGTTTATTGCTGTTTTGCTAGAATTTAAATTAGAATTAAATAAGAAATACTTGGTGAATACTTGGAAATATATCTGTAGATTTTGCAGAAGATACTGGATTCTCTGCTCTTTACAACTTGTGTAGTCATTTACAAATATAGAACCATTTGATTTGATAGCATTTTATATTCTGCACAGGTGGGATGGGGAGCAAAAGAGTTTTACAACTATGTTAAAATACAGCACGTATAATGTTACATTGAATTAGGAAAACACAAGTCATGAGATGTGACTGTAACTAGTGAAACATCTGTTAAAGCATCTGCTTCTTAATTAATTACCATCTTATCTTTTTTCAAAACTCTTGTCAAGACAGATTCCTCAATTAGGTCTAAAATACCCCCAGCTTCTTAAAAAATACAATTTTGGGAATAATTTGACACTTTTCAAGACTGTTGACTTGATGCACATGACGATATAAATTCATAAAGAGTCTGGCCATACAAATCTTCTGCATTGATGCTGACTGTTTGAAGTACACAGGGTATCAGTGGGAGCCAGTACCTCCACGGACTGCTGCTTTCCCACTGTCTACCAAGCGTCTTCAACAGGCTCTCAAGCGCCAACATCAACTAATTTAAGGTATTCGCAATAGTTTCTTTGCTCAGCTTGGGTGGCTCCTGCGACTGTAGGCATACGAAGCTTTTTGCAAGTTGGTACATGTTACAGTTCCTAGAAAATTTTGCAGATAAATGAAATTCACCTTCATATCAACAAACATTTTGCATTTAGGCTTCACATCAAGAGCTTAACATGTAACTATGGGCACTTCTGTGGAAAAAGAAATATTTTAAAATATTCACTTTAACCTCATTTACTTCACTTTTCCTGAGTAAGAATTTTGAGGCCTGGACCATAATGCATGTAAAAATATTAACTCATCTTGGATTTTTTGTAACCATTTTATTGCTGTGTTTCCATGACCATAGTTGTTTACAAGACCATACACTTTTAGCAAAGGTTATGCAGTATGATGCTGAAATTAGAATAATCCTGTAGAATGACAGTATTTTTCATGTCGAGATGTGTTTTTTCTCCTGAGCTCAGTGGAAAAAATTATTCTGTAGGAGACTTAGAGACTCTAATTGAGGTTGCATCTACAGATTTGCAAATATTTTCATGGTCATTAAGCTTGGCTTCGTGAATGGAAGTTTAGCATCTTGTCACTATGCTGTTGTGCTTCTGGTTTCCTTAATCAGGTATATGTGAAAATCAGGTTTGTTTTCTCGGGGTGCTGTGAACAGTAACCTGCTGTTAAAAATCAGTGTGCTGACTTTTTTCGGTGTCCTTTTTATTGCAAATTTTTATTAGGGAATGTGGAAGGAAGGGTGTTGGCCTTTTCTGGATGGAGAGGGTGGGGAGGACAGCAGTATCCTTTTTACCTCTTGATTCCTGTAGATGGAGTCATTACCCATTTGATTTTTCCCTTCCAGCCTTCCCTGGGGGATTTTCTTGGGATGCTTTCTGAAGTTGGTAATTCTGTTTTCCTGAGTATCAGCTGAGTGCTGATCGGAATAAAGTCTTGATTTTTAAGGTTATTTTGTGGCCATCTAGTAAATGAATAAAATCTAGACAGATCTTTTGCCTGTGTATTTTGCAAATAACAACGCTGGGATGAAGTTTGCTTTCATTCAGTCAATGGATCGGATTCTATATGAAAAATGTTTAGTGTTGAATCAGATAATTAGCTCTCAGACAGTAAATTGGATCTAATCTGTTGACAAGCCCACACTTCTCTGTGAAATTGTTTTTAATCTTATGAAGTCTAAAAATCTGCTGCATATTCAGTTTATGTATGATATAATGAATGAGCAATACTAAGCTCTCAGTATCAGGAGTTACTAGCTTCTCAGGGCAAAAATATGTGCAAACAGGAGTTATGGCAGCCCCTTAACAATGGAGAGCTCTAAAATGTGGAATTTCCATTAATTTAACAAAGGAAAAGTAATCAAAATAGTTTCTGGTGTGACTTTTTTGTGTATTCTCCTGGTTTGTTGCCCTTAGTATTGGGGATGAGAAAAAAGGCAGAGAAGATGAAGCTAAGAATGCTTCTATTTCTTTTAAAAAGATAAATAAACAGATACAGTACTTCATTCAAAACAAGTTTCTTTGGGAATTCTTACGCTGAACAACTCTGAGCACTTTTGTCAAAACTTTCCTTATCAAAACCATTTAATAAATAAATCACTTTGCATGTTTTTTGTTACGCTGCAGACAGCTTAGTTGAATTTGTAAATCATGTGGAGTTTTAAAATGTGTAATTCTTTTGCTTTTTGTAGTGTTGAATTATTTTCCAGGTATATTTAGGACAACTTTATGTTAGAGGAGACTTAATGGGATTGAGAATCTGCTGGGAGAAATTAGAAACCACAACAACAAAAATTATTTTCAATCATGATTTCGGCGCATTCACTTATGACTCAGAATCTAGTAAATAAGCATCATTTCTGCCACTGAAATAGCTGAATTATGTGATTGTTTTCTCTGGCTGCAAATTTACTGGTAAAAGTGAAAGGTAGCACATTGAAATATCTCATTAGGTAGAACTCCATAACACAACAGGACAAGAAATCTGGGAAGCACAACAAAATTAACAGGAATATTTATGATGAGGAAACATAAAACCATTTTGTTTCCATAAGGTTTACATAAGGTCCTAAGATGAACGTTAAAGACGACAGGTAGGAAATACAGCCTACATATGGATCATCAAATAGTCTAGGATATTGAGAACTGTGCCAGAACCACAGAGGATTTCCAGCAGGTTACGGTCAGTCGTATTTTACAGCAGTGCAGAGTACCAACTTATGCAATGCACCGTATCAGTCCAAAAAAATTGGTTTTAAGGGATTTCATTTGCAGATTTCCTCAGTTTGGAGGGCCTGAAACCATACTTTTCTCGTGATGGAAGGGCTGTATTCGGTTAGTGCTGTAACTGTCAGTATTTTTCAGGGAAAAAAGAGAAGGTAAGACTGCTCAGTGCAGTGTGTATAGCCAGGCCAAATAATTTCAGGTATATTAAAAAAAAATAATCGCATGCTAAATGTTTGAAATTGAAGATAGGTTGAAAAAAAACAAAATAAGTGCATGCAAGTGGTAAAACTGCTTTATTTAATTGTTAGCAATAGAGGAGGATGTAGTTCATCCCAGGTACTGCTTCCTGTACTGTGAACAGTTCAATTTTTCCTACAAAATAGGCAAAAACCACACGAGAGTCAAATTTCATTTTGAACTGACACATTTTCTGCAAAATCTGATTTTTCATATATGGAATTTCCACAGTACACTTTCTTAAAAATTTAGTAAGGCGTTTATCTCTCACATTCCTCTCCATTTTTTTATACTGACATATTGTTTCCACACACTGCAAAAGCAGCTAAAGCCTTGTCATATTTAAAATACTATTTTAATAACTTAATTTATCAGATTATTTATTTATTTTGTTTACTTCTTATCTGAGGAAAGTTATACCAAACAGCAACACGTCTTATAGCCACAGTATCTCTTTCCCTGGAGGGGTTCAAGGCCAGGCTGGATGAGGCTTTGAGCAACCTGGGCTGGTGGGAGGTGTCCCTGCCTGGGGCAGGGGGGTGGAACTAGGTGATCTTTAAGGTCCCTTCCAACCTGAACCATTCTGTGATTCTGTGATTTAGTAACTAAAGAGCCTTATTAATAAGTTTACTCTTCTACCTTTTTCAGGAGAGCTGTGCAAGAGTGCTGCTCTTCCGGGGAGCCAACAAGGAGATTAAGAATTACAACAGCCAGTCTCCATTTCAGGTAAAAAAAGAATATTTCTGGTAAAAAAAAAAAATATTTCCCCCTGCCCTCCAGAAATATTTGCAAGAAAATCTCACATGACCTTGATTTTGTGGAGAAGTTAATGCTGCACAAAGCTGAAAACAACTGTAGAGTAAGAGAACTATTTTTGGAAAGATTACTATTTTCTAGGAAGAGAACTAGGTTTGGAAACTGTGGCTTTTGTGTAATGCAATAAGTGAAGATGTCCTGGGATAATGAGGAACGAGAGAAAAACATGCTCACTCTTAGCAGTTGCTGCGACACTGTCAATGAGTTGGAGAATTCTATGAGCTGTTGATGACAAGACATGAAATGACTGGTGTCCTGTGGTCGGATGTGCTTTGCTTTGCGATGGTCTCCAGTCCCATGTAAGAGAGACCCGAGGAGTGACCGGGCAGCTGAGCTTTGGTTGGCCCCCGTTGACTTAGCCAGAAAGAAACTCTTCCTTCCTTGGATGTGAGGCCAAAGAGCTGGGCTCAGTTTCAGGGATGGGGTTGATTTAACGCACTGTCAATGGTAAAAGTTGAAGCTGTCATCTCGGTCTCCAAAAGAAAATGAAGTCTTTCTTTGGAGTAGTCAAAACTCACTAGATTTTTATTTATTTTTTTTTTTTCACCGTCTTCTTATATTACGGTACTTTCGGAAAGCTTAATTAAAAATCCAAATGGAAAGTAATTGTTTGTCCAAAGGGTTGTCAGGTATGCCTGACAACCTTAAGCCCTCATTTCTGAAGAAGTCTTAATTAGCTCAGATTTCAGAGAAACATTCATAATGCAAACTGACATGTGAGAAATAGGGATGAAAGCTGTAATGTTTTAAGAAAAAGGAACAGAAAGAACGTTTTTCAAGTTACAGAAAATGGTGCTTCTGGAAGAACGATGGCACAGTACCATTAAAAGGAACTGTCCTGTTGTGAAACATGAGGGGGCTATTTCCCAAAACCAAGTAGTCTTTCAGCCAAAAGAAATCCTGATTTACCTTTGCTTTTTGTATCTTTCCCGTCACATCCTTGACCCACTTTGGATAGTGCTGGCATGGAACTCAAGGAAGGCTGCCTTTTCTCTCTAGCTTTGAAATAGTTGGAATATTAACTATGTCCCATGTTGGCTCGACAAAGTTTACGTGTGGATAACGCCTCTGAGTTTCAGTCTTTTAAAAAACCCTCAGCCAAATATGTCTATATCAGTATAATTATCTCCATATTTTGAAGGTTTTCTGGAGGTAAGTTGTGTATCTCAAGAGCTTGAGAGTTCTGCTTGCATGTCCCAGCCAGATCATTGTTTACTTTTGGGACCGTTTTCCCAAAATTGGGGAAACAGTGCATTAATAATTAAATTTTAGGCACCATTTTTGGGCTGCTAATAGTTTGCCGTCTAAATTTATGCTGAGCTCAAATTCACCTAAGTACTATACTTATCACCGTACCTTAGAGTTATGGAGCGATTAGAAAATGGAATAAGAGAAAACCCTAATTATTGGAGGAATGGGGTTCCAGTGTCATCTCTTTACTTTGAGAGATGAGGTTATATTATTCCTTTTTGTTTTAGGATTTTATGTGGGGAGGGTAAGCGGCAAGTAGAATAGTTTCCATTTGTCTTCCTCTTGGTGCTGACTGCTGCAACATTCCTGTTCTTCCTCTTAGAACAGAAAAATACAGGGGAAAAAGGCAGAAAAGAAAATCTTTGTAAGAGCTGGTGCTGGTAATTGTAGGGCTTTGGGAGGTGAAGGGTGACTAGCCAGAATTAAATAAAATCAAGTGAGTAAAGGAGACAGAAGAAATAATTTCAAGAGAAGGGTACAGCTGTGGAAGTGCACTTACTGACCAGGGAACTGTCCCCTGTCCCTATGGAATAAATTTTTTTATTGTTTATTGTATGATTTTTATATGTTTTTTATTATATGTTAACACTTCTGATGCTTGGGCTTTTGACTGGTCATTCTCCACCTAGTAAGAACATAAGGACTGACAGTAAGAGTGGCTCTTTTTTTATCCTTTCTAGGGCCACATGCTTTAAAAAAGGAAATTGCTTTCCATCTTTTTGCTCTATGGAGTGTTACTTCTAGCTGTAGGGAATGTAGGAAAAGTTCTAGTTTTTCAAATGCAGCAAGCAGAGAAAACCCTGACGCCAGCACTGCAATAAAGCAGCATTAGAATTAATTCTTTGCCATCTGTCTGTTGCTGACCCAGTCGATCAGACACCACAAGTGGAGCTGTTATAAAATTATGCAGAATCCCCTTGAGTTAATAGGATTTTGCATATTAAAAGTGTTTACTCATGTAATCAGTAGCAAGGAACATCGAAGCATCTCATATGTACATAATGAGAACGGTTGTAGCTGCAGCATCTATTCCTTTGAGTAACCTCCATTGTGTTCTTTTCTCAGAAATCTAAAAGGATGATTCTTTTGAATTGCTGCTTAGAAAATTGATGATGTGAAAACTGTGCTATTCTGTAAAACAGAAGTATCCCGACATGGAGAAATTTGTTGCTTTCAAGGCCTGCCAAAGCTTTATTTATTTTGATGAAAATGAGCAGCAGAGTTTGTATCTAGCATTAGTGTCCTATGAATGTAGTGTAATTTTACCACCAAAAAAACCCCATCTGTGCACGTCTTCCCTTCTCACCAAATCGCAGTGCTTATTAAAACAAGCATGGGTTTACCAGATCATATGGAAGGCAAATTAATCACGGCTGAACTCTGTGCCACTTAATTCAGGTATCCCACACGGTGTACACAACTCTGCCTGGGACCTGGCTGTCCTTTTCAGTGTCTAGCGCAGGTAGTGTTGGAATGGCGTGGTCAGGTGTCGAGGCCATGAAAAAGCTTGTCTATATTTCCCAATTAAGCACCTAAGCTTTTATTGGCTGCCTTTGAAGAAATGTGTTTCATCCTGACTGATTACTGGGGTCCATTAGGTTAGCAATCAGTGTTGAGTATGGGTGATGTCACCCATAGCCGAAAGTCTGGGTGTGACTGTCAGCCTTGATAGATGGTGCTGCTGATGGGATGCACTCCGCAATAACAGAATATGGGTCAGCAGGCATTTCTCTGTGGGGGTTTTTTTTTTTGGGGGGGTCCCTCCCCCTGCTAATAAGCATCAAAACACTTGTATGGGCGTGGGGTGAATCTCCTCCCTCCGTGTATGTTCCAAGCAGATCGGGGCAATTCCTCCATCACCGTCCTCGGGCTGAGCGTGAGAATTCTGTGTGTCCTGTGCATTTTGGTTAAAGGCTGACTGGCAATTAGAGTTAATGTGAAACCTGTGCCACATCATTATACTGTATTACCACCTCTGTTTATTAATCACTTATCCATCCTGTCTTGGCTGGGTAATCGAAGTACCTTACACACTAATTATTCTGTGCTAACAGATGGGAAAAAAAATTGACGTTACAGAGCTGGAAGTGCTAGCTAATAATATACTGGTATATATATTGTGCTTGGCCATTTTTCTTTTGAAGTAACTATAATCGGAGCGGGTCTGTGCTTTCATTCGTAGAACTGAACTTGGATGTGCCCTCAACCATGTCTGCTGTAAGTACCGCTGATGCCTCCACAACCATTCATGCCTTATGCTGGAGATTGCTGAAACAGTGTTTGCCACCAACGTACGGTACATCGATTTACAGCTCTCATAAGCTGGCTTATGAAATCCTGAACTGTAACTTCTGTTCCAGCTATAGGTTAAAGTTTCCAGTGGCTTTAGCGTTTTTTTTGATGTTACCGTTTGTATTTTATTAGTAAAACCTCACAAAACATCCTTGCAGAAAAACTGTGATATCCTATCAATGTCCATAGCTAAGTTTCCACACATTTTATGTTCTCCTAGATTAATGTAAAATAATTTCTCACCTATCTGGCAAATATTAATCCAGTAACTCAGAAATATCAGAGTTTTGCAGTGTTCACAAGCTGTTGAAATTCTGTTGTGTAAGTTAAAATGAACATACACCTTGCTTATCGTGTTTTTCCGTTTTCTTTTAGTGAGCGGAAGCTCTATGCGAATAATTCATGTGTTTTCATATGGGCTATAAAGCGCTTTCAAGCTTAGAGCTAATAATTAGTGGTTTTTGAAGCATATGTGTTCAAATATACAGAACTAATCTGAGGTGGCATTTAGTGACATCTTTTAATGGCAGAGTTGTACCTGAGAATGATTGCTCTTGGATGTACCTTATTATTGACCACTGCGGTCCCAATTCAGCATGGGTTATTAACGCGCTTAGGTGACACAGCTGGCAGGAGGAGCAGCGGTCTCCCAGGTCCACTGCAGGTAGAATTGTTCCTTTCAGTGTGTTGGCGGTACATCCATTTTCAATTGCTCATACTTTTTGCCAGATTTGAATCATTCGAAATGAAATTTTCCACGCCTGGTATCTCGGGCGGCATTGTTCGGAAAAACAAAATGATTCAGCTGTTTCGGAGTATGGGTGAGGGAAAACATGTGTTGTTTTGCTCATACGGAAAAACTCTGTTGACCCACCTCTCCTCGTCCCATCTCCCCTGTTGTGTTATGTTGTGTTGTTTTGTTTTGTTTTCTTTAATTGCCCTGCATGCTGTCAGTGATCTCCGTGTTAATAACGTGGCACTGTAAACCAGTTTGCAGTCTGACTCAAATACAGGGGCTCCAAAACCAGGCTGTGTATTTGGAAGCTGAGCTGGCTGGGGGGAATAGAGACAGGTGCCATCGGGGCTGGGTAAGTAAATATGGAGCTTGGAGATGGGTGAGAAAACACAAAACCAGCTGAGACTCAAAAGAGTAGAGTGAATGGAGCGAGACCAAGATTGATAAGGGTCTTGTGGGGAAGAGAAGCTCAGATTAGAGGGAAATCGTGACTGACTCTATAAAGAGGGAGCTTTCCTCGGGCAGTGATGCTGGGGAGGAAGGCTCGGACTGGAATGGCTGAGCTGGGAGGCCAGGGAGGATGGGGCTGTCACAAGGTGGAAGGGTGTGCAATGCTCCCAGCCCTGCTAGTGGTCTGGAAAAAATGAATCTCGTTTATTATCCAGCATATCACTATAATGGCTTCGCAAACCCCAGTTTTGCTTAGGTTGTTATGATTTTGAATTTCATCTTTTTGATGAAATTTACAGGCAAAGAACTTTTTCTCTGGGTGTTTTTTTTTTTTTTTTTTTTTTGTCTCTGACATATTGTTGAAAGGGTGAAACTCTGAGCAAGCTAATTGTAAAAGCGAAAATCTCTGTCCAGTGCCTCAAAAAGGCATCTTTACAAATACAAAATAATGTTTTCTCTTGATGTTAAAATATGTAACTGTTGTGTTAATGGAGCGTGAATTACACAAGGACTTTGTCTTTGCCATTTATTTATTTTCATCCTAATTCCTTTCCTGAAGCACCTGTGTGAAGAATGCCTCATTGAATATTGTCTATTACTCTTTGTGTGTGTAGCTTTTTTCTCATTATGCATTCTACTTTTAGTCAGACTTTTAGCTTTTTCCAGCTTTTGTCCTCATTTGAGTCAAATAATGGAATTTATTCATACTGGCTTTGGTTGTTTTATATTTTTTTATGTTAGATCACTGCTTGTGTTGATCAGTTACATTGTGTTTTCCAGTACAGAAATAATAGGTAAAGGACAATCTGTCATGGAAGAATGTACAGTCTAATTTGCACTTACTCATTATTTGTGATATTTAGATATTGATAGGAAAAGATTTAAGGTTTTAATCATGTAAAAACCCCAAAAGTGCTAGAACAAATACAATAAAAAATTCTACAGAATGGCTTTTAAGACTGAGACATAGAGGTATTAGTCAGAGTTGCATTTGGCGTTCGTAAATCTGCACAAGCCGCCATACCAGAACAAACTATGGATTTTTCCTTTAAAAAGAAAAAAGTGTATCAGTGTGTATATATGTAGACATACTCAATGTAATTTCTTAAAAAACATAATTAACATTAAAAAAAAGAAAAAAAGGAGAGGTCTCATGGTGATATATCCAGATGCAAACAATGATTATTTGTGGTATGTTTTCTCATCCCTTACCTTGGAGTGCTATACACACCGAGGAACACATGTTCTCATTTGAGAAAAAGGCTTTTTGGGAATTTTACACATGGCTTTGGGCATATTTATGCCTTTGTGGTGGTGATATGTTACCTGTTAGGGTACTGGGGGAAATGTTGCCAAATTAAAATATTCCTGAGACTAGAGATACAAGATACTGTTCCAATAACCCTTCTAAGAGGAAAGTGCTTGATGGCAGGTTAGAGGTGACCTCAAGTGTCGGCAGATTTCCTCCTACTGTCAATTTTGAAGTATTGGCAAACTGTTGGGCAGACGCTTCTCCTTACTGGCACATGAAGTACAATCACCAAAGGTCAGTATTTGGTTCATTACACAGCTGGTGCCAAGCCAGTAACAAAGCAGAGCGTAATACTCTTGTTGAAGACATGAGGCAGCAAAGATGCCTCAACTACTCTGAAGATATTGCAACTGCTTTTGAAAATTCAGACCTCAGCCTAGGGGACTTTCAGCAATGCTCTCCCTTGGCTTGATAAGGGCTGGATATAGTAAGAGATCCAGGAGCAGAAAAATCCGTATGAATACAGAATTGGGTTAAAATCCATTCACCTCCACCCAGGGATGGTTTGCGTAGTGCTGGCTGATGGCTCCTAACCTTTGTCATAACCTCTGTCGCTTCTCAGAAAAGCAGACAAATGTAACTCATATATAACAGATATATAACTCATATGTAACAGATATAAAGAAATAATATGATTATCTTTTGTTGAGAAAGGCAAAATATTGCCACGCTTGGAGATGCTAAAAATACTTACTGCAGAATGTGTCTTTTTTTTTTTAAAAAAAAAGAAGCTTTTGTTGCTGCACTGTTGTTATGTGACTGTAAACTTATGGGGGAGTGTCCATGAGACCATCTTTTGCATCATGCTCCCTGTAAATGATCCGAGACCCTTTTTTCTTCCCCTTTGTGCTTTTTCTCCTCTCTCGGGCAGAGGTGCCCAGCTGAAATGCCTCAGGTGTTCTCACATGCAGCAGGATTTCCCTGGGAAAAAACAGTCTCTGAGGTCGCTAGGAGCCAATCTGTTTGTTTTTCCACCAAATGGGTAAACTTCCAAAAGCTCAGAAGCGACGGAAATTGGGTTATAAAAGGGAATGAATTAAGCAAACTAAATTGTAAGGGTCACTACCAGTTCTTGCCTCAAAGTAAGAAAGGCTCGTGCGCGATTCAGACGTGATGAGTTGTCATGGGTGAAGTTGCAAGAGGCAATGGCGATTTGTACAATCTTAATTTAATTGTAATATTTTGTCAGCAAGATTGAATATTGCCCTTGTGATTTTATTTATACTGTATTCTAGAAGAGAAGGCAGCAAGGGTAAGTTCTTAAATAGCCTGATCGTAACTGAGCAGTCACACATAGCGTGTTCTTATCCTTGGAGAAAGGTCAGCTCTGACAACTGTGTGTTTTTTACTGTAGCTATCAAAGCACTGTAAATCTTGTCATTGGAAAGGCTTTATTTCATTGTTGTGTCTATCGGAAGAAGGTTTTGTATTTTTATTGGTTTAGGACAAATTTGGGATGAATAAATGACATAAAGATACCCCATTAGTCCTAAGACTGGAGCTATATGAACAAGATTAATATAAAATGCCCATTGATTTGTATTACATTGTTACCAGGGGTTTACATGTATTGAAATGGAAATGCTAGGCACCATATAAAGATGTGACAGATATCCAGTATTTTTTTTCTCAGCGTTCTTGCGGGAAAGTGCATTGTATCAGACTGCTCCAGATTGAACTGTGGGAGAGATGAGAGATGTTGTTCTTTGAGGAATCCTTGATTCCTGTACCTGTATGTGTGGTATAAGAAGGTTAAACCTTAGGGGAAATTTGTTTCACAAACCATAGATAAGCATGCTTGTGGTAATCTGCTACATTTAATTTTTTCTTATTGTTAAACCGTGTTATTTTGAGATATTAATACCATTCATTTTCTCTATAAAATGTGTAATACCTTATTACATTTTGTATGCTGCTGTTATGTGTGTGTAATAGTGCTAGTGACACTGATTGACTCAGTCAATAATAATGAACCAGGAACATCAAGAGAACCTGAAATCCGCTTTTTGTGCTGAGGCTGCTTCTGCCATGGATGACCAGGGTGCCCAGGGGCGTCCTGCTCTTGTCCTGTGTTCCTCTGTCTGCTTGTGTCCAAGCAGATTGTCACAACTTCAGACTAGACAGAAGGAAGAAATTTTTTTTACGCTGAGGGTGGTGAGACACTGGCCCAGGTTGCCCAGAGAGGTGGGAGGTGCCCCATCCCTGGAAACATGCAAGGTCAGGTTGGACGGGGCTCTGAGCAACCTGATCTAGTTGAAGATGTCCCTGCTTATGGGAGGGGCATTGGACTAGATGGACTTTAAAGGTCCTTTCCAACCCAAACCATTCTATGATTCTATGAACTTACACTTGCGTTTCTGGGCAATGATGATATTTTAATTTTGTGTCCATGCGGTGCTGAGCACAGCCTGTCAGTGTGGCACTTCAGGCTTCCAAGTACAGATGAACGGTCATAGTGAGGATGGACAGTGATGTGGTGCCATGTTCTCTTGCTTTTACGTGACCGTACAGGCTATCGCCAGAAATCAACGCTGAATGTGGTGTATGAAGGCACGGACTCCGGCTGTGATAGGCACGAAATCGTTTATTGCTTCTCAAGCCTCGGCTTTTATACCCAAGCTCTAAAACTTTCCATGCGCCTGCTAGGCAAGGAAACGCATATTTCAGATCACTAACTCAGTTGCCTTATTCAGTTCCCACCAAGATAAGCACGCGAAGCTGTTTTCTTGTTCCATGTTTATATTGAACCAGTTCTTCTTCGTTCCATCCGTATCGATATCTGCGTTGCTGTTTCTGTGTGCTCTGCTCACTGTGTCCTTGGCCGTACGCAGGCCTCTGCTCGTAGATCTGCCACAGCTGAATATCCCAGTGAGTTCTTATTGCTTATAAAAATGGAGGATCTGTGCCTCTAGGACAGGCTTAACATCTTGCATTGCTATTTGGAGAGAACATTCATGACAAGCAGTTGGCATATGCTGCCGTCCCATGTCCATCTTTATGAGGGTATGTTATTGGCATTGACTTTTACTAGACTGCTGTTTCCAAAGGTTTTATTATAGTTAACCCCCAGAATTTGGAACGAATCCACCAAATGTATTAGGTAAAATAATCATAGTATTTTATGAACCTGACGCATTTTATCCTAAGGGCTTTCCAAAAGCATTGTCAGCCATTTGGGTTAGCAGTCGAAGCAACACTGTATTATTAAGTGTTTGCAGAATTGAATCCCACGAACAGTTTTTACTGTGAAGTAGTGGGCAGTATCTGCTGCCTGCTGTGAGTAGGAAGACATTTTTCTGAAAGTGTTTGGGGAAGAAGCTGCTAATATAGCACATCTTGCCTTTTCTATCAGGTAGGACTGTCTTCAGAGGTGAAAGTTTTGACCCTACAGCAGCACAGACCTATACACGCTTTAGCTGAATGTTCTATGTAACCTGACGTTGAGCGTAATTTCAAGGAGAGCAAAATCTAGCAAATAAAACGCTTTCTCAGTCTTTTTTCTAACAGAGTTCTGCTGAAGAGGGTTGCATTTCATGGCTTTTTGATTTAGCATAGTATTGGAGGGGGGAGAAAATTAAGTCAATTTTATTACTGGCTGTGTCTTATCTAATTCATCTGATGCTGCAACCTGGCTTTATCTGCTTTTAGTAAATACTCCTTTGCAATCGCTGCTCGCCCATGTAGCACTAACGAGGATTATGTAATAACTGGCTTTTGATGGCTCTTTCCAGCTTGAGCTGGATTTTCCCGTGGAATGGGTCTGTAATTGTAAATGCGTGTGTCGCACCGTTTGCTTTTTCTTTTCCATATTAATAATTAAAACCCAAGTGTAGAAAAACACATCTTTACTTGAGAATGACTTGCTAGGTGGCATTTTAGCAGAGAAGCAGAAAGAGGATGTAATTTATTTTCTCTACTTTTAAAATAGAAATAAACATTAAGTTTCCCAACACATGCAGTCACCATGGAGGAGGCTTAATACAATCTATACGAAATAGGGTAAGCTAAAAATCGTAGTTATTTCTCATCTAAAGAAACAGGAGGAAATAAAAGAATGGCGTGAAGCAGCGAAGTTGTGCCTGGGATGAATTTCCCTTCATGTTCCTTTTTTGCTTCCTGACATGTTTCATGGTAACTTTAATCGACTTGCCCAGGTATTCAGTTCAAGGCTTTCTGGCAAGCTGGTTCTTGCATAAGGAGGGAGTTAAGTTTGCATTTCAAAGCCGAGAGAGTGAGGTGATTTAGAAGTGATTTGCTCGCATGTTGTGAGGAAAGGACTTACTTTTTTTTTTTCCTTTTTTTTTTTTTTTTTTGTCTTGGTGTCCATGCAGGCTTAGTTTAATCTGGAGGTATTCAGACATGGCTTATTCATGAATAAGAGTAGTTAAGCTTTAAGAAGGCAGTTGTGTATGTTCATGTAAAACGAAATACAGGCTCTAGTTTTTAAATCATGGTAAGGTTACTGGGAAATGAGCATGGCTGCCTACAGGCAGTTAAGGTGTCGATCCAGTATAGAGTCCTGCGAAGCCAGCACTGCGGGACACAGGGAGACCAAAAGGAGGTCATTCGGTGCCATACCCTTCTCTTAATTTTGGCTTGAATTCACCCGGCTAGTCAGCTCTGGCACTGGTTCATGGCTACTGAGTGTATTTCAGAAGACCCACAGGGACTGTAAAATCTCTTGCAAGCAAAACGAGCGTTTTAGCCATGAAAATGTGCCAGCACTGTTATGCTTGCACTGTAGTTTTTTGATAATACTCAGCTAAATACATATCATGTATTTGGATGCACATTGTTCTATATTTGCTTATTTTTTAAAATAGTAGTTGCTCAAAAATATTTAGGGTAAAATCCTAGTTCCTGTGAAGTTGGTAAAATTCTGTTTGATTTCACTGGGGGGTGGAAGTGTGTTCCTTGCACTTCACTTAAGATTGTTGCAAAGCCATGCTACCAAATCTTTCTATATACTCTATTCTAGTGAATATGGTTATTGTTAATCAGCATTTCCTGATTTTAGTACCATCCTAGCCTTTTAAGTTATATAAAATTGCAAACTACATTGTAACAAATAACTTTCGTTAGGCAAAGTATTTAGCTACTAATAGATTATTTGCTGTAGCTGAAAACAAGATGCTTTCTCTTCTGAGTGAAGACTTTGTAGGAGTTTTAGGAGGCAAAACCAGTGCTTAGGAGGCTACGGTTGTAATTTTTTTTCCATTCCCTGAACAGAATATGGGACATTGTTGCATTCCCTATGTAGCTGCAGCTGCAGAGTCTGGTTGTCATTGACTATTGCCCATTGACATTGACCTTGTCCCGCCCATTGTAGGCCACGTTCCATCAGGTTTATACCCCAAGGGTGTGAAAAATGCTTAGATCTTAGTGCTAGTAGCAATATTTGAAATTTAAAAACCTCATCTTTGGTTGCTATTAAAAAATAGCCAGAGCACCAGCATGCGGTGGTCCTCGCCAGGGAAGCCATCGAGATGGGTTGGAGGGCTTACGTGAGGGACAGTACCCAGCACAGCCGAGCTGCCTACGGCTGCGCCCGGGAAGGCATCAATACTTTGACCTTAATACTAAGGCGAAGTGATCGTGGCAAGCCTTTGTTTAAACAGTGCTAAAATGATCAAGGGAATGATGAAGAGCCTCAAAGAAATATTGGCCCTTTCCCATAATTTATATTTTCAGATGCTAAAACTAGTTGTTGAGCAAATGTAAGGTATCTATTTTAAGATACTGCATGTCAATATCTGACTACAGATGGCTCCATGAATCATAGTTGGAAGAAGGAAAATGTTAGACACTAAGATATTGTTGCTAAGAGATTTTTGTACACAGTATGCTAACATGTGCTGGCAAATTTGGGAACAGTAGCAGCAGCATGCTTTTGGAGAAAAAAATTTCAGTGGTGAAGAAACTGTCTTCAAAGGACTATTTAAAGGATAGTAACATTATTGTCCTTTGTTGTATCAAGAACTGATGAAGATGAAATTGTCGTTCAAGCAGATAACATACAGAAAACATCCAAAAGGTAAAGCTAATCCTGCTATCCGGTGAGACAGAAAGTGGAGACTAGAAAGAAGAAGAAAAAAAATTATATACCTTGGGGTTTAAATTAAGCAAGTTTCAAGAAGATTAAAGGTGGTGGTTGCTGATATTTTGCCATCTACTGGACACCAGATATATTAATAGACAAAGTTAGTTCCTTTCAAAATGCATAATATTAAGCTTGTATTACCTTATAGAATTAAAGCTGTTAAGAATTATTTTTTGGTCCAGGAAAGAAGCATGTATGAAAATGCTGAGTACGATTTTTTACTGATATTCTTTCATAACATTACTATAGAGGAATTTAGGAAAATTGCTAGCATTTTATTCTCCTGGTAGAGAACGGGGATTATTTCTGCACTTAATATAAATCTTTACTGACTATTATTTAAAGAAAACAAAAATAAATTTTACTGCTTTTCTTTATTCTGTGTGTATCTTGTTCATCTTATTTCAGTGAGTTTTACTGAAACTTGAAAATGTTATACCTGAAGTGGAGCTTCAAATTGATAACATTAATTTTATCAACCAATTTAATTTTATCAAATAAAACCTGTCAATTCTGATAGATTTTCAACAAAAACATTATTATCTTATTATATATGTGCAAAAATGACACAATTAGAAACTTCTCAAAATTGTAATTTGCTTCTGACATATTTCTAATTAGATGTGTTACATCTCAACTTCAAAACTAATTAGTTTTTAATAAAGTTTTGGAGTGTAAATGTAAATTACATTTACTCCATAATGTAAACATATGTATCTTCTTGAGATATGTCATCCATATTATATGTATTCAGGAACGCTGTTAGAAAAAGAGAGTGAATTAGTGATATTAATAGTATATTAATCAAGCATTTGGTTTTATTTTATAATGAGGTGAACTAAGAGGCTTCCATTAGCTCTATTTGACAATGTTGTAGCTTAAAAGTCAAAAATCAGCTGTAATCAATACAGCTACAAAATGTGGGGTGATACTTTGCCCCTTGATACAGAATTCATGATTATTCAGCATTTGTCTTTTAGATCATATAGTTATTGGAACTGCAGAGAATTTTCCAGCTGGTTCAGAAAAGAACCCCATTTTGTTGTATATATCGAATTCTTAGTGTCTTCTCTAATTGCAAATCTCTTAAGTCTGTGTTGTGATTTGAGCTCAGAACAATACTTGTCAAATGGTCGCATTTTGCTAAGGTATTACAAAAGAATGTATTTCCAAAGGAAACTGAGTTCTAGGTGTGTTCTTCCATTTATTGAATAAATAGACATACCCTCATATAGAAGCTCTCTGAAATTGTGTCAGAAACCAATAGTGTTTGATCAGTACATTTTTCTCCCACACCTATGGAAAAGAAATTTGGAACACAGATTGCTTCTTGCTTTTCCAAACCCAACTCCATCTGTACCACGGAAGAGAGTTCTAAAATCTACATGCTGCTCATATATGAGAGCAACGAATACATATCGATTTAAGATTTTTTTATTTTATTTTATTTTTTTTTTTCTTGAGTCTGCAGAGTGTGCTGCATGATTTTGTGTCACTATTTATGAGGGATAGAACCTCATGGTGCTGTGTCCTGCATGGGCATGCACAGGCATATGTGAGAGCAGGGTCTTCGCAATTAATTGACCTTAATTTAACTTTCTAATCTCCTGGTGGATGACTAGCGCATACTTGATGGTACACAGTGGCAGACTTTAAAGGGGCTTCAGACTCCAAAAAGCCTTTACCTCTTGGTTTTATTAGGGAGAGCTTTTCTTTTGAGAGGACACGGTAGAAATACGTTGAACTTGAACTTCGTTGCCTTTTCATTGCCCCACAGTAAGCACCATTGGATTTTCAGATCGAATTAAAAAGGTTTCTGTCTGCAAAGATTCTGATCATAGTGGAATGGTTTAGAGATTGCCTTGCTGTTGGATTATCACCTCTTTCTTGATATTGCAGTTATTGGGTGAATTGCTGGTGTGATACTTGTCTGGGAACTTATGCTTTTTAGAAATGATAACATTTCTTATAATTTCAATGTTAAGAAAACACGTCCTTATTAGGACACATGGAAGAGCTTTTCAGGTGGTCTCTTCATTAAGGAGGGGATCCCAGCCATTCCTCCTAAACTCACTTGTGTTAATTTCTCATGAGTCTCTGCTGATCGTGAATCCTATTGCGTAACGGCTGTAACTGCTTGGATGGTGTTTCTTCATTGCTAAAATAATATAGTCCTTAGTGGTACAATAAATAATTTAGGATCTTATAAGTCTGTGATTTAAGTGGAAGGCAATTTCTGGAGAGTCTTATGGTTAGAGTCTCATTTGCAGGGTTGTATCACCTCTTCCTTCCAGTTCCACCTGGAGGTGGGAGCACGTGGGGTGGATGTACCTCAGGGTATCATAGAATCATAGAATGCGTTGGGTTGGAAGGGACCATTCAAGGCCATCTAGTCCAACTCCCCTGCAGTGAGCAGGGACATCTGTAACTAGACCAGGTTGCTCAGAGCCTCATCCAGCCTGGCCTTGAATGTCTCCAGGGATGGGGCATCTACCACCTCTCTGGGCAACCTGGGCCAGTGTCTCACCACCTTCAGTATTCTGTGTGTCCATCTGCCTTTTGGCTGCTTGGCTGAGACCAAGCAAAGTCGAGACTGAAGTGGCATTTTGTCCTGGGATAGAGCTACCTCCTTTTGTGTGTAGTGCCATACCTGAACTCTGCCATTTCAAGCTTTCTTGAAAGACCCTCATTTAGTGGGCGCTGCTGGGTAGCAGAGGCGGTGGAAGGGTGAAACGTCAGCCCTGAAGGAAAGGATAATGCAAGGTACTTTCATCAGGAAAGTGAAATGGTCTGGAAGAGAAGGGGGAGAAAAAGCAGATGGGGGGTGCTGACTGTTTTATCCTGAACTGCTTATTGTGAATTGCAGCTACAACCGGGCAGCCCAAACAGCTTCCTCCGCTCTCCATTTCGGCAGAGCATTTTGAAGCTTTATGTCTCGCCTGGTCTAAGCTTTAAGCGTGTGCAGAAGGAAGCGCAGCAGCCTTGACTGAGAGTGGAACGTAAATGAACTGAGAGACTCTCTCCTCGCTCCCAGGTAGAAAGTTTGTCAAAGTTCATTGTCCGGGTTTGAGAGGGGACAACTTCAATTTCTGTCTTTTTTGTATTGTTTCTTATTGTATGGAGCAGTTTGTTCCAAAGAGCGATAATGTAATACTGGTTTTGGTACTTGCCTTTCAGGGACTGACCTATAAAGCTCTAAAATTGTGTTTGCTAACAGGCTACAAAGATCCTGCTCTAATTTAATATAGAGTCTACCTGTGATACATTACGAGAGCAGAAAAAAATCAATAGCGAAAGGTTAGTGACAGGTGAAGTGTCTATATAATTTCGTTTCCCAAAAGGAACATAACACTGCATTAATCACAATTAAAAAAAAAAAAAATCTAAATACTTGGACGTAAGCAATTGATACGTTGACAACTGCATTTATGAGGCTGAAAAGAGAGAAGCTGGTGAGTCAGTGCTGCTACTTATACCTGGTCCAGAGTCTGAAAACATTGTGAAACTCTGTGGCGCTGAAACCTGTAACTGGACATCTGTCAGGTTTCACTGTTGACACAAAGTGGTCTTATTTGCCATTATTTAAAGTGAATTTCTTTGGGGAACAAGATTCAGGGAAGCAGAACTAACCAGATGCGTCAAATGTTTAATTTCTGAATTGACTTCTGAAAGCCAACTTCAAAACTGCCTGTATCCAGAGGGAACATTTCTGACTGTAAATATCAGAAAATCAGAGGATGAGAACAATGCTGTGCCAGGAGAAAGAAATGTCCTTCTAAAGGTGCCTCATCACCAGTTACAAGGGTTTCATTCCTCGTCCCGTGCCCTGTGCTGGACTGGCAGTCATGGGGTGCCCCCCTCTCCTGCCCGCTCCCCCCGGCTCTGCGTCACAGCTACTTCATTCATTCAAGTTTCTACTTCACTGAGCTGTCCCTTAGTTACCAGCCATAGCAACTGGCCAAGTGTCAGTTCACCTCCTGCACTGAGCGGGTGGCAGAGCAGCTGGCGTCGCCCGCCGTGGCGGAGAGTAACCCACTGCGACCAGCTGCGGCGTGTGAAGGAAACATCTGCGTGTGAGGCAGTCCGTGAGGCTCTAACAAGCTTTCCTTCCACCACGGCGGAGCAAATATCCATATAAACACACAGCTTCTGGTCTCACTCTGGCAGTGACACCAGCTGGTGTCTCCGCTCCGCTGCCCTGCCCACAGTCACCGACCCTGTGCCTCGGTGCTCTGCGGCCCTCTGAGCGTGTCTCGGCTGTCACCCCTTGCAGCGACTCCATTAAGTTTTTGTTGCGGTGACATTAGGAAGACAGAGCGTCGTGGAAATAGGAGGTGATAGCGCCAGTCTAACTGCATGGTTTACCCTCCTTTCTTTTTATTTTGTACGAATTATCTCCTCCTGAGATAGGTCTTCCTGCTCAGTTTTACTTCATGCTCACTTCCCTATTGTAGGCGTACGTACTTATTCAGGTCAGTCATGTATGTTATCAAATGTAATTTGAGAATAACTAATTCCCCTCGTTAACACCCTTAGTGGGGTCAGTTAAACTTGGAGGCGTGGGAGCCGATAAATGAGTCACTTTGGTTACTATCATTCATGTAAAATTGCCTCTAATGATGATTTAAAAAAAAAACCGACCCAAGAGTTTGTGTTCCCTGTGCTGTACAGTAGGCTCTATGGCAGCGATCCCAACCACATGGCACTGCAGCAGATAGAGATCCTGGTTTGGGTCTGAAAACTCTGTACTTGAACTGGGCAGGTTTTAGTGGAAGTTGTCAAGGAGTGATCTTTATTTTCTTTTTTTCTTTTTAGATGATGCATAAACAGGTTTTATCGGGTTTACAGAGTAATGTGACTAAGGACATACAGATTTTTGATGTAGGATAAGCATCTTGTCTGTGGCAAAAGGAGGCAACGAAAGGACATTTGCTGCAGGAATTAGATAGTAAGACTGCTGTATTTGCAGTTTTTAAAAAGCTGCAGTTTTTGAAACTTCAGCATAACAGAGTCTGTAGTTGGCCTCCAGTTGTAAAGCGCTACCTCCAGCCTCTCACGGTAATATTTCATGTCTGTAAACATGCACGTGATGCATTTTGATGACTGGAATCCAGTTCCTACTGGAATTGCAAAAAAATCTTTCCCGGTAGTTTTGCTGGCTCTGCTGCTTTTTCCCTGCCAGGAAGAGATGTCTTGTGATCCAAAAAAACCCCAAGTAAAACCTTCTTTCCTGCTGTAACCTCTCAACTAGGAATCTAGCACTTGACTACAGAACGTCCTGAAAAGCAAAATATAGCTATTTAAAACCAGGTAAATTAAGAAGCGTATTTTCTGTGAAGATACTACATTAGGTTTGTGGGGTTAATTTTTAAGTACCAAGAAATTTAATACAATTATAGAACTTCAGTAAGGCTCTGATTTAGTTTTCATCTTAATCGAGGGGAGACTTTACACCGCCTGAATTTGGTTCAAGCTCTGGATCTTCTGAAGACCATTCATGCTTACAGTTTTATTTGAACACCCTATAATTTTGATTCCAAATAAATTTTGATGGAAAAGCGGCTGTGGTTGCTGTGCTTTGTAGTTTGCAACTGTAAAAATTGAATGAGTGTAATTTTGTAGCGCTCAGATTTTTCTCTGACTTCACTCTCTCCCACACTCTTTACCCATCAAATTCAAGTGAAGTGTATTGATGTTATGCCAAGAAATATTTGTACTTTTTAACTTTTCCTTGCTTTCTTTAGCTCTTAACATCCTTCATTTTTGCTGTTAGAATTTTACATGCTGTTTTTAGTGAATTGAAGCAAATTAAACCGAGAGAGATGATACCTTGAGCTCGCTGAATTTCAGTGCTTGATTCAGAAGCAAGCACAGGAACAATTCTCTGTCAAGCTGTCTCGTAGCTATCTGGCAATATCCTTTTTCGAGTAATAAAATGTGTTTATCCCTTGAACGGCATGTTTATACTTGAGTTTTAAAATCTACTCTGTGTCAAAAATTCTTTCATTTGAGTAACATGGCTCCTGTCTAGCGAGCTGCCTGTCACTGGTGAATTCCCTGTTAGAATTTTACAAGCTAATTAGGGGTAGTGTTGAAGAGAGGTATTGTTGCTTGCTTATAACGTAGAGAAAAGCCCCGATCTACACGCAAATGTTGCTTTTATGGACCGGAACCAAGCCAGGCTGCAGAATGTGAAGGTAAAGAGCCAGCGTTTGTACAGCTCTGCTGTTACTTGCATGGGGCTGTTTGCCATGGACAGCCGTGAGTTAACGCTTCAGAAGCTGTACAGAGGAGGCTGAGGGCCAGATTCTGATGCCTTATCCATGCTGAGAAGCAGTTTATTTCAGGAGCAGTTCCTGGAGTAAAGGTCTTCTTCCTAATGGTTCAAACAGCAATTTTCAGGTGGATAATTGCCTCTGTTGGCGATGAGGTGGCAGCGCACCAATCTACCTCTCTGGCCTCCCTGATCTTCGCAGACATTATGGCATGCAGAAGCCTTATGACATATCTGAGCAAAACCATTCTTTATGTTTCCAACTGTGGTCTAAAAGCAGCAGTGGGATTGAGTTGAACCGGTATTATTGATTCGTAGTAATGCATTTTGCTCCCAAGAATCCATCAACGTTTGACGTAACACAGCTGAGAAGTGCCCAAAGCAAAGCGTTTCCTAACTGTTAATATTGTAATGAGAAAATAATTACATGATTATCACTAGTAAGTATGGTGATATTACATGTGAGTTAATTATTTAAAGGACAAAAATGATTATACTGCACATGCTGTGCTCATGGCTGCCTACTGAGGATTATTTTAAAACACAAGGGTACATGTATTGAGTGTAACTGCCCAGTGCTATACAAACGTGGAATCGAATGTCTGCCATGAAATAGATGATACACTTGAAATGAAAAGAAAATGTAATTACTGTATTTAGCCTTTATGTTGGATAGAAATTTTTAATGAAATGAGAAACAATTTGCCAAGAAAAAAAGACAGAACCTGAAAAGCATTAAAAAAAATTATATTGGGGGAAAACCTGGATTCAGGGAATTAACATGATAAATGGTAGGTTCAGTTGTTTTAAACTTTGCTTGGTAAGCTAAAAAAGTTATTCTGATATGGTATTAAAATATAGTAATTTCTTTAAAGTCTTGCTTGTACTTTACTAGCCAGTAGACTTTACAACCTGAATTAAATCAGTTTGTCTTTCTTTAGGCCAACTGTTGCTTGCTTAGGACAAAAAGATAAACTGGAGACTGCTTCACTGTGTTTGAAATAATTTTTTTAATTATTGGGGGCTCTTCCACAAGGGTTTCCAGGGCTGCATACAGAAAGGACTAATGAGTAATGGCTTGAAGCATAAGTCTAATACAATGTGAGTCTTGGGTCTAAGGAAAGGCCTTAAAATGAAGTCACCGTCAGGGGAGAAAAGTGTGTGATAATCTGACTTTCAACAATCCCATCTAGTTTTATTCAGGAGCGTTGCAGTGAGTTCTTTTTTCTAAGGCCGTGCACCCATGCCCGTAGGAAATAGTCTGCCTAGTGCGGTGTTTCAATGAGACGTCTGCCGGCGGTGTGGTAGGATCTATGGTGTGTCCACTCCGAGCCCTACGCGAGATGCGCTAATGGCAGAAGGAGACATCGTGTAAATAATCGATGCTGAATGAAAAGTGCAGAAAATATGTGCAATTATTTTATTTTTAGGTGAAACGGATGTAATGGTCATGACTCATGATTTAAACCTGCTCTAAGTCTACCCTTTAAAGCAGTTTTGGAAACTTAAATACAAATTAGTCAAGATTTTCTGTCTGAAGTGTGTTGCTTGTGTGTTAAGTCTTCATTTTTGAGGATTTCCATATTAATTTGTTTTGGTTCGTCGTAAATAAAGTTGTCTGTTCAATTTCCTGTGGCGAGTGCAGAAATAAGGTCTTATGCTTGTTACACGAAGAGTTATTTTTCACATTAACTGTACTTGATACACCTCCCTAAGGCAGTTCCAGCACTTCAGTCTTCCTTTGCATTATTCGTCATCCCTGAGATTTGCGGACTGGTACTAGGAGATAATCTTTCTTGATCATCAGCTCAGAAATTTCCCTGAGTTTTCAATCATTTCTCATGACTGTCATATATCCAGGGGAGTCCTTAAATAAGATTTTTTATTTTTATTTTTTATTTTTTTTTGGCCTGCACCCTGTGTATGCAGAAGGTTCTATGAGAAAGGTGAGCCCAGCTTCGCCCTTTTACCTACACCAGGAAAGCCACAGTGCCATTAGGGGACAGTATCCGTCACAATATAAAGCTGCCAAATAGAGCCGGAAAAGGTAATTGCTGAATATTCAAGGCAGAAAGAGGAGAAGAAGAAAAAGGGAGGAGAGAGCAATGGCATAATCGAATCATTTTCCTCATATCCAGTGGAGATGTTTCTCTTTTTAAGTACTTTAGATGAGAATTTGGAACAGGTAGTTACACGTCTATGTTTGACAACCAGGTAATAAATGAAAAAGGAAATTATTACTTGAGAACTATTTTTATTAAAACACTTTAAATTCTATATATATGCATAAGCTTTTCCAGTTCTTCTTTTTTTAGCCTATTTCGGTGTCTTAGCGGTACCTGGGTACTTGTAGTTCTTGGTACTTCTTCCCTGGTTATCCCACCTACGTTGCGTTGTAGCCCCTGTTTTCATTGCTCAGGGTGGTTGTGAGGCAGGAACAATTAAAGGGAAATAATATCTTCGATGTGTCTCTCCGAGTCTGCTCCTGTACCATTCTCCACCCACCAGTAATAGCTCCCAGAGCTTTGGGGATGGTGTGGTTAATGTTCACTGCTCGTTTTGACTGCCGCAACATGAAAAGCCTCAGCTCTTCTAGGAGCCTCCCGAGACATCCACGATCCCAGTGTTCCTGGTAAATGGGGAACTGGGGGACCAGCAGAGCTGCTTACAAATAGATGGAGATATCATTTCTCAACATTCCTTCGGAAATGTATTGCAGGTAGTAGTCGCAGAATAGAAGTAATAAACAGTTACTCCACTTTGCGAGGTGAAAATATAGTTGTATGATGTTTGCCAGTAACGTAACGTGCATATTTTCCTACTTAATAAGTGATGGCAATATACTAATTGTAACTTTTTTACAATCCTTTAGGTGGCCATAATAGCGGGAAATTTTGAGCTCGCTGAATATATCAAGAATCACAGGGAAGCTGATATTGGTAAGCAAAATATTTACAGATGCAGAAAATAAGTTATACGTGTTTAAACCAGGATTTTGCAAAGACGTTAAATCTGATTCCGTGTGAGATATGACTGCAGGGCTGATGATAGTATCATTTCAGGGAGATTTTAGAAGTAACTTCTCTATAAAAAATGAAGATGGGGAAAAAGCAGAAATGTTTTCAAAATAAGCTCTGAAAATAAAAATTTGCTAAGTACTGCAAAAGAGTGGTGGATGCTTTTATAAGTATAAATTAGACGGTTTGTAAGAGATTAAAGACACATCCACATACCTGGAAGTGCCAAATTGGCTCTTGCAGGCTGTTTTGGCATCAACCTAAAGCAGCCTCAAGTAGGAATAATTGGTCAGAAGAAGATGAAGAAAGATACTTCTCTGCAATTAAATTTTCTGATGTGGCAGAAACTGTCTATCCATAGAACCATTTCCTCTCCCTGCGGCTGGTGTGTGGCACTAGCGACAGGCGTTAAGGGCCCTTGACAAAAAACCTTGAGGCTTTTTAAAGTTCGTTTTACATAGAGAGTTTTGCCATTAAAATAAAAACCAGATTGATGAAACTGATGTCTAATCCAGTTTAATTAAAATGAATTTAAATGCTTTAATTCAAGTTAATGAAAGCTCCACAGGAACTTCCTGAAGTTGAACGGAAAAAGGCATTCCTTTTGAAGCAGGAGGGTCTGTGTAGTCGTCTGCACTGATTTAACTCAGTGATGCAAATCTGTGACTCGATAGTATTTAATTTATGTGGAAAACTAGGCCAGCTCGCAGGAAACTGGAATTTCTCTGGATTAAGGCCTCCTTTTCCTTTCCCTTCCTGGTCGTGTATGATCTGCAGGGATATAGTTAAAAATTCTGCGCGGTGATGTGAATTCTTGAGGCACTGTGATACTTTGAACTGTTTGCAGTATGCGTTGAGAAAAACGAGGACACGTTGCATAAAGGTCTTGCATAAATGTCATAACTTCTGCATAAAAGTGAGTTTGGGAGGTTTTTACCTGAGATAGTGGGATAGTTCCTTCCTATGTAAGAAATCTTCACCCTTCTGTATTTATAAACAATACGATGTAAAATAGGCACTAAAAATGAACCGGTTATTCCTAATAGGGTGAGCCTTTTATTGTTGTTTGTATTTACATGTGGCTAATGGATTTATAGCTTTGTGAAGATGTTGAAATGAAAGGAAATGGTTGCTTAGGTTCAAATATTCCCTTTATTTCTGCCATGTTAGTTTTTGATATTTTGGCTTGTGTGTAGAGTCAGTGCAGAACAAGTATTGCACATAGACAATACCCAGTATTACGTTTTATGTTTCTCTAAATGGATTTTTTTCCTCTTAAAAATAGTTGTGTACGGTTAAAGAAAAAAAAAACCTAATAAAGAAATGACTTGCTAGTATTAATTATGCATACACTTACAGTATGACTAACTGTATAATAAAAGTAACACGTACAGTACACTGACAAACAGTTGCCTCTAAACTGGTTTGCGCGAAACCACATTAATGTTAATGTCATCATTTTTTGAACTGACCAGTCCTGCATGACTTTTCCTTTCCCATGACCAGTGCAGGTTCCAAGTTACATCAATGTGGGGGAGAAATTGGAATGTAGTTAGAAAGTAGATGGATGAGGCTCGGTCCGGGAAACAAGTGACAGCCATGGGGCTGAGGCTTTAGGCAAAACTTACTATTGCTGCGTAAAAACTTTCTGTAGGATTTTGTGATTTCTAGAAAAATGCTTAGAAAATAATCTTCTATGGGAAGATTCTCAAAATTTTCCTGATGCCTTCCCCCTTTCCACTGAAAAATAGAAATATTGGTGCATCCATGATTCACTTGCATTTTTTTGCAAGATGGTGGTAGATTGCACATAACTATTTATAATAGTAATTTGTCGTAAAGAATAAGCATTATGTTATGTTGTTTCCTCCCAGCTAATTTAATTTAGCTGGCCATTTGTCTTTTAAGATTTATTTCTTTAAAAAAAAAAAAAAAAGGTGAAGTCATTGAAATGTCTATTTCTGGAATGTCTCCCAGCTTCAAAAAATAAATAAATCAAAGGACAATATCCCGAGCAGAAAACCTGAGAGCTAGTATCATGATGAATGTGCGGAGTAATGTCAGCGCTTGAACTTCAACAAGTTGGCTTTTATTTTTCTTACTTGTCTGGTTATCCGCTATATTCATGTAGTTTTGGGTGCGTTCCAACATATATCATTGGAGTAATGTACCTTCTCAAAGCCCAGAGGCACCAGAGTGGGAAGGAATAGCAAAGAGCTTGAGAAGTATCCTCCTGAAGATAAGGAGGACAGATCGTGCTATGAAGTCGCTTGAGAAACATTTCATTTTTCATCCCTCAGAAAGTGTATTTTTGGTTAGATACTCAATTTCAATATTGATCCAGTTCATTAAACCTTGTTGTTATTATTTTAGGCTCATTTAATAATTGTAATTTATATTTTATAATTATTTTAGACTAATTTAGTAAGTTACAACTGTGGGAAATTCTTTGGAATATGTGCAGCTTTGGGTGGGTTTCTCTTGCTCATCATCTACCAGCTTAGAGATGTTTAATCATTTAATAGTAAGCTTGTCAATGATATTCATGATTATTTGCAATAGCATTCACTGGAAGGAGAGGTTGGGGATGCATTTGGGGAAAAACTCCACATTGCTCTTGATTCGTTGGAAAAAACTCCACATTGCTCATAGAAGATTTCTGACCTAATCTTTTAACTTTTAGCGACCTTCACACACAGTATCTTTAGCTATAGATACTTCTAAATGCAGGCATAATATACCCCTAAGTAATATAAATGGCAATACTATTTTTTTCAAAAAAGAATCTATCTACTTTCCTGCGTGTGCTGTCTTAAGGATGGGAAAATTTTAATTGGTGGTAGTGATTGGAGGCTGGACCTAATTTAGGAGTTTCAAGAGCAGTTTTTTCAAGAGTGAGAGAAACAAGTTTTTACATTTTCCAAACTGAAGTATCTGAAATACGAAAAATAATATTTGCTTGAAATCTCTCATCTTACATAGCGAGGAACTACACTATCCGTGTCCATCTGTTTTGACATGTGCTAATTAACATTATTCTTAGATAATTTTGTTGTCCCAAACTATTGCGGTAGGAAGTCGCTTGTACTTTCAATGCAGAAGGTATTATGTGGGTGTCCTCCAGTTTGTCAGTAGTCACAAAGCTGTTTCAAGTAGTGTTGCCAAAACTGCAGTTATAAGGATCTAAGAGCAGTAATGTAATGCTTATGATTCATGGTCCGGTGCCATGCCTTGTGCTGAATGAGCTGCTCCGTGCGGTGGCGGAGATCCCAGCTCAGCCTTTCTGCGGAAGGAGGGTATCACTGCTGTGGAGTAAAGGGATGGGGCTGCAGCGGGCCGACAGCAAAAGCGCTGGATCTGGTCCACAAGAGCTCCGTATAAATTAATATATCTGCTTAAGTGCTGCGTATGTCACTTACTATCTATTCCACCTTTGCCTGCCAGTTACATTTCATTGGCATTTAGAGATAGAATACCATTTTAAGCCGTATGCGAAGTCTGGGGTTCTTCAGTTAAGAAGAGGCTAAATTGCATGTCTTAAAGGGAGTCCTTTCCCTCTTTCCCTCTTTCCCTCTTTCCCTCTTTCCCTCTTTCCCTCTTTCCCTCTTTCCCTCTTTCCCTCTTTCCCTCTTTCCCTCTTTCCTTCTTTCCTTCTTTCTCTTTCCTTGGCCTGGATGTGTGCCAGATTGCAATGCCGAGACTCTCCCTGTCGGTGAAGATGATGGAGAAGCAGCCCAGGTGGAAAATGACCAGGGTATCCTCTATCAGTAGAAAATTCTGATTTGTAGCCGAACTACTACGTCTTTGTTCCTCAGACCAAATCCCACAGAGATTGTTCTTCCTTTTTCTTTTTATTTAATTATAAAGCGCTTCCATTAGACAAATGTATTGAAATGCTGAAAAACTAGGCATATATAAAACAAGCTTCTTGGCAATAGTCATAAGGCTTCCCACTGTTCTGTAAAAAGAAAACATAAAAATATCTATTTTAGAGCCAAAAAAGGTAAAAATAATGACCCATGTTACTGGAGTAATGTGACATCTGACTGTAAGGGAAGGATATTCATCTAAGGTGTGTAGCGTCTGGTTATCTCACTCAGGTCTTGCCAGATAAAAGTGCCTACTTAGGGCCAAGGTGAGCATACGTGTTTAGACAGAGAGATGAAGTCTGTCTGCTTCCCTTCTTTAGAAGCAAAATGACTTAAAGTTTGTATCCGTGACAGAAGGTGGAGGTGCCGTTGACAACCTGCTTAATCTGAGGAGTCCCTACCTGGTCATCTGAAAAAAAGAAAGAAGAGATTTTGCCCGTAAGGTTTCTCAGCTACGTCAAATTGTGCTGTAGAGGCCATTTGGTTGGCTCAGCTGAGTGTGTTTCCAGATGGATAAGGTCGTTTGGGGTTTTAAAACACTTAGGAGGCGTCAGAAGATGTACTCTGAGACAGCTCTGAGCAGCAGCACTTTGGTTGAAGAGCGTGTACCACAACGGTCCTACCTACCTACCTCCAGGTTGTTTCTTCAGTCTGGGGAAAGCCTGATGTCCCTCAGGTCCTCATTCTGGGTGGGTGCAGCTCTCTGTCTCTTGGACAGTTTCACAGAGGAGGTTCATGATGAAACAAGGGGTGATCCATGGAAGAGGGAGACCTGGAATCCAAATCCAGTGGCTCTTCTCATGACACTGATCTACAGCACGTAAACGTTCTGGCAAGGTTGCACTTCAAGCCGTCACATTCCGTTTTGGCTGTAAGCCCTTGTGTCTCCCAGCAAACTGGAGTTTCCCAGAACCTGCTTCCACTTAGCCACGATACCAGCATAAAAATCCGTTAGTTATTCCATCCTATTAAAAAATTTGACCTTTTCCTCTGAATATTCAGAACCATGTGGGTTCTCTCACACATGCTCTCCCTTCTTCTGTCAGCAAGTTGCTTCTTCCTTACCTTGCTGCCTTTCCCACCATCGATTGCCAATTAATCCTTCCATCTCAAGTAGTACATTAGGTGAGCAGTTTGTTGAAACCCTGGCATGAAAAGTATTTAGCACAGATAACAATTTTTTTTTGACTTGGTGCTGCCATTTTAAAAAATAAACTGAGAAAAAAAAACCCCTTGCAAACTATTCCTGTGGCTTAGTACAATAAAAGACACCTTGATGTCACTATGTCACTACCGGAGAAACTTCACGTTAGTCTTATTCCAGTCAGGGATGATGCAGTTTTGTAAGACCAAATCAAACATAAGAGATAAAGGATTCAGAGAGGAAAAAAGGATATCAGTAAAGGATTAAAAAACAGGATCCAGATTTCATTGTATCTATTTCTTTTATGAGGTTCTAAACATCAGGGAATCCCTTTTGTTTCCTTGACAGATGTTTGAAAGGTGAATGAATGTTGCCGTATCATTTAAAAAGCAATCCTATTTGAAACAAATTAAAATAATATTTTTCATAAAGCAAGAAAACCTATTACCATAAGGTACTTAGAAACTTGTTTTACAAGCGGTATGAAATACTTAGTGTCGCTTCTCAGCTTATTGTACTTCATCGTGCCCCCAAATTAGTTTTTTTGAGGAATAATAACAACATCAAAGCAGCGTATTTTAATTATCACCTATTTTGAAAGTCTTTGGAACCCAGAAGTCACTTGCAGCTCAGTGACTATTGTTCCATCTTCTTTCCTGCTTTGAGGAAGACATGGCATACGCTCCTGATGCCCAGCACAGCGCTTGCACATCATTGAAAAAATAATAATAATTTCCCTTTTTAGACTTCTTTTTTTTTTTTTTTTTAACTAGCTGTAGCACGGTTATAATTTGTTTAACTTCATGCATTTATTTATTGCAAACTAAGAGAAAGTAATGGATTAAAGGCTGTGATGAATAGAAAAGTTAATCCCTGATTGTTTTCATCCAGCCTGCAGCTGTCTGTGAGTAAATGAGCACAGCAGATTTAGGAAGCCTTTGCTACACAGAATTTACTATGGCTTCTATAGGATGGAGGTACAAACCCCAATCAGATACGTAAGAATATTGAAGCTTTCATTAGATATAGATATGCAGATATTAAGTATGTTGCAAGCTGATAATCCTTTGACTCGGATAACCTATTTTTAAATCTCTCTTTTGCCTTGGTTCTTTGTGATGAGATGAATTTTCAGATGGATTAAATGACATGGGTTGTTCTTCTTCAAGTGAACAAGGTTTGTTTTGTATTGTACATCTTGTCCTTCAGCAGCTCTGAAGCGATAGGCTTCTTTTGTTTTATTTTTGTTTGTTTTTTTGCTTTTGAAAAAAAAATGAAACACGTTGAGCTGGTGTGCGAGTTTTTGGTAGTTGATTAGCAGACTAACTAATACTTGGATACTGTTGCTAGGCTTCAAGTCAGAGTTCCTGTATTCCTCTATAATTATGCAGAGATATGTGTCTGTGGTGGTCTGTCTGTGCTTTCACACGGATGTTTTTTATTTTTTTTTTTTATATTGAAAGTCTGCTAATATGGTAGGCTTAGCCTTTAAGATATACATATTCCACAGTGGGCAATTGCTTTTAAATAAAACATTTTCCAAATATGTGTAAAAGTATTGATTTTTATTGAAATTGTGACTGTAAACATCTTAAGAAACATGCATTTTGTTGTAGAATAAGCAGAACAGGTCTTTCAAAAGAAAAGGATATTAGTCGGTTTGTGGTAAAATTGCTTCTCTAACCCATTTTCTTTAATTGGATCCGAGTGATTGAGGTCAGGATTCTTGGTTTTTCAGCTGCAAGTGTTTTTATGAAGTGCTAGCCAGCCCAATGAATATTCTGTTTGTTTACTGATTTATTTCGGTTTTGGGAGCCATTTGGTAATTTTGATTTTTCATAAATCAAATGCTTGCAGAATACTTCTCAAGTTGGGAGAAATCATATTTAGAAAGATAAAAGCAGAAACAAGAAAAGGCAGTAACTCAAAAGACTTAAAAATCTACAAAACTGTCAGCAGCATGCAGTGACTCGTTCTATTTTTATCGCCTGTTACTTAATAGAAGGGACACAAGCATGTATTACAGCCCCGGGTATTTGTCATCTGAATGTGAAGAACATTAACCTGTTTCGTATGCTAGCGGGCATTTTAACGTGGAAAAGGATGATATTAGTGTAATCGGGGTGGCAAAGACACTGGGATCTTCATTGCCCACATCTTAAATGCATATTGTTTGGTAGATTGTCATAATCCTATGTTCCCCTTTGTTGTTGCTTTCAAATACCTCTGCTAAATTAATAATTATTTCTCATGTCTGTAGGAAAAGACCCTTTACATTAATGACATGAATATTGATTGGCATGAAATAAATTTATTGCTATTACTTATCTGTTTTTCTCCAAAAGGTCGCAAGGAATAGAATGTCATGTGCTCAGTCTTGCTATGTGGTAGCAAACAAATTGGAAAACTGGGAATTGTGATCTGCTAATGTAATTACATACCGAAATGTAGGACAGAGCTTGAAAAACTTACAGTAGGTTTTCTTTTTTCCCTTTGATCACAAGTAATTTTTTTCTGTCTGTGTATTAGTACAAAATTCTGCAGTAACTAGTTTTGTTACAAAGTTTAAACTTTATTTTCAGAAGTTGATTATTCTTATTGGCCTTTGAACTTCGGTGTATTCTTCTGCAATGGGAAACTGCCTGCAGAGGAGCGCAAATTATGTGATGCCTGGTCATTGCCTGTCATTTCTTAGGCTTGCTCTAGATTTTAAGCAGGAAAGTAAGGAGAGAACTGATGGCATATGGAACTGCTGATACAAGTACAGTAGATTTCAGAATGATTTGGCCTGGTTTTTTAAACCAGTCTGTAGTGTCTCCTTGCCACCTGCCAGGTAGGCAACGATTGCCAAAGCTACAGTTGTTAGTTTATTTTACAGACTGAACAAGGAGAACCTTGTAATTGACCCAAAAATAAACTACCGGAGGAATCCTGGGCCATCTTCAGTGCCCTTGAGATAGTTTTGGTCTTGGGCAAGAACTCTGTGGTCTGAGCAGTGGGTGCAGGTCATGCAGGGCTCGCTGGCTTGGCCCCTAGAGATGTTTGGGAGGGTGGCAGATGAAGGGCGGAAAGGAATCATAGAATCATAGAATGGTTTAAGTTGGAAAGGACCTTAAAGATCATCTAGTTCCATCCCCTCTTCCAGGGGGAGAAATGGTAGGTGTTTGGGTCTTGCCCCAGTCTTTGTGCTCAGACCCAACTGGTTAGTAGTGTTTCCAGGGCTCCCAGCTCCCCCTTCCCCCAAATCTGGCTTCTGGCTATCTCCTAGTCTGCTAGCTCCTCATCAGGAGAAAAGCTTCTCCCCTTCGCTGCTCCATCGAGGCTGGGACCATTACATCCAGTGGCTGGGAGCTGTGCCTTTTTTTGGGTAATGTTCCTATCAGCAGTGTGCTGTTTCATCGAGGAATAGGGTCAAGTTACCTTTCCTGAGTGCTTAAAGGTTATGCATGCCATAAGGCATGGTCCTTTCACCGGTATTGGATTTCTTTTGCCTCTTTTTTTTTTTTTTTTTTTTTAATACTTTCCACTGGCTTGACACCACTGAGGTGGTGTTCAGGGGAGTAAAATCACGTATAGAACTAGTGCAAGTCACTGAATTAAAAAAAGAAATAAAGCCGTAAAGCATAAACAGTAGGAAAAATGATTTGAGTATATCAGGGATACTTGCTGTGACTGGGGACAAAAGTGGAATGTATTTTTGCATATCAAACAGGTTATCAAATTAGTAAGACTAATTTCTTGCTTTACAAAGAATAAAGTAATTGAGTGCGTTGTGCTATCCTCAAAAATTCTGGGGAAATACATAAAAGGATCATGCCATTGAGCTACATAGGCAGATGGAGGGCCATGTTACGAGCAGACAGCAGTGCAAGTGCCCCAGAGCTCTCAAACGCTGAAATGTTGAACTTGTATTTCAGCCAAACTGGAACTTACTATAATGATTTTCTGTTACTCCTTGTGCATGAAATTCTCAGTGCTGTTCGGCCTGGTGGCTGGATCCTTCTGACCCCCGTAGCTCCCCTCGGAGTAGCTGGAAATGGTCAGCAGATGACCCATCCCTCGGGATTTGGCTTTCTCATTGAGTCTTCCAGATGAGGTGCCTGATCCTGCATGAGGGTGTCTTTGGGGGGCGAGGGCAGGCACTAGAATAAGTTAAGGAGTTGAATTAGGCTGAGAGGATGTAAAAAGAAAGTGGTACTTTTGAGTTTATATGGGCCCTGAAATGTGTTCAGGGATCTCCAATTCAATTTTATAGGTCATAGATCAGAGGGTTATGTGGTGGTGCTGTCTGACCTTCTCCATAGTCCAGATCACAGAACTTATATTAACTAATTCCTGCTTGAACTGGATTATAACTAGAAAAAACATTTTGTCTTGTTAAAGACCTGCAATAACGTAAATGGGATTTGGAAAATTGTATCCTAGTCTTGCGATCTGATGGTTTTGGATCCACTCGTTAGTTGTTCTAGAGTTGATTACCCCTTCCTTAAACAGACGTGTCTTCTTTCTGATAGCAGCTTGTCTGGCTGCGACAACTGGACCCCGAGCGTAGCTGAGCCTTCTCAACTCTGCTGCGGCTGTGCCCCCGCTTCTCTTCTAAAGCTGCTCCTTCCTTAGCGACAAGGAGCTGATCTCAACTGCCAGAGGAAGAACTCGCAGGAGGAGATGTAAAACTTAAATGGAGGTCTAAACTGAACATAAGAAACTTCTATGGACTTCGTGGTTTTTATTTCTATTTCTGTTTGATCAGTATTATCTTAAGTGCCTTTCAGCTTTTCTCAGGGTCCACTAAAAACTGTATCCCTACGTGTCCTGGTTTGAGGACCACGACACAAGACTTTCTGTAATTGTCCTTTTTTTAAGAGGGTATGTCCTTTGGAAGTAAGTGATCAGTACATTTCAATCATTAGAGATATATATATATATATATTTATATAGGTCTCTCTGTAACAAACCAGGAGGGTTTGGATGGCAATATTTAGGATATTAAAGGGCCCACACCCAGTAGGATAAGGCAGGGAGCCTTCAATGCAGGTGTAAGATATGAGGCAGCCCAACAAGGGATAGTACAGAGGAAAAATTGTTTGAAGTGTCTCACAGAGAATTCTAGTATTCCTGAAAAGTTAATGTATTTTCTTTAACTCGTTTTTCAACACGAGCCTCAAGAGCTCTCTAAGATCGTGTCAAACGCTGTGTGGGATTTCACACAGTGAAACAGTGAAGCCGGGTCAAAAATAGAGGTAGGACAAATGGAGAAATAGATGTGTGCAGAATCCCGTGGCTTTCTGTTTCTCCCATTTACAATGGTGAGAACACAGGAAAAAGAGATGAAAGAACATGAAATAAATGCTAGAGTTAAAAAAAAGAAAAAAAGGCAACATAGAAATTGATAAGAATAATCAGGAACGCTTCCTGAAAAAAATTCCTGTGTTTCCCAAAGTAAATACAGAGATGGACTAAAAAAAAATAAAAAGAAAAAGAAGGGAAGAGGGGAAAATACCAGAAACTCTCAATGTAATGTAGGTCCTTATGTTCAGCACTTCATCACAAGCCTTTTTATGCACCCAATAATTTCCTTTGTATAATTAGGCTACCAAAACGTTAAGACTAATGGCACAAGGGTGGCTTTGTAGCTTCTGAATATGTGGATCTTTATGTGCTAGTGTATATCTTAATTGTTGTGTTATTGAAAATAATTCGGTTGAATACAACTCCCATTTGGGGAAAGGAACATCTTCCATGGACTAATTGGATTTGGATGAGGATAGACTTCCAAATACAGAAGCAACTTGGTTACACTGCCAATCACGTAACACAAGTATTTGTATGAATAAGAAACTTTCTATGAATATAAAACTAAACATTCGTATGAGCTTAGCGATTGCAGGGATAATATTTTTCTTTTAGATTGGTTCAAATAACCTTTTGAACCCTTTTCAGTAATAGCCAATATCCTCCATTCTCAACAGTTTTCTTATGCTTCGGTGACTCCCTTACTTGGAACTCCTCTTTCTATTGTGCTAAATTTATATTTATGTGATTTTTAACAGCTAAACATACTGGTTTTCTTCCAAACTAGATTATTTATCAAAATCAAGTTGATGTTATGTTTTCCATTCACTATACAATGGTTGGGCAATTTACTTTAAGAACCGAGACTTCACTGGAGAAATCTGTTTTGAATATCTTCTGAATAATCTGATTTTCCTAACAAGGTATTAATGTCAGAATTTTAGTGAAAATTGATCTTGTAATGTGCAGTCTCTTTCAAAGGAAATAGTATCCTCGTAGAAGATCATTTGTTGTCAAATTATAGATGGGGCTTGATAAAGGGATAGGCTTTGGAGCATACTGCTCTGTAATGAGTGTAATATTTCACACTGTATTTCACACTGTTCACAATATTTCACGCTGTTGCTGTTGCTCCATTTATATCTCAGTCTCCTGGGCTATGTCTCAGTTGACAGTCTTTCCCTTGGAGTTCAGGATAAGCTATATCTTTCTGCAGTCAAGGGTTTGTCACGCTGTGGAAGATATCTCCGGAGTAAACACTTTCCGAGTATTTAAATCGGATCTCCTTAGGATCTTGGACAAAGTTCCCAGGAAGTCCAAGGCCGTTGAAACCACTTGAACCTCTTCTGTCATTCCCTTTTTATTTTAATGAGCTGGTGTTTGGAGATTTTCATTTTTGTTTTTTTTTTTTTGTTTTTTTTTTTTTTTGCCTCTTTAGTTTCATTGCCAGATATCCACTTCATTCACAAAAAAATGTTTTAGATGATTTTTCTGTATGTTGCAGTTCTAAGGGCAGCTGAATCAGAAGGATGCCTTGTTTACTGGTTTCCATGGTTCTCTCCAGTCACAAGTGGCCGTCCTAAAGGATGTGTGTATTGTTTGTTACTGTAACTGGTGTTTAAGGATAGCAGAGAAAGAATTACTTTGGAGTTATCTGGCTTTGTGTGTTTTCAGGAATAGTTGAAAGTCTCTAAATTACTTCTAAACGTAGTAATATCAGACAGAATTTATGGATGGCACGTGACGTTAAGGGGTGACAATTTTAATTCCTTCAATTTCCAAGTTAATCAATTAGACGAGGTTTTATTTACTAGCCTGTCTAAACCTTTTTTTGTATTCGGCTGTAACTATAGCTATAAATACAAATAAGTAAGCCGGTTATGGAATGAGGTCACTGTTTAGCACCTCTTTCTCTGGAGCATCTCCCTCTGCTCATTCCCGGACAGGGGAACCGGCCCAGGCCGTGCACTCCAGTCTCCTCCAGTCTGCCCAGGGCAGCGTGGTTCCCATGCCATGCCTTTTCTCAGTGAATCTCTGTTCTGTTTTGATTTATTTTCCTTATCCTTTCCATCTGTGTCCTGATAATTTCATCTGCAGGTTTTGAAGTCAAAAGACTATTTACTGCTTCATTTTCTATGTAATGTTGCTGAAATAATTGTCCAGAATTTCTCATAAAAGACAGAATTATGGTACCATCTTGAGTCAGAAGAGGTTGCGGAGTAAATACAATCCAGCAGAGTGGCTATAATAGGGTGAAATCCATGCTGAATGAAAACAACAAAACATTTATTGACTTGAAGAGGCAGGAAGATTTACAGCATTAAGATTGTATTATTTGTACGTGTGGAGGAGTATCTCTCATTTTCTGTTAATTATGTATTTCTACTAACTCCAGTAGACTAGGACTTTAGTACCCTCGTAAGGATTCCATCTTAAAACTATCATCCTAGCTGTTTGGCTTTCAGAAATAAGGAAACTATGAAAAGGAAATGCCCAGATTTTATTCCTTCTCCTAAATTATTCTCTTATGGAAAAAAACCAGCCCACTACTTGATAAATTTCCATTCTCTATATATATCTTCAGTATTATAGCAATTACTACTTAGGAAATGGCCTCTTACATCTCTTTGGAAAATCTAAGACGGCAAAATTTAACATAAATTCCGTGATGGGTTTTCAGTTTTAAATGTGCTTTATCAAATCTATAATTTAACACAGATCATTTATCCCGAAGAAATTATTTGTTGCTCCTGAAAAAAGCCTTCCAAGTGCAGACTGTCAGCTTGCTGCTTTGTCCTTTGAGTCTCGCTTGCCTTTTTTTTTTGGCTCTAACACCCAGCCACTAGTACTTGTAGCATGCCTGGGATTGCAGGCACCGAGGTACGCGTGTATCTTGACCTCAGGGATTTAAGCAGACTAAAATTAATGTTTTTCTGTGTGGTACTTGTCCTCTTCCTGCGTTTCCCACCTATGTGAGGGGTCGAGCAGAGACTAGCTACAGCTGTTAAGGATAACAAAAAATGTTTCTATAAATTCATTAACAACAAAAGGAGGATTAGGGAAAATCTCCCTCCCTTATTGGATTCAGGGGGAAACATAGTCACAAAGGATGAGGAAAAGGCTGAGGTGCTCAACGCCTGCTTTGCCTCAGTCTTTAGCAGTGGAACTAGCTGTTCCCTGGGCACCCAGCCTCATGAGCTAGGAGACAGGGAGGGGAAGCTGAACGAGGTCATCACAATTAAAGAGGAAGTGATCAGTGACCTGCTACACAGCTTGGATGCGCACAAGTCGATGGGACCGGATGGGTTACATCCAAGAGCGCTGAAAGAGTTGGCAGATGTGCTCGCCAAGCCACTTTCCATTATTTACCTGAAGTCATGGCTAACTGGGGAGGTCTCAATGGACTGGAGGGTAGTATATGAAGCACCCATCTACAAGAAAGGCAGAAAGGAGGATCCGGGAAACTGTAGACCTGTCAGTCTGACCTCAGTAGCAGGGAAGGTCATGGAGCAGATCATCTTGAGTGCCACTACAAGTCATATAATGGACTAGCAGGAGATCAGGCCTAGTCAGCATGGGTTTATGAAAGGCAGGTCCTGCCTGACAAACCTGACCTCCTTCTATGACAAGATGACCCGATTATTGGACGAGAGAAAGGCTGTGGATATTATCTACCTAGACTTTCGAAAAGCATTTGACACTGTCCCCCATAGAATTCTCATGGAAAAACTGGCGGCTCATGGCCTGGATGAGCATATGATCTCCTGGATCAAGCACTGTCTGGATGGACGGTCCCAAAGAGTGGTGGTCAATGGAGTTAAATCCATCTGGTGGCTGGTCACAAGTGGTGTTCCTCAGGGCTCGGTGTTGGGACCATTTCTGTTTAACGTCTTTATTGATGACCTTGATAAGGACATAGAGTGTATCATCAGTAAGTTTGCAGATGACACCAAGTTAAGGAGGAGTGTTGATCTGCATGAGGACAGGGAGGCTCTACAGAGAGACTTGGATAGATTGGACCCATGGGCCAATGCTAACGGAATGAGCTTCAACAAGGCCAAGTGCCGGGTCCTGCACTTGGGCCACAACAACCCCATGCATCGCTACAGGCTTGGGGCAGTGTGGCTGGAGAGCTGCTGGGCAGAAAAGGGCCTGGGGGTTCTCATTGACAAGCGGCTGAACATGAGCCAGCAGTGTGCCCAGGTGGCCAAGAAATGGCATCCTGGCTTGTATTAGAAATAGTGTGACCAGCAGAAGGAGGGAGGTGATTGTCCCCCTGTACTCAGCACTGGTGAGGCCACACCTTGAGTATTGTGTCCAGTTTTGGGCACCTCAATACGAGAGAGATATGGAGGTGCTGGAGCGAGTGCAGAGGAGGGCAACGAAGCTGGTGAAGGGCCTGGGGAATAAATCTGATGAGGAGCGATTGAAGGAGTTGGGACTGTTTGAGGAAGAGGAGGCTGAGGGGAGACCTCATCCCTCTCTACAGCTACTAGAAAGGACATTGTAGAGAGATTGGTGCTGGTCTCTTCTCACAGGTAATTAGCGATAGAACAAGAGGGAATGGGTTAAAGCTGCAGCTGGGTAGGTTTAGGCTGGACATTAGGAAAAAATTCTTCCCAGAAAGAGTGGTCAGACCCTGGAATAGGCTGCCCAGGGAGGTGGTGGAGTCACCATCCCTGAATGTGTTTAAGAGCCGTTGAGATGTGGTGTTGGGGGGATGTGGTGTGGGGGAGAACTTTGTAGAGTGGGGTTGATGGTTGGACTCGATGATCCCAAGGGTCTTTTCCAACCTAAATGATTCTATGATTCTATGAGAGTCTCCACAGCCCCCTCCCGCAGAGACGTGCTGGAACTCGTGCTGCAGAACCTGATCTCAACTCGTTGCCTTTGCCTTCAAAAGGAAACCTGGTCCCTCCTACCTCTCCACGTAGCACTTGTCCAGATGTCTTGGGTCACACCTTGCAAGAAATCAAAAGAGGCCGTGAGTCCACGGGAATTTTTGTGTTAGTTCAAATTTATCTTTACCCTTCTTTTGAGGGGTAAGCTTTTTATTTTGGGTCAAAGCATGGCTTATCTTGCCGGCTTCATTAACACTCTTGAGAATGCCAGGTGCTAAAGAGCTCTATTTTTGCTGTGCAGATCTAGTGTGTCTAGTTTCTTGTGCCCTATTTTTACATATTTCTTCATTCTATGACTAGGAAAAGCTGTGAAGGGAACAAAGAGATTGCAAATAGCCAGAGAAAACTGCTATGATATTATTACAGGAAAATAAAGGGGAGGATGTATCTGTGAGATGCCATTTCTGAGAGGGCATGGAATTAAAATTAAAGGCAGGAAGTGATGTATATAAAAACAATTAAAATAAAAAGTGGAACAGTGCATTTTGTTACCTGTATTTCATCATTCTATTGACTATTTCCAGATAATTCTATGAAAAATGATTTTAGGTTTTTGAATAAAGGATTCTCAAGTATCAGTGGCTCAGAAATTTTCTCCCTTATCCACGGGTGTTCCAGTGCATTCGTATGTAGCATTCAATATCAAGCAGTTATCTGAAGAAAGTGAGAGGGTGCTGAGGTACCTGATGGCTCTTTCTCCCCAGAGGAGGCAACATACGATCTACTGGGGTGTGTGCTTAACCCCAGTGGTCCCCTGCCTTAAAAATGGAGAACTGACTGGGCTGTAGGGACCCTGGAGGGAGGAAAGGAGATGCTCTGATCCTTTGTGCAGAAGCCACCAGCCAACACAGGGACTCTGGAGCTGACCTGGCCGCCAAGGGCAAGGACTGGAGTCTTACTCTGCGGTAGTTGATGGACAGTTGATATTCGTGGGATGGAAACCCAGCAAAATAGCAGAGAACCACTTTACGGTGACTTGCAGCATAGCAGTAAGGCAAGAAAAAGTTCCTAAGCCTAAGCTAACCAAACCAGTTCAGTCCTCCCTGTAGATCCTTTGGACTTCTGGACACTCTTCTTGTCCCCTAAACTCTCTCTGGTCGATCCATATGCAATACTGTGGTTGAATACCACACTTACACTGATACCACTTAATACCACTTAAACTGAGTGTTTAAGACAGTGCTCTCTACGCGTCTTAGGGTTGTGTTTGCTTTTTTCCTACAGTCCAGTGACTCCAGGTTATCTTTGTCTTTTGAAGGCAATCCCAGAGGTTCTCTACATGTGCTCAGAGAGGGAGCAGAGAGGGAGTTTGTGGGAGACCACAAACGGAAAGGCACAGAGCTAGGCTTTTAACATCAGAAAGCCTCCAAGCAAGGAGGTTGTTAGTGTCGCTTTGTGAATTGCTACAGCATCAGTCTGCCTTGAGGAATGGCTGGAATGAGCTCCTTTGTCTGCCCCAGCACTACGCAATCGGGTTGTGATCTGCCATAACATCCAGAGCCTTTTCTGCAGCACCGCTACCAAGTACTCATATCCCATACTGGATTTGTCTAATTGCTAATTCCACCCCAAATAAGGATTTTATAATTTTTTTCAGCTGTTGCACCTTGCCTTTTTCAGATCACTTTTCCATTTAATTGTGATGGCTTTTCCTGTTTCTTTCCTTTGGTGTTGCCTTTCCTCATTTTTCTTTCACTTTTGTCAGCGCCAGCTTTTCTGCTCTGTATTGTACCTCTGGGCTCTCCCACTTCTTTGCCTCGGTTCTTCAGCTTCTATTCCCTTGGAAGATAAAACCCTTTCCTGTGTCTGAGGAAGCTGCTAAGCTTTCTGTGTCTTGACTTGTCCTTGCCCACAGCAATTTTGTAAGAAACTGTAAGATTATTGGGATAAGGAAAATACTTTCCTTGCCCCTTGTCCTAAACAAGAGCAAGGCTGAATTTCAGCCCTACGCGGGATAATCTTCCGCGCCTTTTCAGAGCCTGGCTGATACAAAGCTGAAGCTCTTTATCATGCCATTGTATGTTTAGCAGTTGCACTGAACGTCAGTAAGTTCTGAAAGTGGTATGTGAGATACTTGAGCTTTGAGTAGTGAGTACTGTGGTCTCTTACGTACTGCTGTGTTGCAACTACTGGCAGATCTGGCCTTGGGTTATGGTAGCATTGGGGTGTTCGCCATGGATTAATAGTTTAACTTGCTTCCAAGAAAAGATTACATTAGGACAAATAAGAAATTATAAGCGTTTGTAAAATATGTTGCTGATCTTAGATTGGATCCATGTTTTAGAAGCTTTCCAGTATCTGAAGGGTACCTACAGGAAAGCTGGAGAGGTACTTTTTACAAGGGCATGTAGCAATAAGACGAGGGGTAATGGCTTCAAGCTGGAAGAGGGAAGATTTAGATGAGATATTAGGAAGAAATTCTTGGCTGTGAGGGCGGTGAGCCCCTGGCCCAGGTTGCCCAGAGAAGCTGTGGCTGCCCCATCCCTGCAGGGGTTCAAGGCCAGGCTGGATGGGGCTTGGAGCAACCTGGGCTGGTGGGAGGTGTCCCTGCCCAGGGCAGGGGGTGGCACTGGATGATCTTTAAGGTCCCTTCCAACCCAAACCATTCTATGATTCTATGTTTTACAAGTTCTGCGATATTTGGTTTGGAGTTCAGGAATTAAAAATAGCTACAAGCGATCCCAAGAGCCTGCTGCCATTCTTCCTTTCTAACCTGTATTTAGCACAGAGTATTTTTTTTTTTTTCTTTTGACCCATTAGGATAACAGTGTTTATTCAGACATCCTCATAAGCAACAGATGCACATTCTGACATGTGAAGTTAACCGAGAGAGACAAAAAAGATAAGAACTAATCTGATATTGTTTATTTCAACTAAATGAGAGCAAACTTAGCTAGATTCCTAATACAGGAGATGCTTGGGATTTTTAACGTTGGATTGTATTTTCCTTCTTACGGTAAATAATGCAGCAATCGTTTTGCTGTTTGTTTCCTTTGGGTTTTTTTTCATTGCGAGCTTGGTTGCGCATAGTGGGAGAACATACATTTTCTTATGATGGTGGGAGGGAGAAGGATTTCTCTTTCCTCATCTTTATGGACAAAAGCTAAAGCTTGGAGCCAGTCTATCTGCAAAGCTGGTGGAGGTTTCTCTCCACACGCTTGCACTGAGGGATTGTTTTGTTGTGTTTTGGTTTTGTTTGTTTGTTTGTTTTTAAAGAAGTGAAGATCTAGATGAGTCAAATTCCCTGTGGGTTAACAGTATTCTCATCTTCCTGGGTAGTACGGGTTACTATCTTAGAAAGTGCATTTCGAAAGTTATTTACTCTCAGAAATTTCATGGAATTAAGCATCATTTTGGCCTGTCCAGAGCTTTGGAGTGAGGGGTACTTATTAAAACTTTTTGATTGTATGTTGGCATTAATTATACGGCATTCCCATACAGGATTTGGCATTTGTTAATTAATTTTCTTTCGTTTTCTTATTTCTAAAAAACCAGTTATGGAATTACTCAGAAGATAGTTTAGGGTTCCCCCTTTTTGAAGCATCTGCCTCTTCTTTGCTGCAAATAAGTGGAAGTTAAAAGAATGGAGCGCCCGTTATTAATCCGGGGTGTTGATAGTGGTTCTGCTCATAGTGGTCCCTGTGCGGGGTGATGCTCTGGTCGCTATGGTGACCGCACTTTGCTTTGAACACTGTGGCACAGCATCCTGCGGGCTGGGAATGACCACTGCGCCTACTGTAGGTACCCGGGAGTTACTGTGCCTCCGTACTTTCCTCTTTAGTTGGTGTTTCTGTTTTCCACTCATGGCTACGTCTAAATAATCAGCTGCAGTTTATTCTGTGCCAGCTCATGAGGGAAATAGTTCAATTGACGGGGGAAGTTTTTTCTGGTGTCTAAACTCTGTTATGCAAGTGACAAATCGTGTGCTGCATTAAAGAAGTGTAAATCTGGGTAAAATCCACATAAATTATTACGGATTTAGGCTAGTGCCTTATCTTAGGGTGTGTTCGAGTTTCCTCTTGGAGAAGAAAAAAGACAAAATCTATTAAGTCTGTTTCTGGCAGCTGATGGACTGTATCCTGTGCAATCTGATGAATATCTATTCAGGTTAAAAAAAAATTTGCATCTTCTAAGTGAAAAAATGGAGTAGAGTTGGGAGTAAAGAGCTGTTTAAAACCAAAGATTCCCCATTTTGTTATATTTAGTATTTGGTAATGGCCTGTTCTTGACATATGAAGATAAAACTGTAATGTTCTGCTGATACCCAAATGTTTGTACTGATCCAGTGCTATATGCAAATTAAAATCTAAAATTATTTGATTAATATTGGGTTCAAGTGCAATAGCAGTTGTGCCGGTTCCTGACACAGTAAGTTACAACGACAAAAGCTTTGTATCTAGCTTTTATAGATTACACCAGCATATGGTTTAGACGCTTTGTTACGGTCCCCAACACAACAGGCTCTAATTTTAGAGTGTCCTTTACTGGTTGCAGCTAAATTGTTTTTGTCATATACTTTTTTTTTTTTTTTGAGAAAAGTAAAGGGGTTTTTTTTGTTTGCAGTGTTTTAATAATGGTGCTCAAGTCCATTAAGCTTTGTGGAAACTAGAAAGAAATAGGAAAACAATGAGTCACTAAAATACATGTTGTGGAGGATTAAATTCTCTGTTCTGGTTGAATTGCTTCCAGGCAATAAGGAAAAGTCAGCCAAGTATCATATCATGTTGAAGAAGTCTCAGAATTTTGGCAAGTTTTTTCTTTTTCTTTTTTTTTCCACCCCCCTTGGTAAATACTGCTAAAATTTGACTTTGGGAATACCAAAGTCATCTCTGCTATGTGAGAGGTGCCTGTAAGGGATGGGGTAAGCAGGGAATGGTGATACTGGGTGGCACTGGTGTAGTATCGAGGCATTTGACCGTCAGTGAACATGAGTGGTGAAATAAGGTGTGTTTCTTAACTCATATGTCAGTCCTTTTTTGCCAAGATCAGCATTTTATTAAGTTGTCGCAGTGAGGAGAGCGACTTAAAGAGGCAAAATGTTCAAGTCTAGAATTTATTTCATGGGCTGTCAGGCGAGTACACAGACAGACTCATTCGAGATCATTAGCAAATAAATAGCAGTCTATGATGGAACTTCCTAACCCGGATCAGTAGATGCAGAATTACAAGAAAAGGGTTTTAGTCATGGCAATTCACACGTATACTCTGGCCGTTTTTGTTTCATGATAGAGCCATTACATTTATATTAATCTCATAAAAGCTACAGGGGTGTCCTTTTTAAACAGCTTTCATTTTTCTGTGCTAAATAACATTTTATAGGACGCTTGTTTCTGATGTGGCAAGATGTGAGTAGATGTGTTTAAAAATGTTAAAATCCAGATCAGTAGTTAAATTTCTTTTATCATTAGATAAAGAATATTTTTGCGAGGCAATTTTAATTGCATAAAAGTGAACACACATACACAGAATCAAGCCATTAGGGCCTACAAACATGTAGAAAAAATTTTTTCCCCCTGCAGACATGTAGAAAAATCAGCGCAATTAGCACTGACCCAACAGAAGCTTGAAATCAAAATCGCATCTCTATGTTTAGTGATACTTAAGATTTTATCTTTTAACACATACGGATTTGGGATAAGATCAGTATAGTTTACACGTGAAGAGAGTAGCCAGTTCTGAAGTATTTGGCAAAATATTTGGGAACATATTTCATCTCCTATTTCTAGAATTCTACTGCTTTGTATCTCCGATGAGCAATAGAAGCATAGGAGATCTCAATTATTCAACCTAAATGAATAATCTGTTTAATTAAGGATGTTGAGTATGTGTATATGATGCGCTAGTGATATAAAATAACTTATTGTAAAGGATTTTTTTTTTTTATTTCAGTTGATCTTAAATTTAGGAGTTATTTTAGGCAAAGAAATGCCTCCAAACAGTCCGTGGAAAATTTAATGTATCTATAGTAAAAACATCATGTTTGAAGTACCCAGGATCCTGAGAATTGGAGATTAACATTATTTAGGGATGTTTTTGTTCTTGGTCTTCCTAGGGAAAAGATTTCCCTGTGGAAATCTTCAAGAAGGCACCATGAAAGTGGAGTTTTGGTCTGGATTTATATGAACGTTAAAAATGTCTTGGTAATTTCCATAAAGTGGGAGCCGGACCCTGATCTATCTGACTGGGGGTCCTGTTTCCTTTGGCTCATTGGTGTGTTGTCACTCCCCAATCCCTGCAAGACAGTCTAGTTGTCTCACTCCAGACGTTGCTCCAGCCGATCTAAAAGAGCAAATTTAACTAAAGATCCGTGAAGGGAAATACAACTGAACTAGAGGAAAATGAGCTGCTAGTGTAGTGTTATCTCAGTAGTGTTTCCAAACATTTAAAAAGTGTGTGAATATCCTAAGATACTAGCCAAATACTTACTGGAACAATATTTCCTCTTGAATTCTAGGTGGAGGTGGTTATCAGTCTGATTTTTTTCGTCGTCAACAGCATATTTTTCTCATTGTACCTGGAATATCTGACATTTAGGATTCTTTTTTTTTATTAGTCTTAGGCTTTCTGATAGTCAAATACATATCTGAAAGGACTGCAAAAATAAATGACCTTAATGGAATTTTTTTTGCCACCTAGAGTGAGGCATATTTGATTTTTTTATTCATTAGTTTACACTTTCTAATTTTACGATTATGCCAAGAATGTTTCCTGTTGTAATTTGTCATGCTGTAATTTCATGAGATCAGGTCTAGGCTTGCTAACAGGATTTTTTGGGTTCAACCAATTGTTGAAATAAATAACTAGCTGATTAAATCCAACTTTTTTTTTTTTTTCCTTGAAAATGTCTTGTCTGAAAAATAAACGTCAATTTATATTGAATTGAAAACTATTTTGCTGTGTACAGTCTGTGGGGAAAAACCGTGCTACCTAAATACAAACAGTGTCGTGATTGTCCTTAAAAGCAGAAGGGTTAAAGCTATTAAATTCTGATAAAGAACATTAATGCACGGAGTTTAGCCCCGCCTGAGTAGGCACGGATGATAATAAATTCAGACACACGGAAATACTTCATAATATAAGGTTTATGTAGATTTCATGGAAAATTTGTCCAGGGTAATTTGTATAAACTTGTAAAAATTATGCATTCCTCTACTGTTCGCATTAGCTTATAAGTAATGGTGCAGAATTTCTTAATGGCTGACTGGGCTTTTAGTTGCTCACTGTGATTTAATTCATTTATTGTTTCTGATCTTAAAGTTTACCATTGTATACTCCTAAAGATAACAAAATAATTGTTAAAAATCATGGTGTAAGGTAACTCCCGTTGAATTTTACTATTGAAAATGAAGATGGTGACGGCAATAACTTCTTCCCTCATCGGAAAATTTTTTTACATAACTTTATATTTGTTTTTCTGCTTGACTGTTGCGTGTCTGAAGTTTCATGGTCAGATAAAGAGTGCATATAATTGTAGTTAGTGCTACAGTAAACACAGGCTGTTAATACTGAAGGCCCGCGGGAGCCGGGATCGGGGTCGGAATGATCTGGGTGGCTCTGGCGGGAGCCTCCAGCCTGGCGGCGTGTGGGGGGGCGTCAGGAGTTCAGAGCAGGTTGTGAATGATCCTCCTTCTTAACGGCTTTCCCTTGATTTGCATTTGATTCTGAGCTGCTTAACCACTGTAGATTATTTCAGTTTTCCTGGTGAATAATGCATGAGGGTATATAAGTGGATGTTCCTTGGCTGAGTGGGCTGCAGATGAGAAGTGTCAGCTCCTTTGCGGCATTAATGTGCATTTTTTTTCTCAGGTTAAAGCTGTAGAGAACGTAGCTATGCTTTTTTTGGATAACTCCTACAAATGCCAAAATATTGGCAATGTTTGCTTTTTCTCTTCTTTTCCATTTGAATACCTGTTATTACAATGAAAAAGTCAGTTGCCAGTTTTCCATTATGAGCTTATTTTCCTTGGGACTCCCCTTCAAGATTTCAGTGTTACATTGTTGTACCTGCTTCTGAAGCTTCCTGAAAACTATCAGGAACTGGGTTTTCTTTTTTTTTTTTCTTTTTTTTTTTATTGTTTTCCTCCCACTGAGGTTAATTTGTTTTACCAAATCCGAACACTGACTCCTTCTTGCACCTCCTTCTTACTCTTTAGTAGATAACTGGAGTGTCCTTTCCTGCCCAAGCAACGCGGAGGCGCAGATACATGCAATTCTTGTGTATAATACGTGCAATGTTTCCTATAGGTGGTTCGAAACACTTTGAACGCTGTAATAATTGAAGCAACACTTAAACCCACCCGTGATTCACTCAGTTGGAAAACCTCTTCAATTTTTTCCCTTATTAATTTACTAAGGGACATTTGAGTGTCTTGATGTACACTTGTTTCAGTCCCTGGGGTAGGCAGATCTTTCTTCCTTTTCCAGCTCATTAGAAAATATCCTTTTATATTCCAGAATGTTAGAAAATTGAAGCACAACCGTTGCTCTTGTTTGCTTGTGGTTCAGTTTGTAATTACAGAGCATCTATTCAAGATTATAATTCGATCCCTAAAATATCACAACTCTGAAACTTACGCCATGGGCCATTCTAAACAAAATATTTAATTGGAATGGTCGAATGCGAAATGTGAAAACTTCCAGGGATGTATCTGACATCAAATACTTTGGAAAATTATGTTTGATATCAAAGTCCTGTGGGAGTGTGGTTAGAAAGAACTTCCTAAAATATGGAATCATGCTTCTGAACAAAACAGTCTTATAAAATAGAACTCTCTGAAATTCCCCAAATGTAACAATATCCCTTGAATTTACAGGCATCCAGACATGAACTGTAGATAAGGGTATTGTAAAATAATGCTTTTAAACTAAACTTAGTCGGACATTTCATAAGGTAAAAGATTGAAAGCGTGTGAAATTGGAGAGGTACAGTAAACAAGGCACAGAGCTGTGCAAATGTTTAACAAGCAGATACAGATTAATAGCTATGATAACAGAATTCCATAAATATTCAAAAGTGGTCTGTGCGTATTTTGTGGACTTTTTATAGTATTTGATGTAGAGATGCTGAAAATTGCAAAGAAAATATTTGGCAGAAATGCACATTCTTAGAAGGGTTATTTTTTTCCTAGTTATGAGGTTGTACAATATGAATTCTCAAAACATAACCAAGAATGATAGAGGGGAAAAAGAGAAAAGATGTTTTGAGAAGAGGTGATTTTAGTTTGAAATAATTACAAAACATGCTATGAGAGCTATTTTCCAGAAAGCTAAGTGTTCTTTTTGTGATGGTGATTCTTCAGTTCCAACGCTACCGGGGCAGGGAGGGGGGTGGTGTTGCTCTCTTGTCCATCGCTGCAGTAAGTGGTCCCTGACTTCCATGTGTCATCCCAAACACTGCCGTTAAAGCGGTCTGTCTCATTGTTCCAGGTGTATCGCTAAGATATTCCAGTCTTCCAAACCCTGTCTCACCTTCCTCTGCCATCCTTAATCACGTTGAACATTCTTCATTGCCTTCCATTACCTCATTTTCATTTCCTCATTTCATGTGTGAAGCGGCAGGGACAGGAGAGTAGGAGAAAGTGAGAGAAACTCGAGTTTGCTTCATCCTCTCCTCTAAATGTTTATTTTGCTCGCTTTTCCATTTTCAAATCATGCCATCAGAAGAGCTTCGTTCACGCAAACTTCTGCTTTCAAATTTTCCCCTTAAAATCAAATTCTGACACCTAACTTCTTTTTGATGTTGCCTTCGTTCCTTGCCCTTCTTAAAGGATCCTGCTTCCCATATCCAAGTAGAAGCCCCTGGAATGTGTTGCTGTCAGGTAAGGGTTAAACCATGGTAATTTTTCTATGTGGGGGCAATAGTATAAAGGTCTGATTTTGGTGAAGGAAAATCAATGAAATACAGCTTTCCCGTAAAGAAAGGCTTCACAGACCCATATTCTGTTGACTTAAGTTGGTGGTAGATAAAGAGTGTCTTAATTAAAGATTTTGGGCTCCAAATTACTCTGAAGTCCATGTGTGGCCCTCAGAACGTTGCAAAGATGGATGGAATAGAGCAAGGGTTTTTAGTGTAAGATGCTGTTCATTGTGACTAATAGAATAATTTCTTCTTAATATGTTTTATACTATGTCTCTGTATGTGGAATCATACATCTGAAGTAGTGATTAAATGCTGTATTATCCCAGTCAAACAGGGCTGTACTTCCTTGGGTTGTTTGAGAGTAACACTCTTGTTTTAAGAGTGGCGTTACTGTAAGGAGTACTGGGTATTTCTATTGGCAAGGGAAAATAATGCAGTTCTGCACCTCATGACATTCCAGCAAGGATCCTGTACACAGAGCGCCTGCTCCACGTGGTCCCACCTACCTTCTTCCCGGGAAAGCCACTAAATACGCAGCGGAAAAAGGACAGCTCTGGTTCGAAAACCTCTGCATAAAAAAATAAATGTTTTATGGTATGGACCAAATTAGCAACTTAAAAATGTAAGCTGTCAGAACAATGGATCGAAGGAGAGACTAAGATGCATTAAGCTTTTAATTTTTTAACTATGTAACTACAGATTAAGATGTTCATTGCAATAAATGGGGTAGGCCCCCAGGAACAGTTCTCAATGTACCTGTCTTCCATCCACTATAAAGTGTCATCTATTTAATTTTGATGCACTTTTTTTGGTGAAAACCTTAAAACACATAGATTTTAATATTTTTCATGCATAATAAGTAGGATACTAATTATATGTAAATATTTCTGTGAATACAGGTAGTGGTTTTTTTACAGGTTCTTTTAAGAGAATGGTTGTTGCTTAATGTTACCGATATGTAACTTTGTGTTAGTATATTGTTTTTTTAATGTGGTTTGCAATTCAGTTGTTAATAGGAAGGCTCCAAATTTCACCCAACAATTTAGGCTGGGATTTTTTTGCGTATTAAAAAAATAGCTGCTTAATTTTCATTCGAAGCCAACAGAATTTGGGCACAGAGGTCCTTTTGAACATCCTGACTTTGGGATTTAATTGAGACAATGGCCTCGATGCTGCCCTGAGATTTGCAAGGTGTCTGCACGAGCCATGCAGAATTCTGGGGACCCTGCAAAGTAGGGGAATGGTCGTAGTGTATATGTGAGCTCAGATTTACCTACATTTCTTCATCTAAAATGTTTATCAAGAACAGCTTAGACAAGGCAAGCTTGCATAAAGAGGTCTTGTGGCGTGCCTACAGCAAGCCCACGTGTCTGTGGACATGTATATATACACGTATCCATTTTTTGTGGTGCAGTGAGCGACAGGAGCCATTTTAGAGTAATTAAGTTCTCAGAACTTGAAATAAAATGCTTCAAATACTTTAACAAAAGAACAACAAATCTTAGATTTTTTTCAGTGCCCTTTATTGTTATTTTAGGTGTGTTTGCTTGTACAGTTCTATCACTTTAACTGCTCTTTATCTCTGTGGATCTGAGTTTCAGAAATGAGTGTGACTAATAGTTTGATGCTGGATCAAAGGAAGTATTTTCAGAACTTAACTACGTGTTGGAGCAACAAAAGCCATATTCAGAGTTTGCTAAAAACCAAATAAACTTCTTTTAAAGTCAGAAGGGATGAATTAACCAGTGCTTTTTGCATCACGAGTGTAAGCAATTCAGATTGCTTGTTTTCTTAAATGCTTGCACAGTATGTTTTGGAGTAATAAATCATAGGGGATCGTCTTCGTATTACAGTAGAATTTGCCTCTCTGTTGCAGAGAAAATGTGAAGAGAAGTCATTTATGCTCCTGGTGAGAGACATTCAGTTAGACTACATTTAATTACTATCAGTTGTCACTGTTATGTCTCAAAGGAAAAAAACCAAACCTAACCTCAATGTGTAGTTACACAATACTATAAGAAATTGGTGGGATGTAGATTCTGTTAGATTGGCATTGTGAAGACCCAACAGTGCCCGGTAACTGCAATATTCACAGGGCTGGCAGCTTTTAAGTTTGCCTACGCAGCATTGACCCACGTAGAGCTGTTTAAAAAGTTCCGAAAACACTTTTTTGGTTTTGGAGGCGAGTTCAATTAGCAGTGAAGTCAACGTTTTTATGGAAAAGTTCCAGTTTAGTGAACCTCGGAAATACTGCGCAGTGGCTACTCTCCTCTTTGCCCAACGCAGGATGTTGTTACCTGTGCCTGGAGACTTGACCGTGACTCTCCCATCTCCTGCCGTCGGTCCCTCATAGGTCCCCTTAGTTCTCTCTTCTCCAGCCAAGTGTCTTTTCAAGTGCATTTTATATTAGTTCAGCCCAAGTAGTGGCGTGCTGTGCTGTAATCGGAATGTTTTAAGCCTTTCTCCCTAAAATATAGGAAGTTTTCAGTGCAGTTTCATTAGGTTTTGTTTTTCTTGGTTTAAAGGTATAACATAGTGGCTTTGGAGATTTTTTAAAAAATTTTTGTTCAAACTGTGGTACAACGAGGATTACAGGTTGTCAGCATCAAATTGTGCTGCGTTTTCTACCATGGTTACAGCCTTTGTAATGAAATGTATAGATGTACCGTGTTCTGTTTTTATTAGAAGTTGGAAATTATCTTGAGGACTGCTTAGTTTTGTGACATTTTCTGTTCTTGTCAGAATCTGCTGTGACAATTGCTTAACAAGGAATTAAAATCTCATGGGTTCCTAATTCTGCTCCATCTTTACCTGATAAAGTGTTCGTAAACACACGGTATGGGGCATCATCTTGTAGCTATAAAAAAGGCACTGAGAGCTGATCTAATTCTTAAAACTATGAACGTGCAACTGAAGGGGAATTTATGCAACATATTTTTGGAATTTATACAAAGCATTGAAAAACAAAATGCCCAAAGGGGTTACAAAACCGATAAGCAAAACTACTAGTCCTGCTTCTGCTAATTTTTATCATTTTATCAGCTTTGAGCAGATCCAGGCTCGACTTAACTGATGGTTTAGCAGTTCCTTCAGCCCAGGAAGCTTTTACATCAGTCCCCCCTGCTTCAGGAGGCAGAGCGAGCGCGGCAGCGTGACCGACCTGTCCCCATCATCCAGGCGTCCCTGACTGATGGAACGAGAAGCCCCGTTGGGGAGCTGGGGTTTAATTAGCACAGCTTTGAGTCAGCCCCGAAACGAAGGAGCACAAAACTCGCCTTCAGTCCATTTCGTACAGTTCTTTTCCGTGCTCTTTAATAAATTAAAGACGAAAGATGAGCCTTTCAGAAGCTAACGAAGGCATAGTTTCATAACCAAGCATTTGAGCAACTTGAACCACTGCGGGTAGATAGTCACAAATCCTGTGCAGTTATTGAAAGCGAGTGACAACTTTCCAGCAACGGCTTCAAAGCTGTTCGCTGCCTTCTGTATTTTCAGAGGCTTCTCCCTATGTATAGGGAAGGTTACACCAGGACACGTCTTTTGATATCCTATGACATTATGCGGTGCACCCATCACATTGCATCATCATTGAAATAAACACTGTTCACATCATGTCTTTTCCTTGCATTAAAGGTTAATGACAAAAAATTGAGGTTGTACACTGAGAACAAATGGATTCCTACTAGTCGTCGTCCTGCGTTTGGTTTCAAAAGCTAGGGTAAATAGAGAGAGAGACATTTCATCTTCGCTGAAATCAGCAATCCTAATGAACGGTTATGAAAATTCAAAACTTCACCCTTTGCAACCTCCTCGATGTTTTATTTTTCAAAATTTAACTGGAGAAATTAGATTTGCTGAAGATCCGGTGTAGTACAACAGCTACTTGAATCTTATTTTTCCAGTTTACTATCTTCCTGCAGCATTTTGTGTGGGTGTTTGCATCCTGTTTAGCCTTCCATAGCTCAAGCGTTTCCAGTTTGCCCGGGAGAGTTTTGCACATTCCAGTGCCCTTCATGGTCAAAATTTAAATCAGTAATATTTTGATGTCAGGAAAATTCATTATAGAATTGCCAAGTTAAAAAGAAAATAAATAAATTGGAATTCTTCTTTCACGATAGTCCTTTTATGCTCAGATGGAGACAACATTCAGGTCAGCGCCGAAGCTCTCACATGGTTACAGATAGTCATAGCGTAGTACAAAGTCTGCTTCTGGGGCTTTTTTTTTTTTTTTTCTTTTTTTTTTGCCATTATTTTGGTGGCATACTGCTACTGTGTGCATCTCTCTTCACATTTGCTTCTCTGTAATGCCTGTAGGGAACCTCAGCAGTGACTTGCACGGTAAAATAGCGTCAGTAAATTATTTAAAAGAGGTATAGTCACTTTAGTGTGATTTAATAATTAAAAACCCCTTTTAAGAAAAAGCCAGCTCCGCAGAGGCCTTTGGTAAAGTACTGAGAACCCTCGTTTCAGAACTGGTGGCTCTGGCCAGAAGCCCTGAAGTTTTTGGATTACCATGAAATTGTCGGCTCTGAGAGTTACAGGAAGATCCTCTCAAGCTGCTGATAGTCCCTGGTCTCTTATTTACTTTCTTATCGCTTATCAAAGTCAGACCTAAATTATTATTGCACATTCAGGTCATTAAAACATTAAGTCTCTCTTCTTTCCATCACTCTCTTTAAGATAATTGTTTAATTCTGTAAATGCATCTAATAACTTGAATCTGTTACTTTTAACTAAGCAATATTTTCGTTAACAAATCCAGGCTTTTTGTATAAAATATGAAATACTCTCTCTGTGTACATACACATGTATATACAGTTAGAAAAGCCTACGGTTAGCATTTTATTTTCCACATAAAGAGCTATAAATCTCTGTGAAGCCCAGTGTAAATTGTGATGTGAGCTTTTAGATTGCAAACAGCTTCATTTAGGAAACCACGCAGGGAAAGGTATTGCCGAAGGATGTAAAAATATTTTATTTCCCTGAGAAAACAAAGTGGTTGCTATGGGACAGAAAATGATCTAATGATGGCTTTTCACAGACGCATGCGACTGGACAAAATTAGTGAGCGAAAATGCTGTTTTTTCTAGGATATATTTTTGAAATATTCTTCCTAGTGTACATCTAGATACTTTCACGAAAAATAAAGAAGCCGTTATTTTTCCGTAGGGTACAATTTAATTGTTTTTTCTTTCAGTCCTCCTAGAATACTGTGCAAATGAAATATATTTGTTTAGTCAAACTGGCTTTTAAATACCTGTGAGGAAAAGTGCAGTCCTTTTGAATGTTGAATGATGGTTTCTTACGGTATTGCCTAGTACAAATAATGATTTATTTTTTTTTCTGTAGCAATACGATTAAAAATCGAAGCAATAATATGAAAGTTATTCCATAAATATAATAACAACCCTCTTAAATAATATTTTTAAATGAGGGAAACATTTAAGTACCGATGTTTGAAATGCTACTGCACCAGTTCTAAAAGCGCCATCGGCACCATCCTTTAACTAACCAAACGAACTTAGGGACTCAAGCGCAGTGGGGCTGTCTGGGGCTTGTTTGGCTGTGTGAAACTCATTAGGATCCATCGCAAACCGTCTAATTAGCTCTCTTACCCCATCCTGCACGTGTAAAAGCTGTGCCTCTCTCTTCTCTTTCTCTTTCCCCGTGAGATTTCCTATGAGACAGCAGTTTTTAACAGCCCTGATCTCCCCCGTATGGAGGGGCTGCAGCGCCACTCCAAGCGTACCTGCACGGAGATGGGTAAAACTAATTAGCTACAATTAAACACCATGTGACGTGGGAAGTAAAACCGTTAGGTCTTTACAGGTAACTGATGCCTAATGGTGTAGAAAGTGATGTTTTAGGATGCTCTTTTGAACTGGTTGTATGCTTGTGCCACATTGAAGTGTATCTTTCAGAATTCAGTTAAATGGACCTAGAAAAGATGGTTAGTGGGAAATCCACCATCTTTTAGCAGCATTTGCCATAACATTCCGCTCTCCGGAGCGATGACAACCTGGCATACCCAGGAACTGTGTAGAGACTTCTCAGGTGGATTCTGCATGGAGTATTTCGGGTAAAGGATGGCTTGTTAGCCCTGGCATAATGCTTGCCTTGCCAGATCCTCCTGACCCTTCAAAAATCCCACGTGAACCGTGTTCCCTTTTGCTCTTTGATCTGGGCATAAGCTGCAGAAATGCCCAAGTCCAACAGAGCTTGCTGGGTTTTGCTCTGCGCTTGCTGCACTCAAGTGTTTATCTTACTTACATGAATTACTTAGCACTTGTACTCTTGTTAAAAAATGATTTTAATGTTGTTCCTAGCTTATTATGAACACTAATTTTTAATGTCCGTAGATTAGTAATGAGTAAGCTCCTTCCTAATGCTTGAGGAAAAATTGGTCTGTTCTTGAATGAAACAAAAATTGAAGTTGTTTCATAATATTTGTTTTCATTCCTTTCATAACTTTATTCCCCTGGACCTTAGAGGTTTTGGTTCTGCAAAGAAATTTCTGCTGTGCTCAGGCCTGAAGTTCCCACTCGCCGTGTGGGGCTTGCATGAATGTGTGCAAAAATCGCTGCTTTAGATCATCCTGCTTTTGGCACGAATAGCAAAGAAGATGATCTTGCGATATGATTGCATTCTTGTATCTTCCCAAATTCCCTGAGTGTTTCTAGCATGTAGTATCAAGCTAGGTAAGTCTTACTTGTGTGCTTTAAAAAACTTTTTCTGAATGTGTCGTATTTTGAGAAGTTATTAAAGTCAACAGACCATTGAGAGAGACCGTTTGCCACTGAGAGCGGTCGTGATTTCTGTCCTTAGTTGTGTGCTTATACCTCCGTTTACTTGGAAATATCTGCAATTATTGCCATTGATGTTAAATTTCTGCTTTGTTTTGATTTCCTGTCTCCTTTTCCATATTTTTCCGTGCTCTTTAAAACTATTCCCTGAATTTTGTCTCATAGTAATCCTTAGATTCCTGTTTAATAACTTCAGCCATCTTTCACGTTCTCCTTACTCCAGTGCATTCATTGCAGGCATTTCTGGAGCTGCAATGTTGTTTTTTGCCAGCCGGTTTCCCAAACTGCCTGTTCTTATGCTACCTTTATGCGCTGTTATGTGCTTATGGGTTCTATTCATCATTACTAATCCACTCTCTAGACCTTTTTTTTTCTCTCCTCTTTTTTTCTTTACGTGTTTGCACGCCTTTTCTTTGCAGTGCTGCCTGTTAGTGAAGACGTGCTTCTTACCTGACATTAACAGTTGTGTATTGGGGGGGTTTCTGTCACTGACTCTATCATCCACACTAGGTAGATATTGAAAATGCAGAATATTGATAAATGTAAAGCAGTAATGTTGTCAAAGCCAAGAAAATTATCACCAGCCACAGAACTTTAGTTAGGAGATAGCTGCTTCCCCCTCGCCCCCTTTTTTCCTGTAAAGGAGAGTGACAGAATAGATAAGAAACATCAATTGATTTTACGGACAAAGGTTTTCCCAGCCATAATGGTGAATAGCAACAATAGTCCTGACAGTCCAGCCCTTTAAGGAGCACAGCTGAAGGTTAAAATCAGTTGGTAAGGCTTAATTAGTGAGCTTCTGAAATAAAATCCACATTGAGACAGAATAAGGTGATGATACGGAGAGAATCTGTATTTTGTTTATTATGTTATTTACCACTAGCAATATGTATTTTCAGGAAAGGCTATCCATTCCTTTCAGTTAATGATCAGAAATTCGCATATAGTTTCTTCTAAAAAAAACCTAACAGACTTTAAATGCTAAGCGTCTTGATTACGTAAGCTGAAATATGTAAAAGAAAACCCTGCCCATTCTTTTAGATAATGGACCGGTGGAGCACTATTTATAAATGAGTTTCCTAGTTAATAGTTTGAACCTCGTCTACTGAAATATTGACGAAGTTTGAATAATGAAATGGAAGGCTTACTGGATTGTTGTTCTGATGGTGTTGTGCTCTGGAGAGTAAGACTCACGGTGATTTCTGTCTACAGTTGTGAAATTTTTTACTTGTGCTCCACAGATTATTCCACTCAATGGGTCAAAGAACCACATTGGATTTCTCCGTTTATTTCAATAAGTCTAGTTTGCACTAGAATACAGGGCAACAGCGGGGGCAGGGATCACAGAATCACAGAATGGTAGGGGTTGGATGGGACCTCTGGGGATCATCTAGTCCGAGCTGCAGTGCTCTGTACAGCTTTCGGATGGAAACGTGCCTTGCGACGATGACGGGCTGTGGAGAGCTACCTGCCTTCCGGCCTGTGACTGCTGGGAGCCAGGCCCGCACCCTGTTTGCTCTCCCCAGTTATGTGCTTAGAGAAATCCATGAACTATGATTCTTCAAAGGACTGGTAGGGGGAGAGGAGAAATCCTTTCGAATACCTTCTGTGCTTTTATACTGTTCCATTCTTCTCGTTGTCCTCCATAGATCCAATTCTATTGCTCTGTTACAGTCCACTGTCTTGCATCATTCAAATATTCCTTTATTTTTTGACTGAAATTCTGCTCCCATTAGAGTCCATAGCAAAAGATAGACCACCTTTACTGGGACTAGGGTTTAAACAGCTGTGTCTTTCCATGTATTCATTACTTATCAACCTGTAGAATGAGAGGTGCATCTCTTCCAAGTTAAGCCGATGTCAAAACTCTGTGAATGGAGCTTGCTCAGAGCGTTTACTTTTTGTAATCTTTCCTACATAAATTTAAATCACTAATTAGTCCCTCTTGCGCATCTTCATGATACACTGTATTGCTTCTGGTTGCTGTGTGGTTTGATGAATCTTTATGTTAAACTGGTGTCTGGTACTCAGAACCTGGATAAGATTGAGAAGAGGCTGTAGGAATTGCACCTTACTCCTTCGTGTAATGTGCAGCATCCAAACGTACGCTGCTTCCTAGTTTAAAGACTACATGACATGCGCTTTCCTGAGTCATTGAGTGCTGTGATTCCTAAGCATCTTAAAGCAGTAATCCATTTTCATTTTCTCCATTGAAAATCTCTTTCAGATTATATCTTCCAGACTCACAGGGAATCACTCGAATTTCACTGTATTTTCTTCCCATCTTCCAGTCCTTACGCTTCCATTTATACTTTATTTCTTGACCTCACATGTGTCCTGTGAGTCCCATTTATTTCTCCTTCTTCTTTTCTGTTGATAATTCCTTTGATGTTCCTTGCAGCTTCCCTACATAAAGGAAAGCATGGTCCTAGCCAGGGGGACTTAGGGTGAGTCGTTTCTAAATTTCTTACCAAATTCTAGACCAGGAAAAAGATATTAAGACTTTATGGAAAATTTATTCTTACAGTGATTTTATGAAACTTTTCCCCAGCTTCATATGTTTCCGTTTATTCTTGCTGTGTTTCACCACCCTTCCACCAGTCATTGGCCAGCTGAGGGAGTGGTCTTGGGCGTTCCTGACCTCCACTGGGAACGCGACGGGGCGGTGTGAATAATCTTTGACTGTGTTTCTGTCTCCCGTTGCAACCGAGGCGTCCTGGGGACTGCGGTCACCTCTATGTTGTCTAGAAGCTGTGGTTCCTCAGAAGCCAAAGCTGCTGGGGGCTGCTTGCAGGATTGGTGCACCCCAGGTTCCTGGTGAGACTGGGTCTGGTGTCCACTAGTAGAGCCGAGGCTGGATCTTTCCTGCATTTTAGGTCTTTATTACAAATGTTAGTAAACAAAAAAATAATACAGGTAATTTGAATTTGCTTCTTGACTGAAGCTTCCTAGTGTAATGTCGGAAATACGTATTTTATGTTACCCTATTTTATCTCTCCTTATTTTTTTCTTTTGATACGTAGTGTATTCTTCATGCACTTTTTTTTTTTGCATATAAAATTATAGTGTTTATTACTTAAAATTCTCATACCTGAAATTGTGTCCTTGAATGTGTGCGTACAGTCGTCATAACTTAGTTTAGAAGTGCTTCTGTAGGTGACGACAGGCTGGATCCGAGGTGATTAGTGCCAAATGATGCTTCCTCTAATAAAAGTGCTGGTGGACACATATAGTAGTTACACATATGTACAAGTAATGCCAACATGAGAATGATTTCTCTCCTAAACACACGGTCTGCAATTATTCTGAAACATCAAGAACCTGCCCCTGAAATGCCATGACTTAGTCGAGAACATATGCAATTGGCTTATTTATACCATTACTCTCCTTTCTCTGATCCCACTCTTTTTTAGGTATGTGCATTGCCATTTTCCACTAGCTTTATTTGCGTCACTTCTTGTCTGGATGAAAACAGAGTTATTTTGAAACTTGAACGCGGAAGTCAAGTTTTATTGTAGTACTCATGATGTCCGGGGGTGTGACTGCCAGATAATATCCAGAACACTTCTGTTTTCCTAGTAATGTCTTGGATGTCAGCCATGCCTTTTCCGCTGAATTAATGAATATTGTGTAGCTGTATCTACCACTGCTGCCAGAAACATAAGAGTAAATGATAATATTTCTGAAATAGTATGTACATAGATTACTTTTTGATAATGGGCTTTAGGCGTGCACCTTCTTTATTCTTTATTTGATCTTATTTACCTGCTCTGAATTACTAACCTATACAAACAAGAGAGTCCTTTTTAGTATTCTTGTTACGGAAAATCTAAGCGTAGCTCTCAGTGCACCATCTCAAAACTTAATCTGCGGGCAACATCAAGAAACAGACTGCACTCGGTGAGGAAAAAAGAAGTCTTCCCTTCAAACATTTTACAATGCAAGTGATAACGTCTTGAACCAGAAGCAGGCATAGTATTGCTAATGTTACTTTAATAATCCACCTCAAAAACTCTTTGGTGAACAAGCCTTCCTTTCTCAATGGGATTAACCACTGAGAACGTTACAAACACTGCAGACACCTACATATTTGTACAAAGATAACCCCTTGTTAGAGCGGATACGTTCTTTTTTTATCCTTTCTTATTTATACCAGCATGATTCATTAACGGTTATTTTTGAGATGAAGAAATGTAGGCTACTAATATAATTTTAAATGCTGTTATTTTAATGAATGTCAGCAATGTTTTAGTTTCTTTTTAACACCAAATGTCTAAATGGAACTAAGGATAGTGAGACAATTATCAGCTTAAATTATTGGGTTTTATCTTTTAAAGATCCTGCTTGATAACATGGCTTTAGATAGAGCTTGCTCTCCTCTATTTAGAAGAAAAGATATTTAGATAGAGCTTGCTCTCCTCTATTTAGAAGAAAAGATATTTAGATAGAGCTTGCTCTCCTCTATTTAGAAGAGGAGATATTTTGAGGGTTGAATGGTTGCATTGCGTATCTACTATCTGCAGCATAAAAGACGCTTGGAAATTTGTGGTGAGAGACTCTACTTGGGTAACCCAAATCCGCATCGTCTCAAAAGTGGAAGTATAACTTGGTGCTCACAGTGCTAGGTCCACTTTGGAACTGAGATGATGAGAATTAGAGCAAATGAGGAATTCCTGAAGATCGCTTATACTAGGTAAGAGGGGAAAAAAAAAAAAAGTGTGCAGAGTATAACGTGGGGTGCAATAATGATGGTTCTCACTAACTCCACATTCGAGAAGCTACATCTACAATTATGGAAATGCTTTTTGCTTTCCAGATTGTTATGCAAGTCTATGGGATATGGAGGTCTTACTGTCTTCTTCTATGCTCATGACCCCCCAACAGTATTCCCTCCTTAAATTCTCCTCTGGCTAATTCTGGATTCATGGGCTTCAGGGAGGCTGCAGATCCAAGTTCTCTTGGCGCTTAGTGTATGGTTTTGTTGATAATACTTCTGACACAGTGGGCTCCTTTTGCTGCTCTACTGTAAAATAAGAATGAAAGTGGTATTTTTTTGTCACTAAATACATCATAAAGTAGCATACACCTGTAGAAAGCCAACCAGTAGAGTGAAAAGCTTTCCTAGTTCTGGAGTTCCTTTGCTGGCAGTTGAAGCCCAGCTATGTCTCCTCAGTAAAATAATGTATTCTTTTCTCAATGAAAATATTACCCTCGAAGTGCAATAAGGTATGAAAAAGAGATAGTAATGTCATATTGTTCCCTCCTCTCTTCACAATTAAACTTCGGCATATGAAGACTGGGTGATTTTTTTTTTCCCAGTGTTTTTAGACATTTGTGTGATGTGACCTCCTAGAGATCTTCCTCTTCTAGATGAGCTATCTCTTATACTCTTTTCGTGCTCCCCCCAGCCATTCTAGCCTTATCCATCTGTCTTTATTGCTAATTTTATGTAACTTTGCCGTGGCATGGTATCTTCTAGAAATACTCTCTTAGGTTCCATATTTCCCGTTGGCTCTGTTTGGCAGGCAGATAGATTATCCTTAGAGAACTGGTGATGGAAGCAATGAAAGGGAACTGTAGCCATGAGAAGAAGGGAAAATGAAGTGGAAAAATAGCAGTGAAGGACACCAAGATTTAAGAGTTGAAGACGAGGGAGGAGCTGGAGCTAGACGAAGATATTGTGTATTTGTTTCCTTGCTGTTTTGCTATAATTCCTGCCTCGGGCTAACTCACAGTCGTGCATGAACTTTAATGTCATGGCTTGGTTTCTTCTGTCATTTGCCCTGCAGTAAATCAGGAGCAACCGTATGTTTCTCTGAGAAACACTTGAGCCGAGGCTGGGCTCTAAAGCTGGCATTGATACAGGTGTACTTCTCCGTCCTCACACGCCTTGTCTTATCAACTAGACTTCTGCACAGGTACCGTAAAACGTTGTCAGAGCAGAGTGGATGCATTTCATATCTGATGTGCTGGGGCAACAGCGCCGAAAGATAAGAAGCCTGGAGAATTGGATCCAACTGACTGACACCTAAAATAGTATAAATAAACTTACCCAACACCCCCCACCCTCCCACTAATTCCAGTTGTCTATATAAATTGTACTAGCATAATGCACATGGCTGTGGCCCACCATTTGACCACTTTGTCTAGTTACATATTTTTTTAACTTATATGAGAGACCAGTCTTCTTTTTTTTTTTTTTCCCCCCATTGAGAGCAATATACACTTTTCAGTTATGAAAATGGTGTTATTCTAAATAAAACTGACACGATCCACCAACACTTTTGGAAGCACAGATGCTTTGTCCCACTATTTACTAAAGAGGTTCACACTTAGATTAAAGCAGTGAAATCAAATCACTGAATAAAGCCTGGAACAACATAATGATTTAAGGAATTCGTTGAGAGCTTTTGGTAGGAGGAAAGTTACACAAAGGCAAAATTAGATTGTTTTCTGTACAACACCAGAACACAGAAGCAGCATGCGATCCAATATTGGTACATTTGTTTTTCTAAGCATCTTGTGTGGTTTCATTTGTCTTTGTTCTCCTCTGCAGCATCAGACTGCAACCCACAAATTTGTCTACTGCATCCAAGGCTTGTCAGCATCAGACGTTAAAAGAAGAGTCAGGCATGTTTGTTTGCAGGAGCGACCAGCCATCAAATTTCTCCTCTCTCTGAATGATGGTGTTTTTTTATTTTATTTATTTTTTCATGATAAACTGCGTGGGTTGGGATATGCACAGCCCCCTAATGTTAAACGATATTTTTCCCCGACTCAATGTATACATAATGCAAAGAACTAAATTAATTTGTTGTGTAATGTGGCGCTTCTGAGTGGTGGTGCTGCATCAGGACTAGACTTCCTGGTGTATTATTAGTGGAGAAAATTGCACCATCCTTTCACCGGCTTGTTTAAAGAGCATAAGAATTTGTAGTGGGATATAGTTATATTTGATTGGTATTTTTTATCTTACTGTTGGAGTAAAAGACAGCTTCAGGGGTTCACACTTGAATGCTTTCAGTTCACGCTGATGGTCTGGGCTAAATAGATCTTCCTGTCCAGGTACGGCACAAGTTGTTAATCCCTTGCTGCAACGGCACTTCTAAGTGCCTGGTTACTGATAGTCCGCTGCTGTACGAAGGTGGACAATTCTGGAGGGGTTCTAATCGCTGATGAAGACCGACCTTGAAATCAGCCTAGTCCATATTTAAAGAAATGCCATCAAAAAGTAATCAAATCAATTAAAACAACTTTCATATTTTATCTACCGCAAATCACCTATTGCCCTTTTTGAAAGGATTCACGATAACTGTCACAGTAGGATGAGGGACAATGGTTTAAACTATAGCAGGGCGGGTTTAGATTAGACATTAGGAAGAAGTTCTTTACAATGAGGGTGGTGAGACACTGGCCCAGGTTGCCCAGAGAGGGGGTAGATGCCCCATCCCTGGAGACATTCAAGGCCAGGTTGGATGAGGCTCTGAGCAACCTGATCTAGTTGAAGATGTCCCTGCTCACTGCAGGGGGGCTGGACTGGATGGCCTTTAGAGGTCCTTTCCAACCCAACACATTCTGTGATTCTATGATCTATTTACTTTTTAACAGATTTTCTTTTTCTTTGGCCACGTTACAGTGGGAAGGTCTTCACAAACAGCGGAGAAAACTATTTGTTATCTGGGTGCATGAATGTGTAGAAGAGAGATACAAATATTTATTGTAGTTTGAATTATTCAGAGTAAGGTTAGATGTTTCTTTTGACCCAAACGTGCATAATAGAAATGAGGGGCTATGGGTGCTCTGGGACTATAAACCCTTGAGAACCCCTGGTCAGAGCTGGCCTTCCCCGACCCTGGCTCTGGGGGAGGGAGAATACTCTGCAGAAACAGAACTACATAAAATACAGGTTTTTATTTGGATGAGTTGCTTTCTCTTTCGAGCAGTGTACCTGTTAGAATGAAAGTGAGCCGTACATATTTTATTCAAATTGGCTGCTTTCTTCGACCTTGCTGATAGATTTCAATCATGTTTTAAAATTCTCCTCCAGCTATTGTAGCTTTCTCTCATCACATTTGCTTTTCCCTCTCTTCGAGCTGCTACTTGTCAGACATTTCCCTCATTATTGGCCATTGTTTCCTCCCCACTTCCCAGCCTTTCACTCGAAATCGGAGGGTTTCATTTCCCCACCTTTTAACCTTCCATTGTTCTGCTTCTCTCCGCACCCCGACCCAGATTCCTCACACAATCGCAGGCTACAAAGCAGCCTCTCCTCCTTGGGGACGGAGGTTTTGTTTCACTTCCCAGGTAAATTCTGATCTGTGTGTCCGTATCACTGCACTCAGAGCTTCAGATGTTTTGCGGGTGTTGCCACATTGAGCCTGGTAATTTATTGCCCTTTTAAAAAGGGAAGCCCCATGATATTCAAGCTCTTTTGAATCATAATTTCTAACCCTATTATCTTCTAACCTCTCAAAGAGATTGCAGGCATTTGTTCTGACACGTAACACATTCTAAGCAATACTTAGCAATTTTTACATGTAATCTAAAGAGAAGATTCTCTGTATCTTCTTGATGTTGTGTAAGCATGTCAAAGTAAAGCCTTAAGGTGCAAACATGTCCACTTCTGCAGAAGCATGCAGCTCTTCGGATGTTATTCTTGTGTTACTGCTGTAGTATTAGTAAAGGCTTCTTTATAGTCATGTGAGTATGGTAAGAGAGAGGGATTGTTTTGCATTTCCCATGATTTTAAGCTCATTTATGTGTGGCAGCTGTATATTCATCACCTCTTAAATTCCTTTGAAATGTACCCACAAAGACATACACCTCGCATGCTTAGTTATTAAAATACTTCTAATAACAGGAATTGAGTAAAGTGTTTTCTGCCGAATTGGAGAGCCCAGCAGTGGCTGGTTCACTCCGCAACATAAAGAATTGCCTCTAATTAAGCCTTCCAACTCCTCGCTGTTGTTTTTTAAGCAAGTTCTGGGAATGTGCTAGGTTCCTCCCGAGAGCAGAGTGAGACTGGCCCTTGTCAAAGCGAGCAAAGCCTGGGGACAGTGGTAGAAACGCCAGGTGATGGAAGGGACGTCTGGCACACGGCTATGGAGCTTGCCCGGCTATCTCTTGTTTTTCTTTCTCCTTCTCATTGGTAACTCCTCCCATCTGTTCCTGAGCTGTCCTTTCCTACGCACAGTCTCCTGCCCCTGTTCTACCCTTCAGACTTGTGGCTTGAAGCCACTGAAGGAGCCGAGTGATACCAGTAGCAACTGGGTGGGCAGGAGGCGCTGACAGTGGTGTGGCAAGAGAGACGCTAAGGCCGGGTCAGCTGAGGCTGGGCTCTTCGAGCATCATTTGAGTGGGCTCAGATGCTTCTCTCCCAGGGCTGGTTTAACTGCAGTTTCCTGAGCAAACTCCCCACATTCTTTTTCAGAAAAACTAAAAAAAACCCCTACCACTTTGCTTTATAAAATAGGTTTCTTTGTTCCCCTGAGGTGGTTTCCTTCCGAATCTGTCACCACTGCCTGTGTTCCTGACCACCTTGTGGCTTTGTGGAATAAGTAAGGCATCTAGAAGCTCCGTACCAACCTAAGAGTCGGGGTTTTGATTTTCTTTCAGGAGTCTTTTTCTACTTTACAGTCTATATTTGAATCTGTCTTTTCTTGTCTAACTCTCCATTTGGTGGCTTAGCATACGGGAAGCCTATTTTATAGTGGAGAGAAATGCATTTATATATTTATATATATACACACATTATACAAGAACTGAATTTTTAACAAAATCCTAGATGCGTATACAAGTTAAAGGGATTTTTCTGGCAAGAACAAAATGGACAAAATCAAAAAAGAAAAAAGCGTGGCAATTGTAACTGTGTTCTACCATTATGTGAAAAGGTGGGAAGATTAAGCAAGAGCATAGATTTGGTCAAACAGATAATTTTTTGCTTTTCTAAAGCCTTTTGAGTGCCTAAAAATAGATCCTTAAGAGTACGTAACTCACTGATTTGCACAGATTTCTAATGGGATGTATGGACTGAAGTATCTACAAAAATTTGTGAACCTGATGTTACAAATGTACAAAAATTGCTAATCAAATTTAACTTAAAAGACCATGTTTTGGTTTCTGTTTAAGGTGGCCTTTTCTTCTCAGAGACACCCCCATGCAGAGCTCACAGATGTTTTCCTGAGCACCTACAGAAGTAGTAGGGAAATTTGGGCTTACCTTTATTTGGAAGGTTCTGCATGATTTTTAGATTATAGGTGCTGATGGCTTGTGGGCTATATTACTGTTTACTCTCTCTCTATATATATATAGTAATATAGATATATAAAAGCCAGTAATACATATATATTACTGATTACTATATTACTGTGTGCTAGCAGAATTGAATTATTAGGTTTTTGTCCTGACCTAATAATACCAAGACTACCATTGTGTGGCAGAAAACCTTTCAGGAAAAGGTGGAAGCTGCTGGAATATTTTGGTTTTTAACTTCCCAACACCACAGATTTTAGGACTTCAGTTAAAATAAACAAATTCTAATAAGCCACTAGTGAAGATTAGAAAAAATCCCAAACTGCAGCTGCAAATAGTTCACTGACTTCCTTGATTTTCCAACTGTATACTAGTGTTTATTGCAGTAGGCTCTGCCAGGTAGGAAGAAATTATGTTTCCTGTGTTGGGGAAAAGACAGACAGTGAAGTGGAATGAAATGGTCACTCATCAGGTGATACATCTGATGGGGTAGTTCAGAGAGAGTTCCCACAATTTCCATGAAACTCAATAATTCCAAGTGACTTTAATATTTTTTATATTTTTATAACACTGATTAGAAACCTCTAGACGATGAAATGCTACGGCTCTGGCAAGAATCTAATAAAAATACCCCCTGGGATTGATTTTGATTGACTACAGTTGCCTGTCTGTTTTTATTTTACTCTATATGAACAGACATGAATGAGCATGATTGAGTTAACCCTTTCCTTGCCTTACTGCTGTGATTAGCTCCTTAGGCTATCGTTACTTTGAAACACCGACACCCGCCTAAAGGAAAGGGCAGGATTCGACTCCCAGGTTTCTACACCAGCGTCACCTTCTTAGTAAGACGCCCAGGACGTTCTGCTTAGAGAAACATGACCAACGCTGAGATCCCATCCCTTTGGAGAGAGTTAATGCTTATGGCCTGTATGTAATTTTTTCTGACCGGTGTTCTGGTTGTTAAAGTGCAGAACTGAGCACAGGGAGGCAGTGATTTTCTTCCTTTCCTGTGGGTGTGACAGGGAATTCTCCTCTTGAAGTGCGTGGGGATCAATCTGTGCTTGGTATCGTCAAGAAAGTGTATTGCCCTACACTGTGTGAAATGAAGATGCGCTCCGTAGGGAACCTGTGCCCGCAGGCATTGCGGCAATGCCTGGAGCTAAGGAGATTTCAGGAACTACCACCATAAAACGCCCTTCCGTCGATCTCCCATTTGGCCATTGGAACAGGAGCACCACCAGATGCTCAGGTTTCCATGCAGAGTTCACGAGCCCTCACGTACTATTGGGGAAGTTTAGTTAGAAAGCACTATGGAAATGTAAAATATTATTAATAATTATAACTCCTTCGTCATTTGCAGCTCCAAATATAATCAGGGGGATTGAATGAAGATATTAGAAAAAGTCACGTGCAGCAGCTTATCATTCAAATTAGTGGCACGGTTGTTCTGGCGTAGCAGTTCTTGCTCTGGAAACAATATTGATTCTTCTGGGGAGCTGATTAATGCACATATTTATAAGTTAGCAAATAACAGTTCAAAGTTATTCTTTAGAAAGCTTTGCATCTTTTCAAAGTTAAGGAGAAAATTCTTCCTGTCAAATAAAGACGTTTAATGACGTACATTTGCTCTGGTAAGATCTCCACCTGCTAAGAATAGTTGCTTTTAAAAAGAAATTGAGCCAAAGCATAAAATTATATTAATTTAGAGAAATATTCCTTTCTTAATAAATTAATAACTATGTAAACACTGGAATGTTAAATGAAGTTTAAACTATTAAATTTATTTATGCTTACTAATTCTTTTCAGTGCTACGTTAAATATGAGTTCATTATATATAACAGAGAAAATCCATTTAAGTCATTTATTTTCTGTCTGTCTTGAGGAAGTTGTTTCAGTGAGAAAAAGACCTAATTTTCAAAATAGGTGCATTAGCTATCAGCAGAGATGCCTGAAATGGAATAAATATTTATTAACTGTTATATAGCTTATACTATTTGAAGGCGATTTTTTAATGTGGGTTGCTCTTTTTTTTTAAACAGTCAATTTCTTATTCTTTGCAATCTTTATATCTTACATTTAACTAGTTCTGCTTAAAATTTTTGTGATTTTTAGCACCTCCCCTCTCTTCCTATCTACCCGTTTGTTATTTGCTCTTCCTCTGGGAGCGTGTTTGCACTGGCTGGCACAGCTACCTGTAGAATTTTTTTTCAAAATTAGTACTTTAAAACCAGCAATCGTTTATTTTCTGGCGTCCGCACTGAATTTAGCGAAGTGGCTCGGTCAAATATTTGTATTTTTACCTTGCGCAAAAAGAAATTGTGTTTCATTTCGGTGCAGTGGGAAGGGGAGGGGAAGGTAATTGTGCTCGTACCTCCGGCTGGAATACAGGCTGTGCTCAGACAGTCTCTTTAGCGGCACTTTTCTCTCCGTTCTTAACGTAGTCAGTGTGTGAGGCTTGGTGGGGTTTGGACTTTTTTCCCAAATAGGAAAAATTGGAGCATTGTAGCAAGCAAGCAGCTACAGAGCAAAAGGCAAATAAAGAGCACAAAGCAAATAAAGAGGGAAAAGCAGATGATAGACAGAAAAAAGCAAATGAAGAGTAAAAAGCAGGTAGAAAAAAGCAAGTAAAGAGTAACAAGCAGATAGATAGAAAAAGGCAAGTGAAGAACAAAAAGCAGATTAAAAAAAAGCATGTGAAGAGTAAAAAACAGATAGAAAAGAGCAAGTAAAGAGTAACAAGCAGATGGATAGAAAAAGGCAAGTGACGAATAAAAAGCAGATTAAAAAAAGCATGTGAAGAGTAAAAAGCAGATAGAAAAAAGCAAGTAGAGAGTAAAAAGCAGATGGATAGAAAAGAGCAGATAGATAGCAAAAGGCAAATAGATAGCAAAAAGCCTCTGGAGTCAGCTGTGGAAGTTTAGAAGCTGCCGGCGCTTCTCCAGCAGCTCTGGTCCCTGTCAGGTTCCCCCTCCCCAGCTGCCGCCCGCCGCTGCGAAGCCCCTTTTCGTGCCTCGCCGGCCCCTGCCATGGGGCAAATCTGGGCATTTTTGGTGGCGGTTGGAGCTGCGGCCGCCCGCGCCTCCCTCCGCCCGCACCAAGGCAGCGCTGGCGGAAGCAAGGGGCTCGTCTGCGAGGCTGTGGCGATGCTGTTCACATGACTAATGCTGTGAAAGATAGCAAGATTTTTTTTTTTTTCCCTCCTCTTTTTTTTTTTTTCCTTTTTTTTTTTTTTTTTTTTTTTTTTTTGAGCAGCTCCAGTCTATGCACAGTTGGCTCCCAGCTGACAGACAGAATGTGGGGTGGGCTTTGTCACCAGAACGCTGGGTACTGCATGCCCAGCGATGCTCGCAATTCCACAGTGCCCAGAAACCTGCTGCTTATGTCAGGGTGCAGGCAGCCCGAACACATAGAAATTGGGTAGCTTTATTTTTTTTATTTTTTAATTTTTTATTATTATTTTTATTTTTTTTTTTATTATTTTTACCTCTTTCTTCCCAGCAAAGGTTATATAATGAGGGGATTGCTGCTAAAGTAAAAAGGGAAAATGAAGTCTTTGTTAAATGCCTTCACAAAGAAAGAAGGTAAGCAATGAAAGCAGAACACTTTGATGTTTCAGACCGGTGTTTTCTTGTGTACATTTAATATGATGGGGCTCAGTGACTCTATAATTAATCAGTTCCTGCAATTTCTTTTTCAAAATTATCTTGTGTTAGACAGTCCAATTAGACAACTGAATATTAAGGCTGGATGTGACTTTATTCCTTTTGGGTGTTTCTCTGAGGAGTCAAACAGTTATAAAAATGTTTTTGTTCCCTAAGAAATGCATTTGAAGCCACGTAAGGCATTTCCTAGGTGGATTTTTGTCAGTGAATGATGCTGAATTGCCCCTTCAGATGTATGAAATGCCAGGAATAGAATTCTGAGAGCTGGAGGAAGGATTAAACGGTACTTCTAGGTGTGCTTTTAGGGATGATTATTTTAAACTTCAGAGGCATGAAATTAGTTCAGGCGTTTTCATGTCATTTTATATCAAGTGTTTTTCCCAAACAAGTTTTGCAACAGTTATACTTACAGTTCTGAACGTGGTGAGATGTTAGGGGGAAAAACAGTGTCCAACAGGGGCTGAAGCGTGGACATTTGCATTTCATCATTTTGTGTTGTAGTTATTTTTTTTCTTATTGTGAAAATAATATAAATAATGCCTATAAGAAGCAGCTAAAAAAATATCCACCCACTTACAGTTTGCAGATTGCTGGGGAAAAGAAACAGTTGGGTGGAATATTAATCACTTTAGGCACGGAAATGCTTATTTTTAACTCTTTCTATAAAAGATTGTGTTAGACACGCGTCAATTGGTGTAATTAGTTGTCCCCTCTCCTGTTTATTTTCTGTAGTAAAGGCTAATTTTGCTGGTAGTTCTCTCCTTAAGAATAGCACGTTAATAGCAAAGCAAAAGCTAACTCCTAAGTGGTCATGTAAAATCCTTCTAAGGTGCGCAAGGGAAGAAGAATTCATTTAATCCGGTACCTGGAGAGTGTGTATACATGCAACACGTCCCCTGGTTTTCAGTAGGGATGAATGCACCAGTTTTGGGCTTTCTAAAACCTGTCGGTATAAAGGTGCTCAGCAATTCCACGTTCGTCCCGGCGCCGTGCCCCAGCACCGTGCCCCTCCTGCTCCCTCCCACTCCCGCCACGACGTACCCACCAACCTTGCAGAAGTGACAGGACACATCCCCAAAATATTGGCAATATTTAGTTTTCTCAGCCCGTGGCTGGAAGGCTCGGCACTCTGCTTGGAGTCTTCCCTGTTTAAGTTAATGAAAAATTCAAATTTAAGGCTCGGATCCAATTTTTACTGAAGTCCAAGGCAAAGTTTGGTGACCCTAAGGGGACAGCAGTAGACCTTCAGCTCCCAAACCTCTCTGTTCAAAACATTCCCCATATTCAGTTTCGTGTGCTTTCGCCTTTGCTGAGATGATTGCAGGAGCTGTTCTGCTTTATTCTACCTGGGAAAGCTCCAGAGCTTCAATGAAAAACATTCTAAAGCCATATTCCAAATGTCAAAAAACAGAGGAATGGCAGGACTATGTCATATACATCGGTCTAGAGGATCTGTACGTGTCCAATTTGGAAATAAGTGCTGTGAGTTTCCTTTAAGTTAGTACTAACCGGGGCTTTCACCGTGACATTTGAAGCACCTTCAGTGACATACTCTGCTGCTTCGGAACCTTAAAAAAATATGAAATATGAAAAACTTGAAAAATTCTGAAAATCAGACAGTTTCTGCCAGTTTCTAGCATAAATATTGGACTTGTGTGCTTTATCCCCTTTAACAACTTTAAAGATTACTTCCCTTATTTCAGCCTTGTTTCAAATGAAATATTATGGAAAAGAATTTAAAGCCCTTTCTCTCGCTGCTCGCTGTCCTCCTGTTTGCTTCTTCTGATGTTGTTGAGCTGTTTACCAGGGAAAGTTTCAGCTCATTAGAAATACAAAGGATGTTATTTTAAAATATTCAGAGTCACAGTTAACCATCAACCTATTCTGGTGAAAATTATATAAACCATTCTTTTGCTTGCAGTTCCATCTTTATTTTATGTTATAAATATGCTTTCAGTTTTGCTCGGAAACCTTAAATTTTGCTGTGTTTTCTTAATTAAAGGCTGTATTTCAGGGCAGGACAGATTGATTCCTATTTATATTCATATTTATGTGAATTTATTTACCTGCACAGTATGACAAACATTCTTCTTCTGGGGTTTGTGTGTTTTTGAAAGGTATTGAATGCGTAGACATTTCTGGCACTTTATGAATGGCACTTACTGGCACTTCAGACACATAGGAGAATATTTTGTGGGGCTTCTTTCCCAATTCAAATATGATTTTTTGCAAATTACAACAGCTCAGTAAAGTCCTCAGAATAATGCCTGGCTGCCTTTTGTTAGTTAGACTCCTGTGACTTTTCAGATATAAATATGTGCACTTTGGGTCAAATCCTGCCACCCCCTGAGTTCCACTGAAATCCATTAATGAGAGGAGTTGCATGAATGGGGACGGAGGCAAACGGGAGTTTTCAGGGTCAGATGCTTTATCACTGTATAATATAGGTAAGAAATGCCATCGCATCTGGGTGCCTTTTATTAGGAAATTTGCCTTTTAAGTTGCACGTGGAACTAACTGACCCACTACAGTGAGAAAAGGAAGATGTAGCATCTGCTTGTACAAATTCTCCTATGACTGCAGTGCTCTACCAGTAACACTGTTGAAAGGATGGGCCCTCTGGTTTGTATTAGACTTTTATTGCCCTTGCTTTTGTTTTCTGTTATGACTATTTCATTAACTAGTATATTGCAGCCCTTGGATACAGTCGTGTTCTCTTTGGGACACAGCACGTGACGGAGTGAGCGTATTACCCTCGGGTAGTATGTTCTATATACAATAGTAATAGATGCGGTAGGAACGCCTAGATTAGAAAGAAGGAGTACCTAGGGATTACAGCAATGTAATAGAGTTCTGCCAGGAGAAAAATCTATGTCCTCAATTTTTAACCTGGAAGGTAGGGGTAAGGTGACTGTTAACATTACAGGTTTCAGGTTAGGCCCGAATGTGTGATGGAACAAAATTCCCCCAGTTTGGGTGCCAATGGCAGAAGGGAGTTCGACGTTCGTGCATCAAAAATTCTGCCCATCACCCTGTTCCGTGCCTTTCTGATTGAATATGACAACATAGCATGAACGTGAACTTTTTGAGACTCAAACTTGAAATGTTTCCCATTTCGTAGACCATAGTTCAGACGGTTCAGCAGACTCATGCTGCTGGTGTTGCCTGTTTATTAAAGCCAGCAAACAGGCTTATGTTGCCCTATTGTTTTCAGTTTTAATGATGTTTTAAAGATAACGAATCTGATTAGCTATGCTGGCAAGGTAGAGTTTCTGTTTCTGCAGAAGAAACAATGCCATGTGTTGCTAAATTTTTTTATGAGGTGGTAAACAGACATAAATGGTGAAATCATCTGAGATTACCCTGGATGTCTTTCTTTACACAGTGCCCTTTAGAGAGGCTCCCACCTATTCTAACAGAAGGCGGAGACCCCCAAGCACCTTGGCAGCACCTCGGATCTTGCTTCGTTCCAACAGCGACAACAATCTCAACATCAACAACCTCCCAGAGTGGTCAGCCTCCTCCTCTGCTTCTTCGCACCGCAGCCTTTCACCTCATCTACTTCAACAGATGCAGAATAATCCTAATGGAACTGTAAAAACTGTGGGGAGTTACGCTCCGTCCTCCCGGAGCCGGTCGCCGTCCCTGAACAGGCTGGGAGAGGATGCCAAACGGCAGCAGCACAGGCACATCAGGTGAATTTTTGACTAACTGCACAGCATGAGATGTCCCTAATGTCATCATGCTGGGCTGCCGTGTTCTTTTATGTTATTTAGATGTCCGTTTTGCACTCTATATAATATATAGGTAATAAAATCCCAGCACAGCGGAACACGTCCAAGTGTGAATATTTTAATTGGAAGCTGCAGTCAAAGCCAGCTGTTTCCTGACAGAGCTCCAGCAGCCAGGCAGACTTTAAAATTCAGCAAAGCTCAGCAGTGACTTGTCACTGAGTTTGCACCTCCAAATCAAGGTGCTAGTCCTCAAGATCTTTTAACAGTTGAAATAATGATTCTATTTTAACAGCCAAGTAAAATGTTTCTGAGATGCTTGGTCCCTTCATGAAACTCTTGGTCATGCCTGAAAGCTGCGTTGGAACCGCTCATGGATGATGAAGCAGAGACTGTTTAAGTTCTCCCTTCTGTAGATGTGTGCTGAACCAGAGAGTCAAATGGAGGGAATAAGTGAGGCTGTGGAGGAGGATGACCGAGAGCCAAGGGGGCTTCTTGAGATGGTGGTGGTAGATGTCATGGGCTTCTTTCATGGTTATCCTTGCTGCAGGGTTTTGCATTCCCTATGACTTTGCTGCTCTTGTCTTTCCTCTTGAATTACAAATGTGATTTAGCAGGCACTCTCTGCAAATATCCTGCAGCTATGTCCCACTGGAGAGCAAATCCTGGCTAATTAGAGTGATGTAGGTATTGTGAGTAATATAATAAAACAGAGGATTGTGTCTAACTTTTGATCACAAATGGGGGCTTCAGCTTTGTGAAGCCACTGCCCCGTGGATAGGCGATTACAGCTTCACTTCAAGGAGGACTCAGGAGCTGCATCTGGCACGTGTGCAAGCGATGGAGCTGCACCAGGATGAGGGGTTGAAGCGCAAGGCTGCAAAAATGCGGGGAGGCAGAGCTGAGTACTGATGGAGAGAATCATAGAATGTGTTGGGTTGGAAGGGACCTCTAAAGGCCATCTAGTCCAACCCCCCTGCAGTGAGCAGGGACATCTTCAACTAGATCAGGTTTCTCAGAGCCTCATCCAACCTGGCCTTGAATGTCTCCAGGGATGGGGCCTCTACCACCTCTCTGGGCAACCTGTTCCTTGAGAGAATTAGAGCTTAAATGTTTTGACCAAACATGGTCAAATTGAGAATTCTGTGGTCATTTAAAATATCAAGTTTTATCCTGTTTCCTTGTATCAAAAGACATTCACTGCTCGGCGTAGGAAAGGGCATGAGTGATGTTAAGAAATGCAGCTGTTGGTTTCTCTTTGTCATTTGTGGGTGTAATGGATCTTTACTTGAGTTGTCAAGTCAGTAAGACAAAACATCACGTAGTTGAAGCTGTCACCTGCTACCTTACATGTTCTTCTCTCCTTGGCTGTAGGCACCCAAACTGACAAGCACTATTCGTGGTAGTAACAATACTGCTGGAGAGTGGAAATACGGGGCATTGTAAAAAAAAAAAAAAAAAAAAAAAAAAAAAAAAAGTGAAATATAAGAATCACTGGAAGGAACAGGACACGAATTTCTTATGCTGGTGGTTTCATGCAGTAGAGCAAATTCGTCTTACCTGGTTGTATGTTAAAATAATAGCAAAGATGCAAAGACTCATTTGGTTATAATTTGGGTGATGCTTCTTCACAGAGACCCATATGAGGTTAAAACCAGGTTGTCTGTAATGAGGCTGTGCTCAGGTGAGGAGGTGGCCATAAGGAGTGCCCTCGTCTGCCACTGGATATTGCTCATGCCACCAGAGTGGGAGGCTTTACCTTCAAGTCAATGATTATTGCAGCTGGAAGGGATAAAAAGTGCCTTTTCATCAGTATTCCTGGGACTTCCAAATTCTTGACATATAAAAATCCTTTGAGGTGGGGGGAACAATTAAAAACTGTTTTGAATATGCAAACATTTATTTGCTTTGGCTTTATTCAGCTGCTTTCCTCTTCCCTTTCTGAGAGCACATCAGCTTGAAAGTAGCACAAATGATAGTGGAAACCAATTTAATGCCTGAAGTATTGTGGAAATAAAATTTTGGTCTTAGTGCATCAGTATCACGGCTGCTTAAACTGCTACCCAGCTGCAGAGTTTCCTATGTACCATCAAGATTTGTTTCAGAGATGTCCAGAATACGTACAAGTACTCGGAAGACAGCTGGAGACCCTCTGAATTTAAAGACAACTAAAAGGATTTTAAATACAAATTTTTCATGCAAACAATGCCTTTGCTTACCCCAGGCCCCTTTTGCAGTCATGAATGGTGCCTTATATGACACTTCCCTCACAGATTTTGTTTAACTGTATGGCCACCTACTTACTGTCAGCTAAATGTGGGAATTGTCGCTGTCTCTGCTTATTATTTGCAGATAATACATTCACCACGAAGCTGTTGTGTTTCTCTTAGATGAAAAATTCACTGTTGACATAGCAGTAGATGAGGTTCTGGAGCAGAAGCAGCCCGAAGGGGTAGGTTAATGGAGAAAGGTTAGAGTACGGCAAAGGGTTAATGAGGTTTGTGGGGTTTGCGTTGTGGCGAGCGATGCTGGAAGGGGTTCCTGTGATCTGTACGGCTTGTGTGGCTCAGGTGTTTTATCTTCTCCTGAGGCTGCTGCTTTTCATACCAAACTGGTTTTGGTGGAGGGTAGGAGGGCCAGGGGAACTGGCACCCTTCCTGTGGAATTTGTCCCATGGTGATTTGCAGAAGGAGGTGCCAGCACAGCCTCAGTCAGGGCTGAGCCATCAAGGATGGCCACCACCTTCCGGGTGAGAGGGAACCATCTCCACACGTCTTCTGAAATCTCCCAGTCCTCCTCCTGCTCCTTCACGGCATGGGACTTGCTGGGCTGGCAGCCCACGCTGGGGACAGGGTGGGAGAGGAAAGATCTTTGTTTCAGAAGTCATCTGTCCCGTGGTGCAGCCCTGGTTTCCATTAGCAGGCCTGTCTCAGGAGAAATGATGTGTTCAGTGCGAAGGTTCGATATGCCATTTCCCCCTCCTCTTTCAGCAAGAGAGAAAACAAATGAATCTTCTGTGATAGGAGTTAAAGGCAATGCTGGGCGATGCACGGTGACTAGCTGCTCCCAGACTAGGCAGAAAGTAGGGCTAGATACAAGTGGAAATCAGATGTGTAGCAACAGTTTATAGAGATGGATTTTTTTTATGGTGATGACTGTTTCTTCACTTAGAAGGAAAAAGGAATGGAGCAAAACGGCTGAAACCCGAATGTCATCTTTTCCTGTCTTCCTTTAAACGACTGTGAGAGCTGGCTGAGGTTTCTGGTGCAAGCTCCGTCACAGACGTGCAACCAGAGTTCACTTTTAAACTCTTAAGTGTGGCTTATCTTTGTTAGCACCTGTCCACAGTAATAGGAGAACAGAACGAGGTGAAAGGGGGATGCTGTCCCGAACGGTACAGAAGTTACTGCAGGAAAATGGAAGTGTTCCTGATATGCAAGATCCACTGTTTGATATTTTACCAGAGAACTTCTTTACCTATATTGAGAGCCTTATTGCCTCCTATCTTGGTAGGAGATTGGTTAAAAAAAGGGCGAAGAAACAGAAAACTCCAGTCCCCATATTTCATTTTGCTTATAGCAGTTTGAGGTCTTTTCTTTCTCCTTAAAAAAAGTAAGCAGAGTGTTGCACTGCTAGACCACCATAAGTCATTCTTCTTCCTTGGTACTCTATCTTTTTCCTATAAATCTTTATGAATGTTTGTAATTCTCATTAATATTTTCTGGTTCTAGACTTTCTGTGGTTTTTTTTTTTTTTTTCGAAGTTGAATACTACTGTATTCCAAGTTTCTTAAAATATCTCCTATAGATTTTCCACCATATTTGCCTCTTTCTCACCTTGTCTTTTTGACAGTTCGCTCAGTAATGATCTTGTGCATCACTCAGTGGCCTTCGATAATTTCTTCTGTACACGCCGTCAGTAGGTTGTGTGTTGCTTGACGACCTGTGACTTACTGGGGCGTACCGCTCCGAAGTCGCTGGGAGAGCTACTGATCGCCGTCGATAAGAAATGATCTTTGGGAGGATTTGTTATCCATAAGAACCGTGCTTTCTGCAGATCTAAAATTTAACTCTAGGCCTTGGAGTGATGAAGTAACTTGATTATTCAGTCCACTCAGTTAATAATTCAGTTGTCTTGATTGTTCATTTAATGTTGCAATATTACAAAGATATTAATTCCCAGCAATAATGGTAAACACTGACATTTTAAAGTCTTTCTTCCAAATTGTGATGCTTGTAAGGTATGATTTGCATCTAAATTTTAAACTTCATCAGGGTCTGTGAATGTGCAAGGTTAATTTGCAGAAAACCTAAAAACCTTAGTGTTAGATGTTTTCTTTCCTAGGTCATCGTGGGCAGATGAATATTGATCGTGTTTCACATTGAAAGATTTCAACCTAGGGTGAAATACGTGTATTTTTTCTGCAGGGTTAGATGCCTCGCTGGAAGACAGTTATGTTATTCAATGCTTAATTTAATGTGATGGTCAATGATTAACTTTGCCCATTTTAAATAACCAGTTAATGGTTTTTAATTTCAATTTCCAGTGCCGTTTACAATCCTAGTGCCAACAAGGATACTCTGTCTGCCTTGGATTATCAGGGTCCAAAACGCAAGCTTTACAGTGCTGTACCTGGAAGACTTTTTATTGTCGTAAAGCCATATCAACCTCAAGGAGAAGGGGAAATACATCTGCACAAAGGAGATAGAGTCAAAGGTGAGTACATGATTAATTTTGAATAAAAATTTTCTTCTGCTAGGTGGAAACTTTATTTTAAAATTCTCTTCTATTTTAGGGGAAAATAAATCTGTTCAGTAGAAGTGCTTTTATGGATTGATTTCTTTACTGGGTATTTTGCTCCTCGTTCTATTTTGTAACCAATGCATATTCAGCTGCCATTTTAACTGTTAAGTGACTTCAAAGTACTACTACAATTCAGAAGTATGTGCAGTAACAGCAGCATTGTCTTTTACACAGAGCACGTAATTTGCTTCTGTAGTCATTATAGAAAGACAACTCCAGGGCTTTAAAAGGTTGTAAACATGTCAGCTATCGAAGCGGCTCAGGAAGGAAACAGGGAGAAGGTCAAGTCTGTTTCAAGCCCGTTCCTCAAGGAACAATTTATTGGTTAAGTAGAAAAAGTCCCCTCGTGAGACTTAGGATAAGTAGGTAGGTAGAACCAACTGTAAGTATCTTGGGGAGGAAGTGTGGTGGCGCATGTATAATTTCCATCCGCTGATGCGCTTCCCAACTAAGACTGTGTTAAAATCAAGGCCAAACTTTGCGTTATTGTTTTGAAGACAGTAAGTACATCCAGGTACGGCTGGGAAAGTGGGCAATGTGGCTTACAGGATGGACCTTCCTGAGGGTGCAGCGTTACGCAGTTTCGGTTTTGCACATCCAGGTAAAACTGGTCATGGAATAAAAAGACTTTCTGCTCAATCCATACAAAGCAAATACCAGTTATGAAAATCAAATAAAAGAGAATAAATTCAGTGTCTTTAATAAAAGTGTTAAGCAGCTGAAAATTTCCTTGCGACTGAAACTACTTACGTTACAAAGGCAAACTTCAAATACCTCCTCCCTGGAGCAGGCAAACAGGAGTTGGAAAAAAATGGGGAGCCATTAGAAGGTATTTTTGGTTTTGGATGTAGCTGATTCTGAAGTGTTTGTAGGTTTAATAAGTTTTGTTAAGCCTTCAGAAGATGTAGAACTGAAATCTGAAGAATGCTGCACTTAAAACATATGCAAGATTCTTTTTAAATGCAAGGGTGAAGGTTAAACTCAGGAGAGCTGCTGATGTCTGTCGGGCTGAAAAGACAATTTTGCAGTCTGGAAGATTGTGCCCTGGAAGATCAGGTAGGAAGCAATGATTATGATCTAAAGAAAATAGTGCACAAGAACTTTTGGTGGAAGTTATCTAGGCTAGAGTAAAATTAATAGAAGGCAAGCTAAGCTCTGAGGTTGTAGAATTTCTTTGGAATGCCAGATATCAGATAAAATTCAAGTCATGAAAAGCAGAAGTCATCTTCAAATTCTAACCAAATTGAGAGAGCTTTGCATGGTTTGGGAACCAGCTTTACAAGCACCCAGTATATGAAAAGAAATGGAAGAGAAGTAGTGCAGAATGCCACTGCATAAAAGCCGTCCAGTGTCAGAAGAGTGGGTACAATCTAGAGAGAGGTAAAGCTGCATTATGAGTAACTATCATGCAAAAATGTAAAGCAAATTAAAAGCAAATATGATCTTTTCATACCTTTACTAAAGAATACTGGTTCTTGGATTAAAATATGAAGTCCTGGGGTCTTCCGTGTGGATTATAGAGTTCTCACTGGAAGGGGGGTGGAGAAAAAAACAGTTGAGAAAGATGCTTGTTGGTCAATTACAAGAAAATGAAAAAAATGTCGCTTATAGTGGGGGAAAAAAAAAGATTAAAAAAAGCAAGACTTAAGCACACCCCAGAACTCTTTGCGTATTAATCTCAGAAAATTTAACACCACCATGAATAATTCCAGATACCTACAAAAGATGAAATTTTGGGCATCATGAGTGGTACTAAATAAATTTCAACAACGAGATCTAGGAGGTGCCAATAGGTAAAGAATGAGTACGGTTGGGTGCCGTCATCTATTCTTTGGGGAACTTTGTATCCCTACACAGTTGTGTTCAAATGACTTACTGGATTTAAAGATGTAATGATATTTTTGTTTATAGAGAGGATATAAGATCAACGTATATTCTTGTTACCAGAAGAGAACAATAGAGACTCCGGGCAGTTCTGGAGAAAGACCAGACAGCAAATGTGTGTGTTCCCAGGGGAAAGAGGAAACAGTGCACCAGGTTGCTTGGGACGCTGAATTTTGTAGGGGCAGTCGTTATTTGGCTGCTTGTTTACATTAGAGTTTGAGACTATTCTATGCAAAAATATCCCAAGAAGGAGAGATTTAAATTTCAATGGAGAGTTTAGTATTTTAAAAAAATTAGTTCAGGAGCCCTTGGTTGTAAGTTATTATGACAGTAACTGGAAAATAACGCAAGAAGAAATTAGTCCACTTTTCAGATCTTACAATAGTATGATCTAAACTTGAGACCAAGGATTTTTGTGGGGGACACTAACCAACGAACATCAAAGTGCTGAAATAGAAAATAAGATTGTGTCTAGTCTGTGATTTGTATCTTTATTTATGGCGGAAATGTATGTTTACTGAAACTGGCTATCAATTAATTATTCCTGTTAGAAAAAGGGGGACATACCCATCCAACATCAAATCGTCCCTGCAGGGATTATTTTTTCAGCCTCAAGTAGGCGATTTGCACATTGAATTAAAATCTGGCAGAGGTGTAGCATTTCCAGGCAGGCTTGTTTTAGAGCATTTTGTAGAACTTTGATGCAGTAAAGTCTAGGGAGATGTTTATACATGTCAGTCTGCTTTTAGAGAAAGTTTGAAAAAAGAAGTGGTGTACGTAGGGACTGTCAGCGTTACTACTTAGGATGAACTCGTGTGGAGTGTAATTTAAGGCTGTTTGCATGGCAAGGCTGGAACATTGCTAATCAAAGGAAAAACTTCCAGAACGAGATCAAATCCTATTTCATGTTGCCATGTCAATGGGTCCTCACTTGTCACAAAAAATATGTCAGAATGAACAAACCAAGGTCATGTAGAGAACGAAGAGTCCAGGTAAAAAGACGGTGGTGCTTTAGAAAGGTCTCAGTTGTGTAACAGTGTTGAGGAAACCATTCAAATTTAGTGTATGGGACCAAATTCCAGTCCCTGTTCCAGTCAAAATGTAACTATTTATAGAGAATAAAAAAAAATTACTCCAACTTGAAAGATTGATAGGCTCCCTCTCCATCGTCCCAACGCACAGGCAGCAGAGCTCTTACACTCCTCGGTGCTTCTCGCGTGTTGTGTGAGTGCCAGAACCACTGGCTATAAGGAGGTCCTGAGTTTTTTCTCTTTCTCAGCAGAAATTTCACTTGGTACTGGATGTATTTTCTGTCTTGGAGACGTGCATAGCGAGACCATGACCCGGTCAGCAGTGAGGTTTAGATTTTCTGAGGGTACACATGCCTTTTTGGGGCTTAGTGACTCACTGCGTGCAGTGCTTGGAGGAAAACATTAATTCCCTCAGGAATTCAATTTGTCCTCACTTTGGAAACACCTTAGCCTCACATTTAAAAAATAAAGCAGCTTTGTCTTAGCCCCTCTCCTCTGCCAGCTTGGTAGCTGCATTGTTCTGTATAAAACATGGATGCTGAAGTACTGGCTTCTTGGATTCTTTTGGGGGATTCAAACGCGTATCGGCATTTGCTGTGGGATTCTGACCCGTGTTCAGTCTGACCCCAAGGAGATGCTCATCACATGTACATCCCATGAGACTAATCACAGTGAAGATATAGCAGGGCATTTATTACAGGGATAAAAACCCAGAACAACGTATTAGAGAAAGGGATTAGTTGGGAAATGTTTTTATGGATTTTCTTTTTTAACGTGGTAGAATTAGAAGGGTCACGGAGTGGGGTGGATTCCTAAATTCTTGATGAAAAGTGCTTTCATCAGATGAAGACAAGGCAGGTTTTTTTTCTTTCTTTCTAAACCCACTGGAAGTGCATGAATGACAATAGTTCACAGTGTTTGATACAAGGAAACTGCTCAGAGAAAGCTGTGAATGGGCAAGGTCCAAAGAAAATGTAAACTAAACAAAATGGTCTTGTATTAATAGGATATTACGTAGCCTGTACAAAAATATCTGCTTTATTTTTAGTTGTTAGTCATTCATACTGACATCACTTGTGTGTCTGCCACTCATGAGAGAAGGGCCGTGGCTCTTGTAAAAATAAATCTGATATCTTTATTTGCACAAGAGCAACCCCAATCTTACTGAAAATGTAAATGAAAAAGAGTTAGCTTCTTTCCTCATTGAAACATTTTTCACAGATTTTGTTTCTTTCTTCATTTTATATCTAAAAGTCCATAGCAGTAAATCTGCCACAATCCAAACACACACACACACATATATATAATGTAAAGTATCTGTGAAATGTATTTTAATCAGCTTTTGTGTTGCTAAATTTAATTCTTAAACTAGAAATCAAATGGCCTCTTTTATAACCAGACTCGGATGTGTGAAGAGAAGGTGATGCTCCAAAGTTCTTTGTGAGCAAAGAATTAGCGGTTTTCTGTGTCACGATGCTAAAGCAATACAGACGTATCCCTGGCGCCCCGAGGAGGTTACCTGTGATTCAGCTCTGCACCAGCACACCTTGCTGGACAGGTAACAGATTCGGGTTCCAGGTCAGCATGGGGCAGACAATCTCCAGTCACTTAGAAACAAAACAATCAAAATTGTTTTCGGAATCTATGTTACATTAAAACATACCTGAAATGCATATGAATTACCCCTCACTGACCTCCACATGGTTGCCTGATTGCCTGAGAACTTTTGGAATCTCACCCTGCTCACAGTTTTGTTTTTATTGTATTTCTATGTGTTTTTCTTATAGCATTTCTGTTTGCCATGTGACTTTTAGTTATTTCTTCCAATTTTTAGGTCCCAGATCACAGTATAGTTTGTCCATGGGTGGCTTTCAACTGTAAATTTTTACTTTCCTCTCTGATCTTTGTTGCCTGCCCTGGTGTTACTGTCTCCTCTCTTTCACCTGGAAGGCCAACAGAACACAAGGCTAGTTCTGGAAAATGCTGTTTCATAGAATCATAGAATGGTTAGAATTGGAGGGACCTTAAAGCTCATCCAGTGCCACCCCCTGCCCTGGGCAGGGACACCTCCCACCAGCCCAGGTTGCTCCAAGCCCCGTCCAACCTGGCCTTGAACCCCTCCAGGGATGGGGCAGCCACAGCTTCTCTGGGCAACCTGGGCCAGGGACTCACCCCCTCACAGCAAACAATTTCTTCCTCAGATCTCATCTCAATCTCCCCTCTTGCAGTAGAAAACCCTTCCCCCTCGTCCCATGGCTCCCCTCCCTGATCCAGAGTCCCTCCCCAGCTTTCCTGGAGCCCCTTGAGGTACTGGCAGGGGCTGGAAGGTCTCCCCGGAGCCTTCTCTTCTCCAGGCTGAACCCCCCCAGCTCTCTCAGCCTGTCCTCCCAGCAGAGGGGCTCCAGCCCTCCCAGCATCTCCGGGGCCTCCTCTGGCCCCGCTCCAACAGCTCCGTGTCCTTCTGCTGTTGGTGCCCCAGGGCTGGAGGCAGCGCTGCAGGGGGGTCTCACAGAGCGGAGCAGAGGGGCAGAATCCCCCCCCTCGCCCTGCTGCCCACACTGCTGGGGATGCAGCCCAGGGTGCAGGTGACTTCCTGCGCTGCAAGTGCACATTGCGCTCTTAATATGATTAAACAAATTTTCTAGTTCCCAGTATCTAGAAAAATGGGGAGTTGTTTCAGTATCTCAAATATGCTCCAACAGACTTCTTCATGAACTTCCTGAGATGCCTCCTGTGCAGGCGCAGTCTGCACATCTGAGAGGAGTTTACCACAACCGAGGCCTGTTCTCGTTCTCTGGGGTCGGAGAAGCGGTAGCAATTCAGTCGTAGGGATTCAAGCATCTGTTCTAGGCAGAAAGTCAGTAGCTCTCAGGATTAGAAATATTGACCCTTGCAACATGGCTTTTATTTCAGTGTGCTCTCAGCCGGTAGGGCAATCCAAATATATCGCTAACATTTTCATTTCTTGTGAAATCTACTTGTAAGTCATTTTGAAAAAGAAAGATTATTAAACCCCTGCTGTGCTTGAAGATATTGCCAACAGACAGTGCTTGTGGGCAGAAGGAAAGTTGTTCTCCCGGGCTTTTGTACTTGTTAGATTAGTAAATAAAATACTGGAAAGGAAAGCGCCTCAGAAATGCTATTTTGTTTCTTCAAGAGCATCTTGTACCTTATGTGAATAAGTATGGCAGCAAAATTTAACCTAAGAGGTTTGCCTGAGCATTGTTTTGCTACGCCTTTATGTGAAGGATGAAATTAGTGTGAAATGGAATATTAATCTTGCTCAGATTCATTGGTCTGTTTTGCTTCCTTACTGTCTCCTGACTTGATCGGTTTGATTTAAATTCCTGACATAAATAATTATGACTCATCGCAGATAATAACCTAACTCATTTCTTCAAGTTGCTTGCATCTGAAGAGCAGGAGTGATTTGTGCTTCAAACTGATATATCCAAGTGTTGTAACAAAGACACGGCCTTGCTCCCGCTCGCTTTGCTGTCAAGGCTGCAAGAAAGTGATTAGGACAGAAGACCATCCACAAATCCCTGTCATCTAAGCTCTTGATTACTTAAAGCCAGCCTTCCTTCCGTAATCAGTAACTGTCCTGAAATATTCAGGAGACAGGGAGAACCAGAAGCCTGAGAGGAGCTACGAATGGCATGATCCAACACAGTAGTGCAGGCTCCAGATCTGGTTTGGGGCATCTTCTCAGATTAGTGCTCTCTGCTCTGCATTCCCCTGACCTCCAGTCTGGGCGTCGTTGTGGAGAAGAGCAAACTCGACTCTGTCCACACCTTCCTCGACAGGGATGGTGATCAGTGTTACGAACAGATGGATTTTTCCAATGCTGGATTTGAATTTCCATCCAAACTTCAGATCAGCACAGAAGATTTGTTTCTTATGCTGTTTTTCTCTCTCCTCCACTTTCTCCAAACTGATTAAGAGACACCCAAATAAAAAAGATGATCTTCATAGGAAGTTGTTGGCAAAGATTAAAAAAGAAAAAGAAAAAAAATACAGGGCCAAATCTTGAACAGCGCAGCTCATTCAGTTCTATTTCAGTTGAGCCCTATTTCCTTAGATTTAGGGGATTATATGCAGATTATTACATTTGTACATTTTGACGTAGTGAGTGGTTGCTCTGTTAATAGTCACCATCATCTTCTCATCCCAAGGTCCTTTCCTAAACATTGCTTGTTTGCACTGTAGAAAGTAGAGGTGATAAAAGATAAAAAGCTGCTTTTTATCCAGGATCTAGCCTGTCATTGACTGGGGCCACGGTGGTTGGGTGGTTTGGGTGCTGTGACATGCACCCAAAACCTGAAGCTAAGGCTCCTTAGTCTTACCATCTGCTTGCAGATGTTGTGATGGGACACAACCAGGAGATGTGCACAAGGGTATGGCAGTTAGACTATTAGGAGAAGAAAGATGATTAAATACTGAATTACAGGCAGGTAAGGTAACTTTCCAGGTAAACCATCAGTCATTTGGATTACAGAAAGGTCAACTCCTTGAAGCCACAGTTGGATCACACTTTCATTTTGGAGGCAAAACTGGAAGTTAAATGTAAGTGTAAGAAGTGAGGAATATTTGCTGTCCATGTTATTTCCCTATTTTGGTTTCTCCGTGAAGTCCCACAATCCAAGGTGGGAAAGAACTGCTGAAATGTGCTTCTCCACTAAAAGAAATGTCTGCGGAGCCGCAGTGGAATCTGACTCCTCGGGTCAATTATACAAAATCATTAACTGCAGATACAGAAGGCTTTCCTTCCAGATTGTACGTGGCCTGCACAAGAACATTTTCTACATGGCAGCTGGGGCGCAGTCACTTGTTTGCATGCTGGAGGCCTTAATGTGGTTGTCATCAGGGCCATAGACAATGACTTCCGTTCCAGTCCTGTTGCGCTGATCTCAACTTATGTCAGTCTCTCTTGATTAAGTATTTGAAAGCCAGAAACGCTCTGCCCATAAGGCAGAACAGACACATCCTGTTCATCATTAATCACATTAATCACAGGAGGGATATCTGACAGGAGCAAGTAGGGAGAGATAAAGAAATAGAATAAAATTTAAACTAAAACCAGATTTTAAGAAAAATATCTCTCTTTAAGGGAGAGCAAGATTAAGTTGTGACTTGTGCTGCCCTTCGTTTGCGTTGTGTGTTAGAGTCTGAGTCAAGTTGCACTTCAGACGCAGAGGACTGTCACTCTGCACAGTACTTGTCTCTTCGTGGTGTTTTCGATTTTCCTGGTTCCGTGCAAAAATAGATCGAACATTGAATTTTTGTTTACATTGGTCTGTATACTTAGAAAATAAGTTACCATTACAACTGAAGGTTAGGAACATACATTTTTTTTTTTTAAGTTGTAACCATTTTAGGGGCAATTTAAGCAAAATTGTTTTTATCATTGCATAGAATATCTGTCATTTGGAAGCTCTCCTTCCAAAAGGCAAATAATCCTGAAAACTTACATCAGACAACAGATATTTCTACAGGAGAAAAGCCTAAGTTATAACATCAAGTGTTTCTGAGAGAAAGAAGTTAGGGCTCTACTCACTGGAAATCAAAAATCTACTTTGTTTTAAAAAAGCAAATCCAGAAGATTGTTACATCATTACATTAGGAAATACATTAGGAAAAAATTCTTCCCAGAAAGAGTGGTCAGACCCTGGAATAGGCTGCCCAGGGAGGTGGTGGAGTCACCATCCCTGAATGTGTTTAAGAGTCGTTGAGATGTGGTGTTGGGGGATGTGGTGTAGGGGAGAACTTCATAGAGTGGGGTTGATGGTTGGACTTGATGACCCCAAGGGTCTTTTCCAACCTGAATGATTCCATGATTCTATGATCAGGACACAAACCCAGAGTTCAGATTTGCACTGACCCTTGCTTAGCTAAAATTCAAGTGAAAACCCTTTGTATTTCGTTAGGTAAATGGTATTTGTTATCAATAACAGAACAGTGGCATCAAGGTAAATAACATACTCATGCTGCGGTTTGAATGGAAGGGACACTGTCACCATCCCTTTCAGGTTAAGAGTGAAATACTGAAATTTTCTGCTTTCTACTGTGTGGTCTGGAGGGCTTTCAGGTGACATAATTCCACAGCTCACTAAGAGTATTGAGATCTTCAGCTGCTCTTGATTAGCAGATACAACTTTTACTTCTAGCTCTGTTAGTTCTTGTATCAGCAAAGGCTAGTTCAGCTGCGAGATTTTTCAGTGGATTTCCAGCTTTACTTTATACTTTCTTGCCATTCTGTTAGATTTTCTTTTTTTTTCTCCTGGTTGTAGAAATGTTCTTCTCTTTCCAGAAGATGACCTGTCATTCCCAATCCATATAATTACTTCTTTTCCCGGGAAAGAAGAATGCAGTTTATACAAGGACCAAAAATTGATTCTAGATATTACAAAGACATTTCAGATATATCCTGTAGCAGCTGTAAAGACAATGGCCTGAATTTGTCTGTAAATTGCATTGACATTTTTGGAAATAAGGATACCTAGAATAATTCACTCATCGAAATGTCAACATCGCAAGGAATTTAGAAATAGTATGCACCATCATTTGATGGAAAAATATACTCTATTGTGGTATAATGAAGGGAGCTGTAATGTGGAAGAATAAAACTTCTTTGTTGTTTTGATTAAAGTGATTTTTTGATAGCGTATTGAGTAATTGAGCTGTTTGAGATGAGTATCTTACATTAGTCTTAGTTAAAATATGTACATTTTCAATAAACTTGGAGAAGTTGCAAGAGGCAAAACATCCTATGCTCGATTGGCACTGTATGTAATTTTCTTGTGTTTTTCTTGGGACTTTGGCAAAGCAGATGCTGCCTAATATTAAGTATAATATTTTAAAGACATTAAAATACAAGATCTAGGTTGGCACCAGCCAATACGTGTTTTCCTGTTACTCAGTTGTTTGGTATTTGTCCAATTTTGATCTGCAGTTTTGTTCATCTAATTGAACATAATTCTTGTTTTAAGCTATACTTTTGTTGTGAAAAAGACTTACCAGGAGTCACGATGGTACTAGAACCTTAATTTTACTCTTATAACAGCAGATGCTTTTTGTAATTCCTGTTGTGCGTAAAGAGACTCTGGCCTGCTCTTGCCATAGCAACCACATCTTTTGTTTTTACTAAAAGCAAAAGGAAAACAAAATACTTGAAATGATAAAGCTTAATTATTAATTTTGGGAAAGTTATCCTTTGATTTACCATTGTTATGTCCTTCAGAAGGGAAAATGTTGATTAGAAAATCTCTTGCTGGTACCAAATTATCTATTACAGCGTTTCTCTTAAGCACTATTGTGAGAGGGAAAAGACATAAATTAAGGCCTCATTCTAAAAAAGCATCCATGGGCACAAAAGATAAATTGTGTTTTTTGATTTATCCTTTAAGTTCCCAGTTACACACATCGGAATAGGTGAAGTGTTGCCAGTTTTTATGGATATGTAGATTATTATGGCTTTGGCTCCTGCTGCAGAATTTCTTATTAATGGCGCCACCTGAGATATATTAGAAAGATCATTTCAAGTTTTTTGGTGGTGCAGAACCATCTAGATGTCAGCTTCTACATTTTGAGTATGAGGCCATATGTGCTTATCTTCCCTCTCGCCAAGTATTTGTCTCTGTCTCTGCATGTCAGCTGTACCCCTGGCTACCCCACCTTTGCCTCTTGGGTCATCTTCGTGCCTCTTGCAGTTCCATCAGTCTTTCCCTGCCTTTCTTGGCACCCATAATGATGTTTTTCCTTAATTGTAAGCCCAAAGGTACAGTCGATTTCTTTGTAGGTGTAATCTCTAGGCGGGCTTGAACCAGAATTGTGAAGGCTGACTGCATTCTCTTTTCCACAGACGTTATGTCTTCAGGCAGGTCTATGTGTATTTTTGCTTTACTCTTGCTATTAGTAATTTCTAATATTTAATAATTCATGTACTAATGATCTAAAGTGGGACTGGTTTTGCTTTTTACCTTGCACGTACAGATAGACTTAGAAAGAGACTTTCTTTTCCCATCTTGATTTGGATGTCTTATCAGCTGCTACTACCATAAACACATGAAATTACTCTAAGGGTGTGAAATACCCAACTTCCTTCTTACACTGCAAATGCTTTTTGGAGATGGAAATATCCACGTAATTTGGAGCGTCAAAATAGCAGATCTGACAGATTAATAAAATAGTGAAGTAGGGAAGTCTCTCTCAGTCTCGAAGTAGTTGTTGTTCTCCCCGTCTTGCCAGTTTGTGGAGCGAAATCAGGACTGAGATTCAGTGCTGAAAACTCTCCTCAGAAAAAAACCAAATTACTTGAAATAGGAATTTTTCACTGCCTCACATTTTGACATTCCTTTTGGCTGGAGTCCTACGCTCACTTTTACGATTTGAAGTTAAATCAATGTACAGTAGGATCCTACAATAATTATAATATCTATATATGTTATTAATTAATTTCTCCTACTTCCTTATCTCATATATAAGAAATGCACTCTACTCTTACGTGAACAGAGGTTGCATTGTTAAAAATATATTGGAAGCTGGTGAATACCCAATATATATTGGATGAATGAATAGGCTTCTATTTTATGTTACATTAAACTATCACATTGACTTTGTGTGCTAGTGTGCACAGGGTTTAAACATTTTCAGGATCAACTGGAATTTATCAACATATTTTTCGTTAATTATGCCCCATATGTATATTTATTACTATATTTGTTTATGTAATATTTATCTTATTAATACAATTAAAGCACAGATCTGATTTTTTCATTATTGCTTGCATTGAAATGTAGACGTGAAATATTTTCTGCTTATGTTATATTAATAGATGTTAGGTAACTAAAAGAAAAGGCATGCTAAAATTTTTTTATTCAACTTAAGTGTCACTGTAGAGTTGTTGGTGTCTTCCAAGGTCAGTGTCCTCCCCCATTATCCCATAACTACCTGGGTAGGTAGGTATAGGTTTCCCTATATATGCCAGAAAGGTGCTTGATAAATTGGGCATTTGGGACCCATCCAGGTGTAGGATTTTGCCTTAGTGGATCTGTTTCCTGGGGCTTAATAGGTATTTCTTACTGACAGTGATGTGTAAATATGCAGTTCATGAAATCTGTCTCTTAGCATTTACTAGATTAAAAGAGTTAAAACTGACGCATTTAAAAGCATTTTTCTGTCAAATCTCTGTGTTAATGGATATTGACCCTGCTCTGGCAGGGGGTTGGACTAGATGATCTCCAAAGGTCCCTTCCAACCCTATGATTCTATATCCATGCTCCATAAGTAATGTCACAAATAGCTTAGGATTGCATTAATGAAAAACTAGGTAAACATTTAATTTCAAATGCAGTTTCACAGATCCCGGTGTGTCAAGCCAGACTTCTTACCACCTTCCTAGAATTACCAAGATTTTTTTTTTTTTTTTTGCCTATCATTGATTTGATTTTCATCTTACTCTATAGAAGAGCTTATCAAGTTCAAATTCAATGCCATTGAGTCTCAGCAGTTCGACTGATACAGAATTCAATTGCAGTCAGGCTCAGGGACAACGATTTTAAAGCCTGATAAGGGATGTTTTAACAGCGCAAAGAGCGCTTGTGTTGGAGATCATCAAAGTAGCTCTGAGGAAGTTAATATCCCTGCCATGCTGAAATACCCTGCAGAGAGATTATCCTAGGTCTTGAAAAGCGTATGCGTATGTTAGCAAGATGCGCTTTGGGCTAATTAGCCTTGATTTTCAGCAGGGCCAGTTAGCTCGGCCGACTTAGCTAGCGCTCAGCTAAGGAGCTCTGCTGCTTCGACTTCCACGGGCTGGTTTTTGGTGGCTCAGGGACCTCTCCACCCAACACTGTGTTTTGTACAGACGTACTCTGAGGACCTGTGGGGTAGGACTGGGCTACCTTCCCAGTCAGCCTATTTAGAAGAGCTAACCATGTGTTTGTTAATCTATAATATCACCTTTGCTCCAATATTAATGTATGTTTTTAATAGTACATTCATGTTCTTTTAATATACATTAATCATACAGTGATTTGTAGGAACTTCTATAAATTGAATTTAAACATTAGGATCCTTTCATTGTTGTAATTCAACTCCACTTGTTTACTAGTAAAAGCATAACATTGTTGTTCTGCAGTCTTTTCTCACAGTCCTTGTTGAGTCCTAAGATTAATATCAAGATAATTAGAACTACAGGAAAAAGCTTTTTCTCCTATTGGTAAATCATTCTTCTCCCTGTTGTTGTTATCTTCTACCGAGGAAAATCACTGAAATGTTTCAGAAGCATCTACATTGTGCGTCGCACCTATGGGATGCTCAAGTGTTTGCTGTGCACTCAAACCATTAAATCTTATTACTCGACCTACATTACGAATCTCTGGAGCTACCCGTGAAATAAAATAGCACGTTTCCCTGGGAAGTGGAAAATATATGAGATATCAAAATATGTATTATTAAAACCCGATTTCATTGTGGGTTCAGTTTGACAACGGGTTGAGCACTTCTGCTTAATTTGAACAGGCAAGACAAATTTTTTTGGTGTGAGAATGACAATGCATTTGTGTCTGATAAAAGCAGTGATGAGAAAACGGAAAGAATTACACGAGGGCCAAGGAAACTTGTGACACAAATAAATTTGGGAAGAGGTTCCAAAGACTGATCGGGGAGGGTCGCATGTAAAGATTACTCTGTGCCCATTTTTTGGGTACCAGCATTTGCGTTATTGTACAATGTTTGCTTTTACCAACATGGTATTAAATTATTACTGAACGTGTTACGTAGCTAATCTTGGTGTATCCATGAGAAGAGAAAAAACTCTAACGCTTCCTCTGTCTCTCTCTATTTAGTTTTAAGCATCGGTGAAGGTGGATTCTGGGAAGGCAGCACCCGGGGACATGTTGGATGGTTTCCAGCAGAATGCGTTGAAGAAGTTCAGTGTAAACCAAATGAAAGCAAACCAGGTAATCACATCAAGTTCCTGTTGACTCCTAACAATGACAAATGCCGTGTGGCTGTCCGAGCAGAGAGGCAGCCCAAACGGTAACGCGTTATACAGCAGGGCGTTTGTGCCACGCTAGAAACTGGAGAATTAAATAATGCTGAGCTGCGGAATTAAAAAATAAAGATGGGTTTATTGCTCGGATTTGACTGGATGCTATCCAAGCAAACGGCCTTTCTCATGAGGGACTGTGCTGTGTAGTGCTGTGAAAGCTTTTACACAGAACTGTATGCAGACATTTTGTTTTATTTTCTTACAGTATGGGAAAACGGCTAATTAGACAATTAAATAGTGGAAGAAAAACTGATCAGTCGTCTCCCAATCTGAGGTAGTCACACAATGTATTTAGATCTTGTTCATAGCAATAGGGTTCCCTCTGTTGACCTTGTACTAGATTGTAGAGGAGGCATCCATTAGTGGCATGTCCCATATACATCCTTACTGGTGACAAAGGAAACAGAATCCGCCTTTATCACACACTTGTAAGTGAGTGAAACACAAGTGACTTTAAGCAGGGAGCCTTTGCAGTTCTGATATAATAAAAGAAAAAGAAACGTACATTGAAGCATGTTATTTTAAGAATTACCACCTACCATCTCGTAATTTCTCTGCTTTTACGAATTAAGATAGGAGGACATCCTCTCTAATTAAAAGCTCATTATAAATGAGCTCCGAGAATATAATTAATGTTCTCCAGGAGTTTATGCTGTTTTAAATTAACTATTGATGTGGTTTGGATCTGTGATGTATTGATTAAGAACTTTTGGCATTTCACAGACAATATGCTAAAATTTATGCATCTGATCATTCGGTCAAAACCATTATTCTTTTATGTATGTCATTATAAATTGCGCAGGTATACTTTGCTTTTTCATATATGCCTACTGTATAAATATGATAGAATGGAATAGAACGCACTGGACAAGATAACAGTGCCAGAGTAGTAAGGATTTGGAAAAAATTATAATATTTGATAAGTGTTTTAGTTTCATCGGTTATAATGGGAGCTGTGGCAAGATGAAATAGAGTTCAGGGGATGAGCAGAAGAGGAGGCGAAAGGTTATCTTTTGTAATATGAAAACTTCAAAAGAATAAGGGAATGAGGCATCAGGGACACTGCTCTAGGTAACTAAACACTGTGTGAACGGGTTACGCTTCCCTTTCTATTTCCCTTTTGAGAGAGAAAAAGAGAAGGAGGCAAAACCAGATCTAATACTTGGAGAGAATGGATTTAGGCTCCGAGAACAGAGAGAGGATGGTTGTGTAGCCCTTCAAAGGGCTTAAGGACGAATCAGAATTTAAAGGAGGAGGAGTATGGAACCAGAGGAAGGTTGGAATTGGCAAATCCAGGAGCAATGCAGTTCTCAAATACTAGATGTACAGAGAGGATAACAAGTTGCAGTTCTAGTAGAACTTCATTCGTTGGGAAACACTATGGAAGACGAATGCAGTCAGTGTGCAGCGTGAGCTGGTGAAGAGCCACCTGTGAACTGTTCTGAAGATCCTTCAATAAAACCTTGTGAGCACTTGATGGAAAGCCTTCAGAAAGATGTAGGCTATATAAGTCGTCACAAACACCTTTCTTGAGTCTGTCATGGCAGCTCTGCGTTAAATGTGAATCATGCCTTTATCACCAAATCTGAAGAAAATTCTTGGGAGGGGCATTACGTGAAGTTCTAAAATACGAAGGGAGCTTTGCATCTCCTTTAGGGGTTTTGAAGAGAAAGTAACCAAACCTGTTTGTCGCAGATCCTTGGAGATCTTTTCAAGAAATACTGCAGGAAGTAAATTCAGTATATGATATGATTGCTTTAATATATGACAAGATTGTTTTTGAGCAAAAATTTCTTTGATCATTCAAAGGAAAATGAAAATTAAGGAAAACAAGTTGTTACAAGAACAGCAAAAGGATTACCAAAGCTGGAAGTGTTAAAAGAATATAAACAGAAACATCTTACAATTTGTCTGACATGAAATTATGAAAACTTTTGTTGTGTGTCTGGCAAAACACCAGAGCATTTACTGTAATTTTACCTATTACATACTATTGTCTTTCCAATTGTTTTCCTATTTGCTTATAGAATAGTGTGAATAATAATGTCAACATAGCTAAAGACTTTGAATGTACCATTCTTCTACTCTAAAAAAGATGAAAATATAATTAAATAAGGACAAAATGGGCACATTTCCTATACCTTTGGACTTGTGTGCTCACGTATTTTGCTGGGCTGTCTTGAAAAATGTCCTGCGCCCAGAAGGCACAAAGGAGGTACAGTGCTTCTCTGCGGAATGCGATGGAGCTGTGAGTATGAAACACATGAAATCCACAGCATGTGCCGTATTATTATAGAAATATGGTATGGACTGAAAGCAGCTGATCACTGAAGTGCTCTATGCCGTTAACTTCCCTCCCTTTACAGAGGAAACAATGGAAATGAAAGAGGAGAGCTGTATAAGTGAAAAACCAGCCAGTGCTCCCTCGGAGTACGAATGCAAAAGTAATTTAGAAAAATGCATTAAGCGTGGTGAAATGATTAGAAATTAAATTAGGTCTGCTGGGATCGCTGAAGGAACATCAGCTAAGAAACATCACAAACTTGTGCGAGTTGCAAGAATTTGCATCATGGACTTTGCAAAGCAAAGCAAAGAACTTCTTATGAGAATGATTTGGAAAGTAGATCATCTTAACGTGTAGGAAATGAGTCTCAAACTCAGCCTTTTTCAGACCAGCACCACAGTAACGGTTCTTTCCTATAAATGAGATTTAGGAACATTTCTTCAAACAGCTTCCCTTTGCTATTAAGTTTGAATAATTGTGTTTAATAGTAGCTTGTCATTTGCATGCTATGAATGAAAGAAAGAGGAATAGTTCTTGGAAAAAACAAACCACAATTAAACACTACGTGCCCAGTAAAACTGGTGGGCAGGTGTTTCATGTCATGCTGACGTGTAATCTCGCTTCTAAGACAAGTTCCATTTTCTGGGAACTTCATTGCCATCCCGACTGTTCTCTGGAATAGGCAGTTCAGAACAGCACCTGGTTCCTGTGATCTCTTCAAAGATACCATGCTAGCTTGGCAACTTCTGTTTTCCAAAAAAAAAAAATCATGTTGACTGGCATTAATTCTGTATCCCTTCTTTAATCCTTCATTAATTGAGACTTGTAGGAATTATTCCGTTATTTTGCTAGGATTGATGCCAGGCTTACAGGCTTTTAATTATCCAGGTTGTTGCATTTGCCCTTTAATAGCACTGGCACAGGACCCGCTGCCTCTCACTCTTAAGAAGTTTCCTTGACATTTTGAGATCTAATGAAAATAGAACAACGACAAAGGAAATCATTAGCAGAGGTCTGCTAAGGTCTTTTGCCTGCTTTTAAAAAATTCTTGGACACAAAACCATCGTACCATCTCATTATAAAAAGTGTCGCCTTTAGTAGCCAGTTTTTAACATTCTCCAGAATTATTCCTACAATGAAAGTATTCCTTCAGGTGAGATTGATACAACATCTTGGGTTTTCCCTGTACAAACACAAAATACAAATGTTACATATTTCTTCTTTCTGCATTGACAGTTCTGTGTTATTCAGTAATGAACCTTAAATGTCTTTGTATTCCTAAATATGTGAAAATGCATTGCTTTTTTGCTAACATGTTCTGGGTGAATGGAAGAAAGATCTATGTGGGAGAAGCTTGGTTCATGTAAGATCCAAGTTAACTGAAATCTATGCAAATGTGAGGCACTACCTTGGGTTAATAGACATCCTAACAGGATTTATTAGCTAAGTGCCGTTGGTGCTGCTCAGAATCACAGGTCATCTTGGATCTCTGGTAGCAGCGGTTTCCATCCACTGAGAATACTTTGTTTAATTTTTCTCCCTATAAAAAAAAAAAGGCAAGATTTTTAATTTTACCAGTTTGTTCTCCCCTTAAAATTCGTTATCCTTCTTAAAATAGTAAGAATTCCTACCTAGTACCTTCCAGTGGAAAATCGGAAGAATCTGTCGTCCATAAAATCAGCTGCCCCACCAGTGAAAGATACAGTTTTCTTTCTCCTGCTTAAGTTTAGATATTTCCTTTTGCTTTTCTTCCATCACAGGGTATTACTGCAACTTGAGAGATCTATGATTTACTGCAAAAATGCTTTCTATTAGACTTGTGATTTTATACTCCATGTCCTTCAGAATTCAGATATATAGATTTTCTGATTGCTCATAACTGAGGTGAAGTATTCGTTTCGTTCTCAAGCTAGAAATCATCCTTAACCATATTCTGTCTTTATTGTTTATTATTCCTTCCTCCCTAATATGCCTGAAGAACTCTGAGATTTTATAAATGATGCTGAAATGAAGGCAGACTCAGCATGTCTTTTGGTGTCTTTCAACTCTTGGCCTCTTCAGTGCGGCTTTCCTTGCATTCCATGCTCATCTTCAATATCATCTTTGGGGTGATTTTTAATTCAGTAGCATCCTCCATGCATTTTTCTATCCTGTGGCCTTGGGGTACACCTTATTAGTAGTTGTAGTTGCCATACGAGTCCTGGGAGTTTATTTCAGACTAGATCTAATCTGGGCATGTGGCTTGAATGACCATTAGCAGTTGTTCAAGAGCTCATTTTTCCACGAAAGAATCCAGTTTGAGGTCTGCTCAGTCCTGTGGGCCGCAGCAGAGTAGGCAGCACTTGCAAAGCACATTCCTGGCCCGGAGTAAAATGCTAATGTAGATGCGCCCATGCTGACCTCTAGTGTCACTGGTGCTCTGAGCAGGCGCTACCTATCATCTAAACCGCGATTTCGCTTTCAAGATGTCTGCAATTAAATGCTTGGTATAGCTTCTTCCTGAGTTTCAGGGATGCAATGACAGATTATCCAGTACAGTATAGTTCCCTTGCCCCTTTCTTTTTACCTGTGTAATCATACACAGATGTTATAAGCAGAAATTGCAGCATTCCTTATCCAATATACCCTCTGAATTTCAGAAGTTACCAAACAAGTCAAAGTTGTGTTAATAAAATGAATGCTTTGCTACGCAGACTGCTCTTTCTGGAGTAGAGAATTTTCTTTATTCTGCGTTCTTAGTTTTTAACACCTTGTGCGTTCAATAAAACCAGGTTTGTTTCTCATTTCCACCATTCCTTTTTATTAGTAGCACACCGCCTTCCCAGACAATCTAGTCAGCCAGGCTGCTAGAAAATGGATTTGCCTTCTTGCAAAAAAGAAAGTTGCCTTACTGTGAACTGAGGAGCTACATCTGCACTAGTAGTTTGTAGATGCTCTGTCATCTGCGGGCAAGTGGCTTGGCACATACTGTGTCTACATCTACACGTGGCTTGGCACATGCTGCATCTGAAAGCTTTCTTCCCTTTGCCTGCCACATCAAGGTTGCTTTCTCCATGCTGCCTTTCGGAACTGTCCCCAGCAGTTTTTGTCCACTGAAATATATCTGGGTACTGTTTGGAAGAATAACAGTTGGCATAAGGGGAAGTTGTGCCAGGGACGCACTAACAGTGGAACAGGGATGGATGGTTACATGCCAGAGCACAAGTTGCAGCCTTGACTGTGTCCTGTGTGGACATACCTAGGCTGCCTGAAGTTCTAAGAACCTGAATTTCCCCAGCTTATGCTCTTACGTACCTTACAGATAATTTCAAACATGTTCTGTTTGACCTTTCCTGAGAAGGATGGCTGCTAGAAAATTAAATTTTGGCATTCTTTTTTTTTCTACTTCTTTAAGTATCTCAGGGTGGTGATGTGGTAGGTGTATTACAAAGCGGAGTCGTTACTGGGTGTACTCCAGGGGCAGATGAACACTGAAGCACACCACAGAAATTTGGTTTGTGTGTGTGTGTGCACCCCATTGTGTCCCAGTGTGGAACAGAACTGTCATGTGCTGGGCCTGGAAGCCCCCAAATCATCAAGCCCAGAGGACATGATGGAGCACGTGTTCACATATATGGACTTCTTTCCTGAACAGAAAAGGAAAAAATTTACATAGATGGACAGTTTAAGATGTCTTTAAAGTCTCTGATGAGGCTTTGCTCAGTTTGCATCCAGGTATTAGTTCCTGAGCTCATGTAAAACTGGAATTTGTGAGTTGTAGCTCTGGTCCTTCTAGAAGGACAGGAGTTTTGGTTTACCAAATTTGCTGTTTGGACGTAATAGATAGACAGAACACAATCAGCTGTAAAAGCACTCCCTAATCACATATAATTACGCGTTTAAAGGTCAGCACTGGATGAAAAAAACAGAAAACAAAAAATCTTTTCATCCCACCTCTTTCCTTAATTACCCACCTTTTATAAATGATCCAAGTTAACAAAATCGTTTTTAAACAACTTTTATCCTGTTTTGTTAGGATCAGTTCTCAGTAGTTATTTAGCTGGAAAGAGAACTGTAAGAATAGATGGAAACTTTTTAGAGATTGTTAGAACTCCGAAAAAGTCTGTAAACTAAATAACTTTGAAAACCACTGGAAGGAAGAGGGTTTCAATGAGACAGAAGGGCCTGCAAATAAGAGATGCTATCTGACCAGATGAGCACCCCGAGGTTTTTGATAATAAGTTTTCATAAATGCTCCTTCCACATGATTTCACCTTGAATAGAAGGGACCTGTGTATTTGTGACAAACTGTTTGACGTGAACAGGAGCAGATGGCAGCTGGAGGGACTAAATGGATGCAGTATAGAAATAATTTATATATATAAGAAGGGAAGAACATTTTTGTTAGGAAAGTTAATCGTAAGCATTCTCGTGTCAGTTGTGTAAAGAGCGAAGAAGTCTGACAGCTTGGAAACGTGTTCTGGCTCAACAGTGCAGGCAATGGCTGGACTTAATATGGCAGAATATAAACCAAATTTAAAAAAAAAATGGAAAGTGCAGGATTGCCTCATGTGTGAGTAGGCTTCTCATTGTAAAAAGTGGTATGATGCGGGTATAAATTCAGCCACTGAAAATGGATAGAAAGCTCAAGAGATTAATATTGTATCTTTGTAATCCCAAACAGGGTCCTAAATGCGGGACATGCAGCCCAAAAGATATATTGGTTGAAGTTTACCCATGGCCATTCGATGAACATTGTCCAGTGGTCAAACCCTGGTACCCAGAGCTCAAACTGAGAGGTCAAACACTGTTCAGTAAGTCCCCCTGCCTTGAAGGATATTGTCCGGAGCGCTGACCTCTGAAATACTCTTTTTTTTCCTGCCTTGCTTCTGTATTTTGCACAGCAAACAACATGGCTCACATGGTTCTGGAAAGGTTCATCTTTTGATAAGTGATTTTCTGACAAAATATGTTTCCCATGTACAAATTTGTAATTAAGAAAAAAAAAAAAAGTGAATAGACGACAAAACTCAGCACAGTGATCATCCACAAAGATACCGTATTCTGGTTTATGCCTTAGAAAGATCAGGCATATGCTACATACCATATATTTGCATAAACCGCATTCCCTCCCATCAAACAGTGGGAAAAATACTCTATGCAGGAACAAAAAAGTCAATGCAAAGAATTAGATCTGGGGTGCTGGTAAGCCAGTCCCCAAAACCCAGCTGACATCGGAGCTCGGTGCAGTAATATTCAACTAATTCTGACAACTCTCTGTAGCTGAGGATGTAAATCAGCTCTTCTTTTCGTCTCAAGTCATGGAAATTTAAAGAATGAACTTCAGCAAATTTCTGCACTTTAGCTTTGCTGAGCAAAGCGTTTGTGTTCTCAGCAATGATAAACGGCAGTTTGGGAAAAGACTTGTAAATGAATCATCGCTCAATAAGAATGCTAATTTGGAAGCAGAGGTAACTCGAGAGATGCTTTTGTCTGGAAGCTGGCTATGGGATGGAGTCATACGCGTCCCACACAACCTGCTAATGTGTGTTCTCTCTGAGCCTTGGAAGACCTTGCGTTCTTTCAGTCTTGGTCTTCTGACCAAGGTGCAATAGAAGTTTCTTACTATAATAGTAGAATTTGTAAGAAATGCTTTGGAAGACTGAGTCTGCCAACTAATGTTGCTGGTCAGCTTCTCTCTCTCAAATTACAGTGGTTTTCTTTTGCTAATGATATGAGTTTGGTTTCAAGAAAGAGTAAAATAAAGTATTCCATGATAATAACTTCATAATTTATCCAGTTTTTGAGAGCGGCAGAAAGCAAAACCATGAAAAAATAATTCAAAAGAAAGAAAATACAAGCCTAGGTCTAGAGCTTGTAGAGGATGTAAGCCTGTCTGCGTCTTTATCCCTGAATAACTAATTTTTAATTCATAATATTTTACTGTCTGGACTCTTCAGCTGACATACACTTCATCCCTTTCACTCTGATTTTCATGCTTGCTAAGAGCCACTTAGGAATAACTCTAATCAGATGAAAAGGAGCAACACAATTCTCTAAAGCATTGAAATAGACTAAAAATAAATTGCACGGCAATATAAAATTAAACTTACACGTTAGGAAACTCAACATTTTGAACGCATCTGGGATTGCTGGTGTGTGAAATCGGGCATGCAAGTGTAGATTTTTTCATTCTCTACTTCTTTCTGCATTTTTTTCCTCAAAAAAATGTCTGTCAAACCATATAGGATAAAAAAATTGCAAACTCTGAAGAGCGTCTCGAAAAGAATAGAGTTACCATTATAGCATCTTCCTTTTACTTCCAGTGATGCGTTCACCTTCTCTGTTCAAAATCACAGTCCCTCTAACGTTAAGAAGCAACTTTTGAAGCCTGAGAGCATATATAGATACCAAAAATGTCTGATGTTACAAATTGCTTTAGAAGTGGGAAAAAGATAAAGGTATGAAGTGAAAGATTTATAAAGTGATACAGCCTTCTGAGGAGTTTAAGCCCAATTATTGGTTTAAGACAGGATACTCCAGCCTGTGGGAGAATTTGAGCAGCCCTATTATGCAACGTGCTAACAGTCTGGAAATAATACTTAATTTTTTTGATTCCTATTTGTTCTTGTGGAAACTACACATATTTTTTTCAACCCATAAAAGTCTGGGGTCAAGTTATTCGCGTTTTAACTGATCGGGCATATCTCACTGATTGCTAGTGGGCAAAATCCTTTGCTTTCACCTTCTGGAATTTTGGAGCATTTCAAATTTCATAAAGAATATATATTTTGATAGTGACATCTCTTCCCTGTAGTAATAGTTCCTTTTTTTTCTTGATTAGAGGTACTTCTTAGTATCTTATGATGCTATGATCAAATATAGTTGATCTTTGATCTTTCTATAAATGTCTTATCTTAATACTAGCAATAGGTTTTAGCTTTTATTTGTATTTTACATCTTTTTTTTCTGAAATTCTGTTTAATCAGGATTCTCTGGTGCATTTGTGCAAATATTATTTATATCAGAATACAACTTCTGTTAAAATCATCCTGGGTATATATCAGGATTAAATAAAGTGCCCTATTTCATTTGACTCATTTCATTTAGCATAACCTAACGCTTTTTAAAACCATTCACTTAAAACGGCTGACACAAAGCAAGGCAAGCCTTAGGCCCATGCATACTCTGAAAGTGTTGATAAGGCATCATTTTCTTCTGTATTCTCCTGTAATAAATGACACATTTGGATTTTTCCTCCTCTTATTTTTAATGGTTCAGATAAAAGGCTTGACAACAGAGGCTGAAAACTCTTTGAAACACTCCCCATTTATTTGAGATCAAATTCATATTAATTTAAGGAAGATGATAGAACATCTACTTAGAGTAATGGTGGTGCTGGAGGTGGTCAGGAAAATGATAGCTAAATGGCAGCAGCTGTTAGATAATCCATATTCTGTTCTTAAATTATGTTGCTGCTTTTTGCTTCCATACCTGCCTGCAACAAAAGAGAATGGAAAAGGGCTTTTTCCAGCTTGTTAAAGGATCCGCCAGTGCCTGATGGGGAGAAAATGACTTGATAATATACTGCTTGATGACAGTAACTGATCATAGTAGGAGCAGCACGAAAACAAGCGTGTTATTTTGGTTCATTAAAAAACCCAATCAGTTATTGCATTACATGCCACTTGCAGGTTTTATTCTGCAGTGCGAACTGTGTTAGTGGAATACCTCCCTTGCTAGCTACCTCTGCTAATTCGGTTATCAGATTGATATCAAAGGGTCTCACCTTCCTTGTCAACTGTTAACCCAGATCAGTGAGATAAGTGCTTAATGAAGATCATTTTCTCTCTGACATGTCATCTTAGGCTCGATCAGCTCTATGTAGGAAGCCCCAAACCTGACCAGTATCTCAGGTGGCCTTCAAGATCATAGAATCATAGAATGGTTTGGGTTGGAAGGGACCTTAAAGTTTGTCTAGTTCCAACCATCCTGCCCTGGGCAGGGACACCTCCCACCACACCAGGTTGCTCCAAGCCCCGTCCAACCTGGCCTTGAACCCCTCTAGGGATGGGGCAGCCACAGCTTCTCTGGGCAACCTGGGCCAGGGGCTCACCACCCTCACAGCCAAGAATTTCTTCCTGATACCTCATCTAAATCTACTCTCTTTCAGCTTAAAACCCTTCCCCCTCATCCCATGGCTCCCCTCCCTGATCCAGAGTCTCTCCCCAGCTTTCCTGGAGCCCCTTGAGGGACTGGCAGGGGCTGGAAGGTCTCCCCGGAGCCTTCTCTTCTCCAGGCTCAACCCCCCCAGCTCTCTCAGCCTGTCCTCCCAGCAGAGGGGCTCCAGCCCTCCCAGCATCTCCGGGGCCTCCTCTGGCCCCGCTCCAACAGCTCCGTGTCCTTCTGCTGTTGGTGCCCCGGAGCTGGAGGCAGCGCTGCAGGGGGGTCTCACAGAGCGGAGCAGAGGGGCAGAATCCCCCCCCTCACCCTGCTGCCCACACTGCTGGGGATGCAGCCCAGGACGCGGTGGTGTTTCTGGTCTGCAAGTGCACGTTGCCAACATGCCCAAGTCCTCCTCAGGGCTGCTCTTAATCCATTCTCCACCCAGCCTGGATTTGTGCTGTGGTCACAGAGCCTGCAGAGAGAAGTTTTTCTGTTAGGGGCCTCACGTACTCTCCTTCCCCGCTTTCCTGTTGCTTTCTGTCTCCAGATGTCTTTTTCTTAGAGATCTGTCACTGTCCATTTTGTGCCTGCAGGGCAGAGGCAGAAGGGACTAGTCAGCCCGGTTGCAGCAGATTTTCTGGGTTATTCCTCCAGCATCGGGCTTTGAAACTCGCTGTGCCAGGGCTGTGCTTACTCAGACTGTCAATATCCCGGAGTGCATCTATTTAGCAAAGTGAAAGAACATCACGTCAATATCGATGTCTTATTTCTCAAGTCGGGAATAGGTTATTTGTCTTCAGGTAAAATAGACAAACCTGAGTAAATGTTTCTAATTCTGAACTCACAAAATATATTGAATTTTAAATGCTAATGGAGCTTGGCTACATTTTTTATAAAAGCACGTTTGTGCTTGGAACTGTGTTTGGGAATTTGGTTCTGCTTTCTGAATGAAGGGAAAAATGCCCAGCGACTTTCTTAACCCTCAACTCAGGCTACAATTCACAAGTATCAAAAATGGCTGCAAAAGTCCAGGTAATTTTGTGGATGTTTTACAAGCAAAAAGGGCTTCAGGGTATTATTTTGGGGCTTTTTTGAAGCCAAAAGTTCAACTATAATTATACAGAAATCACAGGAAGCTATAGAGTCTTTACTTCATGCTTATAGATACGTTATACACGTATTGAGCACTACTTTAATGTTATCCAGAGAGACATTTAAAATAGTTACATATTTTGGCTGCTATCCTGGAAATAATAAAAGGAATTATATTTAATTTCCCATACAACATATTAGCAATTTAAGGAAATTAAATGTAATGTACCTTTGTCTCATTTATCTAAAAATTCCTTACATTTAAAAAATTGCAGTTTGGGGAGTAAAGGTTAACAAGAAGCCTCCATTATCTTTTGGCTGAATCGTTAAAGTGTTGGATCGTATGAGTTAAGAAAAGTGCTCCTGCTCTGTTGGACACATTTGTGTGCCATAATACACCGCAGGAGATGAGAAACTGAAGTTAGGTAACAAGAGTAGAAGTCTTTGCAACCACATGGTAAGGAAAGATTGAGAGTTTTGGTGTTCCAGTATGTGCTGGAGATGTTCATGTGTGCTGTGAAAGCTAAGCATGGTCAAAAGAAAAATGGGTTGGCAAAACCAATCCAGTCAGATACCAGCAACATCAATAATGGACAGGGCTTGGGAAAATCTTGGCAGTGGAAAGGAGGAAGATGCGTTGAGAAATGGTACGTGCCATTGAGTCTGTCTTTGCCAAAGTATCTGCAGGAAGGAAAGGAAAGGAAGGGGTTTCTGGCTTTTAGCACATCTGCACTGTGGAAGTTGTCAGTTGGGAAGTACCTAAGCACAAGAATAACCCAAAATGCCTGTGAGGTTTTAAATTAAATTGAAGTAGTGCAGACATGCTTACAGATGCTTTTACCTGGCTATGTAAAAGACAGAGACATCGCTTTATCAGTTGCTAAGTGAACTAAAAAGTGTATAGTAATATATCCATCTTGTGCAATGTTGTCTGCATAATCACATCCATTTCAGGTGCAAATTTTGTGCAACAGTGTTTTCTTTGGCAACTAAATTATTTGTTTACAATTTTTTTATTCCTCTCCCTATTTCTGGTCTGCAGTTGTACTGGCGCAAAGCTTTGTGTGGTTGCACTTTGGACTGAAAGGGAAAAAAACATTGTGCTTCAAAAAGAAAAAAAAGTTGTTAGTTTTTAAGGCCGTTCCGTAAGCAGATTCACTTGGAAAAATGATCAGGGATTAATGGAAAGGACAGGAGTCCCGTCAGTTGATACTGCAGAGAACTACAGCCTGAGACAGCTGTCTGATAACACAGCAATTATTGACGAGCAGGAGCTCACAAGCACCCTCTGCTTTGCAGTAACAAGCTGGTGGCAATTATAAGGCACTTAGAAACAATTAATCCTTTCCATGATGCTTTTGTGGTACGAGTGCAGTTTACCTGATTGAACGTAGACAGCAAAGCTGCAGTGGGGAAAGCCTCATATCACCTAACTAGATAAATGTCTACGGTATTAACATTTCCACCTGAGTTCGTCACCTTCAGATACCCTTCTACCTTTTTAGTATGTCTACGTGCTTCAAACATTTAGCCAACCCCAGAAATGTAGGGTTCCAAGCCACTCCTTTGCTATTCAAATTTAACAAATCGAAATGAGGAAGCAAGAGGAAGGAGGGGAATCTTCATGATGTTATTAATTTGCCATCGGAATTAAACTCCACGATAAAAGATTTCTAAAGAAAAAATTAAGAAAAAACCCTTTTTGAATTGCAGCTGCTTTTCCCATTCTAAATATTTTGTCCCTCACATAAGTTAGAAAACTATTTTTTATGTTATATTAGCATTTGTTAGTTAACATTTGAAAAAGAAAAGAAACAGTTATATTCCTCACTGTAAATCCCTATAGATTATACTTTTCTTTTCATTTGTCAGGATAAAACCTATGCTTTGGTTAGGTCTCACATAAGACTTTGAAGACTTTGAGGCCTTAGTAGGCCACTGGTTGAGAGGAAATACGTGTGTGTGTGTATATATGTATTTATAAAAGATATATATATAAAAGATATATGTAGGCATATATACAGATAGAGATATAGATACAGGTGTATATATATGTACACACAGAAATGTACAACGCACTTTCACACATCACAAATTTATCTTGCTAAGATTTTATCATCCAAAGCCAGGATACAGTTACGTGCAGAGAACAAAAGACTACGAGAAGAAACAATGCCAGGATTTATTTATTTTTAAGAACCAGAGGATGTTTAAAATGTAGCAGAAAGGATGGTGATAGTTGCTAAGTGCTTGCCCCAGAAAACAGAAGGGCAAACTGCAGAGAAGTGCCCTGATTAGTGCTGCAGGAAGAAAAGCTTAGATAAAGTCAGAGGAGAGGTACAAGGCAAAATTGGAATAGAAATGTAATCCTTCAGTTTTTTCTGTTTATTGGTAAGTACTGTTATGATCCTAGATGTAGACTCTTAGCTGCTGATGAAGTATTGCTCACGGACAGAAGGCAAAGCTGGCTAAAAAGTGAAACAGTGAGTCTCAAGATAGGAACTCCTTCAGCTGGAAAAGGGGCTTGCAGGGTTGCTGTAGTTCTTTGGTGGTAACATCTCAATATCTAGTCTAATTTTAAACACTTAAAACTCTCTATCTTCAGACATTTCTGTTCAATGGTATAGGGCTGTGAAGTAAAGATTATTATTTTTTTTAAAATGAGCAAGGCTTCTGTAGCTCTGGGACGGTTGTGGGACTTCCTCCCTCCGTTCCTGTGATCACCACACAGCTCAGCTGTCTTCAGTTTCTTCTCCTCAGCTTTGCTCTTTCCTTGTGAAAACAGCAGAGAACAGAGACCCCTTCTTTGTTCCCACCCTCTTAACTAGCTCACGAGTGGCACTTAACCTCTGACACGACACACCTAAGCTTTATAATTACCCATTTTGAACTAGTTACCAAACATCCCAACATCATCATTACAGGTAAAAGGACACAAAATCACATAATCTTTCTAAAAAAATTTTTTTGCATACTCAAATAAGAAAATAGAATGAAAAATCCTCTAGAAATGTAGCAGTACCCACAGCTAAGTTACTGGGAGGAGTTTTGACAGGACACACTGTATTTGAAGTGTGCATTGCAAGACAATTTCAAGGAAATTGAAATTCTTTATTACTAATTGCTTAGGAAAACAGGTAAATCCAGTGAACTTTTGTTTGGTCTTCTCTCGTTCTTGCTTCATTTTTAGAAAACAAGTTTTAAGGGTGTAGTTTGTTTTCCCATGACAATTTAAAATCTTTATATTATTCTTACTTATTTGGTTTAATTCTTTCATCATAAATAAATGCAATTTTCATGATGTGTGCTGCTGACATGGTGAGGTATTAACCTGTTTTCTGGGCAGCAGGTGAAGTGATGAGGAAGAGGAAGATTTGTAGTTTCTTGCAAATGTCTTGTTTAATGGGGACAATGGTAGAGTCCATAGAAAACCAGGAAGGTGGAAATGATTGTCGGAAGGATCATGCATTCTTGCTCTGCAATTAAAAGTAGGTAACCCCCAGTTTTTGTCTTTTCTAATTTATGCCTATGAGGTAGTCTAACAGGGTGGGAAGATGCTGTTCCTGCTGAGCAGCCTAGCGCTCATTTTCTCCCTGCATCATCTCTCCTCTCCCGAGGATGCCTTCTCTGCTGCAGTATAGAAGATGCTATTCTTAGGAATGGATGTCCTCAGGTCCCCACTCCCCCAAAACATATTGCAATATTGCTAAAAAGTACAAACGCTTAGTAGTACATGTAGACACAGTCCCAGACCTTGACACAAGGGCTTAATGACTCTAAGTAGCTTGAGGTGGGAAGTGTTTATAAGACTGATAAGGAGGGAAAAACATACACCTGGGAAGCAAAATAGCTGACATGGTTGCGAGTGCTGTTAGTTCTATATATTTCAGTGCACCACTCCCTCCAGCTTCCCTTCTGTTTTGTGTGTGTCTTTAGCTGCACGTTTAGTAGTGGCACTAACCCGTGAACATATTGGTTTTATGTTAGGTTGTGTGTAAAACTGTGTAAGTTGTTCCTAAAATAATGACTGAGGCACCTAAACTTTAAGTAATCTTGAAAGAATCGGTAAATGGTTGATATCCTTCTTTTAGATTCATCAGAATAACAAATAAGGCAGCTTGTGAAAGTTATCATCAGATCCACTTAGAATCAAAAGATATGAGGAATTTTCCTTTAAAAACTGTATCTAACTGCTTAGGTTGTACTATATGAAAACAATATTGAAGAAATAGTTAGAATGTCATTAAGCACAATACTTTGGGATTCTCCCAATGTTTTTCTGTGTATTTGTAAACATGGGTACATTTCAAGTTGTCACATTGTTTATGAGGGACAAACTTGAAAAAGCATCTGAATTGTACAGGTTACATGTAGACATATTTCCTTATATTTTTACTCTTTGATTCGTGGTACCTTTTTATTCTAAAAAGGGATGGGTTTTTTTCTGGCTTTTCTAGTTGTTTTGTTGAATCTTTGTGAGCACACAAAAGCTGAATAGGGGAAAGTGTAGTTTCTCTTCACCTCCTGCCACTTTTTATCCATTGTCTTTTTATATAGGAAATATTCACATATCCAGAATGTGTGATGTGTGGACTTTTATTTTTTAAAAAAAATATGATATCTTAATTGCCTTTTGGCTCAAAACTGTTGTTTCGGAAGGAAAAAAAAGTTCCAATCACACTTGAGATTGTAGGCCTTCGCACTTCTTTTACTGGTAATCTACCTATAGGTTATACCAGTGTGAGAAAGCACACTTGTTTTTCCTGAGGAAGCATCGTACCATATTTTCTCATTTGTGAGTGGACTTGATACTTGGTAAATAAACTGGAAAGCTGAAGAGTGATAAAAGGGTTGACGGATCCTTTGGCATGGCGTGAGGGCCGATGCTCTGAGGGCCTGTGATGGCGTCCTGAGGAGCAGGGGAAGGCACATGAGGGAGAAGGCTGCTGCCTCCAGCCTCCCTCTTCCCAGGGAGGGTGTCTGGAAGGACAGTTGGACAAAAATGGCTTGAGGAACGTGTGGGCTGAGGATTGCTTTTTGCCCCGGGAAGAGGCGAGTGAGGGCAATGGGGGAAGTGGAGGTGCAGCCAGAGGCCGGAGCGGCGGCGCAGCGCTGGCGGGAGGTGTGAGGGGCTGGTGGTCATGGGCCTCGACTGGCGACAAGGCACCTCTCCAAAGCTGACAGAAAGGAAGCTTTTGAAGACTGTTTGGGGAGGAATCAGGGAATTAAGGGAAGAAATGTGCCCTCACCTTTTTTTTGGCAGTGTCTGAGTCTGTATGGAACTAAAAGCATGAGTGAAGCCTGGATGGGGAGGTGAGGAGGAAGGGACTTCCTGATTCACCTCAGTTCATGTTACTATGGAATCCACTGCCATTGTTGTCCAATGCACGCAATAAATGCCTGGAACTAACACCGTTTCTAGGCCAAGGCAGGCTGAGTACTTTCCTCTCCTGCCAGTGGCTCTGTGTCCAGGTCTCCTCCTTTCTGTGCCACCAGCACGTGGCTTTGGAGCGGGCGACGGAGCAAACTTGCATTCACTGAAATTCCAGTCAGTTGTGTATATTAGACGTAAGAATATACAAGGGGAACAGGGGAGCCGCACACATAAAGCTGATTTTTGGTAATGGGAGTCTTTCCTGATGTGTTGCACAGTTCTGGGAGACTGCTCTGAGGGACTCTGCCAGAAGTACTCATTAGGTTGACACATTTACTCCAGCCTTGCACAATGCACAAGATTTATTAAAAGTGATGCAAGATTAACTACCAGCTCAGCAAACTGTGTTTTTCATACAGTCAGAGCAACTAGGCCGACAAGTAATTTTAAGTAATTTTTATGGAAAGGCGCATACAGAATTTTTTTTTTTTTTTACCTTTTTGTGCTACCGCTACTTGCTTTGAGTTAATTTGGTGAAATGTACATAAGGCAGAGTGTTTGAACTCTAGTTTAAAATTCACTCATGAGTTAGTGTCTCAGACTTCTATGTGCAATAGGCTCCTACCATCCATTCTTTGGCCACGATGATGGTAGAATAGAAAGACAATAGTTGCAATCAGTATCACAGGAGGTAGTCCCTCGTACGCAGGGAAGAGGGTCTGGGATTTCTGATAAGATTCACCCCTGACAAGGATTTTCCCTTAATTCTCATGTTTCAGATAGCTCAAACAGATTACTTGGATACTGAAATGGGTAGGCTTAAAATACCATTTATTTCTGATTGCTGGAATCTTGTTCTGGGAATCGTTTGGGAGGACAGTGGTTCTTTGGTTTTTTAAACAAAAAACTTCCAGATTAACCCTAGAAAAACCTTTTACGGTGCAGGCTCTGGATGATGCAACTTGTCACTAAACGTCAGATAAATGATTTGACTTTCAGCTTTCAAAGCACATAATATATGACCTAATGCCCATTAACAGACCTCCTTCATGGGGTTTTCAACATCTCAGAAACAAGAACATATTTTGAATTGTTATTATATGCATTTGATGAGCAAGTAAGTCAAGGCTTCTTGAAGTTCAAATCTTGTATTACACAAATCAACTAACTTCATTAGTATATGAAAATCTCAAGCATCTGTTTAGGAACTTGTTTCTCAATAAATCTGACTGGTTTGGTATCTTTATCTGGAATATCAATATTCAAAAGCCTTCCTACATTCTTAACTTGCTGATTGCATCTTTTCCTTACAGAAAATCAATTACTCTTACCTACAGTAGCAGAATTTTAAAAAGATACAATCAAAGCTTGAATTTCATTCTACAGTTTAACTTCTGGATGCTGGGTGTGTACATCTCTTTTGCGCCCCTTGTTTCAATTCCCTTTGGGCTTCAGATAAGGTCACCAGTGTGCTGCCTTATTCCAAAAAGGTAAGCACAAGGAGGTGCTTCTTTCTCTGAGACCGCTCGTATGGACCCTTACAACTGTCCTCCAGAGGGTACTGCAGCTGTTGTTTGTGTTCGGTTTGCTCTATTGATTGGATTACAAAGCTGTAAAACCACAGCATTGTGAATTTCTATGAATGGAGAGATAGTAGCAAAATGAATGAATGCAGAAGCGTTTGGTACTTTTTTTTTTCCTGGTGGTTTATAATGTATCTAGGCGGAGGAAGGTAAATCCCTGTGTAGTTAGTCGTATTTTGTGTGAGGGGTTTATCTTAATCCACTACCTGGTAATGAAAAAGGATGGTAACAGCACTATTCCTTAAACCTATCTGGTATTATCCTTTTGTCTGTACATGTTCTGGTGGATCTATCTAACTTTAATGCAGAGCTTTTAATGGTAATTATTAATTATAAATTGGCGTAGCTTGCAGTTTTCCACCTAATATCAAGCTTTTTCTTATATTTCCTAATAGGCAATTTAATCAAGAGTGCGAGGGCTTTTAAAGAGTTTGTCTTTGCTATCAAACTATATATAGAACATGACCTTACTAAAGTTTTCTGAGACATCCCTAGTGAGGTTAGGTTTTCCTGTCATCAATTGAATGTGACTGGGTTCTACATTTATTGCTTACTAAGTCTGTGATTAGCATCATACTAGCCCAGCCTGTATTCTGAGTGCTACTGAAGGGAATGGCAACCATTGCTCATCTCTCCTCCTGTTACCTGCCATCCAAAGGTTACTTTTTTCCAAGTAAAGGCAAAATTAATCTGAAAAAGAGTATTGTAAGAATTAGCCTGTTAATCAAAAGCCAAGTCTGTTATCCAAAATCAGTAGAAACGCAATGGCAAAAAATAGGAATATTTTTGAAATGGGAAACATCTAGGAATATTATTCAGATGAAGCTATTCTGTTTTTCTGAACTTCTTATTTTATTTATCAGCGTGCTGCATAATTTTGTATATTATACTTTATGATACTGTTCTGAGCATTAGCCACGCAGCAGGACATACTCCCAATCTTCTAAAGGAGGGAAATCAAGATTAGCAAGGGAAGTGTCAAACTGCTGAAATGTTACAGTCTTCAGTACCATGCCACAAAATACGCCCTTATCAGACAATAAGTGACTGGGATGCTAATATGTTTCTTTCAGCTTAGTATGTGAGACTAAGTGTTGTTCTGGGAGAGCAAAACATTTTCTAATATTTATTACGTGGTGTGAGGGTTTGTTGGAAAGTTGTGTCTTCAGGATCTTTGTAAAATACAGTTTGTGTTCAACTGCGTTGCAAGTTTCAGTGCAGGCAAGACGCCATATCATTGGTCTTTTATAGTAACATGTGCTGTGTAAGAGAGATTTTCACAACACAAAATAGCTTAGATAAGTGCTGTATTTTATTTTTTTTAACTGATACGTAAGTTATCTCGACATTTCTTCTTAAGGAAAAACAGAGAAGCTGGGTAGCAAGAGAACATGGGATATTTCCTGTCTAGAAAATGCTGGAAAACCATAAATGTCTCAGTGTTTAACTGTTTGTAGGCGCATATGGAGTCAATTATTCTAAAAATGTTCTGTAAGACAGAAGCCACCTTCTGGATGGAGTAGTTGAAGCACGGAGGAAGTGACAAATTTGCCGAGGGATATTAGATGTCCTTGAATAAAATTACTCTGGTAAAGAACTCATCTTTCCTGTTTCTCGTATACATACAACACAAAAAAGCAGAGTAACAAAATGAACATGCACATCATAGTTAATTTGTAATATGTTATTTTAGCAGTTGAAGTGAGATGCATTATTGATACCAGTGCTTGTGTTCAGTAGATGGTCACTAGATGGCATTCTTTGGGTACGGAATTTAAGGGGAAAATAATCTGTAATGTTTAATTTGTATTCAGCCGCATTTCAGTCCACTGTTATTTCTGCCTGAATATAAAAACTTATAAAAGGACGTGTTAGGGCAGTAGGAGAGAGGGGAGAAGGAAGCATTTTACTGTATTTTATTTCAGAGGCTGTGTTTTCTAAGCAGTGTAGTTTATCTTGACCTCTAATAATATTGTGTAAGCATTTTTGAATACTTTTGTAGTTAGTGTGTATGTAAATATGTTTTTAGTTTATAGATTAATGCAGATCTATGGATCTGTTATGTGCTTTGCTCACACTCCTTAGAGACGATAATCAGTTCCTATGAAATGTTCTAGATAAGATCACGTCTTCAAAGCATTTAAAATTGAAAGCAGCTAATCAACAACACAAGCTGTCTTTGTGGAGTAGGGCTGCAGGAAAGCTCTGGTAATCAGAGCATGAGTGCAGATACTTACTCATATTGTCTTTTTTAGGGTTGGGACAAGGTGTGTGTGTGTAATACTGTGATAAGCTGCCTCTCAGAAGCCGATCAGAAATTCTCTTTAGACTTGAGGACCATTTCTTGATAAAACCTGTGGCAAAGCTATCAGCAGTACTGCAGAACGTATGGAATAACTAAAAGTATATTGCTCTAGTAAAAGCTGTAAGTACTAACTGGCTACATGGCAGTTGCCTTACCTCAGTCAGTGCCATATTTTAGTATGAATAAAAGCATTGTCATTGATTTCTTAGCTGTGTTTCAGATCTGACTCATCTATTCTGTTCTAATTCAAAATGAGAGCTGAAGTATCTCAAGTGGCTGTAAACACTCTGCTGCGAGTGCCGTTGAGTAACAGCCGTTTATTGCGGACAGGGCTCTCTGGACTTGTTTGGCAGTTGGTTTTATTGCCTCCGTGGCCCAGAGGAAAGGGCTCACTCAGGTAGAACGCTCTGGTTTTCATGCTCTCTGCGCTACCTGAATTTTTCAGTATAACTGGTGAGATTTTGGGTATCCAGCTCGTTTCAGATATAAGATTATTAATTGGCTGGTTTTCTCTGTGCCAGTGTCTAACATTCCCCCATCACAACCTAGGAACCTTATAGTTTTGAGCCTGTTACTAGCAAGAATTTCCAGTTTAATACCAAACCAATTTCGGCAGCAAAGCAAAATTATATTTAACACTCTAAACCTTACAAGTTTAGACACCTTTTTGTGTCTTTACGTAGAAATAAGAAGTAAAAGCTATTATGAAAAATCTCATTGTTTGAAGGTAATGTTAATGTCTTTCCTAGTAACACATAAAGGTGAGGGTAACTCAGTAGGTGGCAGTCCTCTGAAGCCAAAGAAGAAACAGTGCGAGCGTAAGGGACTGGGATTTCAATGGAGTAAACTGTTTATTAAATATTTACGTGTCATCTAAAGTCAGTATAGCTTGCTTCCTTTATTTAGAATCCTCCTAGCTATTGACGGTTTCTTTTTTCTATCTTGAGCTGTTCTGTAAAATCCTTATAATAACTCTCTAAAGGTATTTGAGGAGCTATGCTGTACAAAATGGAAAGAAAGAATTAGGTGAGTTTCCATATTTTTCTTGCTGATTGGTCAATATTTGAGCTTAATTCCTGAGTACTATTTTATATCCTTCTCTGAAGGCAAATTCTTCCTGGACATAATTGTAAGAGTTCTAATGCATCAGTGCTCGGCATTCTTCTGCCCAAACAGTTTATTTCCTGTAGCTCTTCCCATATCTGTGGTTTATCACTTCATCTGGCCCAAGGCACTTATGCCTTACTGGTTTCCAGTAGCAGCTGCTTTTCCCGGGTCCTACTGTCTCTTGCTCTTGCTTACACTCCTCTCCCATTTACTCTGTTCAGATCTTTACGCTCTTCTCACAGACTAATTCTCAAAAAAACTTGTCTGTGTAGCTATAGCTTATATTTTGTTTTCTTTTCTTGCTCCACACACAAAAAGGAAGCTCTGTCATTCAGGCATTACCCAGTGTTTTCACCTAAATTTTTTATAGGATAATCATAGAATCATAGAATCATAGAACCATAGGGTTGGAAGGGACCTCTGGAGATCATCTAGTCCAACCCCCCTGCCAGAGCAGGGTCACCTAGAGCAGGTTACACAGGAACACGTCCAGGCGGGTTTTGAATGTCTCCAGAGATGGAGACTCCACCACCTCTCTGGGCAGCCTGTTCCAGTGCTCTGCCACCCTCAGGGTAAAGAAGTTCCTCCTCATGTTTAGGTGGAACTTCTTGTGCTCAAGTTTGTGCCCATTGCCTCTTGTCCTGTCCCCGGGCACTACTGAAAAGAGCCTGGTCCCATCCTCCTGACACCCACCCTTTAAGTATTTATAAGTGTTGATAAGATCCCCCCTCAGCCGTCTTTTTTCCAGACTGAAGAGACCCAAATCCCTCAGCCTTTCCTCATAAGAGAGGTGTTCCAGTCCCCTAATCATCTTGGTAGCCCTCTGCTGCACCCTTTCCAGCAGTTCCCTGTCCTTCTGGAACCGGGGAGCCCAGAACTGGACACAGCGCTCCAGGTGTGGCCTCACCAATGCAGAGTAGAGGGGGAGGATGACCTCCCTTGACCTGCTGGCCACACTCTTCTTGATGCACCCCAGGATGCCATTGGCCTTCTTGGCCACAAGGGCACATTGCTGGCTCATGGTCATCCTGTTGTCCACCAGGACTCCCAGATCTCTTTCCACAGAGCTGCTCTCCAGCAGGTCAGCCCCCAACCTGTACTGGTGCATGGGGTTGTTCCTCCCCAGGTGCAGCACCCTACACTTGCCCTTGTTGAATTTCATAAGGTTTCTCTCTGCCCAGATCTCCAACCTGTCCAGGTCTCTCTGTATGGCAGCACAGCCCTCCGGTGTGTCAGCTGCCCCCCCCAGCTTTGTGTCATCAGCAAACTTGCTGAGGGTGCACTCTATCCCCTCATCCAGGTCATTGATGAATATATTGAAGAGGACTGGACCCAGTACTGACCCCTGGGGAACACCACTCGTCACTGGTCTCCAACTAGATTCTGTGCCCCTAATCACAACCCTCTGAGCTCTGTCTTTCAACCAGTTTTCTATCCACCTTACTGTCCATTCATCTAACCCACACTTCCTAAGCTTCCCTAATCCTAATCCTTAGAACAGAAATCAGTGTTCTTCTCTCCCAAGTAAATGGCCTGTGCTGCTGAACGCCATCTCCTCTTGCACGCTTCCCGGTGGCTAAATCCTTTGTATATGGTCTCAGCTCAGTAGCAGAAATGAATGCTTTTACCTGTTTTGCTTTCAGCCTGTGGCAAAGGTGGACTGTTATGGGTTTGTATCGATGATGCTGTAGTGTCTATCAAACAAATTGTTTCCTTCAGGCTAGTTCTCGTCACCGACAGTGTGAGGGACCTCTCTGATTCAGTCCTCTTGGTTGCTAAGGGAGAGAATATATACTTTTTTTAAATCTTACCTACGTGATAGATTTGTGTCCCCAGCTGTATGCAAAGTGGTTGAAAACTAATAACACAAAAATGCACCCATTTAAAAAAAAATAAGCCAAAGCTTTACTGGTATAAAACAGCATGTGTTCTAAACATGTTAAATATAATTCGTATTGCCTTCGTCCCACTGTGTGCTTGCTTCACTCCCGATCCCTTTCAAGTAGGCTACAATCACTCCTCCTCTGTATGAAAGGAGTGCACTAATAAAATCGATATCTTAAAATAAAGCCAAAGGAGTTGCTTATTTTCATGTAACGCAGAAGATGTGGGTGTTAGAGGGAAAAAGCTCTGGTAACTTGGTTAAGCTGCTTAAACAGTGTTGGTGGAGACATGAGAATATCAGGTATGAGCAGGTCGAAGGGAAGTTTTGATGCCGTTTGGGAAAGTTTGGCAGGGAACCTGTCTTGTCCTTCTCCTATGTGCTTGGCCAGATGTAGCGTGTAGGAAAAAATGTGGCAAACATACAAATATTGCTTGGAGGTCACTGAAAAAAGATGCCAAAGGATCACTGGATGATGTCTGGGGGAGACGTAGAAGGGAAACCTTGTGGATGGTATAAAAGTGCAAATTCACATAAACTGGGTTCCTGATCCACTGGCTGCCTACTGTTGCTGCCATTTTCAACAGTTTGTATGTGGGGGGGATTATTTGTTCTTACCTGGGTATAGATGGTACATGGGTGATAAATCATGGAAGAGAAAGCTGTTGTGTCCTGTGAAGCACTCAGTAAGAGTAAATGAACAAAAGTAGGATCCTTCCTAATCCTGTCTAGATTGCTATACTGTTTATTTGTGGTTTTTTTAAAATATGGACAAAATGGCATAATCAAACTATAAACCAGAAATCTTTCCTTGCCAAGATTTGGATAGATTTGGAGTGACTGTTGCCTGATTATCAGGCTGCAGCTCTTGTATTGCTGGTTCTGCATCGGTGGGGTCTGAATTCCTACAGCCATCATCTTCTGGAAAGAATAATCGTTTTTCTTTTCATTAATTTAAGTTCTGATTTTTCTGACTTTGTGGTTGGAATCTACAGTTCCCTGTTTTCTTCAGATAAAACCAGGCACCTAGGAAAGGAATACACAGTTTCTCATTTGAAAAATACTGCAACTGTTGTGATATTACAACTTAAAAATGATTAAGGGAAGGGCAGGGAAAATGTATGTATTAGGGGGATATTTACTTAGGTTCCTTAAAATTGTGCTAGATATCTGTCTATATTCATTTTACCTGAGAAAGTTCCCTAAAAAAAAAAAAGTCATGTCATACAAAATGCTTTCTTCAAGGTGGGTCTCTGCTGCCTTTTTACTCCATCATGGAGGATCAGAGGTTGGTTGTGTGTGGCAAAGATACTGTCTGTACTGTGGTTGACTAACATAAACAGTTACATGTTATTTTTTATAGTCTTGTCCACTAGTAATAAATATGTTTTTTAAACATAATAGCATTTCATCACTTCACGCAATTTACTGGAGATATAGTTAGTGAATTAGAAATAATTAAATGAAAAGAGAGCGGCTGATGGTTCTTTAATCTTTTTACATGCAACATAAATGCCAGAGTAAAATATGCAATCCTAATAGCTACTTAATGATCATGCAAGATATTATAGAGTGGGAAAATAACTCTGCAAATGAATAACTGGTACAGAAAACTTTAAAAAGACATGTAAGAAGGCGACATAAGTTTTTACTGTGTGAAACTATAAAATAGATTGGATTGTGATACAATCTTATCACTGCTGTGCTCAACCGAGCAGAAATAACACAAAGTCGCCTACTATTATCTCGATGAACGTCTTTGAAATCTTTGGTGATCAAAGGCATAATTTTGGGCTTCCCAGTGTCCATAGCCTTACTTTTGATAAGTGAAAAAAGCACATTCTGGGGTTCTTTGTCCCTAGCCGCAGCTACAAATTGCATAGCTGAACAAATGTTTAGACAAATTCTGTTTCCAAATAGTTGCATGCATACGACAATAAATGAAGATTTGAGCATGTTTTCAGACCATGCAAGAAAGCCTTGCCTGTTATCTTAATAATAGTCACACCTCAAAGGTATGAAGAGTATAAACAGGAACTTGCTACTCTTTTACACAAGGGTAGATCCTCAGAGGGAAATTAAGGCAATTTTTTCCATCTGTGACATCGAACTTTAGGTATTAGCAATGTAAGGAGGAATTTGCATTGCTTCCTGGATTCCTGCTCAGGAATTATTCTCATTTCTGAGTTGATTTAGTGTTACGTATCTACAGCAAAACAACAAAATAAACCCCAAACCCTGAATACTACTATACACAGTAAAATGAAAAAAACCTTACCTAGCTGTCCTTGTGCCTCCTATACAATCCTTGCAGCACTAAGATGTATATGAAGCCTTTTTGGGAGGGAGAGGAAATACTGTCTGATAGTTCTTAGTAGCCTCAACAAGCCTTGAAAATAACAGGAGACTATTGGTCTGGGAAAATCCTGAATCCCGGCCTTCCTAATCGTCAGTTGAAAAAGAAAATCCTTTTCTCACACCATATAAACTATGCTTCACTTCTTTTGTCCACCAGAAATTTTAATAATACAAATTCATGAATTTTGGCAAGTAATTAGAATCTGTCCTGATAACAACACCGCTAATGTGCAAATTGACGAAGAAAATCTCCCCCTTTATTTTTCTTTAAATTATTTATCTTTTTAACATAAATTCCTATTCAACTGGTAAATGAAGTACAATGTAGTTTTGTTGTGATACCAGAACTGCCCACAGTACTCGAGATATGGGCATGTTTAATGTGGAGATAAAATCACAGCCTTTGTCTTGTGTTCTGTAGAGTGTAGTTGAGCTAACCAGTTTGTGGAGATGTTTTGATAAAGCTTAAAACCAAATGGGCTATGGCTGATGCCTCTGAAATGGCATATGCTTGGTTTATTGATTTATTTTCATTTTTTTGGAGCTGTTCAGGGTTTGAGAGGGTTTATTTGTTTTGGTTTGTTTTTTTGCTATCCTTTTGCACAAAGACAGCGTTAATATTTTTGTCCTAGTGTCGTTCTTGGGTTTGTTCCCATGAAGACGTCCGAAAAATTCGCTTCAGCAACATTGTGTCAATATTTGAAGTATTTCTTCATAAAGCAAGAGAGCCTTGAGTGGAAATGCTTTTCTTAAAATAATTCACTTGTTGTCTGTTGTGATGTTGTTATCGTTGTTACATTCTGTGCCTTGGAGTAAATCCTTGCCTGTGCCTGAGCACTATGTAGACCCCAAGGTGGCAATCCATGTCATGCTGGCAGACTTTGTTCGGAGCTGAAAAGCGAGGGCACGTCTTGCATTTGGTGTAGTGTTAGGCTCATCCTGAGAAGTATGGCCACGGTGTGCAGGAGTTACTGTCACTTGTCAAAGGTAGGTGTTGGATACTGCTCCTGCAGTAGAGTAGTAGAGGGGAAGTTGTGTCGCTGCACCTCGGTAATGCTAGTTATAAGTACGTGAGCTTTGCAATGTGTTGATACTTATAAGAAAAAAGTTGTCTGTATTCATACGCTCTGTATTGAATACCTACGTATAGTCTGTTTTGTGTCTACACTACAATATTCTGCATCTGTGAAGTCAGTTCCTTAAACTGTCCGTTGTGTAAATAAAACAGGAAAAACTTTGTCCTACTGTGTCAGCTGCAGATTCCAGGATATTCCAAATATCCATAGTAAATGCACATTTAAATTGTACCTGATTTATAAAGTCTGGAGGATCTTTCTCCTCTCTGTAATTTGCACTTTCCACAAAGCTGATGAGACCTTTTCTTTCCTCCCGCTAATTTCTACTCTTCTGACTCTTTGGGTACAGAAGTCCATTTCATGAGATCTCTAATTACGTATTCAGGAAACTACTTGTTCCTTTTTTGGCTAAGTAATGACCATTCTGCTTCACTTTATCTCAGGGCAAAATGTATGATGGCTTCTATTACTTCAGGAATAAAACAGATGGCTTTCAACACAACATCTTGGGGGGAAAAATCAGATCTCTGAAGCTTATTTAGTAAAGTAAACACTACTAACATGAAATGATAGATTACTGGCCTTACTAAGAATATCTCTGGATTGCAGGCAGGTCGTTTTAGTTGCTACCTATTTTCAGTGTTTTGTATCTACAGACAGGATTAGAAATAGCTATGTGTAACGAGTGTTCCAGTTTTATGACATTTTGTTGATAAAAAGTTTTGAAAAATAAGTGTTATTACTACTTTAGTTCTGGGAGGAACACCCTGCTGATCAGTCCTGAGAACACCTCAGTGGAGCTGGGCTGGTGCTGTCAACATCTCTCAACTGACTTTTGTGATTGCAAGTCAAGATGAATAAGGAATTCAAGTTTAAAAACAAATAAAAAAAAATCACTATGAATCTGTGGTAGCTTCTGCAAGAATCCTAGAGAGGTCTGAGCATTTGTGGAAATACATGGGGTCTTATTAATAATAGGAGTTATTAATCAGATCATTTTTTGGTAACAAAATGCACTTAAAGCTGACAGAACTACATTAAACTATAAATACGATACTGTGAATAGCAAGTCTGCCTTTAGCCACCTTATTCCTGTTACCCATTTCTAGATGAGGCTTTTTCTTTCAAACAATATTATCTTAAAATTTTGACATCGTAATGTTATTGAGGTGACAAGTTGTCAACTTCAGGTTATGTGATGGGGAAGAAGATTATTTAAGAGCAGTTATATGTCCTTTCTTTCCTAAAATGATCGTGATGTTACATGTATGCCAGTAACTTGTAATGCCCTAGCAGTCCTGTAAAGAGTAATTAGACAGTGATGTATTAGAGCATAATTGTTTAACCAGTTAGCTAATTTTGAGTGTCAAAAGAACTCTTCAAGTTGTGCAAATCATTATCGTTGTTAGGTGATTATTTCTCATATGGTCTGTGTGCAGGATTATGGTAAATAGAATGAAACGGGATTTTTTTAGGATATATTTGGAGGATTAGATTTGCATGTCCTCTTTGAGGATTAAGTTTGAGTACGCTGAGATGCAATTTATATGTGAGAAAGAGATAAGGAGAGAGGGAGAATGGTGAGAAGGTGGGAGTGTGATTACCAGGTACAGAGAGATGGCTAATCCAGGTTGGTTTAATATACTCAATTACCTTTTTAGAAAGGAATAAACCTACTAAGTACATACCTCAATTAAGTGCATCCTGTGTTACAAAACAAAAATTCACTAATTCAAAATCTCTTCCACTTCTCCGTATTTTTTTCCCCAGTCAAATTTTAGATGTCACAAACTCACAGAATCATAGAACTGCGTTGGAAAGGACCTTTGAAGGCCATCTAGTCCATCCCCTGCAATGAGCAGGGACATCTTCAAGTAGACCAGGTCCACAATATAAAAGTTTCTATTAGGTCAAGACTACATTTTCAGTAAGTGTTGCGAGTTTTAAACTGCTTTTGGGAGGTTCACTAGGTCAAGGCTTTTACATTATTTTTCTTTAAGATGGGGGAAGAAAAATGCATTCCGATTGCTGAGAAGCCCATCAATCCTGATAGGTTGACAGGCTGCAGAATTACCTCTCCATTGTCTTCCTTCTCGTTTCGGTGGGGAGAAGCTCTTCTAGTCTCAAATGCTTTGCAGAACAGAGTAGTAAATCCGGCACCTCCAGCTGCCAGCTCAGCACACTGGTTTGTGCCTTTGGTTTTGGGCCCCAGTAAAGGAGAGTTGAGGGACTGGCAGTTCTTTCCCTCTGATCCAGGGCCAATTCTAGCCACATCTTTTCCCTTTCCGGGGTGCAGCTGACTAGCACTTCTTTTTCACTGGGACTCAGGACCAGACCACCAAACTATAACGCTTTTGGGCAGATAGTATTCTGAAACCTACAGTTGGCCAGCCTCTGGTTTTTTTTTTTTTTTTCTTTTCCTTTATATCTGCAATGATAAGGGTGTATGTCTAACAGCTGAAACCTCACTGAAATTGTTAGTCCTCTTCTGGATACTGATTCAGTTTAGCAGGGATTATTGTTACCATTATAAAACAAGGATTGTGCCTCGAGGTGCGCTGTTGCTGGACAAAGTTAATGGTGCTCGCTACTTAAGTATGATTGATACATAAAGGAGTCGTTAGTACCTGCTGACTATGTGTAATGCATCTGAATTCCTGCTCTCTGCTGTCTCTACCCCTTCTTGTCAGTCAGCCTCCTGGATTTTTGTTTTTCACGTGAGTAATATACCCGGAGTATTTGATTTCTTCAGTTAGAACATTTTACAAATCTCATAACCAAAAATCTCCTAAGTACCAAGATGCAACATAATTAGTTTTTTCTTATTAGTTTATAGACATTAAGCATGATACATAATGGAGTTTCAGGAATATATCAGTCTTAAGAGAATTCATTTCCATATTGCTACTTGCTTCCAAGAATTAGTCATTTAGACTTACAGAAAACATCTGGAAATGATAACAATTTTTTTGTCATTCCTGCTTTTTTAGCCTTTGGATATCTTAGAAGTTATGTTTTGATGTTTCTGTAACAGTTAGCAAACATGCATTTTTATCTTATAAACGTAAAGATCAAATGCGTTTTCAGGTGAACTACTTCAGAACAGGTTTATTGCCTTCCCTTTGGCTTTCGCTGGAGTCTTCGACATGCTCTTTACGCTCCCTGTGCAATGGTATTCTGAGGAGAAACACCCCAAAGGTTAGATAGTCGTACTGACTTTATGGATGTCAATCTACAATAATAAGTTTGTCTTTTACTGTTCATAGTGATCATTTCAATTATGATTTTCACTTAAATTTAGCCAATTTCACCTGAATGGCATTATTTGTGTATCAGCATATGCTCTTTGCTTTAAACTTCACTGAAGTGAGACTGGATTTTGATCGATAACTGGACAAGTCGCTATTCAATTTAATCAGCGTACAATTTAAAGCCATGTAATTTTCTAGTCATCTGTTCATGGCAATGTATTTCCTAAGGGTTTCGAAGTGTGCTATAAATAAAACTTTTTAAGTTTCTATCATAGCAGAGGTCTAAAATCTTAACTTGAACAAGCATTTTACTGTCACTTTTAAAATAAATTCTTAGTCTAGATTGGACTAAATATTAGAATATGAAACTTGGAAGTGTTTGGCTTGAGGTGTAGATAAAAGATTGTCAGATTGGAGAAAGAAGACCTATTTTCTGCTGCTTTTTTGAAGACTTCAGCAGATGAAGAAAAGGCGTTTAAGTGCAACTGTTAGAACTAGCAAACTGAAAGCTAACCTAAAGGATAATATATATTCAAGCTGATCTGTTCATGTTATACACATGCCCCACCTCTTTTTTTCCCTTTTTTTTTATTTTTACCCAAAATTTGAAGTTGGACAATAAAAAGTTGCTTTCTTTCTGTGATAGTCTGCTAGGCTAAGATAGCAAGTGCGTAAGTGAATCCTGTTCTGTTCTCCTTGGACTAGAAATGCCATATACAGATATTGTCATGATGTAATTTTAAGTGGGTTTGCATATAAAGGAACCTCAAGGTTGGCATTTCAGTTCAGAAAACAAAGGTCAACTTCTGTGCAGAAAACTTTTTATTATAAATATAATACAATATATGGGATTAATAGTGAAATTTTCATAAGATTTACTTTTCAGAGCCAAAATTAAATTCTTTGTTTCCGTTTTTGCAGGACAAATATGGGCCTGGTACTTTTGGACATTTTATAAGATGCTATACTTTGCTGGGATTCCCCTAGCTGCTTCTCCCCGGTTGGGTAGATACCACTTTGCAGGTTTTCCATGTTAATTTTTGTTGCAAAATGAAATTTCCTGATCTTGACAGTCATGTTTAATAAAAAAAATAAATTATAAACTGTGGGTGTTAATGAAGTAAAAGCAAACAATTATTTTTTCTTACATGACATTTTCCATCATATTCATTTCACAGTACTTTTGTGGATCCTGTAGCGTTCGGAGTGGTTCAGCTTGTTCCGGCCTTAGGTAGTTAAAATCTAAATGCTCAAGGTATAGCCTGTAGGAGAGCCAGAGACACTATCTGAACTGCTGACTGGGTTTCAAACCTGAAGATGTTTTATTTCTGTGGCTTGATTAGCGGCAGATTAAGATCAGTATGGTGTCATCCTCCCTAGGAATGAGCTGTACAAGGGAATGCTTGAAAGGTTTGGAATAAGCAATCTCAGTTTACAGTCCTGGCCCTGGGTAGGACCCACTCCCCTAGACAGACTCTTTTATCTCTTGTTTGCTTCATTGTCCTTTGCTGCTTCCTGGAGTCCCGTTCTTCTCCTTTGCAGTTTCTGCTGCTGCTCTGGTCTTGATGTCAGCAAGGAGAACCCTGAGCCTGTTCTCTGCCTCCTGAGTGCTTGCTTCGCTGGATGTACGCAGTGCTGGAGGTGGAGAGAGCTCAGCTGTTGTCTGGAAACAGCACTCATGCAGAATAGAGACCTGACTGCAGTTAAAAATTTAAGAGGTCTTTTCCTCCTGAAGCGTGTTTCCTCCTTCTCAGATCCTGCTGCTTGTGGTTTAATTGCGATGTTTATTGGCTCAAATCACAGTAATTTCAAGCAGACTTGTCAAGGGGACTACAGCTAGCATGTTCCTGGCATACATACGTGTAGCATAGATGCTAGATCTCAAATCGGTGCTCCAGACTTTGGAACGGCACTATTTATTCAGTAACCTCACTCTTCTATGTAATTGCAACCATTTGGGAGACATTTTCTGTGAAACCCGATATAGACAATCAGAACTTGACAAAATTGTCATTAGAATCATAAAACTGGATCTTTTCAAGGCTGCCCAGTGTTTTCTGTTATCAGTTGTACTATAGTAGTTCATTCTTCGACAGTGAGGGAAGGGGGAAAATAACTGGGTAGCAATAACAAGTTCAAATAATCTGAAATAACTCTCTGCCTTTATGGCAAAACATTTGTTCATATACAACAGCACTGTCCCTGTTCCACATCGTTCAAAATTTTCCCATGTGACAAGAGGTAGGAACAGGTTGAGGGCAAAGTGGCTTGAGGACAAGACAAGTTGAGGACAAGAAAGCTAGGTGACATATGTCCTAAAGTGCTCGTGTGCCTGCTGCGTGAACCGGATGGGCAGTATATGCTGTGTGACAGAGGTGAAACTTCATCAGGGGGTCTCTGGTGATCTGTATGTGCCATCTAATACAGCTATAAGCATTTGTGACAAATAGAGAAGAATGGGTGCCCATACTGATATATACTATATATTCATGCTATATACACAGTTATATATAGCTATGCTATATTGGATGCTAAATTGCAGTTAGCTTGGGAAGCAGAGACCCACCTATGCCTGACGTGTGCTGTAGTTGCAAATAGATGTTCAGTAACACATTAATCAGATGTTATATTTACATATTTTTTTTTTTTTTTAAGGATCGTTAGCCCTTTAATGCAGATCAAAGTATTCACTTTCCCATTGCTCATCGAAATGACTAGAGTGAAGTATCTTTGACCAATAATGGAAAGACTAGTTTTCATGTACAATGGATTTTCACAGCAAAACAAATGTATGTTATTAACTACACTTGTGTTTTGCAACTGGTATGGTCTGACTTCATTGTGTGCTTGTTACGTGAGAGGTATTTTTAATGCTTTTTCTTTTTTTTCCCTCTCACAGGCAGTGAAAGAGTGGGTTTTAAAAAAACAGAGAAGCAGTTTTGTTTTTAGAATGCTACAACAATATATAGAAGTGATAGCTGTGCCACATTTCTAATAGCTGGGTTGAATCATATTCTTTTCCTCTAATGGCATGCGTAATTGCTCTAGGTTTTCAGGCGTCCTTCACTCGCACTTATTTAGATTAGTGACTGATGCATTTCCATGGAAACCTGCAGCAGGGGAAAAAAAATCTCTTGGTACAGTGTGGAACTGCAAGTATGTGGGCTTTGAGTCTCAGCCTATAACTTGTGTAAAATCAGACTTCTTGTTTGTGGTCAGCTTGGTTTCCAGCAGCATTTTGTATAAAAATGTAGAAGACTTGGCAAATCCTACATTTCTTGAGAAGCTTCAACTTTTTTTTTATGTAGTCAAAATAGTACATTTTGAAATTAAATGTCTGGGATGTTTCTCTTCGTGAGGATGCAGAAACACACAAAACTCAAGTAAGCTGGTTAGAAACTATGGCTGAAAAGTCAAGATCCAAGAAGAGAGTTCAGTTTGGAGGTATTGTGTGTAGTTTTAATGAAGAATGACTGGTTTTTGGAGTGGTGGTGGTGGTGGGAAATGGAAAGGTTTTATATAGAGTAGTGACTTCAGTGAGTAAAATATGGGTACTTTTAAAAACTTTGCACAGTACTATATTGCTTTTCCAATATCTGGTACATTCTTCATGTGCGCTGCCTAACATATAATATCTTTTAGTAATCTTATTTTTAGTGCTTTCTTAGGAAAACTTTATTCTTGGCACTCCCAGCAATTTATTCTGATTTCTAGGAGTGTTTAAGGTTGCAACAGATCACAGATTTTCATCTGTGTTCTTTTACATCGCTCTTACCTGTCTTCACAATACTGAAAGGACAAGTACCTTCTATACTTTTTAAAAACTAGAAATATTTTCAGATCTTGCTGCTTTCAGACTGCAGTCATCCTAACTATTTTGTATGTCGATTCTCTAGCCGTAGCCTTTCAAACCAATGGTCAAATTACAATTTTAGGTGTGGCAGTTGTTCACTTTTTGAAAATTAATTAGCCTGTGGTCTGACCCTGAAACTTGTGTTGCTTAACAGCCATCAGTACAAAGTATCTCTAACTGTATCTATAGATGATTTTTATATTTTATATATTACATAATGCATATTATTTTTATTATTCTAATAGCTACATATAGCTTTATCTATATAAGCTGATAAAGCATCACAAGTTCAGTCGATCAAGTTTTGTACTGCAGCTTCCGTAAAAATGATGCAGTGCTCCTAAGTAATTTTGCTGTCATGATAGCTTTGTGTTTTAGACACGCTCAGTATTGTGGCAAGGAAGTTCTTCCTGTTGAGTGGGGAACCGTACGCATCTGCAGCTCCTTCTTCCACCCTTATCTTCCCCTCCCCGGTCCTGTGTAAACTCCGGTACAACATTGCTTAGCAACATTCTGCTCTGCTAATCTGAGCTATTTGTTCACTCTGACTGAAGTAATAATATTAAATTATAAGTTATTCTAAGGCCCTTACAGTAGAAGTCAGTGTATTCCTCTGGACGTCTGTTGGCTTTTGGTAATGCTGTTATTTTATCCACAGTGAAATTCAGACTGTAAAGCCCGTATACACAATCAAAGCAGAGGAAGAAAAGAGACGGAGACAAGACTTAAACTTTTGGCTTTTGCTTGATTTGTATTTAGCGCGATCTTGTTCTTAGAAATCATCTCCATTTTATAGTATTTCAAATACCTGTCGCACTAGCCTTACGTGATGTTAGGGGGAATAACTGGGGAAGAGCGTTAAGAAAAAGTGCAATCTATAAATGCGGAACAGAGTGCGAAAGTTATTTTTTGAGACATTTTTACAAATGTCTGAAATATTGCAAGAGAACTGAGCACTCCAGCTCATTGACTTCAGTGTCCCTTGGTAAAGGAGAGGGAAATCAGTATGTTCTGCACAAGGCAAATGAGTTCTCCATATGGCTGATCCAGCAGAAAGTATTAAAAATGCTCTCTTGGCATCCCCGTTGGCCTCCCAGGGCAGTTGGGGGCCTGTTTGATGGCAGGAAGAGGAGAACTATGTGTAGTTTGACTTGATAGCTAACGGCAAACCTGGCAAAAAGACGTTTGAAACCACTGTGCGTGTCAGGGAGTGTTATGGTGAAAAAGATGGGGAGGTTCCTTGAACGTCTCGCGAATCTCCCATGCACAGCAGATGACAGCTTCTTATGTATTCAAAATTTTATCTATTATTGAAGTGAGAGAATTTGACAGATCATTGATCCTGAATATAGCTGTGGAAGATTTAGACTTGAATGAGGCTTCTGTAAGGGAGGAAATTGAGGGGAAACATTTGTATCACCATGGATGATAAAAGCCCGTGATAACTCTTGTTGAAATTTGCTGTACATGAAAATTAATGATTTTTGAAATTGAGTAGAAGAATGGCTTTTCAGGGCCTGTTTTTCCTAATCCAGCCCAAAATAGTTCTCCATCTGTTCTTTCCACCTTAGGGTGCAGAATGACCTTCTTCAAAGCAGTTGGTTATCTTTGTGTGATTGTAAACATGTCTCAGGTAGGAACAATCTGTGGTACGCAGACTAGAGCACAGCTCCTGCCACACAAACAAATGCAGCGTTCCTTCACAAACTTCTAATCGAGTTTCCCTAAATTTAAGGCTAAGTCGCTGAAAATTGTTATCTGCTACTCTTTAATAACGTTGACATGAATATTTCTGTTAGATTGCTATTTGGGTTCTTGTGGAAGATTTCTAACCATATGAAAGTGATTGATTAAAATGGTTTCTGTTTTGTCATTTCTCATCAGAAAATAAATACCAAAGCTGGCACTCTAACAACTAGAACTGACGGAAATTAGAAGGCTATTCTGATGTTTTGTTGTTGTTCTTGTTGCTCTGTGACATCCCAGGATACCTGCAATAGGGAAAGTGGCACTTACTGTCACCTCTTGAATGTTTGCAGGAAACTTCCCATGGAGGTGCAGCTGGCACCTTCCCAGTGGTTGACTGGACTGATCCAGTCTCATGTGGCTTTGTGTTTGCTTCCAGCTGCAGAACTTCATCTCTTTAGCAGAAGTAAACAAATTCTGCTCACAGTTTTGAGAATAGGGGTAACTATAAGAAAATAGTATTTAATTAATGAATGAGGTAGGTGCCAAGTTTTAAAATACTACTTGGATTTCCTTTTTTTTTTTTTTTTTTTTTTTTTAGGTTAAAAGTATGTTTTTCCTTGGGTTTTTAGGTTGGGTGTGGAGCTAAAGCAAGCTTCTTCCTTGTGGGTGGTGGAGAGCAATTTTTGTTTGCCCTTTCCTTTTTTTTTCTTTTTTTTAAGCCCTCTTCTACTTTTAAGGGCTGAAAGTAGAAATATTTATAAAGTGAACATTTTGTTAGTATACCAACAATGAATCCTGCAAAGTCTCCACTTTGCTCCCAGCTGTGAGCATGTTATCACATTGTCTCTGTTTGCAGTGTGGTGGTTTGGGGCTTTAAATTGTCCTTGCTGCTCACAGAGGTGTATTCTTGACTTAAAATGAATGACACTTACCGAAATATGGGAAGTTAGTATTTGCATAAAGTTAAGCATGTGCAGAAGCATTGCAAGTTGGGGACTGCAAAATTAGCATCTACTGAGTGAAAAATAAAATCCCGCTATTAAGCAAACTGTTAAGCCAAGCCACTGACTCCTGCCCTTTGTTATAGGCCATCATTTTGGATTATGCTGCTGTTAACAGTGAGAACGCTGCAGTCATTGACTAGAATATTTGCAGGAAAGAAGGAAAATATGAAATAAGGTGTTACGATTACAAACTTTCGTACCACAAATCAAGTTCCAAACAATTGGAACATCACACCGCCTGAGCTTTGTAGTTGAACAAACCATCCTGACCTTCAAGATAAGTAATATTTGCAACAGATGATACTGCCAGCAGGCAGTAAGTCAAGATTTCTTTGTTCTGACTAAAATGGAAAAATAAGATGCCTTTATTTAGGTGTTCAGGACCAATTTGGGAATTGACAGTGAGAACTGGTTGTTATAAAGTATCCACTCCATATTGCCAGTCTGCAGTAAAGGGTTAAGCAAAGTGCATTGAAGTTTCTTTATGTTGGACCCAATTTTGTAAAAACAGCATGTTTCAGCAATGATCAAAACATGTGCCAACGGACCAACCCCACACTCGGTTGCTGGAAACTCTGAGGTCTGCTACCAGCCCAAGTCAACATCCATCTCTTTACCAGCCACAAAGTCTGTGAAGCCTAATAAATCTTGGGGCAAAGAGGGGAAAAAAAATACTTCCTCTCCCAACTGGTTTCTTTTGATGACACCACCCAAACTAACATCTGCAGATGGTTGATTAATTATTCTGCTGCAGATGGGTCATAAATGAGGGGCAGAGGGAAGGAAGGCCTGCGTAAGCCCAAAAGGAGAGCTTCACAGGGAAAGATCAAGTTATCACTACTGTGTTTTGGAAATATTTGGCAAATGAGGGAAAAGCTACGCAAGAATAAACTGTCTGCTGCGCCTGCTCTGCAAACAGATTAGCAACAGTTTGCCTAACACAGGGAAGTTCTGAAATAAAATCTACCTCAGAGGTTTGCCTCGATTCTAATGCACATATAGCTTTGCTTCTTCATAGGACACAAAGATGAAGTTAGGTTTCCAGTCAGAGTTAAACTTTACCGGCAGAATTGTATACGTAGCTGGTAAAGTTGTTAAAAGAATACTGATTTCCCTCTACATGGCTCCGTAAGCCTTATTCAGTTTTAGAGAATAAGCAGCAAATGTTTCGACAACTACTTGCTGTTTATTCAGGTATAAGTGAGGTTTTTGATAAATTAAAGGGAAAACTAATGACACGGGAAACCAATGTTCTTCCATAACTGCCTCTCCAGTAGGTCTAACGTGCATATTTCAGTTATGGAGGTTTCTTTTGCAAACACACTTGCTGATTTGCTACATTGATCAGCCATTTCAGCATCCTTTGAGTAAGCTAATTCAGTGTATTCCAGCTAATCTTTCTCTAAGGATGCAGGAGGGAATCAACATCATTTTTCCTTTCTTTTTTAAAAATAGGAGTTAGCAAGGGAAAAAAAAGAAAAAGACAGGCAGGGGGACATCCAAGGATTTGCTATGCCAGTCAAGGAGTCTTCCTTGAGACATTTTTATGCCTATTCTCAGATCTGAAAAACTTCAAAAACTGCATAAGATTTGCTATTTCTCATCTTCAACTGAAAGAAATATTGGCTGAGCGCACCACATCAACCGAACACTGGGATTCAAAGAAGTCATCTACAAGCTTAAAAAGAAGAAAAATGAATTATGAATTAAAGGTTTTCATTAGTTTACAATTTATAATGCCTTCATCATGTATTTCTTTTTTCTGGCTCCTCATAGTTTATCCCTTCTAAGGAAGCAACAACGTTATTACTTCAGATTTGCAAAGATATGAAAAAGATAATTGCAGTTTCTTCTGAGTTCTTGGGTGGAACATACCTGCCGATTTCAGTTTCGTAAGTTTTAATACCCCTTTAACAGAAGCAGGCTGTACTTCCATCTATTGCCTACAAATCTTACAAATTCCTTATACATTCCAGCTTCAAAATTATGCATACTGATGTTCAGGAGGGAGCGAAATCCTGGTCAAGATTTTAAAGACAGCACATAGGAGGAACTAGCGCTCCGATCCCTTCAATGCAACAACTTTTGTTCTTAAAAAGCAGGGATCCTATGATAAAATAGTTAGGGACAAATTCTGTTTATATTTCTTAATCACATTTTTACATTTTTTGTACAGATGTTTAGAATCCAAGATCCTACTCTGCTTGACTTGGAGGAGGATCCCTGAAAAGATCTTTTCTATGGCTCCAATGACTGCTCAAAGAAAGAAATATGAAATATTATGCTAAACAATTGTATCATAGGCCTGAAAATCCTTCTCACTTATCAAAACTTTAATGTATCATATTTCATAGAAAATCCTAGTTTTGATGAATCTCCAGTTTCTAAGGAGGAAAGGGAATAAGGAAAATAGGGATTTTACTGAAAAGCTTATTGAGATTTCACAGTATGTATTATGAAGATGATTTTTGTTTTTTTCTTTTAATTTAAGTCTTTCCTGGAGCAAAGTTCATAGTATGTCTGTTATCAAGAAGTTCACTTGTTACTCAAAAGCAAAATGCATACTGAACTAGTAATTAGTTACATCAGTAAAAATATGAAAGTTATGCTTACAACACACAGAAAGGAATAGGGTAACTCTTCATGCTTCTGGCTTGCAAAATGTGACATTTATTTCCTTAATACATTGTTTCGCACATACTTGACATTACATTATCATCTAAATCAAAGCTTTACAAAGCTTTAGTTATGCTGTGATTTGACAGTAACACTGTGGGGTTGATTTGTAGTCCATGGCCTTTGTGTGAAACAAAGAAGGCTCCCAGGAGACCTTATAGTGGCCTACCAGTATCTTAAGGGGGCCTACAAGAAAGCTGGTGAGGGACTTTTTAGGATGTCGGGTAATGGTAGGACTCAAGGGAATGGATTAAAACTAGAGATGGGACGATTCAGACTGGACGTGAGGAAGAAGTTCTTCACCATGAGGGTGGTGAGACACTGGAACAGGTTGCCCAGAGAGGTGGTGGAAGCCCCATCCCTGGAAGATTTTAAGGCCAGGCTTGATGGGGCTCTGAGCAACCTGGTCTGGTGGGAGGTGTCCCTGCCCATGGCAGAAGGTTGGAACTACATGATCTTTAAGGTCCCTTCCAACCCTAACAATTCTATGATTCTAAGTTATGTCTGTCATTCATTAATCTGGTCACATAAAATAGCACTTTTTTAACCAGGACATGATATAGAATTGGTTATCCTACAGCAGCATGGACCTGTGATGAATGATGGGCTTATTTTATTTAATAGATGGGAAAAACAGGAGCTAAATAAGTTTTAGGATAAGAACGTCCACTTTAAGTTAGATTTTTGGGACATGGTTTTGCCAACAAACCTGCTACCTCTTTTTCCTTGTGGCTTCCTCTACAACAGAGAGAATTTGGCATTGTTTAGTATGGCAAATATTTTGAATATGCATGTACTTGGGATAGAAAAGTAAATGCTGGTCTTAGTGATGTTTTCAATGCATATACTTTTTCGCCGCTTTTTTTTTTGTAGGGTCAAATTTTTCTGTGATACTGTTGAATCAGTTTTAGGAAAGGCTCATAAGAAAGGCGCACTGTCTTGTTGCAAAGTAACTATATGGATAATGGCTCGCAAAAGTGCACTTGAATTGTGAACGTCTATTAACTTTATGTTATGTAACAAAGAATTTTAGCCTGCTTTCCTCAGCTTTGAGTAACTTTTGATCTAAGCCCCAACGCAAATAGTTCTGAAAGCATTTTTTCCACAGGAAGGAGAAGACGGTGCAGAGTAAAAGCCTCCTCCCACTGTTGGGCGCTGCTTGCCATCAGGCGCGGGCAGAGTGCTGTACCTGAACTTCTTTTCACAACAAACATCTGTAACTATCTAGTGTATTAGTGAAACTTCTCCTTAGATGTCAGTGGGAAGATGGAAGGAAGAAAAGCTTCATGTTTGGGGATGGTGCTAAATCGTTGAATTTACTGTGCCCAGCTGAAGAGCAAAGGGAAGGACTCTGCCTCTACTTTCGAATTTATTTATTTTTTATTATGTTTGGGTTGAAAAAGCGTTTCTTAGTTTGCAGGCTTATTTCTTCTTGCTGGAAATTGGCTTAAAACAGACTGAAATAATTTCTTAAATTCTGGTAGCTTAACAAGTGCAGTGAGTAGTTTGGAGTAGCAGTATAACCTGACCTTACCAGTCAGTGATACTGGGTAGGTATCTGCTGCTCTGTGTTGTCTCTCCAATATCACACATAAATTAGGCTGTTACACCTTAATTTTCTTTGTTCATCCTATGGATGTGTCGATCACTGTAAACCCTTCCCAGAGTGCTGGCAAGCAGTCTGACAACATACCCACCGGCAGAGCAACCCCTCGCAGTTTCCTAGGAAACACGGCCGCCGAAATACCCTGCGAAGAATAAAAGGAATGAAGACAGTTGCTTTGGGATTTTTTCCCCCCTAGTTCTTTACTCTTCCAAACAATATCAAATATGTAAGCAGGCTACTACAAGTAATAGTGTCATTGTGGTAATCAGGTTGTCTGTTGTGACATGCCTGCAATAGTTACGTGCTAATCGCTCAAGAAATTAGAGGAAGAATGGAGTTCTCTGTGGGTTAGAGTCCAAATTTTATTTCTTGCTTCTCATGCCAGTGATTTTTCAGCTTTTGATAATGTCTGCAGGCGCTGTTGGAGTCCTGTGGTCAGTTCTGAGGCTAACACAGCGAAGCTACAGGGAAGTCGTATACATATTTCTCGGTTGAGGAAAGCCATCGCTCCTCCTAAGGTGGAAGAAGAAAAGGAGAAAATGTTTTTCACCTGCATCTTCTCAATGTTCACCTTTCTTCAAACCCCTATAACGTCCATTCTGGAACAGCAGGGTTTGAGTCTGTTGCTTACTGAAATGTCTGCAACAATAAATGATTCTTATAAATAAAAAGCTAGGGCTTTATTGTTTGTATTACCACTATTGCACAGTCCAAATAGTTTATTTCTACTGCAACTCCATTGGCTTCAGTGGAGAAAGCACCAGGAAAAAACCTGCCACGTTAGTTTTTTCCTTGCAGACTCTTGTATGGCTCTCATCGTATTAGGACTCACGTTACTCCTAGATGGCACATTAATTGATGTGAATAAAACCTCTTGGTGGTTTTGGGGCTTTTTTTGGTGTTTTCTTTTATAGCAGAAGGTGGGGAGCTTTATGGTGATATTGTGTTGTTATAGAAAATAGTTTCAGTAGCTGTAGAAGGAACCTTCTTTTCCACATAAATAGTTTTTGCCCTGTGACTGGCTGTGCAGTACTTTGAGAGCTGCGTTGTTAGCTGTCACCTTTATCCTGATGCTTCATGCCCAGGTATGTCCTGTTGCTGTAACCTGTAGATGGATGAAGGCCTGTGTAGAGAAATTCTTCTAACCTATATATATTAGGAAGAAATACAATGGAGTAAATCTAATAAAATATGGGCTTCTCAAGAGATCTAGAAATTTCAAATGATAGACCAATGTTCCTTTTTTCTGGCAATGCAAAGGAAACGATGCCATTTTTGCAAACACTGGTATTTTGTTTTGCCTCCCAGAATAACTTTTGGTCTGATCCAATTAGATGCAATGACTTTTCATCTGTGGTGACAGATGTTCTTCTCAGTAATAATGCAGTAATATATTATATACACTGCTAAATGATGTTTTTCTGGACCTACTTGCCTGTATCTTCTTGCTAGTCTTTTTAATCTGTCTGCAATCAAGTTTAAAAAGAAATCCTCAAGGGATTCTGCAGGTAAAGATTCCATAAATGATGATAGGGTTATTAGGAGGTGGTCCTAACTTGCTCCAAAGCGCACTGATTAGAAGTGCTGGTCTTCAGAAAACCTGGGTAAAAATCCAGTGAAACCTGGAACTAACCCCTTGGTGCTACTGTACCTGTCATAGTGCTACTATGCTATTATATGGCTTGAATTCAAGAAAGCATTTGTTAAACAATTGCCTACAGGTTCTTTGTATTCTTTAGTCAAATTTGAGAAGGGAACCTTCAAGTGGGGCTTTTTTTTTCTTCTTCTTTTCCTTTTTTTTTTTTTTTTTTCCTTTTCTTTTAGTATCCAGTCATTATGATGGCAGATTCTTGATCCCTCCCCCCGGCTTTTGGGTGTCCATACTCATGCTGTGTAATAGGACAGACTGGAACCTGAGTCAGAGGTTAGGGAAAGAGGCTAATTAAAGAATTTCCAGAGCAACCTGGGAAACATACCACTTAGCCTTGAGTTCAGGGATTTGTAAGGCTAATGGTTTCCCAAATAATAGCTTTGAATATGACTGCACACAAAGAAGTGGGGGGAAGTAGAGGGGTGGGAGAGAGGGGGAGCAGATACAAGCTGCAGCTGAAGAATGCTGGCTTTGCAATACTAAGTAGCTGAACAAAGCTATCTGTCTTACTGCGCCTTTCCGTTCCTCCCACCCACTTTGTATTCGTTAATAGCACTGAAATATCATGCTATAGAAAACAGTTTCTGCAGAAGAAACATCTGGCTCCTCAAGGCTCAAGCAGTGGCTTTAAGACTTCCAAAATATTCTTCATCATACTTTGCTCTTTTAATTATTTCTAAGTGACTTCTGAAAACAGGCCAGTGGTAAACTCCAAGTGTAATCCAGGTTTATGTTTTTCCGTGTTTCTTATTATGTCTCTTGATATTAATCTGATTTTTAGGATGGTGTGAAAAAGAATGTTGCTCGATGGGGAACAGACTGCAATTCATGCAGGTCACTCTATTCCACATCACAGCAAGGCATTGGATTTGGAAGCTAAACTTGTAAACTTAGCAACAAAGGCATGACCCGTAAAATTCTCTGAACCCCTTACAGCACATTAAGAGGTACAGTCATACAGTGAGCTACTTCAAAGCCAAATCTCTTTGAGCAGCTGTCGTGTAGCCTTGGGTACCATTGCTGCTCACTGCACTTACAGCTCTTATTCCGTGAAATTCCGAAAAAAAGAGCATGTTGGCCTCCAGCCCTGCAGCTAATGTGCTGGCTGGCTGAGCTTTGGTTGTATCTAGGTGGGTGCTAGGTGAGTCCTGGAGCAAGGGATGTCCTTTTTGGATCTTCCAGAAAGGCAGGGGGGTAAGGGCAGTAGGAGCTGGAACCTGGGGTAAAGGTGAGGCCTCTTTGGCAGAAAATACAGGTTGGAGGTGAAGGACAAAGGGAAAAAATAAGCCAATACAAAACTGTCACGTAGCATTCATATTGTAATAGAGATTTTCTTTGGCCACCCTATAGGATAGGGCTGGCTAGTCTCCACAAAGTTCATATAAATGTATATATTTCTGTTTTTTCTTAGTACTGCTTCTCTTGTATCTTAAAATTGGAGCACCACTATGAAGAAATAACTTGCTTACTCTTTTAGCCAGCCGCAATCTGCATGTATATTTTCAGCCATAATTCCTCTTTATTATGGATGTATTTGTATTTGTGTCTCCAGCTGGGGGCATGATCCAGTTATGGATTAGCTGAACTGGTTACACCAAGGAAAGATGCATTTTGTCAACCCTTCTTCCCAAAGTCTGCCTCCCAGTATGTTCTTCTGCAACATGTTCCTTGGCCATGTTTAAAACCTGTCGTCCTGCAGTGATGTATTTGTTCTCTCTGCAGAGTAGCACTCAGTCATCTGACAGCACTACCTCTCACAGTAATTTTTAACATCCTTAAAAGTTGTGACAGAGAGAGGGCATGCCTTGAGGGCTATGTCTAGCTTGGAGAACTAATAAAATGTGTTTGGATGGAGTCAGGCTGTCCTTCAATGAAAAATTCCTCAGCCATGCAGATGAGAATTTCATGATCACAAGCTAAAGCGGAAACTTTTCAATTTGACTTTTGTTATCTGTTAGCCTAACTTAATGTGATTGCATTGGAGGACCAAGCTGTATTTCGGCAAGAATTTTTCCTGTCTCAAAAACCAGTTTCTGCATAAGTATATTCCCTTGAGTGAAGAAGCCATAGAAAAAGGGGCTGCACTAAAGATACTCGTCTAAGGATGAATACACCAAAATATTATTGTGGTAAAGGATGACTAAGGCTCAGAAAATTGATACATTTGAACAATTATTGCTACCAAAGCTACCAAAGAAAGTTCCTTACTCTCTTTTTTGGTTAAAGTTTTACTTTATTTGAATGCTTCCTTGGAAGTAAGTTTGTGTGTGTTTTCCATTCATTCTGAAGCAGAATGTAACAATGATTTACCTGCCTCCTCTACAATCCTTCTGTCCTTCCCCGCAAGTGTAATTTATATTTATTTTTTTATTATTTTTTTATATATATATACATATATACACACATATAGTGATAGCCTCTCAGTGAACGCCTCTCAGACTACGCCCTTTGCTGTGCAAACTGAAGCAACCAAATTCAGGAGTAGCTTCTGCATCTTTCACACATGCTTGATTTATTGGTGCTCCTGTAGGTACCCACTGAAAGGAATAAGTGAGAAAACATCTTTCCAGTCCTAGAGGAAGAGAGATGTTTAGCCCTGATGTCTGTTGTTCTATAGATAAGAGTTCTAAACTAAGTACTTTAACTGTTATAACCGTACTAAACCAGCGTTAATGTTGGTGAATTGTAGTAATACTTGATCATAACATGTGATCATAAGTGCTGCAGGTTGATTTAATGCTGCAACCACTAGATGCGGGAGCTGCTTCAGTGGGATGGATGTTTTTTCCTTGAGAAAAGGCATAAGTATCAAGTTTTAATGTATTTGAGTTTTTAGATGCCTTTTTTAGTAGACGTTGCCTCTTATTCCTTTGTTTTTCATGTTTCCCAAATAT